>CP050232.2:9560500-10160500 GCA_012066045.3 Morus alba | reverse complement strand
ACTCAGAACATACAATTTTCTATACGTATATGTCAAAATAAAGACCTATTTATAGTTCGTTTCTTTCAAGATCTATTATAGAAATTTGTTAGAAAGGAATTCATACTCTACTATCTATCTAAAAAAAAGAGTTTCTCTAATATGACTTTTCTATAGATGGGAATAGTTTCTAACTGTTGGATCTTGTTAAAATTATATCAAATTAAAAGAATATATATAGCAGATAGAAACACAAATTTTTTTGTAATTCATTTTCTCAAGACCTACTAGAAAAACTCTTAGGTCTCATTTATTTCATATATTCAAATTTAAATCATTAATTTTATTACAATATATTTTTTTTAAAATTTAAATTTTAAACGTTAAAATTAAAAACCATAATTTAAATATAATTTTTAAATATAGCCTTAAATAAAAGTGCTCTACCAAAGTCAAATAATTGATTACTTTTTTTCCCTTTCTCAGATAACTCGGAAAGACCAGAACCGATAGATCAGGGCAGGAACAAAAAATATAAAATTTTGAGGAAAATAGTAAAGGAAAAAAGAGAATATGTAAAGGAAACAATATGCATTAAAAAGAAACTCAAAGCCAAAACGCTCGTTTTAACCAAAACGAGTGTTTTGGTCAAAATCACTGTAGCCGCTATAATTGGTTTTTAAAAATTATTTGTTCTCGTTCATTTTACTGATTTGAGTTTTCAGTTTTAAGTTTTAACAGTAAAAAATTATCAGAAAATATCACATCTAACTTTTTCTACTATAATAAAAAGCTCTCAGAAAATATCACATCTCAGCTCGAATTGAAAACTCGAATCTGCAAAGTGAACGAGACCTATATGTATAAATTACTGTGTTATAAAAAATAAAAATCAATACTATTTAAAAAAACACATATTTTTTAGTGTTATAGAAAGAAGTAGTCCTTAACAAATTATAATAAGAGACTTTTTTTTTTTTTTGGTGTTTTCTATTTTTTAAAATATTAGTGTTTCCTACTTATCAACTGTCAAATTTTAAATTTGATTAAAAATTAAATTAGATTGAAAAAACAACACAAATTTAACGGTTGTTAAGTAAAAATACTAATGTTCTTTAAAGTAGAGGGAACACTAAAAAAAATTCCATCAAAATATCATCAAATGGTTAAAAATAATGATCCTTTTATGGTAGGATTTGATATGGGTATTACATATTTATGACTATTAGATATAGTTAAAATCACATTATTTTTTTTAAAATCAAAGCATACAATTTTTTATACAAATTTAATGAAATAAAGACTTACTTATAGTTTTTTTTTTCAAGACTATTATAGAAATATGCTAAAAAAATATTCTAGAAATCTGCTAGAAACAAATCATACTCTACTATTGACAAAATAATGAGTTTTTTTAATATGATTTTTTTATCGATAAGATCAATTTCTAACCGTAAGATATTGTTAAAATTATATTAAATTAAAAATATATAGAATATACAGAAACATGAATTTTTTCGTAATTCATTTTTTTTTAAGACAAAAAAAAAAAAAGAAAAGAAAGAAAGAAAGAAAGGAAAACGTGTTCTACCAAAGTCAAATAATCGATTGCATTTTTTTTCCTTTCCGATATAACTTGGAAAGGCTAGGACCGTTAGATAGTATGATAAAGAATGGTCAAAATTTTCCCTGTAAAAAAAGTCATAAAATTGAAGAATAATGAAAAAGCGCCGCCTTGACAAAACGCGTGGTGAATGGCGTCGTTTATGGAAATGCAAAATGCAAATGCATTGGTTGACGAAAACAAGAATCCAACAATCCACGTGTCTCCTGTCTTCTCCACTTCTATAAATTCTCCTTCTTCACGCACCACGCACTACTATTCCTCCTAATTCCAATTCATCTTATCATACATTTTATTTGAATTTCAAATTCTTTATTACCGGTTACTTCTGTTTTGTCTCTCTTCTTTTTTTTTTTTTTTTAATTTCTTTTTTTTAAATATAATTAATCCTTTTTATTTAGCTCTCTTTCTCTCTCTCTCGCCTTTCCCTTTGGTTTCTCTGGTGAGATTCCTGCGGTTTGTGGTGGAACTCGGCTTCTAGAGGTTAGTTTTTGAATCTGGGATCGTCTTTTGAGATTTTTTATTGTGTTCTTCTTTCATGTTTGTTTCATTTCATGATATTAATTTTTTCAATTTGTTGAATGTTCTAATACTTTGAGGTGAACATGAAAAATGGGTATTGTTCTTTTTTCCTCGTTATGCTGTTTATGTGAAAATTCCGATCTGGGATTGCTGATATGTGGCTAGATTTCATCCGCTAGAGAGATAGAATTATATAGCTTTTGTACTCTTTAAATTGGTAAATCAGAGAATTTCTTTTTCTAGTTGTTGATGTATATTTTTTTTTTTTTTTTTTTTTTTTTTTTTTGAACTAGTTGTTGATGTCGATTGACGAATGTTTTGAGGAGGGAAAGAAAAAAAAACCCCCCATTTTTTGTTTCTTCCAATTTCAGTACCCATGTAACTTTTTACATCATTTTGATTTCAATTTAGTTTCTCCATTTTGTGCCTTTCAGATTGACTGCAATTTATGGAGTTTTATTGAATTTTATTCTGACCCAAGTCCTTAATCTGTTGAAATGTCCACAGGGGAACAATGAGTGATCCAACACCAGAGACCCCCTTTATTCCACCACAATCATCCTCCTCCTCAAGAAACCTCCCAGACTTCAAAAAATCCATCAAACTAAAATATGTTAAGCTCGGCTACCATTACCTTATTACCCATGGAATGTTCCTCTTCCTTTCCCCTCTAGTGGTTGTAATTGCGGCTCAGCTTTCGACATTTTCGCTCCAAGATCTTTATGATCTCTGGGAGCATCTCCAATTCAACTTGATTTCAGTTATCATTTGCTCGACCCTCCTCGTTTTCCTGTGCACACTATATTTCTTCACGCGTCCTCGCCCTGTGTATCTTGTCAACTTCTCCTGCTACAAACCGGAAGAACCCCGTAAATGCACGAAGAAGATTTTCATGGATCAGTCTCGGATGACTGGTACTTTTACAGAGGAGAATCTTGACTTCCAGCGCAAGATCCTTCAGAGATCTGGCCTTGGGGATTCGACTTACCTCCCGGAGGCTGTGCTCAACATTCCTCCAAACCCATCGATGAAAGAAGCGAGGAAAGAGGCTGAAGCTGTGATGTTTGGTGCAATTGATGAGCTATTGGCAAAGACCGCAGTGAAACCTAAGGACATTGGAATCTTGGTTGTGAATTGCAGCTTGTTCAATCCAACTCCATCACTTTCGGCGATGGTTGTCAATCATTACAAGCTTCGAGGGAATATAATTAGCTATAATCTTGGTGGGATGGGTTGCAGTGCAGGTCTTCTTTCGATTGATCTGGCTAAGGATCTTCTTCAGGTCCATTCCAACTCCTACGCACTGGTTATCAGCATGGAGAACATCACATTGAACTGGTACTTTGGTAACGATCGATCAAAGCTTGTGTCGAATTGTTTATTCCGAATGGGAGGGGCTGCTATACTCCTCTCAAACAAAAGGTCTGACAGGAGAAGATCAAAATACCAGTTGGTGAACACTGTCCGTACTCACAAGGGTGCTGATGACAAGTGCTTTGCCTGTGTTACCCAAGAAGAAGACTCCAACGGGAAAATTGGTGTTTCTCTGTCAAAGGAACTCATGGCAGTGGCAGGTGATGCTTTGAAGACCAACATCACCACATTAGGCCCTCTTGTGCTGCCAATGTCAGAGCAGCTACTTTTCTTTGCTACGTTGGTTGCGAAGAAACTTTTTAAGATGAAGATCAAGCCTTACATCCCTGATTTCAAACTAGCCTTTGAGCACTTTTGCATTCATGCCGGAGGAAGAGCTGTTTTGGACGAATTGGAGAAGAACTTGCAGCTGTCTGATTGGCACATGGAGCCATCAAGGATGACCCTGTATCGATTTGGAAACACTTCAAGCAGTTCTCTTTGGTACGAATTGGCTTATTCCGAAGCCAAAGGGAGGATGAAGAAAGGAGATAGGACATGGCAAATAGCTTTCGGGTCAGGGTTCAAGTGCAATAGTGCTGTCTGGAAGGCTTTAAGGACTATAAACCCGGCAAAGGAAAAGAACCCATGGATGGACGAGATCCATCAGTTCCCAGTAGAGGTTCCGAAGGTGTCTGCCATCTAAAACATCAATTCAAATTTGGTACTTCCTCATAGTCATTCTTGTGTCACTGTATTTTTGTTGATGATGCTGTTTGTTTGGATGAGGTTTTGTCTGGTTGAAATGTTTTGTTGACTTTCCTAATGATGGTCTCTGGGGATAATGAGAGCAAGATTAATTAACATTTATTTATTTGGGGTGGTGGGATTTGTGTGGCATTTCATGGAGTTATTGGATATCTGGATTCTTGGCAGTCTAGTCTAGTTGACTACATTTTGAGTACTTTAAATAGGATAATTGTACGAGTTTATTGACTGCTAGATTGTAGAACATTTGTGACGGATTTTTATGATGATGGAATTGGAAGGTTCTACTAAATTTATTATCTATTTGCTCTTTTCATTATTTCTGTTGAACTATGAATGAATTAGTCTGGATTTTGTTTCTGTATTTCACCAAGCACAGCACAACTTAAAAGCTACAGATAATGCAATTCTGTTGAACTATCTGATCTTCATCGCAGAAAATGGGAAGTGAGTGGAATGACAGCTAAGGCTTGTTTGTTTGTTTATTTATTTATTTATTTCCTTGGTAGAACATCAACGGCAAAATAACAGTTACAACAGAACAAAGTACAAACAGGATAAAAACAGGAAAAATGAAACAAGAAGCACAATTCGGGCGTACTCAAAAAGTATAATTTCTAGAAGAATCCCCTTGACCCTGCCTCCCTCTACCCTTTAACCGACTTGCGGACCCTTTGCCAATATAGTGATTAGCAAGTAGGGATTGTAATTCTTGTTAATTGGTCATTTTTATTGACTTATTTTTATTAATTGTGCCGGAAAAAATCAAGTCAAATATGATTCACTTCATAATGGTGTCGGAAGATGTCAATCCAAGGAAGATGTCAATCTAAACACGATGCCTTGATTAAAGGTTGCTTAGCTGTTCCTTATACAATCACATGAAAATATAATTACATAGTAATAATTATCTTTTTTTTTATTATACTTTAATTATCTTTTCAATTTACTTGACCTAAGACTTTTGAGGTTTATAAATGACTATCAACAGTAATAACAGAAGTAAAAATTTAATAAAAAAATTTATACGGGTTTTAAATTGTGTTATTATGTCATAATTTAAAGTTCATTTAATTCGTTAATTTAAATTTTTAATTTAAATTAAAATGTAAATTTATGTTAAAATTTTTATTGTAATAAAAAAATTAAATGTAATTTTTTTAATCTAATAAAATTTAAATTTTATACTCAAATAAATAAAATAAATAAATATTAAATTGCTATCCATACCTGTCGAGCTTTCCTCGAAAAGGCAGGCAATCCTCGGAGAGATATTCAAGAAAAATGCCACGAAAAACATATGTGGGTCGACATGTATACAGGAGGAAAACTCGATACAAACAACGAATGGTTGAGGAACACAAAATCTGTAATGTTTAATTTTCCATTCTTCACATAGAAACTTCTAGAGATGCAACGTGTGCATCTTACATTTACATTCAAAGGTGTAATTTATCAAGAAAATTAAGAATAGTACATTATTAGGTCTCATTTATTTTACTAATTATAATTTATAATTTAAATTGAGTGTATAGATTAAAGTTACAATTCAAATTAGGATTAAAACTGAAATCAAAATAGTGTTCAGGAGTGTAATTTTTCTACCATACGGCAGAACAAAATTTGGGAAAAAAGAAAATATCCTCACTTCAATTATGGTTCTTTTCTTCTCAGCCCAATTCTCCGAGCCCAGCCCCGTCGGCTCTCTCTCTCTCTCTTTTCTCTTTTCCCTCTCACTGTTGTCGGCCATCTTCCTTCTCACCGGCGAGATTCTCCGTCGAAGTCCACGTCGATCTGCGTCGAGGAGAGCACCGAATATTTCAGATGTCGATCTGAGTTTTGCTTCCCACCCTCGACAACGATGCCGCTGCGATGAGATCTCAAATCAGCTAGAACTTCTTCGGCTCAAATGATTAAAGGTGCCAAAACATCTGGTAATTACCCTCACGCCTCCCCAACGCCCGCACCAAGGAAGGCAAGATCTCTTCAACCTTGTGGCGATGGCAAGTTCCTTCGAAGTTTTGAGGCCAGATCTCCTCCGTGGTGGAGTTGGCGAACTCTCGTTGATCTCCTAACCAAGGCCTGATTCAATATGTTTTTTGTTTTTTTTTTTTTCCAAAATTTTCCTGGATTTTATGGAGTTGTGGTATCATTTTTTGGAATTTTTTGTGTAAATTTATACATTATTTGTGCTTTTGTTGATACTTTTTGTAATTTTTGTTTTTTTTGTTTTTTTTTTTTTTTTTTTTTTTTTTTTTTTTTGGAAATACGGTCTGGCTGATGATGGTGGTTCTAGGTGAATGTTTCTCTGTGATTTTGTTTTTTGTTTTTTTTTTTTTTTTTCCCTTATTTGGTTTTCGGTTGGCCACCATTACTAATGGCGGCTTTTGGCTGTTGTGGGCGGTGCGGGCTATTAACTCGATAATTACCGATCAGTGACTCAGTGGTCACCGATTGATAACTTGTATTGCTACGGATACTGCCTAGTATCGTAACTAAATAGCGGTATTACGGCAACTACTGCCGCCAATATTGGCGGTTGTCCGTGGGATACTGCCGTGTATCTTGATAGGATACTCCTTTTGTGACCGGATATTACTGGGTGTCGAAGACCTAGAGTTTTTTAAAAGTTAGGAAATTATATTATCATTCTAAAAGTTTAGGGCTTATCTCTTTTTTTATTCTGGTTTTAAATTTAAAAATCTAGATAGAATGTTTGATTAGGTCCACGTAAGAATGACTTATTGGATGTTTAATTGAAGGATTTAAATTATGATTTGAATCATAGTTCATGATTCATTATAATATTTTTTCTCACAAAAAATATATATAAATTAAAAATGATTCTAATCATGTGATTATAATCTATGAACTAAATGTTTAGTTAGAATTTAATTAGGATTTCATGATGAGGATAGATTTTCTAAGTTAGTTTTATGTTTATAAATAGTTTTTAAATTCTGCATATTAATAATAAGAAGGTAAGTTTTTTTTTTTTTTTTTTAAAAAACTATCTGGTATCAGAGCTACCTTTTAAGTTTTAATGGCAAGGACTGTCATGACCGGAGCAAGTAGGACATTTGCTTCTTCAAGGGATTTTGCAGAGAATGAGTAGACTTTTGAAACCACTGCCATGACCAGCGGCATTGATCCATTAGCAGCATATATAAATCCTTTTCTTCAGATTATTGTTCACAAATTAAATGACAAGAATTACCTTGAGTGGGCTCAGTCCATGAAGCTCACAATTGATGGAAGAAGGAAACTTGGCCATTTAATCGGAGAGGTAAAAAAACCAGCAGTGGGTGATTTGAATATTAAGGTATGGTGATCCGAGAATTCTTTGATAATGGCGTGGCTCATTAACTCAATGGAGCCGGCTATTGGGAAACCTCATCTATTCTTACCAACCGCCAGAGATATGGGGAAGCTATACGTGAGATGTACTCAAACTTGAAAAACTCGTCACAAATCTTCGAACTAAAGACGAAGTTGTGGCAATCCAGCAGGGAGATCGAGATGTCACAACATACTACAATGAGATTGTGACTTTATGGTAATAATTAGATTTGTGTTATGAAGATGAATGAGATTGTCCTACTGATAGTGTGCAGCATAAGAAAAGAGAGGAGAATGATCGAGTTTACATGTTTCTAGCTAGACTCAATTAAGAATTAGATGAAATAAGAGGAAGGGTCTTAGGAAAAAAAAACCTCATACCATCTATCAGAGAAGTGTTTTCAGAAGTTAGGAGAAAGGAGGCTAGGTGAAGAGTCATGCTAAAAACCTAAGAATCGAAGCTCAATCCTGAAGTAGAAAGTTCGGCTCTAGACTCTAGAGGATTTGATCTAGAGAAAGAAAAGAAAAAGAAACCTTGGTGTGATCACTGTAAAACACCAAGGCATACAAAGGAAACATGTTGGAAACTTCATGACAAACTGAAGAATTTTAAAAAGAAGAATGGAGGTGAATGCAAAGCATTCCAAACCGTGAGTGAGGATTCTCAAAGGTAGCAAATCAACTCGAAAATAACTCAGTTCACAAAGGAACAACTAGACCATCTGTACAAACTCTTTCAATCTCCACAATTTTCAAATTCTTCTTGTTCTTTAGCTCAAAAGGATAATTATCTCATTACAGCTCTCTCTAGTATAAAATCTAATCTATTTTGTCCATGGATTATTGACTCTGAAGCCACAAATCACATGACTAGCTCTTCAAAAATGTTTTCATCCTACAAACCGTGTGCAAGGAATACAAAGATCAAAATTGCAGATGGATCTTTTTCAACCTTAGCTGGAAAAGGATGAGTCAGTGTTTCTCCATCTCTCACACTTCATAATTTCCTCCATGTTCCAAATTTGTCTTGTAACTTATTATCCATAAGCAAAATAACTCATGATCATAGGTGCCAAGCTAACTTCTATCTATCTTATTGTGAGTTTCAGGAACTAATCTCGGGGAGGACGATTGACAGTGCTAGAGATATTAGTGGACTTTATTTCTTTGAAGATGGATCCAAATCAAGAAGACCGACACATAGTACTTGTCTTGAATCTATTTCTATTACTAGTAGGGATGAAATAATGATGTGACATTATATGTTAGGCCACCCTAGTTTTCAATATTTAAAACATTTGTTTCCAAACTTATTTAACAATAAAAATCCATCTTCATTTCAGTGTGAATTTTGTGAATTAGCTAAACATCATCGTACCACATATTCATTACAACCATTCAAGGCTTCAAAACCTTTTTCATTAATTAGTGATGTATGGGGCCTTCACGGATTACAACACCATCGAGAAAAAGATGGTTTGTCACTTTCATAGATGATCACGCAAGGATAAGTTGGTTTTACTTACTAAAAGAAAGGTCAGATGTGGATGAGGTGTTCAAAAATTTTTACATAATGATGATGACACAATTTCAAACACAAATTCAAGTTTTTCAAAGTGAATGGAAAAGAGTATTTTTAACAATATTTTAGGAAAATTCTTCCCATAAAAAGGCATAGTTCACCAGAGCTCGTGTAATGACACCCCCCAACAAAATGCAATAGCTGAACGAAAGAATAAACACCTCCTAGAAGTAGCTAGAGCACTACATTTCACAAATAAGGTCTTGAAGTATCTTTGGGGGGAAACTATCCTCACAGCTACATACCTTATCAATAGGATGCCAACTAGGGTGTTGAAACTCAAAACACCATTACATGTATCTTCAAGTTGCTATCCAACATCTAGGTTATCATCTACACTTCCTATAAAAATTTTTAGATGCACAGCCTTTGTACACATTCATGATCATAACTGGGAAAAACTTGACCCTAGAGTTAAAAAATGTGTTTTTGTAGGATAAGAAAATGTTTGTTACCATGCATGTAACCTTTTTTGAATTTAAACCTTTTTTTGCTACTCATCTTTAGGGAAGAGTACAAGTGAAGATGTAACCAAATTAGGAATTAATGATGTTTTTAAAATAGATTCAACACATACTCCTAATATTGAGACTGAAAATTCGGATTCACATGTTAAAAAACCGAAAAATTTGGATGGAACAAATGATGTTTTACATATTGAAAATTCCAACAGTCTATTGCTATGTCAAAATCAGAATCTCAACAGCTTAGAAAATGAGAACAAGACTAGTACTAAAAATACATATCTCTTGGTCTATTCAAGGAGGAAACTGAATTCAAAGAAACAAGGTCCCAATCCTCTACAAGGCCATGAGTCCGAACTGAGGGAAAAACTAAAACCAGGTAACAATCAATCCGATTCTTTGTTAAATTCCAGTCTCGAGCCCCTTGGTGATTCCATACAATCTATCCTTAGTGCTAGTACTGAGTCATTTGATGATCTCAATATTCCTATTGCCACCCGCAAGGGTGTCCGGTCATGCACTAAACATCCCATGTCTAATTATGTGTCCTATAAGAATCTCTCTCCTTCATTTTTTTCATTACCACACATCTCACTTTTGTGGAAATTCCAAAGAATGTATAAGAAGCTTTACAAGTTCCTGAGTGGAGGAAAGCTATTTCTAAAGAGATGAAAGCACTTGAGAAGAATCACACATGGGAAGAAACGGATCTGCCGAGAGGGAAGAAAAAGTTGGTTGCAAATGGGTGTTCACCATCAAGTATAATTTTGATGGATCTCTCGAATGGTATAAAGCATGGTTGGTGGCTAAAGGGTTTACTCAAACCTATGGCATTGATTATCTCGAGACCTTTGCTCTGGTGGCAAAACAGAATACTATAAGAGTACTTCTTTCAATTGTAGCAACTCTTGAATGGCTGCTTCAACAGTTAGATGAGAAGAACACATTTCTAAACGGAGAATTAGAAGAAGAAGTTTATATGGATCCACCTCCTGGATTTGATAAGCACTTTGGTTCTAAGGCATGTAAGCTAAGAATATCACTTTATGGGCTCAAACAATCCCTAAGAGTCTGATTTGAATGATTCACTCAGTCTATCAAAAATTAGGGATATGTCCAAGCCCAAAGTGACCACACTATGTTCATCAAGCACTCCGATGATGAAAAAATTACAGTTTTGATAGTCTACATAGATGATATCATCCTTACTGGGGATAATTCTGCTGAAATGGGTTATTTGAAGGAAAGTTTGGCTTCAGAATTTGAGATCAAAGACTTGGGATCTTTAAAATATTCTCTGGGAATGGAAGTTGCTCGTTCAGAAAAGGGTATTGTTGTCTCACTGAGGAAATACATCCTTGACCTCCTAAAGAAACAGGAATGAGTGGGTGTAAACTTGTTGATACCCCAATGGACCCTAACCAGAAGTTAGGAGATGCCAAAGATGGAGATCCAGTAAATACAACACAATATTAGAAGTTGGTAGGAAAACTAATTTACATATCTCATACCAGACCAGACATTGCGTTCGCAGTTAGTAGGATTAGTCAATTCATGCACTCACCATGTGAAGAACACCTTGAGGTAGTATATCGAATCCTCGAGGTATTTGAAAAGCACTCCAGGGAAAGGAGTCCTCTTCGAGAAACACAAGCAAAAAACAATTGAAGCATACACAGATGCAGATTAGGCGGGTTCCGTCACAGATAGAAGATCTACATCTGGATATTACACTTATATTTGGGAAAACTTAGTCACTTGGATGAGCAAAAAACAAAGTGTAGTAGCTCGAAATAGTACATAAGCTGAGTTCCGAGCAATGGCTCATGGAGTATGTGAAATGTTGTGGTTAAAAAGGATTCTTGAGGAATTTGAAGAAACCAATAGAGATGCCTATGAAACTCTATTGTGACAATAAGGTTGTGATCAATATTGCTCACAACTCAGTGTAACATGACAGAACTAAACACATTGAAATTGACAGACATTTCATAAAGAAGAAGCTAGAAGAATGTTCTATTTGTATGCCGCTTGTTCCAACAACATAACAAATAGTTGATATTCTCAAGAGGGGATTATTCAGACCTAGCTTTGAGTTTCTTATCAGCAAATTGGGCATGATAAATATTTATGCCCCAACTTGAGGGGGAGTGTCGAAGACCTAGGGCTTTTTAAAAGTTAGGAAATTATCTCTTAAGGAGATTATCATTTTAAAAGTTAGAAGTTATCTCTTTCTTGATTTTGGTTTTAAATTTAGAAATCCGGATAGAATGTTTGATTAGGTCCGGATAAGGATGACTTAGAATCCAATTAGAATTTCATGATTATGATAGATTTTCTAAGTTAGTTTTAAGCCTATAATAACTTCTAAATTCCGCATATTAACAATAAAAAAGTTCTTTTTCTTCTAAAAAACTACACTGTGGTTGGATACCAATAATTATTTTAGGAGTATATTTAGTATTTCAAATATAGTGTGATAACATTGCTGTAGTACTCTATAATAAGGACAAATTGACATATGTTAATTTAAGCCTAAAATTTATGGCAGTTTCCTTTAAAGCCCCTCATTGGAGAGGTGAGGACTCCTTGGAAAAAGGTCCCCTACCCCAATAAGAGTCGATCATGGTTTGAAGTTGGATAGGGCGTACGCGACAGTGCCTCGTATAGACTTCCAAGCAGGAATGGGTTCGTTCACAAATATGCATCACTGATATGGCTCGTCCTGCTCGGCACAATAAGATTCTTCTGAGCATGCCGTCCAGCCCTGTAACAATTGGCATAACTATTAAGCAGAGGTGGATTTCAGTCGTTCTACGCATCAAGCACTTAAAATCAACAAGACTAAACCCTCAAAGAACTGGGGCTCTTGTTTCTTGTTCTTTTTTTTTTTTTTTGGTATAAATCTGGATGGCCACTGATGCTCTAGGGCATTTACCCCCAACCCAAAGGACCGCTTGGAACAGGGCAAACAATAAAAAGCTAAAGAAAAATTATATTTATCCCTTTAAACCTCATCACTCACAAAATAACAAGTCATATTAAGTTAAGTTTTACGTACCCACCTGACTAGATCCACCTTTTGTAAGTAGCTCTATTGGAATGAATACGGATGCTTAAATCTGGAAGTACTTGGTTCGCGGCACCAAAGGGCTGGAATTTGTTTAGTGGGGGGTAGTTGGGAGTTTGCATTAAACTGAATAGTACAATTCAAGGAATCTATAATAACTCCAAAGTATCACGTAGAAAAGTCATAACACGCAGTTTGGTAAAACTGGAAATTCAGAACAATACCCGTCTTCTGACTCGGAAACATACAGGAGAATCTGATTTCTAGAGTAAACCCAAGGTTAAAGGAAAGAAAAAAAAAAGTCATATTAAGGACATTATCCACAACAAGATATCGGCTGAAAAAGATGAGTATCTAGAAGATCAAGTACCACTAACAACAAATTAAGAACATAACTAACTGCGTGATCCTGCTCTAAAATACCAAAAGAGAAGAGAATTCATGATTTCAGTCATAGCAGAAGAAACGGTCTGGTCCGTTATGAAGCCTACTCCTTCGAGGACTTGTTAATGAGTGACTTGTGAATGTGAGGAATCACTCCTCCACCAGCAATGGTTCCTTTGATCAGAGTGTCAAGTTCTTCGTCTCCACGGATGGCAAGCTGAAGATGCCTGGGAGTGATGCGCTTCACCTTGAGATCCTTGCTTGCATTGCCAGCTAACTCCAACACCTCTGCGGTCAGATACTCCAAGATTGCAGCAGAATAAACAGCAGCAGTAGCTCCAACTCTCCCATTGGATGTGGTCCTTAATTTCAGAAGACGGTGGATACGACCAACTGGGAACTGCAAACAACATCAAACAACCAATTCATGAATGGGATAGAATCTTCTGATTGTGATAATAATATTGTTTATGGTAGAATTTATACCAACAAATTGACAAATTAACATTATACAGTATCTACTAGTTTCCACTTCTATTATTCATTAGCCATAGCATAGATTTAAGACAAATGGAATTGAAGTACACAAATTGAAAATGGAAAAGAAAAATAAAAGAACAACAAAACAAAACAAAACAAAACAAAAACCAATATAAAGTGGCAGTGAAAATCGCTACAAGATATGTGTTCTTTACATTCTAGGTGGAATTGCGCAAATTAATCACGGCGTACAATGTAACACAATCTCACAGCCATCCAAAGTGGTAGCTACCATGCAAGTATGCAAAGAAGTATTCCATTAAATACAAGTTTGCATGGAGACATAAGAGATGAAAATAAGCTTTTGGAGTTTGGAAGAACATGCAAAGGAGCAGTTTTGAAAATCAAATTAGGCCCAGAGCATAAATGAGAAAAAACTAGATAATACTAGTTCATCAATATCAGTACAGACTACACTACAACCAAGAAGTCGATATTTAGCTGTGTGTATTAAAGGAAGGAAAAAGAATGGAAAAGGAGAGGTAGACTAGTTGTAGGCCGCTCATATGATCAAAAAGTAGTGTTTCTGTTAATATGCATTTGGGGTTGAAATGTCTAACACAGTCAATAATTACAGGTAAGAAACATCATCATCTGTAGAATTAGAGAACATGAAAGTTTAAGTCGATGTAAATTGATAAAATTAGGGGCTTTTCAAAGGTCACAAAAATTTCCTTCTTTGCGAATTCAATCACACACACACACACACACACATATATATATATACATTTTAAATTACTCACAAACAATGATCAAGTCCTTGAAGAAGAGAATAATTGTTTCGTTTCAATTTTAAAAGACAACATCTAGTGGCCTCGGCAAAAAGTCTCTTAAGTCGTAATAGCATCACCAAGATCAATTTTTATAGTCTCCACAAATCAAAGAATGAAGTAGACATACCACAATGACATCATTAGGTAACAAGAGGGTGACTATTTCTTCATTAATCAAAAAAAAAGATCAAATAGAGAGAAGACTGTTAACTATAAACTAATCCGATACAATAAACTATTCATAAGGACTATTTTCGGTCTTTGCTAAACTACTATATTAGAAACCAAACATGAGGTTGACCAAGTTAGCTAGAACTTGAACCAAGACAAATCTCAAATTACAATGTCCACACTGCAAGGATGAAAATTCAAATAGAAATTATCAAAACATCATGCAAAGCTTTCAAATTAATCTACAAAATTACCCAATCGAAAGCGAGTACCGTCCACATGGTTGTTAGTTAAGAAAAGGCTCACATAAAACAAAAATGTTTGAATACATTAAGTTATAAATTCCATTCAAGGTATAAGGAATCTGAGATGTGATACTTATACAAGATCGTATATTATTTTTGGTCTCTAAAACATGAAGAACTCAACCAACTTAGTAGAACAGGTAAAACCAGTGGTTAGGGTTAGCTCAACAATATTGTTATCTATGAACAATTAAAAAAAAAAGACCCAGAAAAAGTGAATAACAATTTTTCTCTCAGCTTATTTTTTTTTTTTGTTTTTTTCTTCTGGGAGCAAAGCACAAACGGAAAAACACAACCCCATTCTCAAAAATTTGGGGGGGTCTCTAGAAAAAGATTCAAAAACCCATAAATATAATCCAGAAGCAAAAGAACAACAAATCAAAACCCAGAAAGAAGAAAGTTAGAGAAAATATTGATAAACCTGAAGACCGGCACGAGAAGAGCGAGAGATGGGTTTCTTCTTGTCCTTGTCTTTGTTGGCGTTGTTTGCCGCCGATGTCTTGCCCGTAATCAAACCCTTCGCCCCTTTCCCCGACATCTTCCTTAAACAAAAACAAAAAGAAAACCAAAAACAAAAATAAAAAAACAAACGAAAAAGGTTTCTTCTTCGAACTCAAAAAATTCCCGAACTCAAACACAACTACTATCTCACTTTCTCCTCTAGAAAGATAGTTGAAGAAGAGAGAGAATGAAGAAACGGGAGAAAAAGGGTCTCTTTCCTTGCAAAACTCGTTAAATGGTCCAAATGAACCTCGGAGGAGGATTACTTATTCGAGGTTCCCAATGACGGAACTGACCCTCCCATGTTTGTTAATTTACGATAATGGTACTTATCCTGACTTTTCTTTTTCTTTGGTTTTATTTTTTATTTTTTTTAAGTGTCGATCATTCCACCGAATTTCAAATTTAAATTTTATTAGAATAAAAAACTCTAAAAAATAATTATATTTATTTTTTTATTATAATAAAAAATTATAAAAATAATCATATTTATTTTTTTTTTACAATAAAAAAATTTTACAAAAAAATAAACTAGTGGCGTTTATTTTGTTTTTTTTACGACACAAGTGATAA
The DNA here is from genome assembly GCA_012066045.3 of Morus alba. Lineage (NCBI taxonomy): Eukaryota > Viridiplantae > Streptophyta > Magnoliopsida > Rosales > Moraceae > Morus > Morus alba. Next base: position 10,144,552 of record CP050232.2, on the reverse strand, counting down.
CATTTTGAAAATTATCTCTCACAACATTGAATATTAATTTATTAAAATTTTTAAATATTGAATTTATATATTTTTTAATTTTTATATAATTTTATATAAATTTAATAAATATAAAAATTAACCCATCACGTTAAAAAGTCTTTAGGCCCGTTTATTAAATTTGAGTTTTTAAATTGATTGAATTTTGATTATATTTTTTTAATTTTTATTATAATTTAGATATAATTTTTGTAAATTTTTATTGAATAAAACTTAAATTCTAAACTCAAATCAGTTAGAAAGTCTTTTAAATATTTTATACGTTAGAGTTTAAACGTTGGTCTTTAAACTAGATTTATCTCTTTTTTTTAGTAAGATTTTATCTTTTTTAATTTCTTGTTATGACGTAGAAACTTAACCCCTAGACTCGTCTTATTGCAGGCTTCTCCGTCAAGGTGATGCTGAGTGGAGCAGCGCCTCTGATGGGGCAAACCCAACTTGTTGTGGAGGTGGGTTGTCGTTTGGTTCGTCCTATAATTCTTGTGCTTCCATCAGTCAAGGACTATACTTCCTCGGGGTTTAGTTCTATGTGGTCGCAAGCTTCTTATGGAGGTGGCATTTCATTTTTCAATGGCGATTGTTGTGTGTGATGTTCAAGTGCTGTAGTTTGACGACATTTTCTCGACCCTGTTTGTGTTTCTCGAAGCTTTTTGGCTTCCAAAGTGGTTCTTTCGCCCTTTCCTTCTTGCCAGAGTCGTTTAATGACTCTGCTGTGGTCTATCTTTTTAGTATGGGTGTATTTTTTTCTTTTTTCTTTTTTGTAATAATTATACTTTTTATTTCGTGTCGTTGGTGTATTTGTGTTGTTTCTTAGTATTTGATTACCTATTATTTTTGTATATTAGCGGTGTTAGGTGGTATTTGTGCCATGGGCTTTTCAATTTGGATCGATATGATTCCACCAACGGAAATAGTAAAAAATAAATTAATATGAAAAGTTTAAAAAAGTATATAGATAAATTTTTAGTTATAAAAATTAATATATTATAATTTGTTAAGTTATAGTTCATAATTAAATAAATTATAAATAAACTTATTAAGTTATAATTCATAACTAGACAAATTATAAATAAAAATTATAAATTATAAACAATAATTTGTTAAATTATAATTTATAACTAGATAAGTTATAAATAAAAACAGTAATTTAACCTATTTATTAATTTATATAAACTATTAACCTATTAATTTTAATTCATTTCAAGTCTTGACCTATTTACTTATTTCTTCCTTCCATCCACGGTAAAGGATTTGTTAAAAAATCATGTGCTTTCTCTATCATTGTTGTATCTTGTTGAGTGTACGGTTTCAAAATTCGATACTTATTCCTTTTAAACAGTTTATTCAAATTTATCAGTGGAACTAGTTATTCATCAAGATTATATTTTTTTTCTATGGTATGCAGCTGTATAAGTTGAAATTTGTTTCTTTTTTTTACTGAGAAATTTGTGAGTATATTATCCCCTTGAAAAAGGGAAATAACCAGAAATAGATTAATTTTTTTGAAAGGAAAATAAATTAATATTTTAAAAATACTCACCCTACTCTCAATATTTTGTATTATATGTTATTTAGAAGAAAAAAAAAAAAACTGATATTCTTACCCTTAAAAAAAATAAATATTAGGGTAATCTTAATAAATATTCCTAAAAAGTGTATGAATTAAAATTTTTACTCTTTATTCTTAATTCATAACATTTCTAGTTAAATAATTACACTAATAAAAAAATATTTATTAAAAATAAAAAAAATTAAATTCATACTCTTAAAAATAAATTCTTATTTTTTCTAAATAAATTATGTAGGACTGGAAACCCGAGGCCCCAATCATAGAAGGCAGGACCCTTCATTTCACAGAGTCCCACATGGCTGGATTTGAAGGACTGCTCATGAAATAAATGCCAATGAGCATTGACAATGAAAACTTCACCATATCTCAGTATTGTTTATTCTAGGAGAATTTATCATCTGCAAAGCGTAAAAAATATACAATATCAGACTATCAATAGATATTATATCGTACTCTAGTGACATAATTTTATATGAGAATACAGTAATGCAAGCTCGAAGTGAAACTTTCACGAGTTGTCAAAGCAAAACTGCAATTCAGACCAGTAAAGGGAAATAAAATAAAGCGCTAGAAACAGAAGCAAAAAAAAAAAAAAAAAAACACACAAGGAATAATAAGGAGTTGAAAAACCAAAACATTTCCAATTCTATTGATTTTCAAAGGCTTTGAACCTGTTCAGATCAAGAACGATATATAGTTGTCGTCTTGCATATACATTCTGCCAGAACAAAAGTAACAGAAAGCACCTAAATTTATAGGGCAAAGTTGACATGAGAAGCAACTAAAAATTGGTACCAAAAAGAAGAAACAGAATAGTCTAGACTGTATCTTTATGTGCTTTGGCCAATATCACTCGTTTCCTGCCTCTTCCTTGTCTCCAGACTTCCCTTCATCTGCAATGTTGAAACCTTCGATCTTGCGTGAGACCTCGTCTGCAATTACTTTTACCTTTCCAGTTGATCCGTTTGCTCCATGCACTTCTGTGTCTTCATTGGTCAAAGGGCCAGTCTGCCATATTCTAATTGTTCCGTCCTCTGATCCCGAGGCATATGATTCCCCTCCAGGTGAGAACCGCACACAATGAACAGGACCATGGTGACCCTTGTTGCATGCTGCGCCCAAATAAAATAAAAGAATTCAGAATTAGAAACCTCAACTAAGGCTAAAAGAACAAAAGAGCCAAATCTACTTTCAGGTAAACAAATATTTCTCCATATATGTTAGATGAAAATGAATTTATGTCGGAGCACGTACTAATCTCATTGCCAGTGTGAAAATCAAATACACGGATCCACATATCTTCTCCCCCAGCAATGAACTTGTTCCCATATTTTGGTTCCAGCGAAGCCGACTCCACCGTGCATGGCATGTCATAGCTTTTCACCAAGCCAAAACTGGAAACAAATACAAAACATCATAAACCAAGCAAGAAGAAACTTTACCATAAAATATGAAACCATTTGAGTTCCTGACTTACTGATTTGCATCCCAGAATTTAACAGTAGATCCGTCAGCAGTTGTTATGTACCGACCATCTTGACTCACTTCAGCACTAGTGACTGATGACTTGGTTTCAAGAGTTTGAACTATTTTTCCACTCCTTACATCCCATAATCTGTATGGTCAACAGTCAGCAGTCACTACAAAGGTTATAAAACCAGGGCAAGCATAATAAACCATTCAGACCTTTAAAATAAGACTGATAAGACTTTGAATGTCAAGTTCTTTCTCAAGATTTGCATACCTGACACCCCCCAAATCAGTACAAGAACTTAATATTGTCTGATCGCTGTGGAGCCAGGCAACAGTTCTAATTGAACCAGGGGATTTATCCACTTCCCTGGGAGGCGCATCTGGCCGATTCAAATCATAGATGACGAAGAACTTTTTCTAACCCACCGGTCAGTAAAAGGTGTGTATCCTGCAATCCAGTCGATTAGCATCAAAAGAGAAATCTCAATCACCAAACAAATTACATATATTTGTGTACATGCACATGTGTTGTGTTATGTGTGTGTGTGTGTAAGCTCAGACAGGTAAATTAAGACCGGAGTAGCAAAATAAAATTTTTAAGATCCCAACATAATATTAGATAGACGGTGATTGTTTTGGAGGATACTATTATGTTTTAGTGGTGATATCTTGCAAGTAATCTTACGCTGAAACGTGCAAATCTTTGATCACAACAAGCAACAAAAAAATTTCCAAAAAGCTTAAAACCCCATTACTTGATGATGAATTAGATTATGAATATTTAAATTCAATATTAGGATTATGTTTATCTATTTTTATTATTTTAAATTTATTTATGTTCATCTTCTTTTTAGAATAGGATTAGGATTTCATTCCCTATAAATAGATTAGTGGTTGTTATTTTGAAAAAGGCTTTTGATGATTAATGATATTGAGATTATTGGTTTCTCCCTTTTGAGTTCTTGTTCTTGGGTTTCTATCTCTCTCTTGATTATTCTTCTCTATCTTAGTTCCGTTTCTCCTAATTGATTCTGTTCATTCTCTAAATTCTATCTATGTTCTTCTATTCTATCCGGTCCCACATCATTACCCTACACAAATCCACTCTGAATTCAAAGAAATTTCTAAAGTAAAGGTAACTATTCCAAATAGGCGCAAGTTTGGAGGGAGAAGCTACCTCAGAGAAGGCACAGGCTCGAACAATGTGCTTATGTTCAAAAGAATGTAGTACATCCCCAGTTAATGCATCCCAAACTTTTCTGCACGTTAATTCAACATAGTACATTAAAAAAAAAAAAAAAAAAAAAAAACACACACACACACACACACACACACACAGAGTCACACAATCTACATATACTGTAACTCCACCATGATACATAATGCTGTTTTTTCTCTTTCATTGGGATTTGAGTTCTCTACTCTTTTATGAGATATCCAAAAATACAGTAAAAAGTAGAAGGCCTGGAATAAAGACTGAAACTAAGTCCATTTAACCATCTTTAATGGTTTTTTGTTCAGCAAACAGAAATCAAACGCCATCTATAAATTAGAATCATAATTTTCAACTCTGAAACAAATGAGAAAGGTGAAAAATAGTGGACAAATCAAGCTTCCATAATCTGGTACAACTCACAGAATCAAATATCTTATGCAAGGACAATGTGATAAATAAGACAATGGGATGTATGGTTAGAAGTAAAGCATTTGTTCAGTAGCACATTTACTAGTCCGTAAAATTGGATTTAACCTGAGGAACTGAAAGTGGAATTGAAATGTAAGGAATTCAATATTTACCAAGTTAAGAGAAGGAAAAAAAAAAAGTAGATTACTGAAATAACCTTACATCATTTTTTGATCAGTTAAAGTAGTAAAGGGGAAATAACCGAGTCCCTTCAGAAAAGTTTATCTAAATAGGAACTTAACTCCTGTTTTTGTTGTGGAGCCTACAGGAATTAAGTATTTGATTACAAGTAAAAAGGAATTTGGAATAAAACCATTTCATTCCTTTATTGAACAGTAAATACTAAATACGCTGTGAGTACGTGTCACCCCTTCAAGAAATAAGTATCTTACGCAGCAAGGAAAAAAAATAACCTATAGATCTTACCCATATGCATAAGTAAACTATGACAAACACGTCAAAACTAACGATATCAAGACATACACATGCATTTCAACTACTATCCATTGTAAAAACCGTGCAAACTTAGAATGACTCAGACAGAGAACCAAATACAATATCGCTTTAAGTAATGAACTTAGCTAACAAAATACACAATGTTTCTAAAAAGTACAAAAGTCAAGAAGAAAAATAAAACCAACCATACTACAAAAACGCACATGAAAGTGAAAAAGAAAAGAGACGTACGCAGAAAAGTCCGCAGAACCAGTTGCAGCACGAAGAGCATTGGTATCCAAGCAGCAACTCCACACTGCACCTTTGTGCCCCTCAAATGTTCCAATCCAATCTCCAGTCTCTCCATTTCTCAGCATAGGACTAGAATCTACAATTTTATTGCCCAATAAAACCAATTAAGCCAAAACCAAAATATCAATAACCATTACTCCACCATATCTATTCACTAGAAGGCATTAATACAAAGCCCAAATATCAATAACCATTACTACACCATATCTATTTAATAAAAGGCATTACTATGAAGCCAAAATATCAACAAGAATTACTACAATTCAGTGAAAATTTGTACAGATTTTCTCTATAGAAAATCAAATGTATCAAGCTCTAAAATACGTCATAACCCAAATACAATCTAGTGATTGAAAACCCAAAAATGAATTTCTTTATTTTTTTCCCTAAATATAAAACGTACCCTTGCTAGCGCTGATGAGGAAAAACCCATCAGGAGTAATTGGACTGTAGAACAGATCAACCACAGGACGGGAATGGCCATGGCAAACAAGCGGAACAGCCAACTTCTTCTTATCCATTACAATTACAATCTCAAAACAATCTTTACCCACAAAAACGAAAGTATTTTTTTTTTAACCTGATCTGTATTCCAAAATTCAACCAAAAAAAAAAACCTAACACAAACAAAAAATTTCCTTTTTTTTTTTTTTTTATTTCCTTTAAAGTAAGCGTAAATCAAACTGCGAAAACGAAATTGGCGATGAAAATGATTCGTCAAACGGTATGAGATTTTGTTAGAGAAATCTGAATGATTGTACAGAGATTTGGCGGTATATTTCGAACACAGGTGGGAAACGACAATTGATCGAGAAAATTGAAGCGGATCCGCACCTCCTAACCCTTAACAATGGCTCTGAAACGATCGAATCTAGAGGAAAATCGCCAAGAAAATTTGAAGTTTCTAGTCAAAAATCTAAAAAAGAAAAGGAAAAAAAAAAAAAAAGGAAAATAGAAATGTTAGAGAGAGATAAACAGAGCTATAGAACAAAGGGCTAGGCGCAAAGACAATGGCCGAGAAGTGGATTGCTTTTATAGTGTCGTTTTGGGCTTTCCCAGTCCATTCACATATGCTAATGCCGCTTTTCTACCGTTCCGTTCAGTGTCGTACTCCGGACGTACATCGGATCTGCCTTTTCCGTTAGCTGATGGGGTTTTTTTTTTTTTTTTTTTTTTTTTTTTGATAATTGGACTGCCGGGTTATTTTCTCTATGGGCCTGACATGGTTCGTATGTAACGGGCCACTATCCGCACCACCTATATTGAGGAAAATTTGTCCGCACTGCTCATAATAGATATGTATGTTAAATAACCCATATAATTTAGAGAGATTTACACATATAGCAAAATTTGAATATCAAAGTTTAAATTTGAATTTAACAAAAATTTTAAATATTATTAGAATAGTAAAATTTTATATCAGTTTTATATTATTAAAATAATAATTATATTTTTATAAAGCAGAGAATATGATATTATTATGATAATTACTATGTCATTTTTGCTGTATTTGTAATATTTTTAAAATTTTGCTAAATTTCAACGCAGGCAATGAAATTTTGATGGTGTAATTAGCACTATAATTTGGGCTAATTTTCCCTAACAAAGGGATGTCAGGCCCAGTTCCTTTTATCAGGCCCAATGGCTTCTACTCGGGCCCGTTACAAAGCCCACAGTTACCGTGTCATTGAATCGCATCTCAGTCAGTGATATAGAAGAACATCTCCCTTCAGTCATTCACCGACTTATTACGCAAGGCAAAAAAGCAAGAAATAAAAGCACAAAAAAGCGAATCACCAACCAGAAAAAAAAAAAAAAAAAAAAAAAACCCTCAAATCTCAATTGAAGCCTCTTCAATGGCGACGGTGGGAGTGGAATCGAAGCAAGCCGACGCGATGCCGGAGGAGACTTGCTCGGCGAAGGCCGCTGTGAAGCAAGGCGAGGGTCTCCGGCAGTACTACCTCCAGCACATCCACGAGCTTCAGCTTCAGGTCCGACAGAAAACCCACAATCTCAATCGCCTCGAGGCTCAGCGTAATGAACTCAACTCCCGAGGTCCGTGTCTCTTTGACCTAACCCTAATTTTTGAATTTGATTTTCGTGTTTGCTTAGGGCCGATTGGGATTTTGATGGTGACTACTGAATTTGTTTAGGGTTTTATTGGACTTGTTGAGATTAATTATATATATACGGCTTGAAATTGCTGAATCGCTTAGTTCTGGTTAATGTGAGGAAAGAATGAAACGCTTGAAAAGAAAAAGGAGATTTAAAACTGTGAACTTCGGGCAGAAAACTTTTTGAATTGGGCAGTTTGAATTTCAAGGAGAGAGATTAGTATGGAAATTTAGTTGATGGTGGATTATCCAAGTATGTTCAGGGTTTGCTTGAACTTGTTGAGATGGATTTCCCCATTATGATTGTTAATGTAATTTTGTAAGGGAAAGAATGAAATGCTTGAAAAATAAAGGAGATTTAAAAAATGGGAACTTTGGTTTGAAAACGTTTTGGTTTATTGAGACTTGTTACTGGATGCGAACTTATATCTTGTAGATTTTGTTGGCAGAAGCTAATCCATCCAGGTTAGGTTAAAAGTCTTATTTTCTATTGTTATTTTATTTTAATATTTGGGGTCAACCAAGAAGATGAAGCAAAAGGGTATACTAGGACAAATACTTGAGCAAGTATGAGTAGGTTTGACTAGTCCTGATGAAATTGATTACTGTTTTTACTAAAGTTCCATAGGATATGACGTTAAGGGGTTGATTTGGTTTTGTTGGGGAGTCGATTTTGAACATATGCCTCCTTGTATAGTGTATAGTTTGTGAATTTAGAATCATTTCATTTGATCAATGATCTTACGAAAGTATTCAAATGAAACAGTGAGGATGCTTAGGGAAGAGCTGCAGTTGCTTCAAGAGCCTGGATCTTATGTTGGTGAAGTCGTTAAAGTAATGGGAAAAAACAAGGTTTTGGTCAAGGTTAGTATCAAGTTTTCTTCGATGATACTTTTTGTTATCGGAAACTTCGTACTGTAAAGGGTATTTGCTTTGAGCTTTTCTGTTCTTTTTTTTGCAGGTTCATCCAGAAGGGAAATATGTTGTTGATATTGATAAAAGTATTGACATCACAAAGATTACCCCATCGACTAGAGTTGCTCTCCGCAATGACAGCTATGTTCTTCATTTGGTCTTGCCAAGCAAAGTTGATCCTTTGGTCAACCTCATGAAAGTTGAAAAAGTTCCAGATTCTACGTATGACATGATTGGTGGGCTTGATCAACAAATCAAGGAGATAAAGGAGGTTTTTCTTGATGCATTATACTTTAGGAGTTTCTTTACTGTTCTTCGACTTTGTTTTGTCTTAGTTCCATAAAGGGTAGTAGTTTCTTGTTATTTATGCATTTATGCGTGATTAGAATTTTGAATATGTTCCTCAGGTCATTGAGCTTCCAATTAAACATCCTGAATTGTTTGAGAGTCTTGGAATAGCTCAACCAAAGGTAAAACTGGTTTCAAGTTATAGCATCTGGTTAAATTTACTTTATAGGCATTGGCTGTTAGTTTTGGTCTCTAAATCTACTGATTCTTCTACAATAGGGTGTTCTGCTGTATGGGCCACCTGGTACAGGGAAAACACTTTTGGCTAGGGCTGTGGCTCACCATACCGATTGTACCTTCATCAGAGTTTCTGGTTCTGAGTTAGTTCAGAAATACATTGGAGAAGGCTCTCGAATGGTTAGAGAACTTTTTGTCATGGCCAGGTTTGTTTTTATCTTTTAATTCGATCTTCGTTTCAATATTTTCTTTTGTGTTGGGTGTTGACATATTAGCCTTTTTCCCTTTGGTTTCATTAAGTTCTGTCACCTACTTAATTCATCTGTTTATGTTAAAAGGCTTTTGGGATCTATGATAAGGTGAGGTTCTATTAACCTTTAGGTAATTATGTTGTATGGAATGCTTGAGGTTTGGTGTAAGCAATGATATGAAACGTATTGTGCATATAAATCATGTTCTCCGCTAGTGGTGCCCCAGAAACTTTGGAGTTTCATTGACATGTTGTGTTTCTTTTCTTCATATTCTTGTTGGATGCATGCTTTGCTTGCAATAAGTGGGCGAGTATTGTTTGTTTTCAGGGAGCATGCTCCATCCATTATTTTCATGGATGAAATTGATAGCATTGGGTCTGCTAGAATGGAATCTGGTAGTGGAAATGGTGATAGTGAGGTGCAGCGGACTATGTTGGAGCTTCTTAACCAGTTGGACGGATTTGAAGCATCAAACAAGATCAAGGTATTATATTATATGGGTTTAGAATGCTTAGGTACTTGCATTATGTAAATATGCATGTTGTCCAAAACCTTTTCTCAACTACTCCTTGTTTACAGGTTTTGATGGCAACAAATCGTATCGATATTCTGGATCAAGCGCTTCTTAGGCCAGGGAGAATTGACAGAAAGATCGAGTTTCCAAATCCTAATGAGGAGGTAAACTCATCTTACTAGTATAGTTAATTCAGCTTAAACCTATTTTTTCATAGATATATGCTTTTATAGCTCAAATGGAGATCGATAACTTGTGGTCAAAGATGGAGAATGATTACTGGTGGTCCTCATGATTGTTCTCTGGTGTCTAGTTGTATATGTATGCAATTTGTTGTGCGTTTGAGTTATGTGAATGTTGGTCCAGTTTCATTCCAGTAATGGGCAATGTGATTCATAAGGATACATTTTCATAATGCTTTGATGAAACAAATTTATGCTCACAACATGTGATTGCTTCTAAATACAATACTTTCATGCTTTAAAAAATTGCAGTCTCGTTTTGACATCTTGAAAATTCATTCAAGAAGAATGAATTTAATGCGCGGGATTGATCTGAAGAAAATTGCAGAAAAGATGAATGGTGCTTCTGGTGCAGAACTTAAGGTATTTTATTTATCTTCATATGACAACTGCATCTATTGGTCTCTTCCCTGGTCCATTCTCGATGGGACCACAATGCAGTCGAGTTCTTACGTGATTCTTCTGCCAATATTAATGCTTATTTTCCAATCTCTCCTTTCCACAGGCTGTGTGCACAGAAGCAGGAATGTTTGCCTTGAGGGAAAGAAGAGTTCACGTGACGCAAGAAGACTTTGAGATGGCAGTGGCCAAGGTAATGAAGAAGGAGACCGAGAAGAACATGTCGTTGCGCAAGCTTTGGAAGTAGATTTTTAGATTCATAATATGCTCGTTGTAAGGCAACAGACGCAGAAGACAAGATTTACTGGCACTTATACTTGTTTTTTCTTATATGCAAAGTTTGCGAGCCCTCAACTGTGCCGATGGTCGACTTTTATGCATGTTTATTGTTTTCGGAGTTGAGACTTTCGTTTAGCCTCTCATTTCTGTGAATGGTTAGGTGATATTCTTGTGGAATTTCTCGCTTTAATGCTTTGATGTCTCTAATTCGTTAAGAATTTGTCAAACCGATTGCAAAATTGAAAGCGCCTTACTGGTCATTAACCTATGTGAAAACTTCTATCAAATAACGTTGCTCTCTCAAACGTCTAGTAACTTGCATAATTTGGAGGTAGCACTGTCTCCCGAAAGAGAACCTGTTTTTTTTCTTTTTTTTTTTTTTTTTTTTTTTTTTAGAGTATCTCCTCATAAACATAGAAGTTGGTATTGCTCATAAGATGTGTGTGCGCAGATGAGAATTACAAATTGATCCCTTCCCAAAAAAAAAAAAAAAAAGACAGATGGAATATTTTATGATGATTATGGGGTTACCGTGTTGGATGAAAATTTGATTGAATTCCCAGCAACTGTTACTCGCTCTGTTTATTATCAAGGTCTTCGTTGAGACTCTCAAGGTTGGGAACACAGGGGTTCTTCTGAGGCAAACTCTACTACGCACCAGTCAGAAATCTTTTTTATGTAAAATTGCATAAATAAAAATGGCAAAGTTTCGGTAAGAAATCAAGAAAATTGTTCTTGAAGTCCATTCTATTGGTAATTGAGGCTTATAATCATCTGAGGTCATTAGTGAAATCGTTTCGTCTCCCTAAAGCTTCAAAAACTCTCGTGCTCTTTATTTTTTCGGCACTAAGGCTTATTTGGTGGTGTGAGGATTGGATAATATTGGATAGAAGAGTATTAGGCAATTAAATTGGAGTGTACAGGTTATAACAGCATTGGATTTTAGTTAATCTCATACCACTTCTTTCATCACACACGAACTGTTCAATACAAACCTAAGCTCCGTTATCCTAAAATGTCCCAAACTCAAAAAGAAATATAGATGCTTTCCAAATAGCAGAAACCTGAGAAGTAAAACAGCTCACAAGGCGCCATCAAAACATCAACTTCATGTAGTTGTAGTTGACTCCGCATTTTTCCAAACATCAACTTTTAGTGGTTGCTCCCTCTCCTCCTCTGTTATCTTCCAATCACTCCTTTACTGGGGGATGTCGGGAGTTATTTTGCAGAAGGCACTCTAATACTCAAGTCAAGTAAGTATCCAAAGGGTCTTATCATGAAAAGAAAGAGAAGAAATTCATATTAGAGAGAGTCGAAAGGGTCTTAGAAGGTCTCCTCTTTTTTGAAAAGTCTCATTTTCAATCTTCATTGTTTTCTATTTTTTCGATGATTGTCATGATCAAAAATATATTCTTGATCAATTCTAATCATGACACGTCATCATTCCTTTCCCTTTAGGGTTTCTTTCAAGACTTTCCTTCTTTGGAAGGCTCTCGGAAGCTTCCTAATTCAAGAAATGTCACTTTCAATTTCGTTATTTACTTTACATGCATCCTATTTAGGTTGGTCGCAATAATCAGAGGGAGGCGGGACGTGTGTCACTACCTCAGGATCCTCTCCTTAACACGAATCATTCTTGCTTTCCCTTCAGTCTTGATGCGTTGGAGTTCTCTGTCAGATCCATCTCAGTCTCATCCTTCAATCGAGGTCCATCCTTCGACCACTTCACACATCTCAGCCTCGATTTCCCTACTCCGGCCAGGGTTCATGACATGTCACGTGATCTTAGACCGTCTCGGGAAAATCCTCCAATAATTATCTTTGTCTTTGGCTAACTTATGGGTCTTCTCTATTTGATTGTTGGTAACGAGCTGTTGACACGCATAAGATCGAGAACAAGGGACAAAACCCTGCTTAACATTGTTACAAAATTATTTGTATAAATGTCAAAGAAAATTTAAAAGGGAAATAAAGGAAGAGAGAAAAGTCATCGCTTACTCATAATAAATTTGATACCATAAAGAATGGACTCTCTAGAAGTTCAAGTTTAATAATAAGTTGATGAGGCCTACGGGATTAGGATGAAGTATGCTCTGAATACATTTCTTCATTTTTTTTTTTTTTTTTTTTTTTTTTTTTTTTTTTTGTTAAAATACAGTTAAATTGGTCGATCATGGAATATTGTCATTTTGATCTCAAAATCAAACTCAATAGTTATGTTTAATTATTCCGAGGGATAAAGAAAGAAAAAAGAAGGAAAAAAAAAAAAAAAAAGATCATCTTTGAATTTGGAACCTAAGATGAGGTCAGCCACGTATCATAGGCAGATTAAAAGTGAAATCTAGTTATGTTTAATTTGAATTTGAAACTATATGCATGAATGTCGACAAATTAATGTCCCAAAAGCTGCTGGAACATCACACTCTTTTCCCCAAACCTTTATCAACTTTTTTCTTTGCTTCAGCTACAAGAGAAAAAAAAAAAAAACAAAAAAACAAAGGCAAAAAGTAAATAAATAATTAGGAATTGGAGCAATCATCTGCTAGATTTGCTACTGATAACTTCACGAGATCATAGGATCATTGATGAAACTCCAAAATCTGGTCCTCGGTCGTATTTCACGCAAATTAAACTACAATTTGTTTTTGATAGTCCTTACAGTATTCTTTTAAAAATATAGCAGGGTTTGACACGTTAGGCTTTGCACATGCATTATATCTTTACTTGAACAAATTATACCTCGTCTCTGATGCAAAGACTACTTTTTTTTTTTCCTTTCTCCTCAAACCGGCCTATATAATTTGTTATAGATTATAGGCGGTTGCAAAATTATATTTACGTTATATTTTTAGTCTGAATATAAATGATATTTGGTTTTAAAAATCTCTCTTAATAAACTATATTTTTTCTGATCAAATCTAACACAAAAATGACATATGAGGATTTGAAGAGAGATAAAACAGAGTTAAAAAAATAAAAAATAAATAAAAAAACCAGATTGATCAAGCGGTGCAATTATTTTTTTCTTCTATTATTTCATTTTTTTTTTTTTCAAGATATGTAGCTATTACTATGCCAACCGACAAGTTGCTCATAAGTTCAATAAGAAAATAATGTTTGTAAATTTCCATCGAAAGCAAAGTGTTTATAAGATCTTTTTTGCGCCAAATTAGAAGCTAATGAGAGAGGATGACGATCCATTGGGTGGGTGGAAGTAGACATTGTAGATCAATATGAGCAATAATTTGAGTCAACAGTCAACGCGATGGATAAAGGCAACCACCACCCGTTTTTTTGAAATTTCTGATAAAACAACAGATTTTTTATTAAATTATGGAAGGGCTATCAGGTCAACATGTAGAATATATGGTAGACAATATTGGTTTACCAAATCAACGACAATAGTGGCCCAATTCCTATCTAAAATTGGTTGATCATATTGAGTTACAGGTAAAAGTAGGAAGGGCCTTGGAGCCCCACCATTTTATCCATTCCTTTTTGCGTTATTTGGTTAAGAATTGTGCTATAATTAACCTCATCAAACTTAGATATATTGCAGTTGTTACTGTTTAGCTAACTTTAATCAGTCAATCGAGGTTTTTTTTTTTTTTTTTATTTATGTCAATCTGTTTACAATTGCATTGAAATCACACAAAAAAAAAAAAAAAAAAAAAAAAAGCATCAAAATGAAGATGGGCTAAACAAAATTGTGTGCTCAAAAGAGAGCGGAGAAATGGAGAAAGAAAAAAAAATTTTAGAGTACCTCTATGGTCTCTATGGAGATTTATTTCCATAGAAACAAACATGGTGAGACCAATGTGGACCTATAAGTAGGGCTCACTTTTGTGTCTAACACAGAGTTTTCTTAGAAAACTTTTCAAAAAAAAAAAAAAAAAAAAAAAAAGAAGAAGAAGAAGAAGAAGAAAATAAGAAAATTCGACAAATGCATGTTTTGAATGCTTTCATGTAGTTGACAAGGTGTAAGAATCACTTTAACTAATAAAATAAAAATAAAAAAAAAAAAAAACTTGTGAGGTAAGTTGACATAAATCAATAGTTTGAGAGCGTATAAAATTAACATGTCACGTTAGCAATCTTCTATTAATATTATAGATAGTTTTGAACTAAATATTTATTTCAAACGATTGATGTACTTGATTTGCTACAATGATCCCCTTTCAAAAAATTTGCGGACAAGTTGATATTCGCGTGTTTAAGGGGCATTTATGAAATATTAGGGTGTGTTCATTTACACAACTCAAGTCATAACTTGAGTTATGTATATGAGAGAAAAATATTGTAGTAAAAAAATTAAATTTGAATTTATATGAAAAAAACATTGTAGAAATATGACTTGAGTTATGACTTGAGTTGTTAAAGTCTCGTTCACTTTGGGGATTCGAGTTTTCGATTCGAGCTGAGATGTGATATTTTCTGAGAGTTTTTTACTATAGAAACCTAAAACTAAAAACTTGAATCGGTGAAGTGAATAGGACCTTAATTTTTTTTAATTTATTCTAAAAGATAATTGTTTTTTCCCCCGCGTGATGAGATAAAACTTGTAGATACAAAATTCTTTTTAGAGTAAAAGGAGATGTTGTATGAGTACGCACGATTTGAATTTTAAAATTTACTTACTGTATGATTTTTAACGCATGTACAGAATTTTTCTTTCTACAAAAAAGTCTATGCTAAAAGGTCTCACTCATCATATCCATATAATAATATTTCGATCATACCAATGATGGTGTCGATAAAACTGAGAACATGAGATACACGTCCTTAAGCTTGACGTAACAAGGCAGAATATCGTCGTTATTATCATTTTAAGATGCTAATTATATTTCTTAAAATAAATAATAATCATCTTAAATGTTAGAGAAAGAACCAGAAAAGAATAGATAACATATGATCAACCAAATGAAAAGCTATCATAGCCAGATTGCACATTTGTATGAACTATAAAATCAATTAGCCCCGTCAAATAATAAACTTATTAACGTTGATAATATGATAACTAGCAATTTGTGAAGTCTGTTTCTTTGGAGTGTACTCTCTTTGAATGTCAAGCTTATTAGTATTGCAAGGAAACGTGAAAGACGTTCCAATCATTAATTGCCGTTTAAGAAATTTCCCAATTAAGTTTCCCTAAATAGTCAGATGCCCAGATCTAAAAATCCCTTTAAAGCTAAATTGCTTCGATATTAAGGTTTTTATTTTTCCTCTTTTTTTTTTTTTTTTTAGGAAATTGTCTACCTTATCCAATGACATCAATTTTACATATCCTTAATGGAGTAACAAAAAAGCAAATCGTTAACCCCCAAAAAAAAAATAAAAAAAAACTTTAAAAAATCATCAATCTGGTTGATATATAGTACACGTTTTTAAATATTTGATTCAATTAAAATCACATTCACATGAGAATATATTCTTAAAAAAAAAAAAAAAAAAAAAACACCAAATTATGGAAGATTGAAGAAGCCGCGTAATGAGCTGGCAAAATAAGTGAGGCAGCGAACCTTGGGTGTTGGGTCCCTCTCCGCCGTCTCTCTTAAGTTATCAAATACACAATGAGGAAAAATGAACAAATACAACAACAAACAAACACGTTGACTTAGAACCATATTAAATCTTAAAATAAATATTCCAAGGCGAATTAGAAGAATTTGTTTTTTATTTTTCTCTCTCTTATCAAATAAATATATACCACGAGAAGAAGTTCCAATATTGAGCTTATCCTCCAAACTCCCAAACCCCATTTATGCAAAACATGGGAAAAAATCGCCATGTTCTTATTCAAGTTCTTCTAATTACTCTCATGATTTCACAGATTTTCCGTGCCTCCAAAGGTGACGTTGGAAGCGCAGCCCAGTACTCTCCTCCATATCTACGTAAGTCATAAATATCATCATATATATCTAACCTTTCTCACAAAAACATGAACTAGCAACACATAACAGACAACACAAAATCTTAAGCACACGTACAAGTGCTGTTCTGAAATTTGCTATATCTCCGTACGTGATTTTAGCCACGAACTGTTACGGGACCGACTCGTCGCAGTTTCCGACGAGCAATCTGTTCGCGGCGGCCGGGGAGGGGATTTGGGACAATGGCGCATCCTGCGGGAGGGAGTACCAGGTCAGGTGCATCAGCGCCGCCACGCCGGGGACTTGTGTTCCCAACGAGATTATTGTTATCAAGATTGTGGATTATGCCGGTACGCTAGTCTCGTCGCCGTCCGCCTCCGGGACCACCATGATTTTGTCGCAGACAGCGTTTGGCGCCATTGCCAATTCTACCGCTGCATTTATCAACATAGAGTTCCAGCAGTAAGTTTATAATCCTTCAGCTTAATTAATTGACAGTATCCCTTAATCTGCCTAATATTTACATGTTAAGCTCATAATAATTAATCTACTTATGAACCAAATAGAAATTGATAAGTCTATTGAAGGTTTTAATAAAGATTACAACGAAACTACAACCCCAGCTCAAAGTCCTTCCATCCCCCTTTCCCTACGGTTATAGACCAAAGGGTCTTATGCAACAAGTCTATTGAAGTCTTTTTTTTTTTTTTTTTTTTTTTTTTTGGGATTAATTTCATAAATAGTTGTTGAAGTTTACCTTAAATCCCATTTTTGTCTTTGATTTTTAAGACATTCTACAGTTTAGTCACTAAAATTTTATTTTGTTTCAACTTTGATTCTTCTATTAGCTAAGTGTTATTTAACAGAAATTGTGAAAATTAGGAACCAAATTTAGAAGCTTCTAAAGTTTAGGGACTAAAAGAATACAAAGAACAAAAATTAATTTCCACAAATAGTCCCTAAATATTTTTTTTTTCAATTTTAATATCTAATTTACACATATCCGTCAAATTTTTAACATATAGTAAACAAAGGATCGAAATTAAAATAGAGTAAAAACTTCAGGAACTAACTATGAAACGTTTTAAAAGTTAGAGATCAAAATGAAATTGAGAGTAAATTTCAGAAACTATGTGTGGAATTACTTTTTTTTTTTTTTTTTTTGTGTTCACCTAGGACTTTACCATATATGCAATTCATTGAAAGCAACTCACAGACGCACTAAACACCATTTGAGCGGAAGTTTATTGAAGTTAGTTACTATAAATGTACTCTGTCTTAAACATTTTTCCTTGAAATTATAAGTTTATTTTGAATGAAAATTGATATTTGGTAATTTTTTTTTTTTCGTAACGTCTTATACTTCTGAGAAGTAATGGATCATAATTTCTTCATTAAAACTAGGTGTTTAATTTGAATACAGCGTGGTTGATTAAAATAGTGCTGAAATGTTATATTTATGCAGGATATGAAAGAGGAAATCGAAGTGGCTTGTTGGATGAATATTGGACGTTTTTGTTAGTACTCCGGGGAGGACATATGTTAGCGCAGGCATTGATAGGTCTAGCGTTTTTTGTGTGATTATTGATTACAATATTATTATAGCATTGTTTCTAGAACGAACGATAAGTACTAGATCTGTAAGGTATATATATAGGGAATATACAGGGAATTGCTACAGTGTTCATTCCTTTATCAATTATTATATTTATATTATTTTTTTAATTTAATTTAATTTTTTATCAAATTTAATATAAATTTAACGATTGATAAATAAAAAACACCGATATTTATAAAAAGATATGGAAAAAATCCTACATATAATGCAAGTAAAAAGTATCACCAATATTATTCAACACGAGGGTTAATATCATTTAGTCAAATCGTTAGAGGTTACTTTAGCATTACTTACGATCTTTCCTGCGGGCTTCATGCCCATTGGAAGATTCTCAAAAAGCTACCAACTATATAGCCATGTTATTAATTGGTGTATTATTCTGTTTGGACTAGTCCAAGTTTGGTATATAATTTTGCCTCATCGGTACACCTAATTCGACAGTTGTTTTTTTTTTTTTTGTACTTATTAATGTCGTGTAGAACTATAATTATGAATAACATTGGCCTTGTTTGTTTTTATTTTTGTTTCCGTTTTTCATATTTTTCGAGGATAACAAATGAAAACGAATATAGAAAATGCGTTTGGTGTAAAATTTTCTAAAAACTGAAAACAAAAATGTTTTTGTCTCTTTCTGAAAATATGAAAACGGATTAAATCTGTTTTTCATTTTCCTTTTCATTTTATCCCTTTGTTCTTCTCTCTCTTCTCCGAAATCGCCACCGGCGCCACCTAGAAGTCGTGACCAAGCCAACTTTGCCCCTCCGTATCCACCACGAGTTGTCCATAACTACAACCAGGCATCGACTCAGACCGCCTCGCACATCAAAACCCAGTGAGTCTCGCTAGTCGAACCTGCTGGGAAACACCATCACAAGCCACACCCAAAACCGGCGAATCACGACCCCTCTCTCTCTCTCTCTCTCTCTCGACCTCTTGTCCTCTGTCGCGAGTCGTGCGATAAGGTCACGACCATGGTGGGATCCTACCCAACCGCGACCGTCACTGCGATCTAATTGCCGACAATCTACTACTATCACACTGTTGGCGGTAGTTTCTCCGGCTTTTGTTGATCGAAGATGAGAGAGAGAGGGATGGGGTTGCTGGGTTTGGTTTTTGTTTGAAAATGTAAAGAGAGAGAGACAAACTGGGTTTGTTGTGGAATTGTGGAATTGGGTTTAGAAATGATTCCATTATTGTTTATTTAATATATTTTAATATTAAATATTATTACATGTTTTTAAAATTAAATCACCAAATACAATTTTAGTTTTTTTTTTAAACTAAAATCAATCTCAGAATAAAATTACTAAATGCATTTTTAAAAATGATTCTAAAATGAAAATGTTTTCATATAAAAAATAAAATTATTTTGAAACTAATTCAAAACGCACCCATTAATTTCAAAAAACAAAAAAGAAAAAAAAAAAAAAAAACCTCAAGAAAGACATGTCTACATATCTGTAATCTGCAACTTTTGAAAAAAGAGCAGGTATATGCTTCCACCTCTTTACTTTTCTTTCATCAATTAAATTCATTTTTCTGTCTTCATTGATCATATAACGTATCGTTGTATGAACGTGCGAGTTTTGGAGATCATTCCAAGCTTTTGGAACCTATTGTGTAAGTTGACGGGTTGCGATCTATTATCCCATTTTCTTGACCATTTGACATCTCATTTTATTATTTAGGGTTTTTTCATAGGTTTGAATAAAAAATTTGAAGTAAAATTTAAATTTTTGTGTGAAAAAGATGGTAGAAAAAAAGTTGCATTGTGATTCAAACCTATGAAAACAATAAGAATGTGTGGAATAATTAGTTTCTATTTATTTGACCAAGTTATTATATTTATATGATATGACAAATAATTATTGAAGAAATAACCAAGAGAACATGAAAATACAAACAACATATTTTTTAAAAATAGAAAATGCGCTTTTGTCAAAAGAAATTATTCAGTAGATTATGTGTACTACGTCATTTTGATTATGCGGTATACTCGACCAATAAAAACTCAACATTTGGATGGTTGCCGACACATTTGTTTCCTTTTCTCAGTAAATGATTTTATTTATTTATTTAAGAAAAAAGTAAAATTACATAACTGTATTTTAGTGGAGAAAGCTATTTTACTTTACTGATAGGAATTATGTTTCAACTATTGGATTAGTTTTTTAACGATTTGATTTGCAGTATGAATAATTTTTTATCGCATTATGTAAATTTTTAATGCGGACATGTTCAAATCTAACCGTTAAAAACTAATCTAACGCGTAAAAACAAAAGCTCCTATCAGTGAAGGAGCAAAATAGTCCTCCACCCTGTGTAATTATAGATAAAAATAAGTAGGAATATTGAAACTAAATGGCTGACCGATTATGGAGATATCACATGCATCTCTCCATCAGCAGGAAAGGGACTTGAGCACTGGATTTTTGAACCAGTACTGCTCTGGTGGTGTGAACGCTTGGAAATCCATGGATTCTTTTGTCTGTAATTAACAACAAGGCAAACGATATCAATGCAGTCAAAAGGACAAAAGAATGGGGATTGACTTGACACTAAATGAGTTAGCACGTAATCAATAAGCATACTATACCTGCTTGGTTCGGATCTCTCCTTTGATGCTGCTTAAGACTAGCTTGGGACGTAAATAGGGCGGGGCAAATGAGGTTCCAACCCGCCTCACATTAAACGGTTCGTGATGCGGGGCAGGCGAGTCACCCCTAATCCGTTCCATTTGCATATTAAAAAAAATAATAATTAAAAAGAAACTATGAGATTATAGAGAGAGAGGACATTGTCGCTAAAAGTTTTTCGTGCTTGAATGTTCTGCATCAGGCTGTGGGGTCCACTTTTTCGTCGCTAAAAATCTTGCGTAAAGGAAAGTGTCATAGCTAAATATTTGCCGTGAAATTTTGGCAGGAAAAACTATTTGTTGCCGCCTCCAAATACCTTTTAGTGATGACACGTATCGAAGTTAAAACATGTTTTTTTTTATTAAAAAAAAAACATATTAGTAGAATATCAAAAAATCCTACTATAAGATGTCAATAATATTTGTTGGTTTCAGAAAAATAATCTGTCCAACTACCAAGCGATGACTGGTAGATTGTTAAAAGTATTCTATCAAAAAAATGAAAAATATTATATACCAAGCGATGACTGGTAATTGTTAAAAGTATTATATCAGAAAAATGAAAAATATTATAGTAGATTGTTAAAAAATTGTTAAAAGTTCTCTATCAGAAAAATGAAAAATATTATAGTAGATTGTTAAAGTACTCTATCAAAATACTTTCTAGTTACCGATTGGCAATTTATTTTCTTTTTTAAAATATTTATTAGAATATAAAAGATATCATACTATAAATACTCTTCAACAACCAGAATCGAAAATGTTTGGCCATCTTTGTTGTTTTCAGAAAAATATTCTAATAGAACAAAAAAATTATCGATTAGAACACTCGCCTGGCGATCAGAATGATAGATGTTGGCCTTTTTTGGTGAGAAGAAAAAATAAACGGGTAGGATTTTAAAAATATTCTACTAGAACATTTTTTATGAATCGAGTAGATAGATTTTAATTGAACGACACAAATATAAAGATGATATATTTTAGAGAAAATATTGCTCCATAAAACATTTTACTTTCTATTTATTTTCAATTTTACTCTCTTTTTTAAGTTTTATTTTATTTTCTACACATAAATATTGTACAGTTTAATTTATATTTTTAATTTAAGTTAATATATAATTTTATATAAAAATTTTTATCATAACAAAATTAAAATTAAAAATTAAAATCGGTAAAACGGTGAAATGAAACAGTTCTACAATCTCTCTCCAGACCCTATCTCTCTCTTCAGATTCATTCTCTCTGCGTTTTGGAGACTCCCTCTCTTTTTCTTATCTCTCCCTCCTTTGCGATCTCTCTCCCCTCTGCGATCATCTCTTGAGGATCTGTAACACCCTGACGAATTAATTGAGATTAATTAAGGTAATTAAGATTATTAGTGTGCCTAATCTGATTTAATTAATTGAGTTTAAATAATTCCAAGGTATTTAAATTATTCCACGATAATTTATTTTAACCCGTAAGTGTGTATGGGCGCATTTACGGACTATTTTTAGTGCACATGTCATTTTCTTTTATTTTTATTTCCCTTTTCCTTTTTCTTTTCTTTTCTTTTCTTTTCCTTCCTTTTCTTTTCTTTTTAAAATGTGCGTTTTCCTTTCTCTCTCTCTCCTTCACTCTCCCGCTCACTCTCTCCCTCTCTCTCTCTCATTTCCATCCCAAATCGAACAGTTTTTGAGCCAAAGAGTGATTTCAAAGAGTTTTCAACATCAAGAGAAGGATTCAAGGTAAGATTCTTGAAAGAACCTCTCTTGAATCTATGTTTTTCGGATTTTAAAACTTATTTTGGTTCAAAACGGATTTTGATGATTTTCGAGTAAAACTAGAGTAGAAATTGGAGATCTTGGGTTCTTTGGACTTGTTTTAGGACCTAGAACCCGGATCTAGTGTTTTCCTTTTGAAAAATCTGGATTTGGGACCGGATTTGCGGGTTTTGGACCGATTTCCTGAGTTCTCTCATGGCGGTCGATTCACCGGTCGACACATGCGGTCGACCGGATTGCGGTGACCGGTCGACTGTCCGGTCGACGGTGTGCACTCTGCCGTCGACCGGTAGAGTTGTCTTCTTTCTGTCACCGGCCCGACCGTGTACAGGGTTTGACCTGTTTGGCCCGAATTTGTCGTTTTGACCCCTGTTTTTCGAGAACCCAAATTAGCTTCATTTGGGGACTTGGGATGAAAGGATTAGTATCCTTAATCCCCGATTTGATAATTAAAACCCTTGGAATGGAATTTGAACATGAAAAATTGATTAGGGCACACTAATTGGAAAATTTGGTATATGATTGAAATTGGATTACTTTAGGGATGAGGATTGATCCTAAAGTGGTGTTTTGAATTATGATTTGAATTGAGGATTCATAGATTCCCGTGTTTGATTGTGCGAGGTAGGATTTTTCCCTTTTCCTTGTGAAAAAAAAAGAAGATTTTGGCCTTGAAAATGTTTTAAAAAAAATTGATTTGATTTTAAAAACCATGGCTTGTTAGTTTATGGAATTCCTTGGCTTGTCCCGTCCTTGGAATCCATAGCTTTTGGAACCTCATGGCTTGTTTAGTCATGGGGCCCCGGCTTGAGTTAGTTCGTGGGGTCATTGATTTCTTAAGATAAGAGATTTGTGAACTTTAGAGTCTATTGTCAGAAAAACACAGATAGGATGCGAGTTTCCTGATTGTTAGGCGATTTGGGTTTTTGTTTTTGTTTTTTTTTTTTTTGAGAAAAAGGATGGAATCTTGTCTATTTTTTTTTTTTTTTTGGAATTTATTTATTCGATTTAAATTATTTCAAATTATATCCCATTTCATAAATGTTTAAACCCTCCCAGTTCGAGGAGCGGTGCATAATATTTTTCCATATCCTCTTGAGCAAATGTAAAATTTGAGAATGATTAACAAATTTGGATTTACTATGAATGATGTCTTTGTAATGATTATTTACGAATGATCACTGTCTCAGGGGTGGATATTCGAGGCTTATTATATTGTTTATTTATTTATTTTAATGCAGTTTTTGGGAATTCCGCTTTTTAATTTATAATTGATTTTTATCTTATTTTGTACAAATATTTTCCACACGTCTTTTGATTTGCTTGAAGGAAATGGCACCTCCGCAGACTAGGTCCATAAATCATTTTTGTTTTAGGGCTGGCCACTTCGGGTTCGCAATGATTCGATTTTTCAATTCCCGTGAATGATATGTGAAATTTTTTTTTTTTTGGATTTGTTTTTTGTAAATGAAAAAGTTAATGTGATATTTTCATTAAAAATTTTTTTACCTTTTCTTTGTAAAACTTTTTGTGAAAACTTTTTTGGTGAAATGATTTAAATAAATTTGAAAACGAAAATAAAAAAAATAAAAATGATTTTATGAATAAATTAAAAAATTGAAATTTATTTTTCTTTTTCTATTTTTATTTTTAATACTCATCAACAATATTATAATGTATTAATTAAAAATTATAATTGGTAATTAATAATTTTTATTTTTATTTTTTATTCAAAATAATCTTTTAAAAATTAATAATTCGTAATTTTAAAATTAATTTTATAAAATTTTTTTAATAATTCATCTATAATTCTAAATTAAAATTTTTAATTTTTGATAATATTTTTTTATTATCAAAAAAAAAAAAAAAAAAAAAAAAAAAAATTTTCGGATAATGATTCTTAAAAAAAAATAAAAAAAAAAATTTAATAATTAAAATCCCAATTTTTTCTGGACGTTTTTAAAAAAATGGACTCATCATCGTAATTGCCCCTCTCTATAGATTAAAAAAAATTTTTTTCTCAAAAAAAAAAAAATCATCTTTTCTCAAAATCTCCCTCTCAGAGTAAAAAATTCATAAAAATGTTTTGTAATCTTGAAAAAAACTCAAACTTTTTATCTCAGAATTTCCTTTTGAAAATCCAGGTACTTAATTTTACTTGGCATAATCATTTTGTTGATTCGAAGAAGTCAATTTGATCGTCTAGAAACAACCAGACAATCTGAGATTTTCTTTTTGGTCCATTTTACTCACGGTTTTTTTTTGCCAAGATTTTTTGTGTTGATTTTTTCGATACTCGATTTCTTAAGATGCAACAATCTAGGGTTTAGAAGGATTTGATCTTAATCACTTTAGTTTCGATGTTAATTTGGGATCAATGAAAGGGAAGTTCAGCTAGAGTCAGTGAGTTTTTGTCCAGGTTAGTCTCGGACCCTTTGTTGCAGAACAAGGCCGATTCTTCACCAGGAAGCTCTTAATCACCGAGAATTAATTTTTTAAGGTTTAAGATTATTAGTGTGCCTAATGAGTCTTTTAATTGAGTTTAAATAATTCCAAGTTGCCGCATTTGTTTTAACCCGTTGACGCCGAGCCAGGTAAACCTCGTCATCTTTTATTTTTTTTTTTTTTTTTTTTTTCTCTCTCTCTCCTTCACTCTCCCGTCAATTTCCCAAATCGAATTTTTTTTTTTTCATTTTCAACATCAGTTCTATGTTTTTCGGATTTTAAAACTTATTTTTGGTTAAAACGGATTTTGATGATTTTGAAAGTAAAACTTAGAAATTGGAGATCTTGGGTTTTTGGATTGTTTTAGGACCTAGAACCCGGATCTAGTGTTTTCCCTTTGAAAAACATTTGGGACCGATAGGTTTTGATTTTTTTTTTTTTTTTTTTTTTTTTTCTTTTATACGTATATGTTGTCGGATCTTTTCAAAGAAATTAGTTCTGTAAGTTTTGTTTTTTTTGAAGTTTTGTTTTTTGAAAAATTGATTAGGGATTACTTTGAAAATATGATTGGGATTACCATTGATCCTAAACTTTTTCCTTTTGGATTTTCGTTAGGTCCTAAACTTTTTTCAACTAGGTGTCATAAAAGATATCAAACCCTTGCAAGTTAAAGGGTTGTTTTTTTTTTTTTCCCATTTATTTTTTTCAAATGAGGGGTTATATGTTAAAAGAGTTGATCATCATTGACTCTCCAAATAAGAGATAACTTATATACTTTGATTTACCTCCCCTTATGAGACCTTTCTCCTTTTATTTCCTTTGAGAAAAGGGATTTCTCTGTTTCTAAAATGTCTATTCTTTTATTTACGTTTCATTTTAAATTATTTTTAATTGTAGTCCTTGTTTTTCGAGGAAACCATATACTTGTTATAATGTTGGAAACTGGATTTGTGTCCATTTTGTGGTCTATAATGATTAATGTAATTTCTACTGGGCAGAATGCAGATGTCCATATTCTCAGCCTAAACCTCTGTTGTTAAATCTTAATCTTACTGGCGAACGCCGTTAAGAATTCCGCCACAAGCGTAACGAAAATCACCCGTAATCACCATCTTCTCCGGGCGCTAACATTGCCGGCAATGCATCCCTTCGCCTCATGTCCAGCAAAGTTTTTCAAATTTTTACTTAGGAGATGTTTGGTATGATGATTCATACCATGATTTGAATTATGATTCATAGTTTGTTACAATATTTTTTCTCATAAAAAAAACACGTAAATCGAAAATAATTATAATATCATGATTTTAATTTATGAACTAAACGTCTCTTTAGAGTTTTTGTTTTTTAGATTTGAGTTTGTGATCGAAATTTCGTCTGAGTTTATGATTGTTAGATTTGGGTTTTGTTTTTTTTTTTTTTTTTTTGGAATCTTTGTTTTTTTTTTTTTTTTCGTATGATTCGTCATAATTAAATGCAGTTCATATAATATTTTTTCCATACACGTAAAATGAGAATGATTCAAAATCTATGAACTAAACGTGTCAATGATCACTTACCGGATATTCGAGTTTATAGTATTTGTAAATAAATATTGAGTGCGTTTATAATTGATTTTTACTTATCTTTTAAAATATTTTTACACGTCTTTTGAATTGCAAAAAAAAAAAGGTCCATAAATCATTTTTGTTTA
Source organism: Morus alba (assembly GCA_012066045.3). NCBI lineage: Eukaryota > Viridiplantae > Streptophyta > Magnoliopsida > Rosales > Moraceae > Morus > Morus alba. The sequence continues at coordinate 10,117,779 of CP050232.2, read as the reverse complement.
GGCCTCGTTCAGTTCGCAGATTCGAGTTTTCAATTCGAGCTGAGATGTGAAATTTTCTGAGAGCTTTTCACTGTAGCAGAAAAAGTTAGATGTGATATTTTCTTAGGGCTTTTTACTGTAAAAACCTAAAACTGAAAACTTAAATCGGTGAAATGAACGAGGCCTTAATAAATATTTTGAAAACGAAAATAAAAAAATAAAAATGATTTTTATGAATAAATTAAGAAACGATTGAAATTTATTTTTCTTTTTCTATTTTTATTTTTTAATACTTGTCAACAATATTATAATGTATTAATTAATAATTATAATTAAAATAATTTTATTTTTTTTTATTATATTCAAAATAATCTCTTAAAAAATTAACCAAACGTAATTTTAAAATTAATTTTATAAAATATTTATTTTAAAAATTCATCTATAATTCTAAATTAAAATTTTAATTTTTATAATATTTTTTTTTATAAAAATTTAAATTTTTAAAATTAAAATTATTTTTAAATAATTAAATATCCCGTAAGAGTATCCAAGCCTCTCAAGCAAAAAAAAAAAAAAAAAAAAAAAAAATAATGAGAGTATCCCAAGGGCCCCACCATGGACGTGCAATCGGAGTAACGATGGACTCATCATCGTGCGTGCCGTGCCTAATAGATAAGAGCATTTTTTTCTCTCATTTTAAAAAAAAAAAAAAATCTCTTCTCCTCTCCCCTCTCCGCACTTCTCAGTTTCTCAAAACCCAAAAACTCTCAACTTTTTCTCTCAGAATTTTCCTGCGAAAATCCAGGTACTTAATTTTACTTGGCATAATCATTTTGTAATGAATTCGAAGAAGTCAATTTGATCGTCTAGAAACAACCAGATTATCTGAGATTTTCTTTTTGGTCCATTTTACTCTCGGTTTTTTTTTGCCAAGATTTTTGTGTTGATTAATTTCGATACTCGATCGTAATTAAGATGCAACAATCTAGGGTTTAGAAGGATTTGATCTTAATCACTTTAGTTTCGTGTTAGATTTGGGATCAATGAAAGGGGAAGTTCAGCTAGAGTCAGTGAGTTCGCAAGACCCAGGTGACTCGGACCCTTTGTTGCAGAACAAGGCCGATTCTTCACCAGGAAGCTCGACCGAGATTACGGTTGAAGACGTTGAGTCTGGGTCGGTTCCTTGTTGCCGCATTTGTCTTGAAAGCGACGCCGAGCCAGGTAAACCTCGTCTTCAGAAATTTTTTTTTTTTTTTTTTTTTTTTATTATTTTTATGAGTTCTATGAAAAATATTTTTGAATTTGATGTGTTTGAAAGACATGTTCTTATAGGTTTTTGATTTTTTTCACGTAATTCTGCGATTTTTTTGTGCATTTATACGTATATGTTGTCGGGACCTTCAAAGAGTTCTGTAAGTTTTGTGGAAGTTGAAGTTTTTGTTTATGACATGAAAAAGACGGGATTACCATGAGAATGTAGAATTGGGTATAGTTGGAAGTCACTTATCACTTCCTAAACTTTTTCCTTTCTTTTCGTTAGGTGTCAACTGTCTAAAGATATCAAACCGCAAGTTAAAGGGTTGTTTTTTTTTTTTTTTTTCCCATTTATTTTTTTCAAATGAGGGGTTATATGTTAAAAGAGTTGATCATCATTGACTCTCCAAATAATATACTTATATACTTTGATTTACCTCCCTTATGAGACCTTTCTCTCTTTTCTAAGTAAAAGGTTCTTCCTCTCGTTTGCCCTTTCTCATCTTCATTGTTAATTGTAGTCCTTGTTTTACAACCCATATACTCATTATACGTTGGAAACTGGATTTGTGTCCATTTTGTGGTCTATACAATGTAATTTCTACTGGGCAGATGTCCATATTCTCAGCCTAAACCTCTGTTGTTAAATCTTATAGAGGACGAGTTGATTTCTCCTTGCATGTGCAAAGGCACTCAGCAGTTTGTTCATCGGGCGTGTCTTGATCATTGGCGTTCGGTTAAGGTACGTATTGTTGTTTTCCAATCTTATGAGTTATGATTAATGTGGTTGCTGCTATGTTATGGTAATTCATATTGCCAAATATACTGATAGGTCACTGGTGCACTTTACTTACGTAAGGAGAAATAAAAGACGGGTAGAATGGGGATTCTGCGGGGTTGGGTTGGGGGGTTGTCTATTGTAGAATAAGGGGATATATAGGAGGGGGAAACAGAGGGGAGTTAGTTAGAGAATTGTTTTATGAGAAGTTGGAGAGTTCAGGTCTCTCGAAAACCTGAGTGTGGGAATCATGTCCGGAAAGATTCTTGTCTCAATCTTCCGATAGTTGTTTCAATTCAATAATTGGTGCTTAATAACATTTCTACTTACCAATTTGTATCAAATTGGTATCAGAGCGGCGATCTTGCGTGATCTGTGATGGCGGCTAGGAAATTGGAGGAAAGATTGGGTACCGTGGAAGAACAGTTGAGTTCTGTTTGAGAGGGAATTGCGAAGGAGATGGAAGAAGTTAAGGATGATTTGCAGAAGATTCCTGCATTGGAGAAGAACGTGGCATTGATTTTGGGAAAACTGGACTCGTTGTTGCAGAAACAAGGAGGACAGGATTCAGAATATAGGGAGGCTAGGGCCGAGAATGGGAGCGGAGGCGGACCGGCGTATGAGCACCGGGAAGGAGAATTCTGGTTGGGAGGGATGACGAGGCGAATCGAAATGCCGATTTTTGAAGGCACAAATCTAGATGGTTGGATTTTCCGTGTTGAGCGATTTTTTGCCCTAAATCGCATGGGAGAAAAGGAGAAATTGGAGGCGGCAGTCATCAGTCTCGATGGCGAAGCTCTGGCTTGGTTTCAGTGGACGGACGGGCGCCGGCCCATACGCGACTGGCTAGAATTCAAGAAGTTGTTGCTCGCGACTGGCTATAATTCAAGAAGTTGTTGCTCGACCGGTTTCGATCGTCACAGGAAGGGTGAACTGTGAGAAGTTCCTTGCTCTCCGGCAGGAGGGAACATTGCGCGCGTATATAAGGGATTTCGAGATGCTGGCCGCGCCTTTGACGGAGATTCACACGGCGATCCTCGAAGGTAACTTCATCAACGGTCTTAAGCCGGAGATTAGGGCGGAAATTCGCCTGTTTCAGCCGAGCGGGTTGAACCAAATCATCGAATTAGCGCAGAGGGTGGAGGATCGAAATTTGGCTTTGAGAGGAGCTAAAGGAACGATGTCCAGCCTGTGGATACGACAACAACCTTATAACCAGCCCTTTCGGAGCCAATCAACAAATATCCTCAAATCAGCCATGCCCAACGACAGGTCGTTTGGCCCTTCCCAAAATGACAAGTCGCTTCAGTCAATAGGTATGCCTTCTGTTAGGCGTTTTTCTGAGGCTGAAATCTAGAAAAGACGAGAAAAAGGCATCTGTTTTAAATGTGAGAGAAATATTACTTTGGACATGTTTGTAAGAATAAGGAATTGTAGATTTTAATTTTAGAAGAAGAGGAGGAAGTTAGTCAAATTGAACAGGAAGAAATTACGGTAGTGAATGAGGAAGAGGTAGTGGAACTTTCTTTGAATTCAGTGGTGGGAACCACCACTTTGAAAACCATGAAAATACGGGGGTTAGTTGGGAGTTAGGAGGTGGTTGTGTTCATCGATTCGGGATATTTTATTTCCATGGAATTGGTGAGGAGGTTGGACTTGCCATTAGATACAACCCAGGAGTATGGGGTGATTATGGGGACAGGAAAGGTTGTGAAGGGGAGTGGGATTTGTAGGGGATTGGTGTTGGGGTTGCAAGGGGTGGAGGTGGTTGAGGATTTTTTCCCCCTTGAGCTTGGGAGTTCGGAGGTCATATTAGGCATGCAATGGTTGGGATCCCTTGGCAATATGACTGTTAATTGGTAGACATTAACAATGAAATTCAAGGTGGGAGAGTCAACGGTTACGTTGCAGGGGGATTCGAGTCTCAGTAGGACATTGGTTTCTTTAAAGTCCATGCTGAAAACAATCAAGAAAGCATGAGAGGGGATCTTAGTGGAGTTGGGATGTGTACAACTCGCAGGGGAGGGGAAGCAAACGAAAATTCTAGAGGAGATTTCACAAGTACTGCGGCAGTTTGCCGCTGTTTTTGAGAAGCTGCAGGGATTACCACCTACTCGGGCTCGTGATCATGCGATTGTACTTCAAGAGGGAACGACTTCGATTAGGGTGCGACCGTATCGTTATCCACAGGTGCAGAAAGATGAGATTGAGCGCTTGGTAAACGAAATGTTACAAGCGGGCATCATTCAACCTAGTGCCAGCCCGTATTCGAGTCCGGTACTTTTGGTTAAGAAAAAGGACGGGAGTTGGCATTTTTGTGTGGATTATAGAGCTTTGAATTGCGCTACTGTCCCTGACCGGTTCCCTATTCTGGTAATGGATGAATTATTGGATGAGTTGCATGGGGCGAAGATCTTTTTAAGTTGGATCTTCGTTCGGGGTATCACCAAATTAGGGTGCGCGTCGAGGATGTACTAAAAGCAGCGTTTAGAACCCACGGAAGGCACTATGAATTTTTGGTAATGCCGTTTGGATTAACAAACGTCGCCGGCCACTTTTCAGGCCTTAATGAAGAGGTGTTTAAGTGTTTCCTACGGAAGTTTGTGTTAGTGTTTTTTGACGACATCTTGATTTATAGTGCGACCTTGGGAGAGCACGTGGAGCACTTGTTTCAAGTCTTTGAGTTGTTGCGGCAGCATAGTTTGAGAGTTAATGATAAAAAGTGTTGCTTTGTATCTCGGGCATATTATTTTAGCCGAGGGGTTGGCGGCTGATGAGAGGAAGATTGAAGCAATGCTGAACTGGCCAGCACCCAAAACACTGCGGGAGTTGAGGGGTTTCTTGGGTCTCATTGGATATTATCGTAAGTTCGTAAGAATTATGGGATGGTGGCTAGTCCTTTGACTGAGGAACTCAAAAAGGATCAGTTTGGGTGGAATCAAGCGGCGGAGGAGTCGTTTGTAGCATTGAAGAAGGCCATGACTACAGTTCTGGTGTTGGCCTTACCGGATTTTTCTCAGCCCTTTGTGGTTGAGACGGATGCTTCTGGCCATGGACTAGGAGCGGTGTTGATGCAAAATGGTCGTCCAATTGCCTTTTACAACCACGTTTTGTCCCCTCGAGGCAGGGCACGTTCAATTTGTGAGCGTGAGTTGATGGCAATCGTCTTGGCCGTGTAGAAATGGCAACCATATTGATAAGCCATTACTCAGGCAAGTGTATGTTAGGAGGAACAAAAGAGTTTAGGAAGGGACAACTGTCTTTTAGTGGCTGTGGTTAGTTGCTGTTAGTAGTTAGTGGAAATATTAGCTAGTAGCTTAGTAGGAATAATAGTGGCTTACGGGGGAAGTTTGGGAGTGAGGAGAGGAAATTGTATAAAAGGGAGAAGAGGAGGGAAAAACGGTTATTGGGAGATTAAACAGAAAGTGAACAAGTCTTGGAAGAATTCCAAGCAAAGGGAGGAAGGAGACCCTCAAGTTCCGCGATCGGTGTAATCTCAATTGTCAATAATATTCTTCGTTGATTCTTTCTCATTCTTTCTCGAATTGAGCTACTTGATTTCTTAGAGCTTGACCCACGAACTAGAACCTATCAATTTGGTATCGTAGCCTGCTCGGGCGCAATGGTCGCCAGAAAACAAGAGGAGAGGTTTGAGGCGGTGGAGAGGGAGATTCACCAAGTAAAAACGCCGGTGGAAAAGGAAATTGAGAGGTAAGGGCGAAATAAGTCAAAGTAGAGTTGAGGCTGACCGCATGGTGGTCGAGATGAGCCGTAACGCAGTTTTGCTACCGATTGCCGGAGGAACAAATGTGTTGTTGTCATGGCCAAGGGCGACGGCGAATCTGCCGGCGGAAGGATCTCGATCGGGAATCGCGAGAGGCCGGGAAGACGGAAATGGAGGAAATCCGGGACTAATTCGTGAAGCCGCGGAACGCGTGGACGAGGACGACCGACATCCGGAGGAAATGGCCGAAATTAGGGCTTTTGGGGAAAAGGAAAAGGGAAAACGTCGGGAAATGGATGGGTGGGAAAATCACGCAGGGGAGGAGAACGTACGAGCTAGGGCACGAGTTGCGAACGGAAATCGCCTTGATTTTCGTCGCGACAGTCGGGATCTTGGTCGCGATGGCCGGGACTTTGGTCGCGATGGTTGGAACGCTCGACCTAGGGCGGACGAGCTGGCCGACGGAGAGCGAAACGTCCGCGATTGGCGGCGCGGCGAAGTCCGAGCGGGAGGATCGTCTGATGACCTCCGGGATGGTCGCGGTGGACGGTACGGAGAAGGAGAAGGAGGAGTTCGTACCTTGAATGGGGGTCCCAGGTTGAGAGGAGAAGGACGAGTTGAGGGGGGGCGAGCAGGTGGTCACGCCGGGAGAGAGGGAAGAAGATTTTGGGAAGAAAATGAAGTTGACGGATCTATGGATTTTGTTGGAAGATATGGGGAACCGTGGGGGGGTGAGGATTTCTCACCAAAGGAGACTAAACAACTTGATTATCCACTGCTCAAAGGGCTTGGATCCGATGGTCGGGTCGCTTAGAATGAATCAGTTTTTTTCTCTCAACAAGTTCACAGAGAGGGAGAAATTAACGACAGCAGGTATTGCACTTGAGGGAGATGCGTTGTCATGGTTTCAGTGGCAAAATCAGCGTCGACCTTTCATCACTTGGACTGATTTCAGAGTGGCTCTCCTGCAGCGGTTTCGCTCTTCGCAGCAAGGAAATCTGTGTGAACGATTCCTAGCACTCAGGCAGATGGGGACAGTGACTGAATATCGCCGGAATTTTGAGGTTTCAGCTGCTCCTTTACAAGAAATTCCAGAGGAAATCTTGGAAGGCATTTTTGTGAATGGTTTAAAATCAGATATTTGGGCTGAACTGCGACTACTTCGGCCAGAGGGACTTTCGGAAATCATGGATGTTGCACAGCAAATCGAAGAGAAGAACCTGTTGCTGCGAAGAGAGAATGGGGGAACATGGAGTTGGCGTCCACAAGCACCGGGATTTACAGCCAATCCGCCAACAGGAATGGCAGTGAATCAGTTTTCAGGCAGCGGCAATGGTGCCGAGAGACCAAAAAAAGAGTTTCCATTCCGGAAACTTTCTGATTCGGAGTGGCAGGAGAAGAGGAATAGGGGACTTTGTTTTTGATGTGATGAGAAGTTCACGGTGAGACATCGTTGTAAAAAAAAAGAGTTGCGGATTATGTTGGTTAGCGATGAGGACGAGATAGAAAATGAGGAAAGTGAGTTGGACGAGGCAAAAGAGGAGTCCGAAGAGTTGCTGCGAACCGAGGTGATCGATTTGTCCTTGAACTCCGTGGTGGGGTTGACTACACCAAAAACCATGAAGATAAAGGGAAAGGTCGGTCAATGTGAGGTAATTGTTTTAATCGATTCCGGAGCTACTCACAATTTTATCTCTCTTGCCTTAGTTTCGAAATTAGAACTGCCCATAACTCCTACAACTAGTTTTGGCGTTCAAACGGGAACGGGGGAGTTGGTACAGGGGCAGGGGTTGTGTAAGGAGGTGGTGTTGTCCATGCAAGATTTAACCATAATTGAGAATTTTTTGCCACTAGAATTGGGCGGGATAGATGTAATTCTAGGTATGCAATGGTTGGAGACTCTAGGGAGTATGAATGTGAATTGGAAATCTCAAACTATGAGATTCAAAGTGCCCGGGAAGAATGTAGTGTTTAAAGGGGATGACGAGATCATTGATTTTCCTCAAAGCCATGATGCGCACCATTCGCCATGAGGGGCAGGGCATTTATGTGGAAATGAGACAATTGGGGGTAGAGCAAGGGCATGAAAGGGAAGAGGAGGGTAATGGACAGCTACAAGAACTGTTGCGGAAGCATGAGGCAGTCCTTAACATGCCCTCCGGATTACCCCCCCATAGAGTGAGGGACCACCGGATAATCTTAAGAGGATGACAGCGGACCGATTAGTGTCCGACCATACCGATATCCCCATTTTTAAAAAAATGAAATAGAGAGATTGGTGAAGGAGATGTTGGCGGCTGGAATTATTCAGCCAAGTGTGAGCCCCTATTCCAGCCCGATTTTGCTTATAAAAAAAAAAAGGGATGGCAGTTGGAGATTTTGTATAGATTATATGCGTTGAATAAGGCTACGATTCCGGATAAATTTCCAATTCCGGTGATAGAGGAATTGTTGGATGAATTGTGTGGTGCCACCATTTTCACCAAGTTAGATTTAAAGTCGGGATATCACCAAATCCGCATGAGTGACGAGGATGTACCTAAAACGGCTTTTCGGACTCCGGAGGGACACTATGAATTCCTAGTTATGCCGTTCGGGTTGACGAATGCACCAGCGACTTTTCAATCCTTGATGAACGAGGTACTTAACCCGTTCTTACGCCGATTTGTGTCGGTCTTCTTTGATGATATTTTGATTTACAGTCGTTCGTGGGAGGACCATATGGAGCATTTGGACAGGGTTATGTCGGTTTTGCAGGCCAACCAATTGTATGTCTAAAAAAAAATGCCTTTTTGCGCAAGAACAATTGGAGTATTTGGGTCATGTGGTTTCCCGGACTAGAGTAGCCGCGGATTCTAGTAAGATCCAGGCCATGTTGGATTGGCTGACTCCACGGACCATTAAGGAGTTGAGGGGGTTTTTGGGCCTCACGGGTTACTACCAAAGGTTTGTGGCTGGGTATGGGCGAATTGCGTGGCCGTTGACGCAGCAACTTAAGAAGGATGCTTTTGCTTGGAATGCGGAGGCGGAGGAGGCGTTTCAGTGTTGAAAAAAGGCTATGACTGAGATTCCAGTTTTGGCTTTGCCAGATTTCTCACAACCCTTTGTGGTGGAATCGGACGCCTCGGGGTTTGGAATAGGAGCGGTCTTGATGCAACAGCAACGGCCCATCGCTTATTTTAGCCAAGTTCTCTCAGCGCGTGCTCGCGCCAAATCGGTCTATGAGCGGGAGTTAATGGCCATGGTGCTAGCCATTCAGAAATGGCGTCCTTATTTGTTGGGAAGGCGTTTTTTGGTGCGCACCGATCAAAAGAGTTTGAAGTTCTTGTTGGAGCAGCGCTTGGTGAGTGTGTAGCATCAGCGGTGGCTGTGCAAATTGCTTGGCTATGATTTCGAGATACAGTACAAACCAGGGCTGGAAAACAGGGTGGCCGACGCCCTTTCAAGACAACAGGCGGGGTTGGTTTTCATGACTACTCCAATGGTGCTCGATATTGAGGAGTTGCAGCGGCAGGTGAAGGCAGATCTGGAGCTCAGCAAGATCATAGAGGGGCGGTTGGATGGAATGCAATTGTCGGTGGGGTTTACTCTTCAACGCGGGCATCTACTTTACAAAGGAAGGTTGGTCGTTCCTCTGAAATCTCCATTAATTCCGATCTTGTTGCGGGAGTTTCATAGTAGTAAGATTGGCGGCCATTCAGGGGTCTTAAAGACGTACAAACGGCTGGCTTTGGAGTTTTTCTGGAGAGGAATGTGCAAGGATGTGGAGTCGTTTGTGGCTGCTTGTGCCGTTTGTCAGCAACAAAAGACATCCACATTGTCTCCGGCAGGATTGTTGCAGCCTTTGCCTATACCAAACCGAGTTTGGGATGATATCTCCATGGACTTTATCGAGGGGTTACCAAGGTCGGCGGGGTATAATTCCATCTTAGTTGTCGTTGATCGCCTTAGTAAATACGGCCATTTCATTGGCTTAAAACACCCTTTTTCTGCCACTACAGTGGCCACGGTGTTCGTCCGTGACATTGTGCGATTGCATGGGTTTCCACAGAGCATCATCTCCGACCGGGACAAGGTTTTCATGAGCCATTTTTGGAAGGAACTTTTCAGGCTGCAGGGCACTACCTTGTGTCGCAGTACGGCGTATCATCCGCAAACGGATGGCCAGACAGAGGTTGTAAACCGATGCTTGGAGGCTTATTTACGTTGCTTTGTCTCTGGCCAACCACGACAGTGGTTTACACACCTTTCGTGGGCGGAGTATTGGTACAATACGAGTTTCCACGTGTCGGCTGCCATGACACCATTCAAGGCTCTCTATGGGCAAGATCCACCGAGATTGGTGCCTTATGAGATCGGGTCTACGGCCACTTCGGAGTTGGAGAGGCAGCTATGCGATCGTGATGCATTATTGACGGAACTGAAGGACCATTTGGGACGCGCCTAACAGTCTATGCGAGACCATGCAAATCGGAAGCGTCGTTCTGTGGAGTTTGAGGTAGGGGACGTGGTTTACTTGAAGCTTCAGCCGTATCGCCATCGTGCGTTGGCGAGAGTGCGGAATGAAAAACTTGGGCCTCGTTATTATGGGCCGTTTCAGGTCTTGGCTCGAGTGGGGCCAGTGGCATACCGGTTGCTCTTGCCTTCTCACGCTCGGATTCATTCCGTCTTTCATGTGTCTCGCTTGAAGAAGGCACTTGGGCCGGTGGATGTACCCCAGACTTTGCCTCCAATGTTATCGGATGATTTGACGTTGCAGGGTAGAACCCGCTCAAGTCTTGGATACTCGTTTTTCACCTACTACGGGGTCCTTGGAGGTTTTAATCCAGTGGCGCAACCTTCCGGACTTTGAATCTTCGTGGGAGCCGTTTGAGGTGATTCAACACCAGTTTCCAGCTTTCCACCTTGAGGACAAGGTGACATTTTTGAGGGGGGGTGTAATTGATAAGCCATTACTCAGGCAAGTGTATGTTAGGAGGAATAAAGGAAGGGACATCTGTCTTTTAGTGGCTGTGGTTAGTTGCTGTTAGTAGTTAGTGGAAATATTAGCTAGTAGCTTAGTAGGAATAATAGTGGCTTACGGGGGAAGTTTGGGAGTGAGGAGAGGAAATTGTATAAAAGGGAGAAGAGGAGGGAAAAACGGTTATCGGGAGATTAAACAGAAAGTGAACAAGTCTTGGAAGAAGTTGATAGGTTCTAGTTCGTCCGGTCAAGTTCTAAGAAATCAAGTAGCTCAATTCGAAAGAATGAGAAAGAATCAACGAAGAATATTATTGACAATTGAGATTACACCGATTGGCAGAACTTCGAGGGTCTGCTTTTCTCCCTTTGCTTGGAAGGCGTTTTATCGTTCGCACTGACCAACAGAGCTTGAAATTTTGTTAGAGCAGCGACTGATTAGTACTGAGCACCAAAAATGGGTTACTAAACTGTTGGGTTATGACTTTGACATCCAATACAGTTGGGAATAGAGAACAAGGCTGTTGATGTGCTTTCTTGTGTGGAAGGGTTGCCTTCTTTATGCACGCTATCGTTTGTACACGGTTTGGACTATGGGGAGATACAGCAACAGGTGCTGTCGGATTCCCGGCTAATGAGAGTTTATTAGGCTTTGTTACAGGGGGACACCAGCTATCCTGGTTTTTCATTGGAGTAGGGTCGGCTTTTGTACAATAGTCGGCTAGTCTTGGCCAAGTCTTCATCGTTAGTGGCTGCCCTATTGTGGGCATTCAGGGGTGTTCAAAACTTACCGCCGCTTAGCCTCTTCTTGGTATTGAGTGGGCATGTTCAAGGAAGTTAAGGAGTATGTTGGTCGATATACGGTTTGTCAACGCAACAAGCATTCCAATTTGTTGCCCGCGGGGCTTTTGCAACCTCTCCCAATTCCGGATTAGATTTGGGAGGATTTGTCCATGGATTTTATTGAAGGCCTTCCCAAGTCCGAAGGCTATGACACTATATTGGTCGTGGTGGATAGATTGAGTAAGTATGCCCATTTTGCGGCACTTAGTCACCCTTTTACAGCTCCGGCGGTGGCTCATTTGTTCATGCGGGAGGTGGTTCGCTTGCATGGAATTCCCCGTTCCCTTGTGTCAGACCGTGACAAGGTTTTCTTAAGCGGTTTCTGGACTGAGTTGTTTCGTCTGGAAGGGACTTCATTTGAGCATAGTACTGCATATCACCCTCAGACGGACGAACAGTCGGAGGTGGTCAACCGTTGTGTCAAGACGTATTTGCGTTGTTTCGCGTCTGACAAACCTCGTCAATTGATGCGTTGGTTGGCTTGGGCGGAGTATTGGTATAATACATCATACCATTCGGCGGCCAATACTACACCCTTTCGTGTGGTGTATGGCTGAGACCCTCCACCCTTGATCCGGTTTGGTTCCGGCAAGACAGCGGTGGCGTCGCTTGAACGTCAATTGGAGGGCAGGGACGTTGCTCTGGATGAACTGAAGTTACACCTGCTATGGGCACAGGACAAGATGAAGGGGGTGGCCGATGGCAAGAGGTGGGATGTTGAGTTTTTGGTGGGTGATTTGGTGTTTCTCAAGTTGCGTCCTTATCGGCAACTGTCATTGTCCCGTCGTAGGAATGAGAAGTTGGCACCCTGTTTCTTTGGCCCTTATGCGGTAGCACATCGGATTGGTAAGGTGGCTTACCGTTTTCGGCTCCCTGAGTCAGCTCGCATTCACCCGGTTTTCCATGTGTCCCAACTCAAGCGTTGTTTGGGATTGGTTGAGGCCTCTCAGGAGCTTCCTGCTCAGCTTACCGCCGACATGGAGATGCTGATGGAGCCAGTGGAGGTTTTGGGTGTTCGCCAGCCTAAAGAGGGCAGCGGGAGTGAGGTGGAGGTGTTGATCCACTGGCAGGGGATGCCCACCTTTGATGCTACATGGGAATCTTTTTCGACTATCCAACACCATTTCCAATCTTTTCACCTTGAGGACAAGGTGCAGGTTTGGGCGGCGGGTAATGATAGGCCATCGGTGCACTTTACTTACGTAAGGAGAAATAAAAGACAGGGGTAGAATGGGGATTCTACCTGGGGGGGTTTTCTATTGTAGAATAAGGGGATATATAGGAGGGGAAAACAGAAGGGAGTTAGTTAGAGAATTGTTTTGTGAGAAGTTGGAGAGTTCAGGTCACCTGAGTGTGGGAATTGTGTCCGGAAAGATTCTTGTCTCAATCTTCCGATAGCTGTTTCAATTTAATAATTCGTGCTTAATAACATTTCTACTTACCATTATGTATCATATACTTAGTGCTTTTTTGTATTGTATAGGAAGGATTTGCCTTCTCCCATTGCACAACCTGTAAAGCTCAATTTCACCTCCGAGTTGAATTGTTTGAGGACAACTCATGGCGTCAAGTAAAATTTCGACTATTTGTGGCAAGGGATGTTGTCCTTGTATTTTTGGCTATACAAACAGTAAGTTATTTATTGGTTAATTGGTTCGTGTGGGATCCCTCACGTTTACAATTCAAGCCTTCCTTCTAGATTCTTGTGATGTTTGTTTCTGTTATACACCCAAGTATGCTGCTTTTTTGATTTTAAGCTAATGTCTGCTGTTAAAGTTTTAGAAAAACTGTTAAATCATTCATTATTTCAATTTGTTCTCATCATGATTATTTTTAAGCTGTTCTTTTTTTTTTTTTTTTTAATTTATATTTCCCTTTCTAGAAATAAGACATATATAATCCACAAATGTGACTGTTTTGAGACTAAAGGGAGACTCTAATGATTGATGTCTTATCAGAGAACTTCTTTAGTTCTTTTTAGTTGGACTTTTTGCAATTTGTTATGCATGTGAAGAGGAGTCTCCCTGGAACATGTCATTTTCGGTTTTTAGATTTTGTGGAATTTCCCTCAAAGTTATCTAGGATTATGTCTAGGAGGAAATCATGGGATTAGAGAATTCGGATTCCTTTAGTTTAGGAAAAGATTATCCTTCCCTTATTTGTAGGGATTTGTTACCTTATTGGTTATGTAAATCTTGTATATAAGTGTTTACATTTTATCGAGTTATTCAATGAGAAGATTATTTCTTCCTAAAATCTTCATGGTATTATAGCTCGTTCTCTGAGAAAAACCCTAGCCTCCATTCCAATTCGAGAAAAAACCCTAGCCGCCATTCTCAGCCATTCATCATAGCCAAGCATAGCTATGGCATCCGAAACAACCAGCTCTCCCTCTGAAATTTCTTCTCATTCCGATCAAGCATCTGCTTCTCAAAACTCTGGACATTCTGGAAATTCCGGAAACTCTAAATACCTCTCTCTCCTGATTACTAGCCACAAACTTAATGGGCAAAACTTCCTCCAATGGTCTCAATTAGTCCGGATGTTCATCTGTGGCAGAGGCAAAGAGGATTACTTAACAGGGGAGATTTCAATTCCGAAGAAGGATGATCCAAGTTACAAAAAGTGGAAGGCAGAAAATCATCAACTTATGTCTTGGCTCATCAATTCAATGAATGTTGATATTGGTGAGAATTTTCTTCTCTACGAAACTGCACAAGAAATTTAGGAAGCAGTAAGAGAAACCTACTCTAGTTCTGAAAACACATCGGAGCTATTCGCAATTGAGTCCATCCTTCATGATCTACGGCAAAGAGATCTTGCCGTAACACAATACTTCAACACACTCACCCGTCACTGGCAGCAGCTAGACATGTTTGAAAGCCATGGATGGAAGTGCCCTGAAGACAATATCTTGTACTGGAAAATAGTAGAGCAAAAGAGGACATTGAAGTTTTTACTGGGGTTAAACAAAAACCTGGATGAAGTTAGAGGTAGAGTGATGGGAACTAAGCCTCTTCTAAGCCTTCGAGAAGCCTTTTTCTCAAGTGTCTTTTGTGAGGAAAGCAGAAGAAGGTCATGATGGGTGGTCGATTCATCTCCACCGCAGAAGGATTTGTTGGATCTGCCCTTGCCCTTGCCGCGTGGCCACGTCGCCCCAAAATCGGCATGACTCTCGGCAACAAAGGAAGGGAAGGGCATGGTGTGATCACATGTGCTAAACCCAGGCCACACCAAGGATACGTGTTGGAAGATACATGGCAAACCAAACATTGGAAGCCATCAAAACTAGGATTTGACAGAGACAACCGTGCACATTCACCACCACAAATAGAGGAAAAATCAGCCACAACCGAGTCAAGTCCTTTCACTAAAGAACAACTCGATGCACTCCAAAGAATTCTAAGCAATACACTCTCGCAGCACGGTGCTCCTACACCATCCGCTAGCATGCATGCACAAGCAGGTAATTCACAATCAGCATCCTTTGTGTGTGCTAAACATTCGAGATATTGGATTATTGATTCAGGGACATCCGACCATATGACGGGAGATGGGTCTCTCTTCCATGAATATCAATCGAGCCACACCAATCTCACGGTGCGCATTGCTGATGGTTCTCTAACAAAGGTGGCAGGGATTGGATCCATTCGGCTATCACCAGAAATCTTTCTCAAATCCGTGCTTCATGTCCCTAAACTTGATTGCAACTTAATGTCCATTAGTAAGTTGACTCGTGATCATCATTGTGTTACTAAATTTCTCCCAAATGTGTGTTTTTCAGGAATTGGGTTCGAGGAAGAAAATTAGCAGTGCTGAGATGTGCTCGGGACTCTTATCTCTTTAAAATACCTCAACTTGGAGAAGCTTTAGTTGGAAGCAAAAACCTTCCTACAAGTCAGTCAATTAGTTCTTTCAGTCCTAAATCTGTCTTCAATTCCAGTGCAATAAAGATAGTGAATTCATGTTATGGCACTATCGATTAGGTCATCTAAATTTTTTGTATCTTGAAAGGTTATTCCCTCATTTATTCATCAATAAAAAGTCCAAATTTTTCAACTGTGAGATCTGTCAACTTGCAAAACATACCTGTTCTATTTATCCAAGTGTTCTCTATTGTCCATCAAAACCATTTGCATTGATTCACAGTGACATTTGGGGACTCACTCGAATAAAAAATATTAATGGAGCACGATGGTTTGTAACATTTGTGGATGACCATACCCGACTCACTTGAGTTTTTCTTATGAAAGAAAAATCAGAAGTTAATAGAATATTCCAAGCATTCAACTCCATGATCCAAACACAATTCAGTACTATAATCCAAATTCTTAAGTCTAACAATGCTAGGGAATACTTCTATTCAATGTTAGGTAACTACTTGTCCCAACAAGGAATTGTCCAAATGAGTTCATGTGTCAACACACCCCAGCAAAATGGGGTGACTGAGAGGAAAAACCGACACTTGTTAGAAGTAGCCCGATCCCTTATGTTTTTTACTGGTGTTCCAAAATATCTTTGGGGGGAAGCCATTCTCACTTCTACATATCTCATTAATAGGATGCCATCTCGTGTCCTGAAATTTAGAACACATCGGCAAGCCCTCATTGAAATCTTTCCCCATGCTCGAATCCTTGCCTCCGACCTTCCCTTCAAAATTTTTGGGTGTTCCACATTTGTCCATATCTATCCCCAAAACAGGAGTAAACTTGATCCAAAGTCCATAAAATGTGTCTTCATCGGTTATTCCACAAATAAAAAAGGTTATAAGTGTTTTTGTCCAGCCACCGGTAGAGTTTATGACACAATGGATGTGACTTTCTTCGAAAACACTCCTTATTTCTCCAAAATTGAAATTCAGGGGGAGAATACTCGAAGGGAACTTGAACTTCAGTTTTGGAGTTGGGATTCTCTGCTAGATCACCCGGAAATGAGTCCCAAGTATACAGCCACAAAATGCCGATGTGTCCAGTCCAGTCCAGATACCACTAAATCAGCCGGCCAGTCTAGTCCAGATTCCACTAAATCAGCCAGAAACATCTCCATCCGGTCCAACCCTTGTACATGAAACTGCGGCTAATCCTCACAACAATTCTTCTTTGAGTCAGTCCTCACCAACTAAAGAACTCCAAGTATACATTAGGAGGAAAAAGCAACCTCAGGGGGAGATGGAGAACTTGGCACATCTTATGCCTGTTCATGAATTTGAACCGGATCCAATGACTGCAGAAACCAACACAAGAGGTGGAAATGAGCCGGAACAGGAAGGATCACTTGAGACTTAAATTATAGATGATTTGGGACTACCTATTGCCGTGAGGAAAGGTACTCGAACCAGTACTCAACATCCAATCAAGAACTTTATATCATATGTAGGTCTCTCTCCATCCTATTGAGCCTTTACTTCAGGGCTGGATGATGTTCAAATTCCAACAAACATCCAAGAGGCCCTGAGTCACCCGGGTTGGAAACAGGCAGTCCAAGAAGAAATCATGGCCTTGAAAAAGAATGGAACCTGGACTATTACTGAACTCCCGCGAGGAAAGAAAAAGGTGAGCTGTAAATGGGTCTTTACCGTGAAGCACAAGGCAGACGGAAGCATTGAGAGGCTCAAGGCTCGGCTAGTGGCATTGGGCTTTACTCAATCCTACGGAGTGGACTACCAGGAGACCTTTGCCCCTGTTGCAAAGCTCAACACCATTCGAATACTGCTCTCATTAGCAGCCAACTTGGATTGGCAACTTCATCATCTTGATATAAAGAATGCTTTCCTTAATGGAGATCTCGAAAAGGAAGTTTACATGGAGATTCCTTCGGGTTTACAAATAAGCAACAGCAACAAGAAGGTATGCAGGTTATTGAAGTCTTTGTATGGACTTAAACAATCCCCACGAGCATGGTTTGGTAGATTCTCAAGGTTTGTAAAGGAACATGGGTTTATTCAATGTCAAACGGATCACACTCTTTGTAAAGCGCTCTCCCAAGGAAAGAATAGCTATTCTCATTGTGTATGTTGATGACATCATCCTAACCGAGATCACGAGGAAAAGTTACTGAAGATTAAACGATTCTTAGCTAAAGAATTTGAGGTAAAAGATCTTGGTCCTCTACGGTACTTCCTAGGCATGGAAGTGGCTTGATAAAAAATGGGAATAGTGGTCTCTTAGCGTAAATACATCTTAGATTTACTTAAAGAAACCGGTATGCTAGGATGTAAACCTGCAAGCACCCCTATGGATTCTACAAAGAAGTTAGGGCACAGAAAGGAAGGAACCCCGGTAGACAAAGGAAGATATCAGCGCCTAGTAGGGAAGCTCATCTATCTTTCTCATACTCAGCCTGACATTGGTTTTGCAGTGAGTGTTGTAAGTCAGTTTATGAACCATCCACTGGAGGAACACATGGAAGCAATATATAGAATCCTCAGGTATCTAAAGATGACCCCTGGAAAAGGGTTATTTTTTAAGAAAAACGATTGCAGAAATATAACTCTCTACTTCGATGCAGACTGGGCAGGAAGCTAGGTAGACAGTAGGTCAACCACAGGGTATTGCTCATTAGTGTGGGGGAATCTTATAACATGGAGAAGTAAGAAACAGACAGTAGTTTCCAGAAGTAGTGCAGAGGCTGAACTAAGAGCCTTAGAAGTAACGATCTGTGAAGGAATATGGATCAGGAGAGTTATGACTGAGTTAGGGTTTGAGTTTGAGAAGTTAGTGTAGAATTATGTAATTAGTTAGGAATATCTATCTTTATTTAGAATAGTTTTCTTTAGTATTCTTTCCTTATTTATTTTTCGGTAAAGTATATTCCCTACTTTCCTATTTTAGTGGGATTCCTAATTAAGGGGATTTACTTTCTGTTTTCTTCCCGAGATTTGTGGACTGGAATGCCGGCCACCCTAGGTTAAATACTAGGTTGTAATTCATTTGAGTAATAAGAAAAAGAAGATTAAAAAATCTTCATGGTATCAGAGGAAGGTTTCTAAACCCTAGCTCATCCTTCCTTCCCTTGCCGTATTCTCACCATGACCAAATACGGCATGGCTTCACAATCCTCCTCATTAGAAATCACATCCACAACCGAGCCACACTCATCAGCCCCTATCATCTCTGATAATTCCTCTCACCATGTCACAAACCATAAACTCCAAGGCCATAATTTTCTTCAATGGTCACAATCGGTGTTTATGTACATTTGTGGTAGAGGAAAAGATGGGCATCTCACTGGCGAAACCCCTGCACCAGACACGGCAGATTCTAAATACCGAACATGGAAAACATATGATCACATGGTTATGTCGTGGCTCATAAACTCCATGACCACAGATATTGAGAAAATTTTTTGCTCTACAGGACAGCCAAGGAAATCTGGGAGGCTGCTCGTGAAACATATTCCAGCACTGATAACTCATTTGAGTTGTTCGCGATTGAGACCAAACTGTACGACCTTCGACAAGGAGAATCAAGTGTCACTCAATACTTCAACAATCTCACACGTTGTTGGCTGCAATTGGATATGTACGAGACATATACTTGGAAGTGTCCTGATGACTCAGCCTTATATCGGAGAATTGTTGAACAGAAGAGAACCTTCAGATTTCTTCTTGGTCTCAATAAAGACCTAGATGAAGTCAGAGGAAGAATCATGGGGCTAAAACCCCTTCCTACCATTCGAGAGGTGTTTGCCGAAGTTAGAAGAGAGGAGAGTAGGAAGAAGTTGATGATTACAGACAATCAAACCACACTCCCTGTTGAAGGGTCGGCCTTGTACACTCACAACTCATCTCAGGAAAATAAATTTAGGAAGGGACGTCCATGGTGTGAGCATTGTAAGAAACTTGGTCACGTGAAAGACACTTGTTGGAGACTACACGGGAAACCTGCTGACTGGAAACCAAGCCGAGAAAGACATGCAAACGCGGCTGTTGCACCAGAAAACAGTGAAGGAACCAGTGCCAGTCCGTTCACTAAGGAGCAGTTGGAAGCCCTGCAAAGGCTGATCGGTAATATTCCCCTCTCTGCTCACGCATCATAGCCATCTACCCAACAACCAACCAGTCTATTAGCACACCAAGGTATTCCCTTCTCTGCCCATACTGTGCATAATAGGAATCTGAAACCTTGGATAGTCGACTCCGGAGCCTCTGATCATATGACTGGAGACATCAATGTTTTCCACAATTACAGCCCATGCACGAGTCATTCAGCAGTCCGGATTGCTGATGGCTCCTTTACGGCAGTAGCAGGAACCGGTTCAATTGAATTGACCAAGGATCTTCATCTTTCTTCAGTACTTTATGTTCTGAAATTAGACTGCAATTTGCTTTCAATTAGCAAACTCACTCGTGACTTAAACTGTGTGACTAAATTCTATTCAAATTTGTGTGAATTTCAGGCAGCGGATTTGGGGAAGGTGATTGGCAGTGCTGAGATGCATAGTGGCCTATATTTGCTCAAAGAAAATGATCCTCTGGGTAGACAAGTTCATCCGTCAAGTTGTGTTTCCGAGTCTGCTTCTAATTCTATCAGTTTTGTTTTTAAGTCTATGTTAGTTGAGAGTCAAGTAATGTTATGGCATTTTCGCTTAAGTCATCCGAACTTTGTGTACCTCAAAAATTGTTTCCACATTTGTTCATCAATAAAAAGTCTAATTTCTATCAATGCGAAACGTGTCAGCTTGCAAAACACACCAGACATGTATATTCTAAACTACCATACAAACCCTCAAAACCATTCTCTGTGATTCATAGTGACATTTGGGGGCCCTCAAGAGTAACAAATATAAATGGAGCCCGTTGGTTTGTTTCATTCATAGATGATCACTCACGAATAACTTGGACTTTCCTTATGAAAGAAAAATCTGAAACAACATCAATATTTCAATCCTTTCATTCTATGATTTCCACTCAATTTCAAAGCAAAATTCAGGTCCTCAAGACAGATAATACCAAGGATTATTTCAATTCCATTCTTGGTGCATATCTCGGCAAACATGGCATCATTCATATAAGTTCTTGTGTTGATACCCCTCAGCAAAACGGGGTAGCTGAGAGGAAAAATAGGCATTTGTTTGAAGTGGCCCGTTCGATTATGTTCTATAATCATGTTCCTAAACACTTTTGGGGGGCAGCCGTACTCACAGCCACATACCTCATAAATAGGATGCTCAGCCGAGTTCTTCAATTCCAAAGTCCATGTCAGGTCATCATTAAAACCTATCCACATATCAGATCCTTCTCCACTGACTTACCACTGCGTGTTTTTGGTTGCTCTTCATTTGTTCATATCCATCAACAACATCGCACCAAACTTGATCCCAAGTCACTTAAATGCATCTTTCTAGGTTACTCCTCGAATCAAAAAGGGCACAAGTGCTATTCTCCTATTACTAGGAAAGTGTACAACTCTATGGATGTCACCTTTTTTGAAAACCAACCATTCTATCCCAAATCCGAAATTAGGGGAGAGTTCAATGGAATATCATATTTGGGATACTCTTCAAAGACACTCAGGCACTCTTCCGTCCTCAACCTATCATTCTAGAATCCTCCTTAAGGCCTAACTCCTTCGAAAACCATGTTGAACCAAATTCTGATACTCAAACAGCCCCACCCGAAGCCAATTCTCATCAACCTGACACTAGTAATCATGAACTGCGGGTCTATTCCAGAAGGAGAAGACCTTTTGAGCACCTAACAGACACTATGCAGAATCAGGGCTGTCAAGAGCCAGAACCAAGTCCACCTGCTTCGGATACTCACACAGGTACGGATTCCTTATCCATTGAGTCCCTTGTCCCTCACATTGATGATTCTTCTCTTCCAATTGCTCAAAGAAAGGGCATCCGAGGGTGTACAAGTCATCCCATTGAGAGATATGTGGCGTATGGACAGCTACAACCATCTTACAGGGCTTTTGTGACAAAACTTGATAGTGTGCAGGTTCCTAACTCTATCCAAGAGGCATTAAAAGATCCAGCATGGAAGCAAGCGGTCGAGGAAGAAGTTCGGGCTTTGGAAAGCAATGATACTTGGACTCTTGCAGAATTACCCTACGGAAAAAGGGCTGTGGGCTGCAAGTGGGTCTTTACGGTTAAGTATCGAGCAGATGGAAGTATTGAGAGGTTCAAAGCTAGACTTGTAGCAAAGGGCTTCACTCAATCATATGAGATTGACTACCAGGAAACCTTTGTCCCTGTTGCCAAGCTAAATACGGTACGGGTCCTTCTCTCTCTTTTAGTAAATAAAATTGGCCTCTCCACCAACTTGATGTCAAGAATGCCTTTTTGAATGGAAATCTGGAAGAGGAAGTCTACATGGAAATACCCCCCGGTTTGGAAAACAACTCAAATAGCAAGATGGTTTGCAAATTGAAGAAGTCTATATGGTTTAAAGCAATCTCCTCGTGCTTGGTTTGACAGATTTGCTAAAACCGTGATAATAAATGGGTACCATCAGTGTCAAGCAGATCATACACTTTTTGTAAAGTCCTCTCCTGGAAATATGATTGCTATCTTAATCGTATACGTAGATGATATCATTTTGACAGGTAATGATGCAGGAGAAATTCTAAAACTCAAAAAAATGCTTTCAACAGAATTTGAGATGAAGGACCTTGGAACTCTCAGATATTTTCTGGGAATGGAAGTAGCTCGGTCAAAAGAAGGAATTGTCATATCCCAACGGAAGTACATTCTAGACTTGCTTAATGAAACAGGCATGCTCGGGTGCAAACCTGCTAACACGCCCATGGACCCCAACAGCAAGTTGAATAAAACTGAGGAAAGTGTTCCAGTTGATAAAGGAAGATATCAGAGACTTGTAGGTAAGCTCATCTATCTATCACACACAAGGCCAGACATTGCATATTCCGTTGGGATTGTGAGCCAACACATGAACAATCCAAGTGAGGATCACTTAGAAGCAGTGAATAGAATTCTGAGATATTTAAAGACAACTCTGGGACATGGTTTATTTTTCAAGAAGTCGGAAATCGAGATGTAGTGCTCTACACCGATGCTAGTTGGGCAGGAGAACTGACTGATAGGAGGTCTACAACCGGCTATGCTCATATGTATGGGGCAATCTCATCACATGGAGAAGTAAGAAGCAAGCCGTGGTCTCTAGAAGCAGTGTAGAATCCGAATATCGTGCTCTCGCCTTGGGAATTTGTGAAGGAATGTGGCTTCAGCGGCTGTTAAGGGAACTCAAAGTTGAGACCAAGGACATGATCAAGATGATGAGTGATAGTCAAGCAGCTATTAGTATTGCCAAGAATCCCGTTCACCACGACAGAACGAAGCATGTGGAGATTGATAGACACTTTATCTCTGAAAAGGTCAATAATGGTATCGTGGAACTAAGATATGTTCCAACAAAATCTCAAATTGCTGACATACTCACCAAGGCACTTCCAAAGGAAAGCTTCGATGAACTAAATTCCAAGCTTGGTCTGTACAACATATACAAACCAAGCTTGAGGGGGAGTGTAGAATATGTAATTAGTTAGGAATATCTATCTTTAGTTAGAATAGTTTTCTTTAGTATTCTTTCCTTATTTATTTTTCGGTAAAGTATATTCCCTACTTTCCTATTTTAGTGGGATTCCTAATGAAGGGGATTTACTTTCTGTTTTCCTTCCCGAGATTTGTGGACTGGAATGCCGGCCACCCTAGGTTAAATACTAGGTTGTAATTCATTTGAGTAATAAGAAAAAAGAAGATTATTCTCATTAAAATCTTCAGTTAGTAATACTCAAATGCGATAATCAAGCTACTATTAGTATCGCGAAGGACCTGGTTCATCACGACAGAACGAAACACGTGGAGATAGATCGGCATTTCATAGCTGAGAAGATTGAGAATTCAGAAGTGCAGGTGATCTACACTCCTACCCCGGGAACAACTCGCAGACATCCTAACAAAGGCGCTCCCCGGACCTAACTTTGAGGAACTATGCAACAAGTTAGGTATGTACAATATGTACAACCCAACTTGAGGGGGAGTGTGGAATTTCCCTCAAAGTTATCTAGGATTACGTCTAGGAGGAAATCATGGGATTAGAGAATCCGGATTCCTTTAGTTTAGGAAAAGATTATCCTTCCCTTATTTGTAGGGATTTGTTACCTTATTAGTTATGTAAATCTTGTATATAAGTGTGTACATGTTACCGAGTTATTCAATGAGAAAATAGAAGATTATTTCTTCCTAAAATCTTCAGATTTTTATTTTGATACAACAGAACAATGAAATGTTTGGCTGTTGAACATATGGTTAGTTGAGAGCTTGAATACTGTGTTTTTGACAATTCCACATTTATAGATTAAATAAATGTAGGAATGTCTTGATTGATTTGGTCTCTCCAGTCATGATTTTTAGTCATCTCCTTTGGTATTGACTATTTCCTAATCTTTTCACCTTTCATTGCATTAACATCTCTTATGCCGTTCTCTTATTTGTGAATATGTATTTCCAATTCCAGGTAATTGCTGCAATGGCTGGCTTTGCGTATATCATGGACAAAGATGGGACGTTCAGAAATTCCTTTAGTGAGGGTTGGGATCGTATTCTATCAAAACATCCCGTACCATTTTATTACTGTATAGGTAAACTAATGTCTCCAATCAATTCTCTATATTTTTCTTTGGAAGTTCATGCCAGGCATCTTGTGTTCATAAGTAACTATTTAGAACTCATATACTTGCACCAGCATTCAAACAAGAATATAATTCATCCCTAGTAGGGATGCAAATGTTTTATTGTAAAAGTTCATCTGTCTTCTTTTTCTGTTCACTTGTTTGACCTATCCATGTGATAGGGCTGATAAACCATTGCTGAGACAGGTTTATGTAAGGAAAGAGAGAAGAGTGTGACGTGGAGTTAGATGATGTTAATAGTTAGTTAGCCAAGGAGTGTAGGAGATTGTTGGCAGAGAAAGGGAGAGGAGGGAATAAAGAGACAAGAGTTGGGATTAGAAGGTAGGAAATAACTGGAGTCGGAAAAGGAGAAAGTCTTGGTTGAAGCTAAGCAAGGGGATTCGACAGTATCTCAAGGAACTGTCATTGTAATTCATTTATGTTAGACAATAAAGATCATTTTCGTTCTTTCAATTCTTTCTAGTTGAAGTCTATATTCTGTTCTTATCAATTTGGTATCAGAGCAGTGATTCTGGGCAAAAATGGCGGCTAAGAAAACTGAGGAAAGATTCGAAGCGGTGGAGAAGGAAATCAAGCATGTTAGGGTTTCCATGGAGAAAGGAATGGGTGAGATGGAGAAAGGACTGGGGGAGGTTAGGGTGGAATTATCGCAAAATAGGACAGATCTGTCGGAGATCCGCCGACTGATGGAGGAGCAGATGAAATTCTTGTCGGCTTCCGCGTCGGCGCCGGAGAAGACGGTAGCTCAAACGTCCGCAACTGTGGTGGATCGCGGAGTGAATCGCGCCGGAGAAGTGCGCGGGGTGAGTCGCGCCGGAGATCGCGCACTGAATCGCGCCAGAGAAGACCGAGTGATGAGTCGTGACGGTGAACGAGTCGCGATTCGCATTGGAGACGCTAGGGAAGCGATTTGCGTTGGAGATCACGTGGAACCGCGCGTCGGAGAAGAAAGGCCAGGTAATCCTAGGGCTTCGCAGAACTTGGTGTGTCTAGGGGGGGATACTGTTTGGCGGGAGCAGGGCATAGATCGCGCTACGGAAGTTAGGCTTCCACGAAATTCTGGCCATGACGGGAGAGAAGAATGGTGGGTTGGCCAAAGGAGCTAAATTGGTACCCAAGGGAGAAATTGGAAGGTTTTTTCGTGGAAGGTGAACCCTCAGAGTTCGACGATCGACGGGAGGGATTAGGTGGTCCTGTTCACCGAGGAGGGGAGAGAGGAAGAAATCCGGTCATGGGAGAACGTTTCAGAGAGGGCTGGGAGGGCAAAGGTGTCCTGGAGGAGTTGCCGGTGAATGAGGAGTTAGTGGCCCTGCGCCGGCGGCAAGTGGAGTGTCCCATTTTTGGCGGAGATGATCCCGATGGCTGGATATTCCGTATGGAGCAATTTTTCTCGATCAACCGTTGCTCGGAATGGGAGAAGCTTATTTCTTTGGGAATTTCGTTGGAGGGAGAGGCTCTTTCTTGGTTCCAATGGCAGAATGGTCGCAGACCATTCCATAGTTGGACAGAATTTAAGGTAGCCTTGCTGCAATGTTTCCGTTCGTCGCAGGAGGGCAGCCTTTGTGAGAGGTTTTTGGCGATACGGCAAGTAGGAACAGTGGCCGAATATCGCAGACAATTCGAAGTTTCAGCGGCCCCTTTACGAGATGTGCCGGAAGAAGTTTTGGAAGGAATTTTCGTTAATGGGCTGAAGGCTCGGGTGCGGGCTGAAGTGAGGCTCTTGAAACCGGTGGGGTTAGGGGAGATCATGGAAATTGCTCAAAGAATTGAGGAAAGGAACGATTTGCTGCGTCAAGATGGGGCGGAAATGAGGTTTCCCAAACCTCAACCCCTTAGTACTCAGAGCACTGAGTTTTTGCCAAATCGGGTTTGGACAATGCCAGTGGTAGACCGTCCGCAGCGTGCTCCTATTACGCTGGAGAAAACAGCGGCTCAAAGGCGGGAATTTCCATTTCGTAAGTTGTCGGATTCGGAATTGCAAGAGAAGAGAGATAAAGGGCTGTGTTTTAGGTGTGATGAGAAGTTCACTTTCGGTCATCGCTGTAAGGAGTTGCGGATAATGCTCGTTAGCGATGAGGACGCAGCCGAGTGTGAAGAGGATGACCTGTTTTCGCCAAGCCCGAAATGGGAGGAAGGACAACCGGAGCTCATTGAGTTATCTTTGAACTTAGTGGTAGGACTCTCGGCACCAAAGACTATGAAGCTTCGTGGCACAATTGCTAGACAAGAGGTAATTGTTCTAATTGATTCCGGTGCAACCCATAACTTCATTTCTTTAGGTCTTGTGGAGAGGTTGGCAATTCCGATTGCACCCACTGCGGGTTTTGGGGTACAATTAGGAATGGGGGAATCGGTTAAAGGGAAAGGCATTTGTAGAGAAGTAGCATTGAATTTAGCACAATTGACCATAGTGGAAAATTTTTTACCGTTGGAATTGGGTGGAGTGAATATTATTTTGGGGATGCAATGGTTAGAAACATTGGGGGGAGTGCACGTGAATTGGAAGTCTCAGGTGATGAAGTTTAGGGTGAGGGGGGAAGCGGTTACCTTAAAAGGAGACATGAGTCTTTCCACCACGATGATTTCCCTTAAGGCCATGGTTAGGACCATTAAGCATGAGGGCCATGGCATTTATTTGGAATTGAGTGCTTTGGATGCCAACAAGGATCCGGATCAGGGTGCAAGGGCAGAACCGGACCAGCCAATGCAAGAGCAGATTGGCGAAGTGCTACAGCGCCATTTGGGGGTTTTACACATGCTGGAGGGACTACCTCCCCAGAGACCGCGTGATCATCGCATTATTCTACAAGAAGGAACCGCCCCCATTAGTGTCTAGCCCTATAAGTACCCTCATTTTCAAAAGAATGAGATTGAAAAGTTGGTGGGGGAAATGATGTCGGCTGGAATTATACAACCGAGTAACAGCCCATTTTCCAGCCCCGTTCTCCTAGTTAAAAAGAAAGATGGTAGTTGGCCTTTTTGTATTGACTACCGTGCACTTAACAAGGCTACAGTTCCCGACAAGTTTCCCATTCCCATTATAGAAAAATTGTTGGATGAATTGAGTGGGGCAACTATATTCACTAAACTAGATCTAAAATCCGGTTACCACCAAATTCGGATGTGCAAGGAGGACATTCCAAAAACGGCTTTCCGGACACATGAGGGTCACTATGAGTTTTTGGTTATGCCTTTTGGGTTAACCAACGCCCCGGCCACCTTCTAATCTCTTATGAATGAGGTATTGAAACCCTTCTTACGGAAATTTGTGTTGGTATTTTTTGATGACATTTTGGTTTATAGTAGATCCCTTGAGGACCATGTCATCCATTTAGATAAAGTTTTGTCCGCCTTAGAGACCAACCACTTATATGTGAACCAAAAGAAGTGCATTTTTGCTAGTAGTCAATTGGAATATTTGGGCCACATTGTGTCTGAAAAAGGGGTTGCGGCTGATGCTAGTAAGATTCAGGCAATGCTTGATTGGCCCACCCCACGTTCTCTCAAGGAGTTGCGGGGGTTTTTGGGGTTGGCTGGCTATTATCGGCGCTTTGTGTTGGGATATGGGCACCTTGCTTGGATGCTGACACAGCAACTAAAGAAGGACACTTTTGATTGGTCTAGCGAGGCTGAGGTCGCCTTTCGGGAATTGAAGCGAGCTATGACTACAGTGCCAGTTTTGGCACTACCGGATTTTACCCAACCATTCGTAGTGGAATCGGATGCTTTGGGGTTTGGCATTGGTGCGGTTTTGATGCAACACCAGCGACCCATCGCCTATTTCAGCCAAGTGTTGTCCTCTCGTGCGCGTACAAAATCTGTTTATGAGCGTGAGCTCATGGCAGTGGTCCTAGCCATCCAGAAATGGCGCCATTATTTGCTTGGGCGCCATTTCATTGTTTGTACCGACCAAAGGAGCCTTAAGTTTTTGCTCGAGCAGAGATTGGTCAGTGAGGACCACCAGAAGTGGCTGTGCAAGTTGCTGGGTTACGATTTTGAGATTCAGTACAAGCCTGGATCTAAAAATCGCGTGGCTGATGCACTTTCGAGGAAATCTTCAGGGGTGGAGTTGGTGCACCTAGCCACTTCGGCAATTTATGATGGGGCTGAAATTTATCAACAGATTCAACAAGATCCTAGGTTGGCTGCGATTCAGGCTGCCCTCTGTACTAATTCCGCAACTGTGAAGGGGTTTTCCTTGTGCAATGATATGTTGTTATACAAGGGGCGAGTTGTCCTACCTCGACATTCCCCTCTCAAACAGATCCTCTTGACAGAGTTCCACGGTAGCAAGATTGGGGGACATTCCGGGGTCTTAAAGACGTTCAAAAGGTTGTCTTCGGAGTTCTTTTGGTATGGTATGAAACGGGATGTGATTTCTTTCGTGGCTCGCTTGTCCAGTTTGTCAACAGAATAAGGTTTCCACCTTATCTCCAGGGGGCTTATTGCAGCCTTTGCCCCTTCCGAATCAAGTTTGGGATGATATCTCTATGGATTTTGTGGAAGGCCTTCCAAAGTCGGCAGGGAACAACTCTATTCTAGTGGTGGTGGACCGGTTAAGTAAGTATGCCCATTTTCTGGCTCTCTGCCATCCTTTTTCTACAAAATCGGTGGTTGCTCTGTTTGTCAAGGAGGTGGTTCGGCTCCACGGGTTCCCTAGAACGATAGTATTCGACCGCGACAAAATTTTCCTCAGTCATTTCTGGAAAAAGCTTTTTAAATTGCAGAGGACATCCTTACACCACAGTACGGCTTACCACCCTCAATCGGACGGTCAAACGGAGGTGGTTAATAGATGCTTGGAAGCTTACTTACGCTGTTTTGTCTCAGGGAAACCTACCCACTGGTTTTCTCACCTTGCATGGGCTGAGTATTGGTATAACACTAGTTTTCATGTGTCAGCAGGTATGACTCCTTTCTGGGCTTTGTATGGCCGTGACCCTCCCAAGTTGTTACGTTTTGAGTTAGGTTCCACAGCCAATTCCTTGTTGGAGTAGCAACTGCAATCCAGGGATGCTATTTTGGATGAGCTTCAGGCGCATCTGTTACAGGCTCAGTAGTCCATGAAGTGGCAGGCGGATCTTAAGCGGCGGGATGTGTTTTTTGAGGTGGGCGACTTGGTGTTCTTGAAACTCAGGCCATATCGCCATCGCTCTTTAGCCAAGTTCTCCAATGAGAAACTTTCTCCTCGTTTCTATGGTCCTTATAAGGTGTTGGCGCGCGTGGGTGCGGTGGCGTATCGTTTACAACTACCGGCGGCTGCTAAAATCCACCCGGTTTTCCATGTGTCACAACTGAAGAAAGCCATTGGGTTGTCGGTGCCGGCTCAGGAGGTCCCCCTCAGCCCCACAGCTGACATGGAGTTACGCGTCGAGCCGGAGAGTTTACTGGCCACTCGTTTTTCCCCGATGACAGGGCAGTTGGAAGTCTTGCTTCAGTGGCGTAATTTGCCGGATTTTGAGGCTTCTTGGGAACTCTTTGATGTCATCCAACAACAGTTTCTGAATTTCACCTTGAGGACAAGGTGACTTCTTTGGGGGGCAGAGTAGTTGATAGGGCTGATAAACCATTTTTCGGAGACAGGTTTATGTAAGGAATGAGAGAAGAGTGTGACGTGGAGTTAGAGGATGTTAATAGTTAGTTAGCGGAGTTAGAGGATGTTAATAGTTAGTTAGCCAAGGAGTGTAGGAGATTGTCGGCAGAGAAAGGGAGAGGAGGGAATAAATAGACAGGAGTTGGGATTAGAAGGTAGGAAATAACTGGAGTCGGAAAAGGGGAAAGTCTTGGCTAAAGCTAAGCAAGGGGATTCGACAGTATCTCAAGGAACTGTCATTGTAATTCATTTCTGTTAGTTAATAAAGATCATTTTCGTTCTTTCAATTCTTTCTAGTTGAAGTCTATATTCTGTTCTTATCACCATGCTGCATATTGCAAAAATTTTAAGATCAAAGCTATGAAATTGTAATTGTTACAAATTAGTCATGTTTGAGCTTCTAATTAGTTATTTGCATTTTATTGTAATATTATTATGTTTAGTACTTTTATTTATTATTATGTTTGGTATTTTTCTTTTTTGTTTGAATTGGTCAAATTACATACACAGTAGTTTAGATTTGCATCGGGCTTTAGTTGAGAAGTGGGTTCAGAATTGTATCTGAATGGGAAGGACATGCTAGTGATTTGAGTTCAAATGTTCACCTATATATTTGTTTAGAAATGAGAAGAAAACATGTTGTGAATTAGTCTGATATCTTGCTATCTTAGGGGTTTGGCATACTTGAAAAATCTTATCAATGGATGCCAAGATTCACTTTTATGATTCTACGTGTGTCCTTTTGTTTTTCTTAATTACGGGATGAATTACATTTGGTATCAAGATGTGTTGTAATGGTATTGGAGCAAATTTATGGCCGGATTAGGATGTGTTGTAATATCATTGCATTGAATATTAAGAGTATGCTTTAGCAAATCGTAAAGGAATGTAAGTGAAAGTTAATAGGATGGGAAATGAAAGTAGAGTAATAAGAATGAGGATCAATGATTCCTTTTGTAGTGTTTTCTTATCTCTTTGATGGTGTAATGGAAACAACTCCATTGCCTTCTAGAGTTTACTAAACTTAAGAATAAGGCTGGCAATTCGTGTTTGTGTGTCGTGTTCGGGTCTGCACGATTACGGCACGATATGATTATAGTGAATACGAACACGACACGATTAATAAATGTGTCAGAAATCCAAACACGAACACGAAACGCTAATAACATGGTTAACACGACATGACACGCGAACACGATTACTAAATGTGCCATGATGGACCGACACGAAAAAAAAAGAGAGAAAGAGGAAAATAGGCTAATACTTGATGTGAATTAAAATTAATAGGCTAATAGTTTATATAAGTTAATAAATAGGCCAAATTATTATTTTCATCCATAACTTGTTTGGTTATGAACTATAACTTGACAAGTTTGCCCATAACTTATTTGGTTATGAATTATAACTTGATAAGTTATGGCATATTAATTTCTATAACTAAAAATTGGCCTATATATTTTCTTAAGCTTTTTATATTGGTCTATTTTTTACGATTCACGTTTATGACCCGTTTATGACCCAACTAGCAAAAATAGTAGAATTTTATATTGTATTCAAAACTATATTAATTGACTACTTAATATCACTTATAATTAAAATGATGCATAATAGTCAACACACATTAAAATACCCAAATATCAAACACACACACACACACACACACACACACACACATATGATACTACTAGATTATCAAGTATATATGTTTCAAAACATACCAATTACCAAACATCAAAAGAAGTTTGAAAACATAACTAAATACATTTAAATAAGTTTGAAAACATAACCAAACATTTGAATGTTTAAGTGCATAAAACATAAAATAAATATAGGAAAATGTCTTCTTTGAGCCTTGAGGTTGAATGCCCAACTACGCTCTAAAAGCCAAAATTAGTTTCCAGTTGTCCAACTACGCTCTAAAAATCAAAATTAATTATATGTTCCACAATGACTACTGTTCATATCAATGATTAACTTTATAGGAAGACTAAGTTCTTTTTGTTCTCTTTTTCCTTTTAACTATCTTTAGACTAATAAATATAAGTGAACAGATAAAATTTAGTTTCTCATGAGCAATATGCTTATTAATGGAAGAACTTAAGGAAGCATTGAAATGTCAATGAACAATTTTATCTCTTTATAAAACTCTATCACACTCAAAAAGATGTAGTTGCCACGTTGGCAAGTACAGAACTTGACAACCCTTGTGCAATATAGAACAAGAGTAGCATAGCAAAAAAAATGAGAATAGAAAAATACTTTGTCAATCTTACCAGGCTTACTTCCTCCGTCTCGTCGCATTTGCTGAAGAAAAATTGAGAATAGAAAAATACCTTGTCAATCTTATTTGTTGAAGAAATGGGAAATACTTGAAACAGCGGGTGAGAGAATGAGAAAGAAGCCTCCAGAAATTGGGTCAGAAGTAGAGTTTGTCTAAAATATATATATATATATATATATATATATATATGGGCTTAATAAATGGGTCAGGCCGGGCCGGGTTGTGTCCGTCCGATAACAACATGTATAACTAAACGAGTTAAGGGTGTTGAATGGGTTGGTATGAATTCAGCCCATTTATTTTCGTGTTATTTGTGCTAGCTCGTTAATGACCCAATTAATAATTGTGCGGTCCAAACTCATTTATTTCGTGTCGTTTCATCGTGTCGTGTCTAAAATTGCCGGCCTTACTTAAGAATAGTAATGCTAACTGTTATATCAATTTTTTACAAGTCACAATTAGCATTCCACATTGACAATGTCGGAGCTCGAAGCTTAAGCTAGCTCTAGCTCTAGCTCAGCTAGGTAAGGAGTATTAAATGATTTGACGAATACATCGCCTTTAGCTTTAATGTCCACCATTTGAACTTGAGCTAGGTGAGCTGAGGTAGGCGAGTTGAAGTACGCGAGTTGACGTAGGAGTAGGACCTGAGCTCCACAAGCTGAGGTAGAGGATCTGAGCTCGATGAAGGATTTGCACGTTCAGGTTTAGTTGAGAAATGGGGTTAGAATTGCATCTAATAGATAGGATGTTGTCAGGCCTCCTGTGAGGAAGGTCTACACTAGGAGGACCAAGGGTGGACTGGTGGGAGACTCAGGCCTAAATGAAACGGAAGAAAGGGGTTTGGTTGTCAAGAAAGGCCCACCTGGGAATTCAAGTCTAGCTGAAGGAGGGGAAGCTGACGTGGGAAGTTAGAGAATCTGTGGGGTATTTGAAGGGAGCATTGAGGGTTGTGAGGTGGGTGAATCTTATGCATGAGCAAGTCATTGGGAGGTTGTAGGGTTCCTTGAAAATCCCTCTCTATCCTTTTCATATTTCTATAATTTCCATTTCTATTGCATTGTTGAGCTACAAGTCAAGCTCATAACTGTATTTTGGTGATTGGATTCAATAAAATAACTATTCAGAGGTTTTCTTTCCATTTCGTAATAGTAAATTCTTAGTCGATAAGATCAGGATCCTATCAATTTGGTATCAAAGTGGGCGATCCATGGCGCAGAACACTCCCACGGCAAGCACTACCGAGTGCGTCTCCAGTTTAGAAGGAGGTCTCGAGTCCATCAAGGAGACTATTCAGTTGATGGGGGAGCTATGGTGGACCACGTACCTCAGCTATAGGAAGATGTTCATGCTCTGGGAACTCAGATAGGTGATGTGTAGGGGGCCTTCCACCGCTTGGAAACACTATTAGGACGCCACCTCGAGGCTCAGATTCCAGCACCGCCGAGTCGGGAGGTGGGACGTGACAGGGAATAGAGGAGGCAAAATGAGTCTCCGGACTAGGGCCGTGGACGGCATGAGCACCGAGGAAGACGCTTGGAGCTGCTGATCTTCTAAGGGGACGACCCATATGGGTGGGTGTTCTAAGCGGAGCGCTACTTCGCCATTAATGCGTTGAGGAGGAAGAAAAGGTGATGGCAGCGTTGGTATGTATGGATGGAAGGGCTCTCGGTTGGTTCCAGTGGCTGGATACGCAACACCCCTCACCGAATGGCGAGATCTGAAGTCGGCAATCCTTCACCGTTTCAGTCGGGTGAAGGATGGTGACCCAACAGAGCGCTTGATGGCTCTGCGACAGGAAGGATCGGTAGCAAAATTCCGCGACTGTTTTGAGGCGTTAGCGGCGTCGATGAGAGGAATTCCGGAACCTATTTTCTGGGGAGCTATCCTTAACGGACTCTGAGAAGATGTGCGGGCTGAGGTCAAATTACTTCGGCCCATTAACTTGCGGGAAGTTATGGATTTGGCCTAGCAAATTGAGGAGAGGAACGAAGCAGTCGACCGGTTGAGGAGGGGTAAACTGGGCCGAGGATGGTGAACTGAGGGCTTGGGGAGGGAGTTGGGCCTAGGCGAGCAACCTAATATGCAACCAGGACAATCTGGAAGCTCCCTTCAGTCCACTCAAGGTAAAGAGTTTAACTCATCTCCACGGCCTCGTCTATGGACTACGCTGCAGTTAGGGCCTTTTGAAGGAGGGGCTGGATTCAAACGGATGACGGATGAAGAGTATCAGCGCCGACGAGGCAAGGGGCTATGCTACCGGTGCGATGAGAAGTTCAGCTCTAGTCACCGGTGTAAGAATCGACAATTACAGGTGCTTTTGGTGTTGGAAGGAGTCGGAGAAGATGATGAAGACGCAGAGGAGACAGAGGAAGCTCCGGCCGAGGAGATAGAGGGCATGGTCGGACTTTCCCTTAACTCGCTGATGGGGATTGCCTCTTTTGATACTATGAAACTGAAAGAGACTGGGAAACCGCGAGGTACTCATCTTGATCGATAGCGGGGCCTTGCACAATTTTCTCATTGAGGGTCATGCAGGAGATGCAAATTCCCTTGTCGACCACGGGTAGCTATGGCATCTAGGTGGGAAACAAAACTTGTTTCAGGTAGCAAGGTTTGTGTAAGGGAGTGGAACTGGAAATCCAGGGCTAGCGGCTGTGTGGGGATTTCGTCCCTTTTGAATTGGGATGTGCCGAAGTGGTGCTTGACGTCTCTTGGCTGCGAATGTTGGGGGAAATTAGGGCTGATTGACGAAAATTTACCTTGAAGTTCAAGGCGGCAGAGGGGTGGATTTGCTTGAAGGGGGATCCTATTCTACGATGGGAACTAGTGAGTTTTCGTGCCCTCACTCGAAAATTCCTGGGTGAGGTGATGGGGGTTTTGCTTGAAATCTGTGCTCTTGATGGCAGGGGAGGTAGTGGGCTGGACACGCTGGAACCCGCCAACTTGCAAGGGGTTTTAGGTCAGTTTTCGGATGTGTTTGCGACACCGGAAGGACTACCGTCAAGTCGCGCTCGAGATTACCAGATTGTCCTCAAGCCCGGGGCTGAACCACCAAATATCAGGCTTATCCCCCAAGTGCAAAAGAATGAGATTGAGAAATTGGTGTCTGAAATGTTGGCTTCAGGGATCATTAGGCCGAGCAACAGCCCCTTCTCCAGCCCGGTATTACTGGTCAAGAAGAAGGATGGAAGCTAGCGCTTCTGTGTCGATTTTTGTGCCCTTAACCAACTTACTGTGCCAGACAAATTTTCGATTTCGGTCATCGACGAATTGCTAGACGAGTTGCACAGGGCCGCTGTGTTTTCGAAGTTGGATCTGCGGGCAGGCTACCATCAAATACGAATCAGGGAATTCGACGTGGAGAAGACTGTATTTCGAATGCACGAAGGGCAATATGAATTCTTGGTCATGCCATTTGGTTTGACCAACGCTCCAGCAACGTTCCAGGTGCTTATGAACAAGGTATTTCAACCCTATTTGCGCCAATTCGTCTTGGTATTCTTCGACGATATTTTGATCTATAGTCGAACGTGGGAAGAACACAAAGAGCACCTCGCGGTAGTCTTAGGCGTTCTGAGGAGGGAGCAGCTATTTGCTAACCGGAAGAAATGCGTTTTTGGGTAGCAACAATTGGAGTACTTGGGGCATGTGATCTCGACAACGGGGGTGGCAGTTGATCCGGCCAAGGTGGAGGCTATCTTATCCTGGCCCACACCCAAGAACGTACGGGGAGTTAAGGGATTCTTAGGATTGGCTGGTTACTATCGGCGTTTTGTTCATAATTTTGGAAGGCTAGCGAAGCCCATGACTGACCTGCTCAAACGTGGTGAATTCCAGTGGACCCCAAAGGCAGGGGTTGCCTTAGAAGTGCTTAAGCTTGCTATGACTACTCTCCCAATCCTTGCAATACCGGATTTCTCCAAGCCATTTGTGGTTGAAATAGATGCTTCTGGCCCGGGAATTGGGGTAGTGTTAATGCAGGGGGATAGGCCCATTGTATTTTTCAGCAAGGCGCTCTCAGGCACTTCTAGGTTCCGATCAGTCTATGAATGGGAACTCATGGCGGTTGTGTTGGCTGTCCAAAAGTGGAGCCATTACCTACTTGGCTGGCACTTCGTGGTGCACACCAACCAGCAGAGCCTCCGGTTTCTCATGGACCAGCGGTTGTTACCTTCAGAACACCTATGTTGGACTATTAAGCTCTTTGGGTATGACTTTGAGCTGCAATACAAGCAAAGGGCGTCGAATTGAGTGGTTGGCGCACTTTCTAGGTGAGGGGCAGACATTGCAGTGGAGTTAGCGCCCATCTCTATTTCGCAGCTGGTTAATTGGGCTGAGATTAGGCGGGAATAGCTACAAGATGATGAATGCGCTGCTTTGTTACAAAAACTCGCTAAAGGCGCAGAGTTGGCCACTGGATGGTCCTTGCACCAGGACCTGCTGTGCTACCGAGGCAGGGTAGTCCTACCTAGGCAATCTTTGTGGATACGACGAATGTTGCCTGAATTTCATGACTCGGCCATAGGAGGTCATTCAGGTTTTCTGCGCACTTATAAACGCGTGGCGCATAACCTGTTCTGGCAGGGGATGAAGGAAGATATACGTCAGTATGTTGCCAAATGCTCCATTTGCCAACGTTCGAAGTATGAGGCAATGACGCCCTCAGGATTGCTACAACCGCTGCCGATACCGAGAGGGTATGGGAGGATATCACCATGGACTTTATTGGGGGGTTACACGGTCGCAAGGAATTGATACAATTTTGGTGGTCGTGGACCGGTTGTCTAAGTACGCTCATTTCTTGTCGCTCTCTCACCCGTTCATGGCCAAGAAAGTGGCTGAATTGTTTGTTCGCGAAATAGTCCGGCTCCACGGAATTCCTTGCTCCATTGTCACCGATCGAGACCCCCTCTTCATGAGCCTCTTTTGGCGTGAGTTATTTCGTATGCAGGGAACCAAGTTAAACCGCAGCTCGGCGTATCACCCTGAATATGACTGCCAGACCGAGGTTGTGAACAGGGGCTTAGAAGTGTATGTCTGCTGTTTCGCAAGTGATCAGCCTCACTTGTGGCTTCACCACTTACCATGGGCGGTATTCTGGTTCAACACCAACTATAATGTGTCCACGCGGCATTCCCCCTTCCACGTATTGTACGACCGCGATCCTCCCACTGTTCACCGCTTCCAGGACTCCCCCTCGACAGTGGAAGATGTCAACCTCTAGCTTCAGCAAAGGAATGAGTTCCTTGATATTCTCAGGGGCAATCTAGTGCTCGCACAGCAGTGCATGAAGAAGTTCGTGGATGCTTATCGTCGGGAACTTTCCTTTTTGCCCGGTGATCATGTTCTGCTCAAGCTACGCCCCTATCGCCTCAAGTCCCTGGCCTGTCGACCCAACGAAAAGTTGGCTCCTCGATTTTATGGACCATTTGAAGTCTTGGAGAAGATCGGAGAAGTGGCCTATCGCCTCAAGCTTCCTGTGGACGCGCGGATTCATTTTGTTTTCCATGTCTCCCAGTTGAAACCTTTCAAAGGTGATGCACTCCAGTACCAACCACTTCCACTGTAGCTCTCAAATGAGTTGGAGTTGCAGGTCGAGCCTTCCGTGGTCTTTCGCGGCAGGTGGACTTCTGTTGGAGGAAAACAGGTTGCTGAAGTGTTGGTTAAATGGAAGGACCTGCCGGATTGGGAAGCCACCTGGGAGCTTTTGGAGGTGTTTCAGGCCCAATTTCCTCATTACAACCTTGGGAACAAGGTTGTCTTCGAAGGGGGAGGCCTCCTGTGAGGAAGGTCTACACCAGGAGGACCAAGGGTGGACTGGTGGGAGACTCAGGCCCAAATGAAACGGAAGAAAGGGGTTTGGTTGTCAAGAAAGGCCTACCTGGGAATTTGAGTTTGGCTGAAGGAGGGGAAGCTGACGTGGGAAGTTAGTTAGAGAATCTGGGGGGTATTTGAAGGGAGCATCGAGGGCTGTGAGTGGGGTGAATCTTATGCATGAGCTAGTCGTTGGGAGGTTGTGGGGTTCTTCGAAAATCCCTCTCTATCCTTTTCATATTTCTGTAATTTCTATTGCATTCCTCGAAAATAACTATTCAGAGGTTTTCTTTCCATTTCGAATAGTAAATTCTTAGTCGATAAGATCAGGATCCTATCAGATGTGCTATTGATTTATGGGTTTACCGATTTATATGTTGTGAAATGAGAAGAAAACGCGTGGGTATTTCTTGTATTGTATTCTATATAATTGAAACGCGTGGGTGAATTATTCTGACATTTTGATGTCTTGGAGGTTTGGGGTCTTTAAAAACCCTATCAATGAATGTTGAGGGTCTCTCGAATGAGTTTATATATGGATTCATAAAAAGAAACACTTGATGCTAATGCCTTTCCACATTTATTGTACTAACTATATTATGATAACTTTATGCAATAGCAATGAGTGTTGAGTTTGCTTTCAATCCCTTGCACTTGGTCTTTTGTTAACATTTTGTGCTGTGTTGTGTGTTCATAACTATTTCCAGGGGTACTGGCCTTTTTTGTTCTGCTTGGATTTTTCGGGCTCATATTGCACTGTTCATCTCTCAATAGCAATGATCCACGGATGGCTGGCTGCCAAAACTGTTGTTATGGTTGGGGAATATTGGATTGCTTTCCTGCGTCTATGGAAGCGTGCTTTGCACTGGTTATTGTTTTTGTTGTGGTCTTTGCAATTCTTGGCATAGCTTACGGCTTCCTTGCTGCCACGATGGCTATACAGAGGATTTGGCAGAGACATTACCACATCCTCACCAAGAGGGAGCTCACAAAGGTAAATATTTGAAGGCCCTTTTCGATTCTCCATAAATATCTCTCAATTACTATATTGTTTAGCTAGTGAGCTTGGATTTGGTAGAACTAGCTTTTTTTTTTTTTTTTTTGCATGGAACTTGCATTTAATGGTATGATCCTTTTCCTAAAAATTCTGCAGGAGTACATAGTGGAGGATCTTCATGGCTGTTATACCCCACCAAAGTTGGACCCAGAACACGAAGAGCGTCTGAAAATGCTTAAGCTTTTGTAATTATGTAAAAGGAGGTGAATTTCTGTCTCTTGAAAAGGGTTTTAATTTTACCGGCATACGGAAGGAAAAGAATTGCTGGGTAAATTTGTTCAAAGAAGTGGAGAGAAAAAAAAAAAAGAGTCTTTTTCTGTAATGCTCACCAAAAAAAAAAAAAAAAAAAAAAAAAAAAAATGTAAACCTAATCTTTCATATTTGACAGAAAGTAAAATCATCTGTGCAGTTTTTACTTATATATTTTGTTTTGTGTTCCCAGCAATTGTTTTTGCTTGTGATATGCAGTGTATGGCATTTGTACATTTTCATGTGCTGTTTAGATATTCTCGTCATAATAGCAGTTGGCGTTCGATCTTAGAGAACTATTCTGTCGGCTATGGTCATTGTAAAAATTGGATCATATGAAAAGGAAATGAAAACACCAATTTATACCCGCAGTCTCCTACGACGGGTGTCGAGAAACAGTACAACGAACAATTTGGTTTTACCTGTAAACTGATTCTGAATGATGCACTCGAGGGGAAACGGTCCACAAAACACCCAGAAAAGTACAATGAATGCAAGGTTTTGGTTCAAATTTATTTACAAATAAAAAGTGATTTGAACCTAGATTTGACATTTAAACTAAAAAATGAGGACGTTTAGTTTACGGATTTAAAATTATGATTCGAATTATGATCCGAATTTTTTTTTCAAACGTCAAGTGTTTCTAAACTAACCCTCCCTCCAAATTTTCATTGTTTGAACCCAAGATTTCAGCCATGCTATTTCAACTATACTAATTTGAACTTTTCAACTAAACGAGGCCAAAATGAACGCACAAACAAATTAGGGTAACAACCACTGTTACTATAAACACATACCAAGCTAAATTAAAATAGGAAAAAATAACCCCAACAATAATGATAATTTTTAACAGAGAAAAGATCATCAACTCCTGAAACAATATGAAAAATTTTGACACTAAATAGAGGAAGAAACACTATTGACATGTCATCGAACTAATGCAATTGCACCACATGCATGGCCTATTACAACTGTCCAACACTACACTTCCAACACCATCAGATGCAGCAACCAATGGAAATGATGGAGAAGCAACACGCCTAGAACACGGCCTAAAACAAGCACCCCAGCCCTAGTTTGTCCCGAATTTTGCTTTTGTGCCTCACAACAGCAAACATGGTCTCTATCACCATTCTGGTCTTATTGTTATGAGCTTGTGCAAGAAAAATATAAGGTCGAAAACATGAAAATGCACTGAGAAGTGATGTTGAAACTCCGACCCCGAACACTCCTTCTCCCCTCTCCTCTCTAGGGCGGCACTTTATTTTTTTTTGAGCTCTCGTCATTCAAAATCTCAGTTTGGTAATATTATCTTTTCATATAAAAACTAGTTGTTCTTCTTTTTCTTCTTCTTGTGCAAAGCTAGATATATGACCATTAACTATAAATAATAGTGAGGAAAACAAAGGATAAGTTTTATAAACATCTCCCTAATTATAGTTACTATTACACTTTGCTCCTTTGAACTTCGAAAAGTGGTATACAAACTACTCAAACTTTAACACATTATAAAAGAAAAATGCCGTTTTTGTTACATTCCGTGTATTTTATTACCTTAACCGACATTAAAGATTTGACAAACAACATGTCCTTATTTTCTTGGGTCATTTTCATGTCGCTTTTTAACTTCCCAAACGACAAGAAATATGAGTGAACAACCTGAAGCTTTTTAGGAAGAAATGACATGGTTTTATCGGTATTTTCTCGTTCTTGAATTTGTAATTACCATTTCTCATGGCCATAGCAACAAATTGTGACGACTTTTTTTTTTTTTTTTTGCTAATAAAAAATGAATATTGATGAGATCTTGTTGGCTGTCTATTTTTAGGGGCCCAATAATACAACAGAAAGTACCTAACCTAATTTTAGGCAAAATATGAGTTTAGTTTCACTCACACCATGAGAATTCCAACGTTGCACAGTGCATTGATTGAGCAGTGACCTCAAGGGGGAGCCCAAAAGTATCTAACCTCGTGATAATCATTAAGTTATTTTAGTAATAAGAAGAAATACACTAAATATTCCAGCCGGTATGAGCAAGCTGGCTAAATTAGGGAAATAAGAAATATTGCAGCTAGCATAGTTGTAGGCATAACTAAATGGTAAATCCAAATCATTCCTTATATTGAGGTTAAAAGCTCGAATTCTCAACCCCTAATTTTAATATATATCATTAGAGCTGTAAATTTAAACTTGGTTAAATGGGCTGGCCTGGATAAATAAATTTTTTTATCTAGTCATTTCTAAAGACAATAGAAGGGGTTTTGCAATGGAAAAAACAGTCTTTAATCTCAGATTTAGAAGGGTTGGGTTCCCTTTTTTTTATTTTTTATTTTTATTTCTTTGAGACAAGGGGAACAACATTATAGAGAATACAAAAATGTGTATTAAAATTAAAACTGAATGAC
The DNA here is from genome assembly GCA_012066045.3 of Morus alba. NCBI lineage: Eukaryota > Viridiplantae > Streptophyta > Magnoliopsida > Rosales > Moraceae > Morus > Morus alba. The sequence continues at coordinate 10,076,181 of CP050232.2, read as the reverse complement.
ATTGAATTTCTTACTTGGCCACCATACACTCGTTCCAATTGGCTTTCGAGTAAGCCTTTTGTATTATTTCTTTTCAAGGAACCTTGTTTGTACATTGCCGTCACAAATTTTTTTTTTTTTTAATGTAAAATTTCCTCTCTTGATCTTTCTGCCGTCTCACATCTTTGAAGGAATTTGAGTTGAACAGAAGGATCAATCACCCAATTCCCCGACGAAAAAGAAAAACGAAAAGGTTAGTGCTAAAACCATTTTGAACCACAACTCGCCCCAACACTTGTGTACAAATTTGGCATGTGGCGCAAACTTGTAAAATGAAAGAAAAGACAAAACCTGACCCGATGTATTGAATGAGTTCTCTTACGCTCCTTCAGTATGACAATTTTGGGTGTTAAGTCCGTCCCTATTTAAATCACCACCCACAAAAATCAGATGGTCACCATCTCTAATTACCTCTATATTGTCAATCTCAGCACCTTCTTTATTTACCACTTTAGTTGGCAAGAAACCAAATTTCTTGGCACCCAAATCAAGCAGGTCCTGAAATCTGTCAGGAAGCAAAACAAGCATCCCTTTAAGTTGACCCTTTTCAGGGCAACTAATTGTGACTCTAGCAGGGTTATTATTAGTCCCATTATCCCTTGGACTTCTAGTCATACTAATAGAGAACAATGTGTCTTTCTCCCCTGTGTTAGCAGCTGACATTATGCCAAACAGTGAATTGTGGAAGTTATTGGTCCTGCGCCTTGGGCGGTTCCGTCCTGATGAGCCATCCGAGCCAGGAAATGATCCTTCTTGAGACGCAGGCCGAATGGCAGGCTCGCTTGTGAACCTCCCAAGGAAACGAACCTTCTCGGGAATAGAAATAATGGACTGAGTTTTGGGCTTGTCTTTGGACTGGAAAAGGGCTTGAATCTCTTCATGACCCTGTTGGTCAGCCAATGCTCTTGGGGTCCAGCCATGGATGTCTGGTTTGTCAATGTCAGCACCTTGATCCAAGAGGTGCTTGACTATCTCAATGTTGTCCTCAGAAACCGCCACGTGGAGGGCAGTGCTGCCATTGCTTTTAGGAGATGTTACATCACCCCCGTAGCGTGCTATCTCCTTGAGCAAGTTCAAGTTGTTTTGCTCTGCTGCAATGCATGCAAAATGAGCCACATCGCCCGAGTCTAAAACAGCACCATTGTCTAGCAGCAGCTTGGCGACCGTGTCATGGCTGCCTAATATCGCCTCCCACATTGGTACATTGCCATCAGAATCTGAGAAATTCAATACACAAAATTAGCAAATTTGCTAATAATAATAGTAACAATAATAAACTCATTAGTGGGACAGAATAATAAAATTCACTTATATGCTCTAGCGATGAGAAACTAGCAAAGAGTTGACAGAGTTCTTAATGAGATTTGACAATGAAACGTGTATAGTGAAGTACTAGTTGCAAGAACATTATCCATAAACGTTAACGGATGACAAAAAGGTTTCTGCTTGCAAATAATTTTATGAAGTCAACGAGTAGAGATAAACCTGATTGCTTTGACTTTGGCTTTCTTTGTTTTAACTATAATTAGCAATTTTCCAGCTGTGTTATTGGAACATATTAAATCGGAAACCCTTTCCATGCATGTCATTCTATATTACAGGAAAGGATGGCCACAAGTTTATTCAAAAGAAAAACTATACTAGCCCTGTTTTTAAATAGGGTAGAAATGACAGATCCCAAAAAAAAAAAAAAAAAAAAAAAAAAAGGAGTCAGCTTGCAAACTTAAATGGCAAAGCATGACATATTGATTCATGCTTACATATTTTATTTCTACTTGTGGAAAAGAAGCTTAAATAATTCATTATTGACACCGTCCAATATTAGTGTAAGTTATGAGGACGTGGGACTTGCACTATATATATATATATATATATATATATATATATATATATATATATATATATGGTAATGAACTGTTTCATGTCAAATTAAATAAATAGAACCATTTGACTTGGAGAATTCTTTCCGATAAAAGAAAACGAAAACAAATATAAAGAATGTGGTATATGCTTGGATTTTCATGACATAAGGCAACAGCTTCCAATAAACAATTGTGCATCAAAATTATTGACCATTATTAAACTCTTCATTTCAAGTCTTATACTTTTTAAGGGGATATATATATATATATATATATATATATATATATATATAGTTAAAGTATTAAACTATTTTTGGCCTCCTCTTAAAAGCTTAAGTTTTGGGATGGATTGGTAAATTAACATGGTATCAGAGCGGAGATCTTGAATTCAAACCCCTCGTAATTGCACTCTTTATCCCCATTTAAATTGTCATTGTCTTTAATATATCATGTGTTGCCCATTGTTCAGCCCACACTTTAAAATATTAAGGGAGAAAGAGGAAAATATGCCAAAATTTGAGATGAATTAAAATTAATAGGCTAATAGTTTACATAAGTTAATAAATAGGTCAAATTATTATTTTCGTTCAAATATGTCGGTTATGAACCATAACTGGGTTATTATTCATAATTGTCCATAACTTATCCGATTAACCATAACCCACAAATTATTGCCTATTAATTTTTAACTAAAAATTGGCCTATTTTTTTTCTTAAGCTTTTCATATTGGCCTATTTTTAAAAATATTAAACTATTGTTGGCCCATCTCCTAAGAGCCTTAAGTTTTTGAGGTGGATTGGTAAACTAATATATATATATATATATATATATATATATATATAGTGGGAGAGAATGAGAGAGACTATAAAGACCAAATCAAAAGGCACAGAATTCTATGTTAGATTTCTAGATAAGGTTTTCAATTGACATAATAGCCGAAGTAGTGTTAACGAAGTCAATCATATAAACTAAGTTCTTTTATGATTTCAGCAGCTCCTTATTAGTTATTTAAAATTTTGAAAGGCGGTTGGATTGGTGAAGACTAGATCAATGCGTCCAAATACTTTTAGCATTTGATTTGCGGGGTTGTTGACAAAAAAGGGACCATGTAAGCACTAACAGAAGGCAACCTTCAATTGTAGGCAAGAATTATGTAGTTTGAAAAAGACTATTACTATATAGTATATGATTACTTTATTTCCTTATCTAGTTAAGTACCGTAAACTGCAAATTTCTTCCTTTAATAGTCATTAAGTATCCTTTTTTTTTTTATTTTTTATTTTTTAATAAAAACTGACACAGAACACAAAAATTAAGTATGGCACAATTCAACTTGGAATGTAGTTCATCAACTTGATTTAACCATAGCTGGTCCCTCTCCAAATGATAGATTTAGTAAAGTCAAAAGAAGGGTACCTCTAGAATTAGGATCCGCACCATAGTCCAGAAGAAGAAGCACACAGTTCTCACTCCCTTTAGACGCTGCTATATGCTGATTTTACACATAAGGAAAAAAAGTATCAAATGTTGAGTACTTAGCATAATTTTCCACATATTTTGATGTGATTGAACTAAAAATGTGCAAATTACATGCGCAAAATATGATTTCACTCGCATACCAGAGCTGTCCTTCCACTGTTGTCCGATTCATTTACGTCCAAACCCCTTTTCAGTAACTGATGCAACAACAAGTCATCTCCTCTCATTGCTGCAAAGCAAAGACTGAGAGGTAGGTCCATTCGACCACGAGCTAGCATGTTCTCTGTCTCCAACAAAACTCCCTCCATAATGGGGTCCTTAAGGTCCTTCAGATGCTGTTCCACCAACAAAGAAAAGACAAGGTATAAGTGTTGTTTTGTGTCAACTAGTATATGATCAAAATGAAGTTTCCCTTGATTTTGCAAAACTGCAGACCTTGCGTAACTGGATAAAATGGCTCATGAAATAAGACAGAAATTTCCCAAATGGATATAAATGAGACATATTAATTGAATCTACGGACCTGGAGAAGATTGTTCATGATTATGGTGCCATCTCCTACATTTGCTTGGACAATGTTCAAGAATGCGGTTCGGTTCAAGCGGAGTAGCTGACTCAATCGCTTGGTTCGAACAGTAAAGAGCTGTGGCCTATAGCAAAGCACCCCAATCTCACCACATAGATCACCCGATTTTACCTCCCCTACGACCTGCAATTAGTTGAACCAATTTTAGTTACCACTGAAACCAGGATTAACACTCTATTCTCAGAGTATCATTTATAGAGACTTGCCTGTTCAACTCCATTTTTGAGAACTATTTGGTCCTGCAAAGTATTTCAAACGTTAGCTTCACTAGATCATCAGGAATATAAAGAGAGTTTACAGAAATGGAAACACTCCTGAAATTATTACCGCTGAACCGGTGACAAGTATGTAGAAATCTGTTGGTGCTTCATTCTGCAAAATTACATCTTCTTTTGGTGGAAAGTACTCAGCTTTCATCTCTGAGACCTTTAGATGCATAGGGAAAAAAAATTAAAGACTATGGAAAGAAGAAATTAGAATTGAGATAGCTTTGAGAATTACCAGCTGAAAAAGCAAGTCGTTTGAAACACCACGAAACAAGTAGACCTTGTCAACAAGAGAGTAAAAGAGGTAATGAGAAATGCTCGACCGGATGGCTTTAGGAAGAGCATCAAGAGTCTCCTGTTGTTGGAGTCCCTCTGAATCTGTTCTGAACTTCAGACACAAATGTGCCAGCATCTGATCTTGCAATCTAACAGGAAGCTGATTCCTTTGAGCAAAACTGGAGGCTGCTTGTATAGTATCCCTCTGTTAAATTAAGCACACAATATTACAACATATATTGGGATATAATGTAAATCGATATATGGGGCAATTGAGAAGACTAAGAATTAACTCACAAATCGCCTAGTTCTACTTGTGCCATGGACAACCAAGTTGGTCATGTTACCAATCAAGTAAGCTGTCAATCCAAGGTTGAAAAGCATGTAGAAAATATCAAAGAGCATCTCTCTTGTGTTCACAGGATGCAAGTCTCCATACCCGACAGTCGTCAGAGTTGTTATAGACCAATATATTGACGTTACATACCGAAGCCACAGACTTCTCTCAAGGAAGTTTTCCATGGATGCTCCAATCCAAGTCCTCTTGGGGTCATGGTAACGCGCAGCAATGAGGTAATAGAAGCATCCGGCACAGTGAACAGCAAAAAGCGTAACCTGAAATATTCATCGACAACATAAGATTTCATGTGCATTGCAAGAAAAAAATAGAAAGACTTGCATTTATCCGAGAAAATTTGACTCTTACACATATAAGCTTTGCGCAGCGAACCCAGAAGTAGTTAAAGTGTCTGTCCTTCTCCAACCTGGTAAAGAAAGAAAACTGGCCAAATCAACACAAGGGCCTGCAAAAACTTAATAGACCAACTCTGATTTCGAATCTACCAAGTTGTTTTATTCAATTACCTAATATAAAGAAGAATAACTAGCATTCAATCAAAGGTGCAATGCAACAAACTCCTACTTTAGAACCCCTCCGGGAAAAACTTAACAGAACACCTAATAGATCTTATTACTAATGGTTGAAACAAATTATGTGAAGAATTGAAATTCATACCTGGAAAATAGTGCACTAACTCTTCTGAGACGCCAGAGGCGAAGCATGTTGAATAAGCCATATGACTGGAATGGTGAAGGGGAGATTTTCCGGGCAAGTTCCGAGGGGATAGTTGAAATGACATCAAAGGCCAACCATGACTTGGCGTACTTCCAAGCAATCTTTTTTGGCTCATCAACAAGTAGGTAAGTGGTTCTGTCAAGGTAAGCCACAAAGAAGGTAAGAATGATATCCACAGCAAAGAATCCATTGACAACATTGTCTGTAATGGCTAGTGGTCCTTCTGGCTTCTTCAGGAATCCGAACTCAAAGGGTGAGACCCAAGCAGTGTATATCACTAGAACAACAAGAAAAGTTTCCCATGCCCTGCAAAACGAAAACAAAAAAAAAAAACCAATTTAGACTTCGTTACTTTTTGATCATGACTAAAAGATATGAAAATATCATCATACTACAATTTAGTCAAAAAATATACAAATGGGCAGATAAGGATTTTAGAGCTACCATAGAGAGTTTATTATTTTTCCCAAGAAAGACAATTTAAAAACTTTGTTATTGGCCTCCAATTAAGAATGGCATTCCTTCTGGTCTGACTAGTAAGAATTAATTTTTAACAAAATCATTGAAGGTAATGAATAAAAAAAAAAAAAAAAATCCCATTGCGCTATTCTAGTCTGTGGATACTGATATCCATTCGACTTATGTCAAACACAAGGAGGGACGACAGAAATGGTATTGGAAAAATTGTCAAACAAATAATAGAGAAGAAAGGAATTGTATTTTTGCGAGAGTTGGTGTTCAGCTTCTGTAGAGAAACTCTGGAATATGCAAGAAGATGATACCAAGAACAGAAGATTTACCAAACAGAGTTGACTTGATTTTCAGATTAAAAAAAAAAAAAAAAAACAAGAGATGATCTAACAGAAAGTTAATGGAAGCCCAACAAGAAAAAGAAAAAAAAAGTAGACAAAGTTGGCTCAGAAAAGAAAAATAAAAAGAAAAATAAAAAGAAAAAGAAAAAAGAGTTTTAATGAGGAATAATAAAGAAAATAAAAAAGATAAAGCACAAATAGATTCGTATTAGGCATCAGAGACTCCTTCCTTGTCGTCTTTTAAACCCACGAGATATTAAAACCCAAGAATATAAGCAAGAAAGAAAACTGGTAAAACAAAAGAACAAAATCACCTATACAAAACAAACACAAAAATCGGATATTAAAAAAAAAGTACCAATTCTGTATTAAAATCATCCAAACAACGCCGTAACGCTTTTCTGCTTCGAACGAAGCAGTTCACATGATTCAATGCCATTGAGATATATATATATATATATATATATATATAAGTATTACTAGTATTAATATTATTATAATTATTTTCCAAACAAACACCCACAAGAATCCATAAACCAAAACAATATAATAAGAACAATAATACCCAGAAACGGCAAAGTCAAAACAAACTATATCACAACAACCAAAGAAAAAAAAAGAACCCAGAAAAGAATTGAGAAGAATGAACCTGTAACGGCGGTCGTAAGGGGATGTAATAAACTTTCGGAGCTTGACTCTGCGATTGCTGGTTCTGGCTCCGAGAGAAGGCAATATTCCTGTAGAAAGACTGTAATGGCTTCCGTCTCTCGATAGCTGCTCTATCTCCTCTTGCCCGCAAACCCTGAATACCCCCATGTTTCTACTGTTCGCCGCCATTGTTGCACTCTCAAATACCAACTCTATTTATTTTTCTCTTTTTTCCTCTGTATCAATCAATGTATAAACTGTAATATATGGAGTGTCTCTGCTTTGCTTGCAAATAAAATGTTTCAGAGCTCTGTTTCTGTTTTCAATGCCTTAAGGGGAGGGCCTATATATAGGGACTTCGGGACTGAAACATATATAAAATACATATATATGTGCAAGTATAAATATGTGTGTATATAAATACATTATATATAACATGACAGCGAGTCTCTCTCTCTCGTGGACTTGTTGCATACAATATGGCTCGCACAGCGGCGTCTTTTACAGTGAGAGTGAATGACCGTTTTGCCCTTTGGGGTTAGAAGTATGCCGTTTAAGCCTTCATAACATGCAAGGACTAGGGTCGACGTGCCCACTCATTTTTTTTTTTTTTTTTGAATAATAAAGGATATTAGTGTTATCACGTTTTTTTATCTCCTTCGTAACTTTAAAAAATTTTGAGACCCACTAATAAAACGGAAAGAACTTAATTTAATTCTATTTAAAGAACGGGTCGATTTGGGTGATGAGAATTTGAAAATAGAGGATTTCGTTTTGGTTTTATTTGATTTTATTTCTAGATACACTAGCAATAAGAATAAAGAAAGTAGTGTCTTTATTGTTTCTCGGTTTCGTTAATGAGCATATCTCAAAGCCTAATCTTAGGTATTCCTCTCATTAATTGCTTTTTTTCAAGTAGAAGTTGCCATATGTGTAATTTGCATTATATAATATAATAGATTTGTATCTTTTTACGTATTTAATTTACTGAAAACACAAGAAACATAGTTTATTGAGTTATTTACTATTGTATACTTTGTATTGGAGTTTATCAAAATTAGATTTCATAGCATTTTAAATGCTCGAGATTTTTTAGATAAAATTTGAAATTTATGTTATATTTTTACCCTTTTGTGTTAAAATGTATACTGTAACCAAACACTTTACTCGGCTTATGTTATAAAAAAAAAGGAGAAACATAAAAACTATTTTTTCAATATACAAAAACTTTAGCCCTTTTTTTTTTCTTTTTTTTTTTTCAAGTTAAAAGCTAATTGATGAATTAGCAGCTTTTGGTTACATATAATTATTATATAAGTTACAAAATTATAAATTATAAAGGATAAAATTCGTTAACCAATGATCAAAATCAATTGTTGGCTTGAAAAAGATATAAGTTTTGTTAGGGTCAAAATCATCACAGTGATTATGACCATACACGTAGACAAAATTTAGGAAAATAAGTCGACTTAAATTGTCCGGGGAAGGGATCGACTCGAGAGATAGCATGACTGGAGAAGCATGACGAGAAGAGACCCATGAGGACCACCACAGATAAATTAGGAAAGAGGATTCGTTGGATGCCACGAAGTCCAATCCAGCTAAATCCGACATTAAAGGCGCAAACCTGATCAATATTGAAGAAGAAAGTGACCTCAAGCCAAATAAGAAAAACAAAGAATGAGAAAGTTAACTGAAGGAAAAGGGAAACGGTCCATTCCCCAGTCAACAACGCATCAACTCAAGGAAAAAGGAAACTAAAGATCTTCTCCTAAGATTATGAGTTGGACATCAAAGTCGTCACATTCAGACTTCATTCTTCGCATTACTCCATCTCTCTAAATTGTCTCTCTAAATCCCCTCTTCTTCTCTCTCCCCTTACTCTTCATTGTAATTGTAAGTGAAACCCCGATTCACTCCTATGGACGTAGTATTTACATTGAAGGTGAACTACTATAAATCCTTATTATTTTCTTGCATCTCATTTTAGCATTCAATCGACTCAAATTAACTTCGATAGACTCATCAATGAGATTGTCACCCAAAACAATCATTGATCCTTTAAATAAATTAATTGTTTAATAAATTTGAAACATGGGGTATATAATGATAAATATCTATTAGATTAAATTATGAGAATTTTTATTGTAGAGATTCTATATAATTTGATAATCATCGACGACCATATACAAATGTAAACTTTACAAAATTTGATAAAAAGCTTCCAATGCAGAATTTCCAATCTTGGTAGAATACTTTTTTGCAGACTAAAAAAGATATTCTGAAGTTATATGCAAACTCATACTTTATTTAGTCTGAGTTTTATGAAAATTTGGATTTTGTCATTATCAATAGTACTAGTTCTTCTAAAATATTAAACCAGTCTTTCATTTCTATCAATAGACGGATTTCAGTTTCGTAGTTTGGAAATATTGGCTTTGTTAAGCAAAATAAAAAGAAAAGGGGTCTTTATCCTCATCAAAAAGGAAATTGGTTTTCTTTTTTTTTTTTTTCTGTTTATTATTATTGTTATTATTATTATTATCATTTCACCGATTTGAATTTTCAGTTTTAAGTTTTTACAGTAAAAAACTCCCAGAATGTGTCACATTTAATTTTTTTTTGTTACAATTAAAAACTCTTAAAAAAATGTTACATTTTAATTAAAATTAAAAATTTAAAATCTGCAAAATAAACAAGACTTTAAAAGTCGTTAAGGGGTCACAGAATTTTATACGTTTTAGTGATAAAAGCAAGTTTTAGCTTACGTTCGTTGACAGACCCACAGACGCCTATCTTTATTGCATGATGATCATAAATATTTATCACTTTTGTTTTTACAATATTCATGGAAATACAAAAGTTTGTATTTCCAACTGTTATTTTGTTTAGGATGTGTATGTCCACAGTTAACCCCACCAAAAAAAAAAAAAGGAAAAACATTGAAAAGGAAAAGATATAAAAATACATTCATTTCCCGACTGAAAGCGAGTAACCTGCGCTTGGGCCTGCATACAAGGCTCACGTGCTGTTCACGTGGTCAAGATTTTTTTTTTTTCACCCTCCTCTTTAAATGATATATTGGTGACTTTTATTTATTACTATAATAACATGTTACGCTTCAGAGTTAATGACATGTTTAGTTCTCCAAAAATAAACTTTTTTTCTTTCTCAAAAAAATATTTGGTAAGAGGGAGAGGTGAAAGGTAAGAAGGGTAAGAGAATCATTGTAAGATTATACGATTCATGGTTCATCGTTGTTTAGTAAGATTATAGAATGGAATCACAAAATACAGTAAAAGAAAAGTACTCTACTTACTTTTTTTTTTATTCTTACTAAATTTATGTCTTTATTTCTGATGACGGTATTTTTACCAATAAATCAAATACTTTTAAGCTTGAATATTTGTAAGTTTTCAAGTATTTTTGTTAGTTTAATGTCTTTTGTGTGTTTTTTTATAGGAGTTATAAATAAATGCGAACTTAGATGATTTTGCATGAAGCAAAGAAGAATATTTGCCCAACTTGTGAATCAATGGCAAGAGAAGACAAAAGAGGATTTTAAGGCACAAAAGAGGAGGCTTGGAATGCAAAAAAGCGGACTGCAGCGCACCATTTTGGGCTACAGCGCGCAACGGAATACAAAGAAGTCCAGAGAGAAAAGGAGGTGCAGGCTGCAGCACACTAACGTGGGCTGCAGCGCACCAAAACCTGCCCAGCTCCAAAAATGCGCGCTGCACTGCACTAGAGGGGCTGCAGCGCGCAACTAAATCGTGCCCAGAGGCTAGACACGCATTGCAGCGTGCCCAAGGGGCGCTGCAGCGCGCCAAAAGGGGCCAGAAATGTGTCCTACGCGCTGCAGCGTGCCCAAATGTGCTGCAGCGCGTCTCAGCCCCCTGCGAACAAAATCCCTCTTCAAAAAATGCGCGCGTAGCGCATTTTCACGTGGGCTGCAGCGCGCAACTAAATCCCTAGCTCCAAAATGTTGTAGTATAAAAGAAAAGATATGCCATTTGGAAAGGGAGCCCGGAAAAGTGAAGAAAACATCAAAAGGAGGCCGAAATCCTTCATCTTGGAGGTCCTTGGAAGCTCTTCAATGGATATTGGGTTTTATCTTCTTTCATCTTTTTTTTTCATGTTGAGCTAGACATTAAATCTAGGACTTGATGTAGTTTTATTTGAACTATGTTTTAAATATTTTGTTGATTGTTAATTTAATTTCATTTTCAATTCATTTATGTTTCTCTATGCTTAATGCTTATAATTTATTTGGCCAATAAGTTAGATGATTTTTAGATTGCGAATTTGATGCTCGGGAGAGATTGATTTCTTTATCTAGATTTCAGAAGCATAGTCTAGGTTGTTGTGAGACCGGAAGGAGATCAACGCTTAGATAATCAAATTAGGATTTAGGTTGTTGTGAGGCCGGAAGGCGATCGATATTCCTATTTTCTAATTCTAAAGGCGAAGCTTAATTTGTGTTTAAATGTTCATTTCGAATAGGGATATTGTTTTGGATATTTAAATACAATTTCTTGTGAGGCACTTGGGAGAGGTTACGAGATGACATTAGATCCTTGATTAATAAATTGAATGGAATTGATTAGCGATTACATAATAGGATGAACATAGGACTAATAAAGCGAAATCAAGTCCCTAGACCATTTGTGTATAGATACTTTATTTTCTTATTTGCCTAGATAAAGTTAAGTTACAATAATTACGGTACTTAATGGCAATTCTAAACCCAATCCCTATGGAGACGATACTCACTCACCTTATACTCAAAACTTGACACCGTACGCTTGTGGAAATTTATTATACAAAATTAATTTGCATCAATTTCCTACCTATTCTTTTTCCCTCTACCAAATATATCGCCTAGTCATACTTTATTTAATTGGGATAGTCTAAAAATGAATATTTTTAAATCAGAATTTTATAAGTAATTGTCTCGTATTTTTTAAATTAAAATTAGGATCTTTTAAGAAAATTTAAGAACCAAAATTTATGTGATTAAAATTGATACATTCAATGAATAATATTAGTAAACTAATTATTAATTAACCAATTATATATTAAGAACAAACACTAATTTATCAATTAAGGATTTACGAAAAATTAACTTTTTTTTTAAGGATATATGTTTTAGTTTAGCAAAATTAAAGACATATACTGTTTAAAGTAGACTTTGAAAAGGACCATTTGCAACAATTTTTAATCTGATATGATTTTGACAATTAAAATTATATACGAATTTAACTAATAGTCAAAAGATATGCATTATCCTTGAATTCAACATAAAAAGAAGAAGAAAGCAAAATTAAAGATTAATTCTACCATTGTGACTGAAACCATTATTGTTGAAGATGGAGCCTAATCTTGAAGAAGCAAGCAAATTGAGGAAGAACCGTTATTGTTTCATTTTCATTTAGACACCTGAACTTCGTAATATTTACTCAAAAACACTGTATTTAATATTTATTCCCGCCGTTTTGTCTCCTAATTAAACTTTTAAACTTGACATTTAATAATTACTTCAAATTTGCTTTTGGATTCACAATAAGTTGCCTCTTCTGTTAATTTAGTTAGTAAACTGGATAAATTTCTCATGTCATAAAATGAGAATGGTTGAATCGGTTATGATCAGTTAAAATGTTAAATATTTTCCTGATCTAATGATTCATTTAATATGGATGATCCTATTAGTACACCTATTAACTCTCCATGCTCATCTTTTCTAAAGAGACATCACAAATAATTAAAATGTTTAAAGTACGTACACATCCAATTCCAACTGTTACTCTTAATTATTTTCATAAAATTATTATTTCTCCACCATTTTCAAATTCTTTGCACACTCACTATATCATTTTTCTTTACTTTGATTTCCTCATTTGTCTATCTCTCTCTCTTAAAAAAAAAAAAAAAAAAAAAAAAAAAAAAAAAAAAGAGTTAAACATTAAACAAAGTGACATATGCAACTTAGAGTTAATAAAAAAAGAAAAAAAAAGAAAAAGAAAGAAAGACAAATAGTCACGAGGATTTAACATTTTTCCATGAAGAAGGTACGGCAAGTAGCTAGCCACGAAGATTTAACATTTTTCCATGTAATTACTTTTAAAAATAGTCATTTAGGTGAAGATTAGGGTCTTGTAATAGATTTAGGGAGATTAAAGGACGATAAAAATAAATAGACCAAGGTTTTTAATTAGTTAGTAAATAGGCCTAATAGGTGTAAATCTGGATATACACTAAATTAATATTCTAAAAATGTCCCTAATTAAAAAAGGAAATAAAAATCTTAAAATTTACTATGGCTCTCTCTCCACACTTTCTCTATCTTCTCGCTATCTACATTGTAAATCCAGGATTTATGAATAAACACAATATGTATTTTGATGGTAAATCCTAAATTTACCATGTAAATCCATGATTTACGATGGAACATAATTGTATGTTAATGGCAAATCCTATGTTTACACTATAAATTCAAGATTTACAAATAACACAATCTGTGTGTTCTGATGGTAAATCCTGGATTTATTATACAAGAAATCTTAGATTTACAAGCAGAACTAAAAACTGTTTATCTTATAGCAATATATAAAGTTAATATAATCCAATAACAATAAATCAAGGATTTACAAATAAACATGATATGTGTTCTAATACTAAATCCTAGATTCACATTATAAATTCAAGATTTATGAACAATACAATCTGTATTCTAATGGTAAATCTTAGATATACGAGCAGAACTAGAAATTGTTTATATAATTAGTAAAGTTCTAAAATTATCTTGTATAAATCAAGGATTTATGAAGGAATGAAAATTGTGTTATGCTAGATTTACACTATAAATTTAGAATTTACGAAGAAATATAATTTGAGTTTTGATAGTAAATCATGAATTTACATAATAAATCTTAAATTTACGATTATGGATGATAGAGAAGAGCAAACCCACGAACGACACATAGAGAGAGATGTAAGAAAAGAAAATCTAGAGGAGAAGAAAAATAAAGGGAAAAAAATAAAAAAAGTAAAATTATAAAATGAAAAATTCTAAATCATAAAATGAAAAATTGGATACATAAAAAAGCCGATTAATAATATCTATAAATTGATAAATTGATTATTTACTAATATAAGTTCTAAATATGGGATTTTTTTCTACCGTTTCTCATTTCAAAATCGCAGGAGTCACAGTATCAAGTTGCTTATATAGGAATACGACATACAGGTGCGTGCGGAGAGGTAAAGAAGTATCATTAAGTTTCTTTTTTATTTAAAAAAATTAATTATGCAATTAACTCTATCATTTATTTTTTTATGAAATTAAATCTATCATTATATATATATATATATATTTTAAATTTTATGTACCGGCCTTTTTGTAATGAGAAAGTTCAATTTAGAATATGTTATTCGACTCATGATTCGTGGTTCGCTATAGTATTTTCTCTTATAAAAAACACACGTAAATTGAAAATAGTTTTAATCACATGGTTCTAATACATGAATCAAATGTCCTATAAGTGAAATGGTTGTGAATTGCAAGTTCTTTTTGATAGGGGACTTCACATGCAGATGTTTCTGTTAGGTCACGTTTCTATATTTTGATCAAATGAATTGAATGCGAATAATTATTATAGTCTCCAGAAATTAAAACAAAACATTGAGAACAATTATAGGGCAGAGACGACATTGTCATTTTCTAATTGTCATTGTCATAATAAACACATTGGATCTTTGTCTGCTATAATTTGATACAGGTTTATATCCAAGTACCTATTTGGAATAAGGATTGGCTTCTTCCTAAGATGCCAGAAAAGGACAATCCGCGTGGTTAGTTCCCAATGCTACATATAATTGGATTTTGATGCTTTGCCAAAAACTCGACATTTTGGAGACGTCATAACATAGACAGCTGATAACAGTATAACTTCATTTTAAGGGAAATAACATTAATCTCACGAGTGTTAATTTTGTACTTCAATCATAAAATATAAATTTAAATTCATTAATAATTTGTACATTAAATATTGAATAAATTAAAACGTGATTCTATTCACACCTATTTTTACTCTACACACCCTTTTAAATTAAAATTCCTTAATTATGACAACCCTCACATATTATATTTAAATTATTTCAACATATATTATATATCAGATATCAAATAAACCAAATTATATTTATAACCGGGTCGTCATAAGTAAATTATCTATTGAAGAATTAATTGTACTCATAGATACAATTCAAAAGAAAAAAAATTAATGTACTCATTGATAAATAAGTAATAAAAAAAAGGCTAAAAAAATTTACCTAATTTTGATTATGAATATTTTGTCGAGAGTTTAAACATGAAAATTGGTTATGCCAACTGAGAAGCTTTTAAATTGTTATTTAAACTTTCTTTTTTATGCACATAATGAAAGCTTCCATTTCATAAGTTTCTTTTCATTTGTTTTTATTTTTTTTTTTCATTTCATGACTCAAATCATATTGTTACAATATATATATATATATATTTTTTTTTACATACACAATCCAAATTATAACTCAAGCTGTACAAATGAACGAAGGCCTTTTTGACGGAGAGCTTCTGGGCGTAATGTTTGATATTGAAGACCAGGAAATATGAGTAGACTAATTTTATGAATTGCATCTGATTTGACTTTTGTGGTAAATTTAGTCCGTTCCCGCAATACCATGATCTGATGGTTGCTTAATGAGTAATGATCGTTCATGAGCAGAAGGTGGTGGGTCGGTCTTTTCGTTTTCGTAAAAAAGACGCAGAGCAATTCAAAGACGAATTAAGTTTTGCGTTCTTTCTCATTGTGTTGTCCTCTAAATCTATGCCTCTTAGAATACTAGTGAACCTCAGTTTCTCAATGTATGCTACCAAAATTACATTTGGTTGCAAAAAGTTTACTAGAATATTATTAATATATTTATGTAAATATTATTTTTTAAGAAAATACATTTTACCACGTTTTTCTCGCGTAAGATAAGTTTAGAAACCATCTACTATATATGTGTGTATATAAACTAATAATCTTATGTTTACATTATGACATACTATTCCTAATATGCATATATGTAGTAATTATCGAATATATGATAGGTTTACAATAAGGGCACTAATAAAATGTAAATTAATTTGATGTATGATATCTATTTAAAGAAAATTAATTAGTTTTTTCTCAAACAAAATGAGATAAAAAATACACTTTAGAGTTTTTTTCTATCAAAACATACAATTTGGTAGTAAAAAATTATCTTCCGCTACCAAATTTTTTTGGTCTCTTAAAAGGTGTTTTTGAGACGAAAAATTTTGTAGCAAAAATATACATTTTGCTACTTTTTTTTTTTTTTTTTTTTTTTTTTGTCTCAAAAAGATCTTCAAGCCCAACTATTTTCAGTTAGTGCCATATATTCTACTAAAAATGTATTTTTGAGATTCAAAAAGCAAAAACATTAATTTTGCTACCATGTTTTTGTTTTTTCATTATTAAAAGGTCTTGGCGCCAAAGCATTTTTGTTTGGAGGCATATTTTCTACTCCTAAAATAATATTTTCCAGATCCTCACATGATTTGAGACCAAATTTTGTAGCAGAAACTCCTCCTAGTTCTCTACCTTTTTGCTATAAAAATATGGTTTTCTACTATAAAAAATTTTTTGGTAGCATAAATTTTAATAGCAAAAAGTCAATTTTCTTACCGTGCTTTCTCTTGCAAATAAAATAAAGATCCATACTTGTCCCATCCATCAAGAACACAATCAAGTAGCATAGCCATTTTAGCGGCTAGACATCATTCTAGAGAGAGGAATTTCCCTCCTCCAAATGAAGTTATTGAATTGCTTATTTCCCTTTCTGTAGATTCTCTCATTTTTAGGCACATGAGGGCATTTCTATTCCCATGTTTGTTCAGTACTCTTGTTTCCTTTCATGGTTTTGTCCCCTAAAATTTTCCTTGAAAGGTATTTTAACGATGCATGACTTAGCGTTTGTGTACAATGTGAGAGTTGCTACTCGAGCTTTTGGATGCATTGTTCTCTTGTGCATAGTTTTATTATTATAATTATTATTATTTTTGTTTTAAGAATCGTTTCTTCCTTCGGGTATGGAGTCGTTTTTTGATGTTTTCCCTATTATTTGCTTTTGATACATAAGTAGGGATTTTAACGTGAAATTAGAGGATTGTAAGTGTCAACCTAATTGCTATGTGCTAGCCCCATTGATGCCTTAAAGTTTAAACAAAATCTTAAGAATGTCTACTGAGATCACTTGTATGATTGTTCTCTTTTCTTGATTGGGGACGAATCATCTAAAAATTACTCAACAATATATTGCAAGCTTAAGATTTTATTTTGTTTCACGGCCAACTATGAAAAGATGAAAGAATGAGAATTATTAAAGGTCAATTAATTATAACGTTATCAACAAAATAATTTATGAGATGACATCAAAAGGTCGGAAAAATTAGTGTTTATGAAGTCATGTGCGGGCAAAAACGAATTCTCTGGAGGAAAAGAGAAGGAATATTCAACAAAAAAATGCGCATATTTAGAAGGACAGATTTGAAAGTTCTCTAAAACTTTTACTCCCCGGTCATAAAGTCCCCCAAACTTTAAAAAGTGGGGATGTGTCCCTAAAATTTAGAATCGTGTCAAGAGTGTCCTTTCTAGCTATTAGCTTTTGTACCTTTTTTTTCTAGTAGAAGTTTTCTCGTGTAAGCAATGAGGGGTCTGCATTTGGTCCAATTGGGGCACGCACCTTTGCTGGAAAAAAAAAAAAAAAAAAAAAAATTTTCAAAATTACACATATAGTTTAAAGAATTTATGAGTTTGTCCAGCACAATAAATATTCTCTTTGCTCCACTATGAATTTATGAATTTCTTATTTCTTTTTGAAAAAAATTATAGATTTTTTTAGATAATACAATAGTAAAATTAGTAATCTAAATTTGTTAGAAATGATACTTAAAGATTTAACTAATTTAAATCTGGGGAGAATAAATTGGGGAGTTATTGTTTTAAATTTGATATTTATTTATTTATTTATTATATTGTATGATAAAAAGGAAGTTTGAATGAACAAAGTAATTAAAAATCACCTTTTTAAATATAATTGTTTAAAATATGATTATCGGTGTGTAAGGATCTCTTAATCTCAGTTTCTTTTTTCTTTTGCTAAACGAGGACAAAACTGTTATTTTCTAACACTTAATGCTATTGGAACTTTTTCTAACTCGTGTAGGGCCTTTTACGGTGTTCTAAAAATAATTAACTGTCTAAATACATTTTTGCATTACGGTTAGGTAGAGAGGGTGTGCCTAAGACCGCTTTGTCTGGTGGTACCGGAGAATTTGAGTGGGATGGAGTTTATTTATAATTTTTTGAGAGTTCAAGAGTTGTAAAATTTTTCGGTTATAGAGATGTCTATAAGCAAATTTTTCCTATGAGGAAAAAAAAAAAAAAAACTATACACCTAATAATGTGTAAATAAATAAATATTTTAATTTATTTTTGAATAAGATAAAAAAATTTACGTGGATTTGGCATATTATTTGTTTTTTCATCTTAAATTTAGGGCTTATAGAACAGAGAGACTTGTTGGTATAATTTATATATTTTGGTATTGGTTCAATTAGAATTATTAGGTATAAAACAATATACACATGCAATAAAATATTATCAAGGCGTCTTTCTTAAAGAGCAGTGTTAGAGATAGCAACTCTGACCCTGACTAATTTTTATTAATTTATATGGTAATTTGTGTACTAATATTTTAAACACTTTCCAATACAAGAATGCTCACATATCAAATCACTTGGCGCCAAAAAAAAAAAAGGATTAGAACATGTGTTCTTAGCAATATTCATTCATAAATGTATGGTGTCAACTTTGTACACAAATTGATTCTAATACGATGTTGAATTTGCAAAATGCACTAAGGGTTTCATTTCGTAGGTTAGAACCACATATTAGGAGACATTTCGCAATTTAATTCCAAACTATCAGATTGTTCAAATCCCAATCCAATATCGATCGAAAAGCTTTTCCAATCCAATCGAAAATTATATTTCGCAGATTGAATTACATGAATTTGGAGCTTTAAAGTTAATAAGCACACTACAACAAAAATACCCATTTGCGACGACACTTGTCGTCGCAAATGTTGAACTATTTGCGACGACATGTCGTCGCAAATAACCCCCGTTAAAAAAAAATTAACACGTCGTCGCTAATAAATTTTTTGTCGTCACAAATAATTTTGCCGCGCAAATTTCGATGGCGCGGATTTTTCGCGCGAATTAACCCACGTTTTCCCGACGACAATCCTCATTATTTGCGACGACATGTCGTCGCAAATAATTTTTGATTATTTGTGACGACATTTTTTATTGTCGTCGCAAATACTCTATTTGACGAGCGAGAATGGGCGGGAAAAAAATTTATTTGCGAGGACAATCGGGAAAAAAATTATTTGCGACGACATTGTCGTCGCAAATAATAACTATTTGCGACGACATTTTAATTTTATTTGCGACGACAAAGTCGTCGCAAATAAGTGCCCTAATTATAATGTCGGCCGCGCCTCCTTCTTCTCCATTTTCTCCCGATTCTCTGCAAAATTTTCTCCTGATTCTCTGCCAAAAAAATCGAACTCTCTCTCTCTCCTATCCCTCGCCGCCTCCTCTTTCCGTCACCGTCGCCGCCACTGCCGCTCCCAGCCGTTCTTCTCTTTCTTCCCTTCTCTCTTCCCTTCTTTCTCTCTCTCTTCCCTTCTTTCTCTCTCTCTTCTTCACCTCTCCTTCCGCCGCCGCCTCCCCCTGCCGCCGGCCGGCCCTCCCCTTCCCTCTCTCCCCTTGTCACTCTTCCGTGTTTTCTCTCTCTTCCCTTCTCTCTCTTTCTTCTTTCCCTTTCCCGTCACTCCCCGTCGCCGCCACCGCCGCACTACCGCCAGCTCCCTCCCGGCGTCTTGGTCCTACCGCCGTGATCCGGGCGCCCTGCTTTCATCAGCCTGGTCCCACCTCCCCGGTCCCGCCGCCCCATTCAGGTGTGTATATATACACAATATTTTTTTTTCTTAAGCATTATTACTTGTTATTATAAGTAGATTATACTTAGAACTTAAAATTATTTCTTAAGCATTATACTTAGAACTAGATGAGTAGAATTTAAAATTAGATGACTAGATTATATTCATGACTTAGATTATACTTAGAACTTAAAATTATTTTTTAAGCATTATACGTATTATTGTGTTTATATGTTTCTCTAGATGTTAATAAAATATTAATTTTGATGTTTGAAAATTATGTTTGATGTTTTAATTTGATGTATTGATGTAGGCGTTTGAGTTTTCACCCTCGTCCTTGTTTGCACAGTTCCTCCGATGTAATCCTTCTTTTTTCAGCCCCCGTTTAGTGGGTTTGAACTTTGTAAGTTTTTTATATTTATTTAGCTTAAAATTGTAGTTGTTGTATGAATTCAGGATTATGTTGAAATTTAATATATGTTTATGATTCTTGTTCTGGGTGGCACATCTTGCAGCTATGGTGTGCCGAAATTTTTTAAAGTTGTTTTTCTGCAGGTTTTGATTTTTGGATTATGTGAAAAATAAGTCGTTATGCTGCCGAAATTTAGTTAGGCAAAATTTAGGACACCAAAATTTTAATAAGTTCATTAACACAGTTTAATTAATAAATCTTAATTGTGTTAATTAAGAATAAAATTAAAATTAATCGAACACATTAATAAATTGTTATGTTTGTTGTCGTTTATAGTTGAAATGCCGATTGACAAAAGTTGGACTTCTTTGAGGAACCGATTGTCGAATGAATATTGGAATGGGTTATCTGCTTTTATTGAGGTTGCCAAAAATTATCAAACTTCACTTGGCCATATCAGCTGTCCTTGTATGAAATGTAGAAACCATTTAATGCATCCAGTAGAAACTGTGAGGGCGCATATACATCGATATGGTTTTGATCCATTGTATAGAACATGGATTCACCATGGTGAAGTAGAGGCGGTTTCAGGTGTAGACCCAATAGTTAATCAACCAAGAGATTTAGATGTTTGCGGTCTTAGAAGACGTTGCGGGATTAATGATGACCGTGGAATGTTGGATGAGACGCATGTGGATCTAGAAGATGCACAATACTCTGAATTTAAGGATCTACTTTCTGAACTTCAGGTGGGATTGTATCCGGGCTGTACTAAGTATTCATCTTTAAATTTCTTAGTGAAATTGATGCATTTAAAAGTGTTATACAAGTGGCCTAATGAGTGTATGGATGCTGTTTTAAGTCTATTAAAAGATGCATTTTCGGATGTGAAGTTACCTTCTTCTCATTATGAGTCGAAGAAGCTCCTGAGTAAACTTGGATTGGGTTACGAAACAATTCATGTCTCCAAGTACGATTGTGCTTTGTTTTGGAAGGAGAACGCTGATCTAGAAACATGTCCTGTATGTAAAACATCACGTTGGAAGAAAAAAAAGAAAAAGGGTACTAAACAAGTCCCGTGGAAAGTACTACGTTATTTCCCGTTAACAGATCGATTGAAGCGTCTGTACGGTTCTCGTCACACTGCTAAAGATATGACGTGGCACCAGCGTGGGCGTTCAAATGATGAGGATTTAATGCATCATCCAGTCGATGGTATTGAATGGAAGGAGATAGATGAAAAGTATCCTAAGTTTTCATGTGAGCCGAGAAATGTTCGCTTGGGGTTGGCCGCTGATGGTTTCAATCCTTTTGGTAACATGAGCCTCTCATACAGTATGTGGCCGGTGGTTTTAACAGCCTACAATTTGCCTCTGTGGTTATGCACTAAAGATCCTTATAAGATGTTGACATTGTTGATTCCTGGCCTAAATGCACCCGGAAAGGACATGGATGTTTTTTTAAGGCCTCTTGTGGATGAGTTAAAAGATTTGTGAAATAATGGAGTAATTGTACGTGACGCAGTTTCGAATACGTCATTTTAGATGCGAGCTATGTTGTTTATGCCTGTTAATGATTTTCCTGCTCGTAGTAGTTTATCTGGATGGAGTGGTCAGGGTTATTTAGCATGCCCAACTTGCAATGATGCAACTCCTTCAAAGAGGATAACAAGTAAGACTTGTTTTGTTGGCCATCAGTGATGGCTTCCTATTAAACATGTGATGAGAAAAAATAAAAATTTTGATGGTACGGTTGAGAAACGACGTCCTCCGGCTCGAAAATCTGTTAACCAAATCTTAGCTCAACTACAAAATGTGTCCTTCAGATTGCCTGGTAAACAAGACAAGTATGGTGGGAAGAAGCGAAAAAGACATGCAAGCGAGCTTAATTGGACAAAGAAGAGTATCTTTTGGGAGTTGCCTTATTGGAAGTCATTGTCGTTACGCCACAACTTAGATGTTATGCATATTGAGAAGAATGTATGCGACAATTTATTGGGCACAATTCTTGACATTGACGGAAAAAAAAAAAAGATACGGATAAGGCGAGAATCGATCCGCAAAAATATATGGGGTGCGCAAGGAGTTGCATTTGTACAAAGACGGTGATCGTTGAATGAAACCACATGCGTCTTATACACTATCTCCGACGACAATAAAAAGTTTTGTGATTTTTTAAAATCAGTAAGGTTTCCTGATGGATTTGCTTCAAACTTAAAGAAAAATGTGATCGATGGGAAAAATAAAATTTCTGGGCTAAAATCGCATGATTGTCACATCATAATGCAGCGATTATTGCCAACGGGGATACGACCATTCATGAAGAAAGAGATCGTTGATGCAATAACAGAATTGAGTAATTTTTTTGAGTTAATATGCTCCAAGACATTGCGGAAAAGTGATTTAGAGAAAGCTCAACAAGATATTGTGCTTATTTTATGCAAGCTAGAAACAATTTTTCCTCCTGCATTTTTTGACATAATGGTACATTTAGTTATACACTTGCCTGAAGAAGCCATTCGAGGAGGACCGGTTCACTTAAGATGGATGTATCCATTTGAACGTTTTCTTGGGTCGTTAAAGAAATATGTCAAGAATCGTGCACGTCCTGAGGGTTCGATTGCTGAGGCTTACATTGTCAACGAAGCTCTGACTTTTTGTTCGATGTATTTAACTGGAGTTGAAACACGGTTTAACCGGCTGGCCAGAAATTGGATAGACGATGAAGAGCGTATTGTTAAAATGATTTCTATATTTGATACTCGTTGTCGGCCAATTGGGAAGATGACCCCTGTCACATTGGATACTAGTTTGCGAGAGAAAGCCGAGTGGTACGTCCTACAAAACTGTTTAGAAATTCAGCAGTTCATTGAGTACGTATTACTTTCACCTTTGTCACTTAATTGTTCATAGATTATGTCGCATCATATACAATTATGTCATTTATTTTCATTCTCTTTTAAACAGTGACCATAGGAAAGAGATTGATACCGACGGTCGAATCGTACCATTGGATGAAATTCAATTGAAAGAGTTTCCAAAATGGTTTAAGAATAAGGTACATTTATAATTAATTTGCATTAACATTGTCAAGTCATTAAAAAGTAACGTTTTATAGAATATTCATGTCTCCTTGCAGATTTTCAATATTCGAAAGCAGAATGAACCAGAAGCAAATGATCAAATATTTTCGCTTTCAAGTGGTTCAAGCTTCTCATGTCGATGTTATCCTAGTTGTGTGGTCAACGGTGTAAAGTTTCTAACACGCAATCGGGATATGAATCGAAGCACTCAAAATAGTGGTGTTTGTGTTCGCGGACCTGATAACCAAATGTTTTATGGAGTTTTGGAGGACATTTATGAGATGTCGTTTATT
Organism: Morus alba; assembly: GCA_012066045.3. Lineage (NCBI taxonomy): Eukaryota > Viridiplantae > Streptophyta > Magnoliopsida > Rosales > Moraceae > Morus > Morus alba. The sequence goes on along the minus strand of CP050232.2, from coordinate 10,052,294 downwards.
TAATCAAATTTGAATGACAATTTTGGGACATTTCATTACGCTTTTTAAATGTCAAATATTGGTTTTGACACTTTTGTATTGAATCCGGGAAAGAAAATGATTCAACACTACAAAAATAGAATAAGTGTTTTCATTAAAGAGACGTGGTATGAGAACAACAATGTAACCTTTCATACTTGCATTTCGCGCTTTTAATATTGTGATCTTCAACAAGTTTTTACATAGACGATTTATTTAACGACCCCAAACCACCTCCCGGTCCTCAAGGTTGTAGAACACTTTAGACATCGCCATATTTGGGACATTTCAAAACGACATTGATGACGTGATGATAGCTCGGGATACTGAGAATCTACAAATATTGAGTAGTGGAACTACCAACAAGAGATTGACTCATTTGTATTGAATCGAGATGATGGATCGCCTAATGTTGTCACTGATGTTGATGCAATTATGAAAGATAAGTCTCAAGATAAGTCTGTCGCATTTTAAATCTGTGTGTTTTTAGGAAATATAAAAAAATGTCAACTTGATGAGGTCATGACTTTATTAATGATGAAGACGATGAAACTTTATAGGAGTACGTTGAAGATGAAGTCATCGAATATGAAGACGATGATGACATAAATGATAATGTCGAGAATCAACAATGTAGCAGCGACGATGAGTAGAACTACAGTAGAGTAATCTTTGTCGTTTTTCTCAGATTTCGTTTTAATATTGTGATCTTCATTGAATTTATAAATGTTGTTATTAATATTGTGATTTTCTTTTAATATTGTCATAGATATTGATGGCTGGAACTTTAGCGACCTTATTTTGCTTTTGGATCTTTTAGTTGGGGAGCCATTGACCACCTCCCGGTCCTCACAGAGTCCCCAAATCTGCAGTCCGGTATGTTATTTTGACTTTTTTCCTCGTTCTATCATATAGTAAATAAATGTAGTAGTACATGTTGATTTGAAATGCTTTTAAATGCTTACAGCACCTGAACCTCGACAACGTAGAGGTCGAGGTGGGGCAAAAGGTTTTGAAATTGCCCAAAAGGTCATTCAAGACGGGAAGATCACAGTTGAATTTGATGGGCGGGAGGTACTTGGAAGGTGCTTGGTAAATATGGTGCCTGGTTTGCGGTTGGTATTCGTACCAGGGACATATGCAAGCCCTTCCACGATGCTTGGAAGGACGTTAGCGACGTCAACAAGAGGACAATTCAGACTTGGATGCTTTCCATATGAATCAATATTTTTTATGGTACATTTTGTATAGTTTATACTATAGTTAACAATGCGTTTTAATGATGTGAAACCATCTCTTTGCAAGGATTGGTTTAACATGGACTATAACTACAAGAACGACATTCTCGAGGTCTGTTGTTGATAGGGAGGCAAAAAGTGCTACAAGGATTTTATTGAAAAAGTTCCTTGCACCGCTTAACTGTTCTTTGGAGGCAATTTTTTCGCGCTATTCTCCTGTAGAGAAAGTCTCCCGGTTAATATGAGAAATCAAGCTCATTGGGATCGTTGTTGCAATAAGTTCTCCGGCGACAAATTTCAAGTAATTATAGATATGTTAGAACTTTATGATTTTTTATACATAATTTCAAGTAACTATTACTTATTATAGTTAATCATAAACAAAAAATATCAGAGACAAATAGAAGTAATCGCAGCAACCTAAGGTATCCAAGCCTACATGGTCGATTATCATACTTTCATGACATCATCACAGAAGAAGGTTAGTACTTATTTTTTGATCATTATCGTATTTATATGTTTATGATTCTTGTTCGGGTGGCACATCTTGCGTCAATTATGGTGTGCCAAAATCTTTTAAAGTTGTTTTTTTTTTTAAATTTTTTTGTGGTTTTGATTTTTAGATTATATGAAAAATAAGTCGTTATGCTGCCGAAATTTAGTTAGAATTTAAGAATTTAAATAAATGTAATTTATTTCACAGGCCAGTACAGAGACCCAAAGGCCGATGTCTGCTATAGACAATTGGGCGAACATGCATCGTCGCGGGGACTCTTGGGTTAATACCGATGCAAAACAGACTTTTGTAAGCATTTTTATTTTTCTTGTTAAAATTTTTTATATTTAAATAGTGGTTTTATATCACGTAAAAATATTTATAATGTCTTATTATGTAGAACACTCTGGAGGAGGAGAGACATAGAACACAGACTACTTCAAGTGCGACTAGATCCCCCCTTGATGAGCATAGGGTTTTGGAACAAGTTCTTGGCACGCATAGAGGACATAAGAAAGGAGTGGGTCCGATGCTCTCCCAAAAGCATTACTCTGGGGCTTCTCCTTCATCCGTTGGTTCATTCTCGGACGCAACATCATCATTTATGTTTCTTTCAACCTTTTAATTTAGGCCAATGAGTTAGATGCGTATGGATCGTTATTTAAAGAAATCGTATCGGGAACAAATGAAGATTTATGACAATCGGGTAAAGATGTTAGAGTTGGTGTCTAGATTGCAATAATAAAGCTCAACATCCAATTTACCTTATTTTCTCGTCCATTTTAACCGATAAAGTCAAGTAACCTAGACGCCCTCCGCCTCCTTCAAATGATGATAGTCCCGATGATGACACAATGGCGATCGTTTGCAAACCTAGAGGAATAGTTTTGTATGATTTTTTACTTTATTTAGACTTTTATATTTTGTTGAACATTATATATGCACTTTATGTAGTATTCATAACATATTTTATATATTTATTTAGATTTATTGTTTTTAATATTAATTTATATTTTACTTTTAATGTATCTTAATAAATTATATTTAGTATATAATATAATAATGTTTAATTAAAATTATTAAAAATTATTTAATTGCCATTTTTAAAAAAATTGGAAAAAAAAAAGTTATTTCCGTTTTACGACATCATTATAAATGTCGTCGCAAAAAAAATTGACTATTTATGACAATCGACGACCTTTTGTGATGACATTTTAACTTGTCATCGCAAAAAAAATTTTTTTTTTTTGTATGACGTTTTTTGAAAAAAGTCGTCACAAATAATTTTAAATCACGACAAATTAACCAACAAATTATTTAATAAATTTACGTATCGTTGCAAAATATAAATGTCGTCGTAAATGTATTTGCGACGATACTCTGTCGTCGCAAATAAAGTATTTGCGACTATTTTTTACGGCAACACATTTATGACGACGTGTCGTCGCAAATACTATTATTTGCGACGACATGTGGGTTTTTGCGACGACTTTTTGTCGTCGCAAAAACCACTTTTTTCTTGTAGTGGCATATAAAACTCCCTTGGGAGAAATAAAGAAATGCCACTCAAATAGTGTTATCTTTGCATTTATATAACTGAATAGCATAAACTTGATCTATCAGAAAACTACAATTTATTTATGTTCGGTAGCATAAAGGTAAAGTTCTTGAATTTTGGGTGGCATTCCACTCAATTTTTTTTTTCTCTTTATTATAATTTAAAAATTAAAATAATCCAATAAAACTCAAGATCCAATTTGTCGCAACCCAACCAATTATGACAAATGAGCTTCAATAAAAACTCAAAATGAAGTCTTTATCATTAATTAACATTAATTTAAAGTTCAAAGTAATTCAACACCCACAACCCAAAATAAACATATCATAATACAAAGGGAAAAAAAACTAAAAATACCACTTAGGATGGTAAAAAAATGTTATTTATGTCACTTTATTAGAAAAAATAAACAATTTTCATTCATTTTTGGGTACCTATCATGAGATTTATGGACACTTACTAATAGTAAGAAGTATAAAAAAAGAAATTCTTTGTATATATCTTCGAACCACTGTTGGTCATATTTCTCTTTATCGAGAAATCGAAGAAGCTATACAAGGGTTTTCCGGGCTTGCTCATATGGTACCTAATCATAGGGTATCCAAGCTAAGCAGTTCTATAAAACCAGTGTGAATTCGAGTCCCTCCGGTTCAACTAAGACCATAATTCCTAAATTTCTACGCGAATCAAGATCGAGAAAAGGAAGTTTTCCAATCATTGACTCAAACCCATTGTCAAACCCTACTCATCGGAATATGGAGGTACTTATGGCAGAATGGGCCGATATGGTCTTTCGCAATTAATAAAGAGAAAACAAATAGACACGATAACACCTAATTATTTATAATGGTATAAATAATAAGCTTGTATAAAATCATGACAAATTATGTACTTTTTTTAATATATAAAATATCATAACAAATTCTAATATGTTACAAGCCAATCAATTATGACGAACTTGTTTCAATAAAATATAAACACTTAACAACAATATATATTTACATAATTCGGATTCACATATATTACGAATTTTATTATAGATTGAGAAATGTTCATCCGCAAATCAATCAAAAACTCTCGAATTGAGATTTTTCAATCTATTACCAACATAAAGGTATGTTTAGTTTGATGGAATGATCATTGAATGACAATTCTTAAAATCCAGTTATTTCTATGTTTGGTTGGACAAAAAGACTAAGAAATTGCTATTCTTATGGAATTGAATGATCATTCCATTCCCAAAACTGATATTAATTAAATTTTTTATCCCTAAATTATCCTTCCTAATGTTCTATAATTTACTTTAGATACACTTTTTACAATCCTAATTTTAAAACATTATTAATGATTAAATGAAGGGGCATTTTAGTGAAAACATTCCATTCCAATGACCAACGAAACAAAAAAAATTGTAATTTCAATATTATTTTCAATGTTCAACCAGACAATGGAATTTAAATAATCATTAAATTTATTTCTATTCTCTTTTCATATAATTTTATTCCCATACTATTCTCATTCTATTCAATTAAATTAAACGTCAACTTAAACTTTTATTGATTTAATTCAATCCAATTGAATTTACAGATTCAGTGAACACCCATATATTCAAGTAAAGTGGAGTCCATGTTTGATATTTTCCTTTATTGATTAATCTTTCATATTATATTATATTATATTTTTTCTTTTGAATTGAATCTTCTTTTATTTGCAGATCATTAAGGACGATCGAATCCTCTTTATTTATTTTGTCTTATTTGCTATAGCAACTGCCAAGGAGAAACTTGAGAATCTCTCCATCAATAAACCTCTTGGAGAGGTGAAGGTTCATCATTGAATAAAAGCTCCAAGGAGTGCCGTATCACCGAAAGGGATCTAACTTTATTTGAATCTGCGTCTTTTTTCAGTGTGCCCACTGTGCGATATAGCTGCTGCTTGTATTTCATCATCTTTTTCAAACCAAAAACAAAAGATCCGTCGGTTTCTCCCTTCTCCACCATTTACAACCTCACTTAATCTGCCCATGTCATTGATTCATTAATGAATGCCAATGCCAATGTCAATCCCATGTCATTGATTCATTAATGAATGTCAACGCTAATGCCAATGCTATTTGCTGTTGAAGTCAACCACTTAGGATTGTCTGACTATAATAATGTCAAATGAACATACAGACCTTTTTTCACTAACCTCCATACCATATTAGATGTCTCCTTTTATATCCTTTATTTTTGTGAGTTGGGACAACAACACCAACTTGGACCCTTTTTTTTTTTTTTTTTTTTTTTCCCTTGCTCCGAGATCTCTCTCCTTTGGCGGATCTACTAGGGTTTGGTTTGTTCATTTTTGCACTCTATTATAATGTAGGATTATTCTCATTGGTACCCCATGCATTATAGAGTTATTCTCAGTTTGTCCTTTAAACTTTTAAAACTCTCACTTTACTTTATGAACTTTGAATTGTTCTCACTTAACCCTTTTGTTTTAATTTCTGTTAAAATTAGACAGAAAAAGTGGGATTTAAGTGTGATCATTTGATTTTTATATGTTTTTTTTTTAACATAAATCTAAACAAAAAGATCAAGGGACATCGTCATTCTCTTTTTTTCTATCTGTTTTTACAAAAAATTGTAATAGAAGCGGTTAAGTGGAAACAATTCAAAATTCAGAGGACAAAGTGGGAGTTTTTAAAGTTCAGAGAACAAACTGAAAATGACCCTAAAATTCAGGAGCATCAATGATAATAATCCTATATAACATATAGTTTAATATTATTATAGTAATGTTCATATGTAATTATAGTTTCACGCATATAAAAGTATTGTTTATATTACAAAGAACACTTATCTGATTCTTTTTTGTTATGGCCTAATGAGCCATCTAATTTCTGGCAAAGTAATTAGTAAATGCAAAGTTGCTCACACTTCAATTCCCAATAGATCTATTTCTCCTTCCGCGTCTCCCTTATTTGTAATAGCCTGATTACCTACTATTTTTTAGCAAAATAAATGCAAAATTTCCCACCTCTTCAATTCCCAATAGACATTTCTTCTCCCCCGCATTTTTCATTTGGTGATTATATTTTAATTTTTTCCAAGAAGCATTACTACTAGAAAACGTGTGCTTAGTGATGCAATCAACGCGTCTGTAAGTAGTTCTACACGTTGAGAAAATAACTTCTCGATGCCACAGTAGCATCGCCGGAGGCATCGCTAAATTAGTGTAGCTAAATAGGCGATCAATGCATTGCTAAGTTAATCATAACACTTTTTTTTGCTAAAAAACAGAACACTTGATGAAGCAACATTACTGATACCTAGCTAATGGTGTTTATAAGTTTCCTGAAAAATCAAACTTACCGATTAAAAAACTTTGTTACTAATGGTATGATTATATAATTGACCCTCAACACACACACACACACACACACACACACACACACACACACACACACACACACACATATATATATATATATATATATATATATATATATATATATATAATGTGTCTATCAAGATTGTCCAACCTTCAAAAGATGAGACTTAGTGCGAAAAAAAAATATAAAAAAAAAAAAAAAAAAAAAAATTTGTGGCCCACACGTCGAAAGTCAATGACCAACTGAAGTCGTTGACTTCAGGCGTAGTTAATAGGCCATGCGCAATTTGACTGTCCATGCATTATTCCAGTCGTTAGCTTTTCGTTAGGTGTTTGCTTTGAATGCGAGTGAATCTGTGTGCCCATAAACAGAAGCAATGTTTGGTAATTATTGGTCAAGAAGTTCCACATTTGACATTACTTTCTGAACAATACTATAACACGTCAATAGTGTGACTCATCTTTTATTAATAATGGTGCTTAAAGCTGGTAGTGTCCCAAACATTTTTCTTATCCTCTAAATTTTTGGCCTCTTTTCTTGCATACATTACCATTAAATGACTGATCATCTAAATCATTTCCTTCCTACATAGAACCCAAAAAAAAAAAAAAAAAAAAAAAAAAAAAAAAAAATTCCCTATAATGGTTCGCTTGTGAGAAAAATAAGGTTCTACGGATAATAGGATTAAGTAGGTAAAAATATGTTCTCATTTAGTTAATAGATTTGAACTAGAAAGTTTCAAAAGTTATTGTAACAAACTCGGACCTATTTTATTTTATTTTGTTTTATTTGATATATTCCTTGTTTATTTTACTATGCTATTAGAACATGATTCACCTATAATTACTTTTTAAGTGATGTTTGGTATATAGATTCTATTACAATGTAATCTCATGGTTTTGGTTATGTTACAATGTTTTTTCTCACAAAAAGTTTAAATTTTAAAAGTTATAATCAAGAACCCTAATTTGAACTCTGGTTTGTACCCATATACCAAGCACTAGTAATAACATTTCGATTTGCACAACAGTACGAGGACTGTTGTAGTATGCGAAAACTCATATAACAAGGTTATATTTATTGTCCTTTTTTTGTTATTTTAAAATTTTCAGTTGTATGACACTGTCCCCGAGTTATATACATTTTGGGCAAAACGGTATCTGTAAGAACTCTTGTATAATGATTACGTTTTTTCCTCTTTAGCATGCATATATGTATATATTATATTTTCGAACAATTTTGAATAAAACTCTAGCTGAATGAAATTTTGTTGATAAAACTCCCAAAGAAATTAATCTAATTCCAACTTTGAAAATAAATCTGATTCACAAAGGAAAGATAATTCTAATTCTAAATTTTAAGGACAATAATCCTAATAATAATTCTAAAACTATAATGATAATCCCAAAGAGATTTTCAATTATGCTACTACATCAATGAGTCTCTGTTATGTATGATACTATTGTAATTTCTTGCTCCAACCAGCATCTTGATTTCCACCGCTAATTGATTCCAAGAATGACCAATGGAAATTAAGATGCGGGTTGAGTAAGAAATGTAATTGGAATATCTTTCTTGTTTAAATTAGTATCTTGATTATATATATATATATATATATATATATATGTTTCTTAATTTTTGAAATTATATCATTTCCTTAGAATTTTTTTTGTTATAAATATATTTGATTATTTAGAAGGATATTGTATGACATTGAAGCCATTTAAGCTATTAGTTCCCGCACGATAACACCACTTTTTTTAATTACAAAACACATTCAAAGACGATTTTTGTAGAAGCGGTCGTTATATGTGCCTTCCTTAAACCTTAACAACGCACCACATGTACATTGACGATGATTTTTTACGTCCCCAACTACGACTCTAGGTTTAACGATACTTTTTAAAACTGTTGCTAAGAGTTTTAACATGTTTTTTAAACGTTGTTAAATCTATTTTTGTACTAGTGATAGCGTTTGAGGACTCTATAATAACATCGTAACTTTCTAATTCTCTTTTCAATAATCATATATTACAATATGATTTTGAATCACACACTTATATTAAAGGGTTTAATTTTCAATGTAGACCTGTAAAAACCAGGTCAAGTCGTGCCATCTGCTAAAGGTGATGCATAGGGATTGGCTTTGGGCGATCAAGACACTTTTTCCCAAGCGTGCTTATTAAAAATAATAATAATAATAAAATAGAAGAAGGCCTTTTCATATGCCAAATAGAAACAATGAAAAACTAACCAAAGTTTTCAGATTGTTGCAATCTCGTTATGGTGAAAATAAATAAAATTACGAAGCAAAGAGGGCTCCGTTTTCGTAAAATTAAAGCACGCAAAAAACACTTCATGAAAGGTTAAAGAAATGTTCGTAATTACGTACCACACGTGGATATGTATACCTTGCGCATTTCATAAAAACAATAACTAGTGTCGTACTATTTTGACTCTAAAACGTTCATACACGTTTTCACTCAACCAAAAAACAAAAAACAAAAAAAAAAAGAACAAAAAGAAAATGATATTAATAACACGTTGAGATAATTTATTAAATCCCACGCATTTTGTTATAAGCATTGACTCACAGAAGGAAGAATATTGAACTTCAATCAATATATATTACACTAGTTTGTTGGTTTTGACCCTAATTTGGAGTCGAACGCTATATATATATATATCCCAGTTGATCTTGTCATCGTGGAAAAGGGCACAATGCAAAATACCAATTGCCAAAGCTATAACACAAATATCTAAGTTTTATTATTATTTTTTTTTTTTTTCCCAAACCATATCGTACGTGAAAGAGTTCAATTGGTCATCTCAAAGATACCCTGAGTTTGAGGCGCACCGTTGAATGTTAAAGAAAATTTTCGAGTAAAGAAGACTCGGATTATGATGATGTCTATGGTAATTGATGTCTAAAAGCACGCATATCAGGAAGAGATGCTTTTAGAAGCATAACTAGTTAAGGTCGCCTTTAACATTATTACATTGTATATATATGGTTTTTTTTTTTTTTTTTCACAAAACATTATTGCACCATTGAAATGATATATGTTCCACGTTTTCCGCCCGCTAGTTTTTTGGTAGTGGTTCTTAGCTTTAATTAGAAAAAAACGCTGCTTATGCTCAGAAAAAAAGAATAACCATGACTATGACATAAAATAACTGACATATCAATGCTTAATAAAAATTTTGGTGGAAAGAGGAAAGAATAGGATAGGGGGAAAGTATACATATAAAATAAGATTAGTGAGAAGAAAGATTTTTGAGTATTCTATTTGTAAGAAAAAAATAGTCATATAAAATGCATGTGTTATGAGCTATCAGATTATGTTAAAATCATCTTAGATGATGCATGCGTAATGAGCTATCGCATTATGTTAAAATTATATTAGATTAAGAACAATATGAAAACTAAACGTAGCGTAATAGAGATTTGATAGTTCAAAATTGTACCCTATCAATAATAAGGTATTGTTTAATTTCCTGTCACAAAATTTCTCAAACTTTCTTACATCTCATGATCTCAAACAAAAAAAAAAAAAAAAAAAAAAAAAAAAAAAAAAAAAAAAACAAAAAAACAAAACAAAACAAAAAAACTTTCCATATTATTAATAGGTATATGCGTATCTCTGATGTCAATTTATATTTGTGTTTTATTAGTAGGTATACCATTTCATTCTCTCTCTTTTTTTTTGTTTTGTTTTGTTTTTTTTTTTTTTTTTTTTTTTTTTTTTTTTAGTACTGTCACTTCTAATGGAAAAGTATATTTGTCAAACTTGCTTTTAGAGGGCTGAATTCTTCGAAACTTTTATAATACAGGTGTAACTTCAATTTCACTTCAGGGTCTAAATCAGTATACTAAACAATTGTAAAAATTATTAAAAAAATAAAAAAGTTTACCAAACATGCAAGTCTTCAAACGTATCTCACCGACAGAGGAAATTAACTAACTAATAAGGAATCATTGGGCGAAAAAATAAGAGGGAGAGCAGTAATATGAAACCTTGGAATAAACTGGCCGGACCTCCTTTTGAAGTTCTTGATTTTTCTTAGGCCCCATTTATTTCACCGATTTAAGTTTAGAATTCAAGTTTTATTATAGTAAAAAAACTCTTAGAAACAGTCACATCTAACTTTTTTATTACAATAAAAAGTTCTCACATAAAGTCACATCGTACCTCGAATTAGCAAACTAAATGGGCCCTAGATCTCCCAAAAAATTTGGCTTTCCAGAATTTCAAAGCAAATTAAAAGACAACAACGTGGTTGAATATGATCTTTTCTTCATCCATTATGTTCAAAAAGAAAGTGCTCGTTTTCACCTAATTCATGACTACCCCTACCATTTGAGTGGAAACATCTGGGGTAGCTAGTGTCGAGGTTCATCTGGGGTGGGCTTCAAACTCAAGTCACAAAATTACTGCCAAATCCTAAGCAATTACCAATATCACATAATTGCTAGGCTTAACTTAACTATAGTAAATGGCCACGAATATTTCAAGCAAAAAAAAAAAAAAAAAAAAACAAACAAAAAAAAAAGGCCACGAATATTCCTCGGACAAAATTATATACTAGCCATGTAATACTTAAGGAATCATTTGAAGCTCTTTATTCTTGCTTCACTTGTCAAGATATATAGTTTTCCACAATCACGCCATTATTATAATAAAACATAATATATATATATATATATATATATATATATATACTCATTTGGAAATTTAGTTATATATACATATATGGTGCTGCTCAAGTTTATTTATATAATCCTTGACACCAAGCAGATACCCCATGTCATTGAGTTGAGGGTACTTAATTAGGTTTAGGTTTGAAATATTGTGTGAATTTGAATCTTTTGGCTTTGAATCAAAAGTTCTGACTCTATGCAAATTTCACTGCGGCTCAAACTAGTGATTGGAAGTGGAAAGTCTGAACAGGGAACAAAACATCACTGGAATAAAATTTAAATTGGTGTTTAGTTACTATAGTAAATTTGCAATTGTAAAGTCTGAACAGGGAACAAATCATAAAACATCACGAGAATTTAAGAGGGGAGTTAAGCTCTCTAAAATGGGCTCTAAATCCACAGCTAAGGTTTAGAACTATTAACCAACTATTAGTTCTAACTTATTTATGAGTTCAAAAATTGATGAAGCTATGAATCAAACGGCCCCTTAATTTACTACTTATTACTTAGTATTCAAAGTTCCTAGGATTAACTGAAAAAGGGTGGATTTACTCGTACTTCCATCTCAATGACGTGAAGAGATGATTTTAACTTGTAAAAATTAAGATGTAACATTAACAATATATATCTAAGATTGAAATCAAATTCTGTTAGAGGTATACAATTACATTGTGGTCATTTTGAAAATTTTGAATGGAATTTTACATCATTGGTGACAACATAAGAACACAATGATGGAAGCTATAGGGTAGATACAAGGGCAGAAGAAGACTCAAAATTTATTGAAGGTAATTAGGATTCTCTTTCAGACAAGTCAAAATTTATTGAAGGTAGTTAGGATTCCCTTTCAGACAAGTGAAATAGAGCAACTAAAGTTGGAAGGATCAATTGTTGGTCCCATTTTGATATCTTGGGGTCCAGTAACAACTTGAGTGCTATTATGAATAGTAGCTGTTCACTTCAATTAAAGTTATTGTTAATGTTAGAATCATATTGTGCAAATAGTAACCGTAAATAACAAGTGTTGTGTAAATAGTAACCGTGAATAGTGCTAAAAATTTTCCTATAAATAGAGCTCTAAAACTCTTCATTTTGTATACTTTCATAAGATTAATGAGACTCTCTCTAAAGTTTTTCTTTTTAATTTTGCATTTTCTTAGTTTTCATAACAGGTGTGTATTTTTTTCAGCGGTTTGTCTTTTCCTTTAAGAGTCAAATTATAACGGCTCATTTTGACGTGTGGGTTTGTTCTATAGGGGTTTCTTTGGACCATGGGAGATGGGTATAATTATTATTATTTTTATTGTTTATTAAAATGTATGACAAAGGTGACTACGGACTACATTATTGATCCCAATCAGTACGGGAGAGAAACTATAAACAAATCCGTAATCGCTTCAAGTTTCTCCATTTAGCCACTAAGCAGGAAACCCCATAACAAACAAAATCATTTGTCAAATTGCTCTATTAAAATGAACTCAACATAATTCACGAAATTAAAGTACTCAATTGATTAATAATTAAATACTCAAAATTAAATTCATGAAATATCTTGCCGTCCCATTTGAGAACTTAGAATCGGCTCCTCCTTTTAGAGGATTCATAAGAAGAGAGGCGGTCAAGAAAACTTTTTTGAATGAGAAAAAATTTTACTAAAAATTTAAAAAGAAAACATTCTCACAAAGCTAAAACATAAGAAACTCAAGAAAACCAAATACAAACAAAAACGAAATTAAGCGTAACACAAAGAAACAACTAAAGAGAAAAGTCTAAGATTTTTTTTTTTTTTTTTTTTTTTTTTAAAACCATTCCCAATACGAGCTTTAAGTTTGAAGGTTGGCGTTTTCACCTTCGAATAAATGTTCAACTTTTTCCTTAGAAGATCAAGATATATTTGCCAATTTTTCTCAAGATCAGTCTAAAGAAACAATTTCTCTCTCTTTCTGAATAAGTATGCAATTGTTAATTTTTGTTGCGTTATCCGCTTCAAGGATCATAGAGGATATCAACTGCGTCTATGAAATTTAAATCAGTCCATATTTTTATGTTGCGGTTTATATTGTATAAAATTAAATTCAATAAACCTACTGTAGGTAGAATTTCCCCTAATCATTTCTCAAAAAAAAAAAAAAAAAAAAAAAAAAAAAAAAAAAAAAAGAATTTCCCTTAGTTCTTAAGCCAAAAGCCTTTTTACTCACTTTTCATTTGCACTCTACTATTCATCTATTAGCGGTGTGGATGTGACCACTTCTTCCAAAGGGCATGGGAAAGATGTCTCCTCTTCCACGTAGGAAGAGGGCCACCATGCAAGAACAATAGAGATTACAATCAAAGGAATAGAGACGAGAAAGCGATCTTTTTGTTTTGAGAACGTAGCCTAATTATGTTTTCACTCATCATAATGTTGTGTGTAAACGTTTGACCCTACTGGAGTCTTATAAACATATTCCTTGAATCTTTAATACAAAAGCATATTCACGTAAGTTTTTACCGGTGCTTTAAAAAAAAAAAAAAAAAAAAAGTTGTGAAAATTTTGAATTTCTTTTATGAATTTGTTTGATTACGTATTCAGTAAGCGTGAGGATGGGAATGAATATTGTCAAGACTCTTACATTTAGTACGAGAATTATATTCAGCAATATTAATCCATCGCACATTCACCGTGTTTGCCTGTTCCCATGCCCACCCATCTTGTTCATATATATCTCAAAGACCATATAATATGATTTCAACTTGGGCGAGAAGGGATAGAGATGGAGAGAGAAAGAAAGCGACTGAGCGAGGGTGGAGAGAGAGAGAGATAGAGAGAGGGAAAGGGAGAGATTTCCATTATTTTTATTTTTATTTTTATTTTCAATCATTTATTATTTTCTTAAGGCAAAAATTGCAAATGAAATTAATTAGCCAAATCAGCAAGAGGCTACAAATACCCCAGACAGAAAACAAGCTATTAAAAATAGAGTTCGCTAAAAGATGGGTTGGCATGGGAATTTATTAATAATAACATTTGTATGTTTAACTTTTAGTTAACTTCTAAAATCTCTATTGAATATTCTTGTTTTTACATATTTTTTTTTTTATTTTTATCTTGTAGTAATTGAAAAAAAAATAGCGTGTCAAAATGATAAATACTCCATTTAGTAAGATCTAATTAATCTAACAATATACAAAATTATTTTTAAAAAAATACATTATATTAATATGCATAACCAAACACAGTAAATTAATGATTTTATGTGAAATTTAAGATAATATTCTTGTACACATCTAAATATGAAAATTTATATTTTCCGCATCATACCACCCTCTAGTGATTATCACAATTATTATTACATATATACCAAACGCCTTCAAATAGGTATTACATATTGTAATGCTCACAATCAAAGATGAAAATACGGCATGTGTCATACCAAACTACAAACATTTTTAATTAAATTATAAAAATAACTTTCAATAATAGCAATATATGATATTGATAATGTAAATAAAAGTAAAAAGAGTATATAAATTAAAAAGGGTAACATGTAATATTCCTTGCTGTATCGAGAAATTATTTTATGACCGCATCGTATTAATAATACTTCCTCCCTGACCACATGAATTTGGTCTTTTTTTTTTTTTTTTTTTTTTTTTTTCTAGAATAGACATCTTTAGTCCTATTGCCTAATGCCTATAACTATAGGAGTGTTTTTTTTTTTTTTTTTGTGAATAACTATAGAAATTAGGAGCACCAC
This sequence comes from Morus alba, assembly GCA_012066045.3. NCBI lineage: Eukaryota > Viridiplantae > Streptophyta > Magnoliopsida > Rosales > Moraceae > Morus > Morus alba. Next base: position 10,037,166 of record CP050232.2, on the reverse strand, counting down.
CGGTGTTAAGTAGCGCAACTAATAAAAGGTGGATTCTATTTGTAAATTTTATGTTGTGAATCTCACATTTTATTAGTGAGTGGTGCACCTTTTATGCCTAATAGCATTGCTCTTATATAATCTAATATCTTGTTATTAGCATGCATGCAAACTGGAAAAGTATAGGCCTCATTCATTTTACCGATTCGAGTTTAAAATTCAAATTTTGCTATACTAAAAAGCTCTCAGAAACAATCACATCTAACTTTTTGTTACAATAAAAAGCTTTAACATGAAATCATATCTCAACTCGAATTAAAAATTTAAATCAGCGAACTAAATGAGTCCATAATTAGTTCACGAGAACCAAAGGAAAAATATTGTTTAGGTCATGAATTACATGTAGAATTGGCCCCTAGGTAAACTGACTTTTTAAGGGACAGAAATGATTGATGTTTGTTAATTTGTTAGTTTAATTATAGCCTGAATTTGAGCCAGAAACATTTGTACTAGACTTGTAGGCTATAGTAGGAATCACATGACAGGAATTACTATGCTTACCTAATGAAAAGCAGACCTCAGGATAGGAATTGGTCGGTAGGAGCCAAGAAGACAAGGGAGATTCTAATTGTATAACTCTCAATTATTAAAGGCTGCCGACCATGTCGAGTGCAATTCTCTTATTAGGCTTCTGTTACGAAAATTATAAAAGTGATTATAATGAAAGATATATATTAGGGTTGAGAAAAATATGTGGCACGTTTGCAGCAACTTCAAAGTGGCATTGCCACATTTGTAACAAAACTGTAGGCAACGAAAAGGATTGATAATTCATTCAGCTTCCTAATAAACCAAACTAATCCTTAATAGTTCTCTTTTTTTTTTTTTTGAACCTAAGGTATGAAAATTTGAACTTGACATCTCAAAATGCAATCAAGTCTACTAAATTAATTTATGGTTAGACTAAGTCTTTAACCACTTGTTTCTAGTGTGGTTTGATACATGGCATTATGAATACTTTTTTTAAAGGAAAAATTGCATTTCAAATCAAAGAAGTATACACACTAACATTAATGTAATTGACCTCAAAATACAAGAGCAATCAACCTCGAACATTAATAGGTACCACAGTAAATTCAAATGAAATGCTCATGAAGGGGTCGAAACACACTTTAGTTTCTAAAGTAGAGAACCAAATAGGCACGCCAAGTATAAAGCACACAAAGGTTCTTTCAATTAAACTACTACAATCAATAGCAAAGCCCGGTAGATAGAGATAAAGAGACTTATAGCATTAAAAGCTACCTATAGGACCGTTAAGAACCAACTCTAGTGGATTAAACAATCTACATTAAAGGATAAGGAAACCAACTTCATAATTACAAAACAAAACTAAAAACTCAACCAGAACAAATGACGCCCAAATGGCGAAATGGGTCACACTATTATTAGACAAACCTAAAAACTAAAAACATCATAAAAGCCCCAAGCCACATAAACAGACCAGAAACCAAACAACGCATCGAAATTATGCCGCCGACCGCCATGGCCACGCGCCCCACCAGAAGAACTGCAACGTCGAGTGTATAATTTGCACTAAAATATAAAATAAAATTCCACATAAATTATGGGTCGGTTTTATAATTAAAAAAATAATCTTAAGGAAAAAAAAAAATGTAATTTGGACGATCACCAATAAATTGCATTACTTGCTTAAAACTGCTTGTTACATTGCAAGCAAGCAACCTTACTTTGTCATTTAACGCCACCAACAACATGGAAGTTTATGAAATGCAAAATTAAAGAAGATAAAACTACTATAGATTTATTGCAAACACTAATTATTTGCTTATAAGCCATGTGAATAGTCCAAGATCAATCGGTTATAACAGGTTTCTGCAAGCTGGGAATCAATATATATATATATATATATATATAGATGTATTATATATATATATATATATATATATCAGTATTTGTCAGGAGGTTCTGCTATGAATCTACGCTCGATATCTGTCAACATTTAACACATGTTGCTGAACCGATCCTTCGGACCAACGTTATACATAATATTTGTTTTTAAATTTCAGGATAAGATATTATGTGAATGTAGGGACTAGAAATAAACGTTTAGAAGCCGTTGAAGATTTTGATTGGATAAATGAAAATGAGTACTAACATGGAAGTTTTACGTAAACTTTGATAAAAAGATCTTTTCTTTTTCGAAAATGAAAGGAGAATATTCAACCCCTAGCAATTTGAAAACTAGGGAGTTGATTGTAAAATTGACATAACCTAAGAATCTAGATAAGACACGCGTGATCAGATTAGGTTTAGTAAATATTTGACACATTTTCGTGGCAGCCGAAAAACACGTCTTTCCTGTTTGAGAAGAGTCTGGCAGTGGCGGGCGGGAAATGGAGTGGAAGGTAGAGATGATGGATATGGGCCCATCCAAGTGTCACGAAGTAGCTAATGACAGAAAAGTTGAAAAAAAAAAAAAAAAAGAGATAAATACTTTTTAAATAATATATGAGTCTAAATTTTTATTATTTATTTTTTATTAATATTTTTTATTAGTTAAAAGAGTATTAATTAAGAATAAAATGTAAAAATTTAGATTCGTGTACTCTAAAGGGTAAATTTAATAATTTTCTCAAAAAAATTTAAACAAAAATTTAAATTTTATGAGAGAAAATAATATAATAAAAAAAGTTTAAACAGTAGTTCCAACTTATGTAACTAACAGAGGTTAAGGTTGTTCGTCTGTTGATCGACCGTTAGGAGAGGAATTAATTAATTAAGGATTTTGCAAGTTAGTTATTTGAATTTTTAGTTTAACATATGACTCTAATTAGAATAAAGTGTTGTAAAATATATTTTCTTACATGCTAAATTTTATTTTTTGCCTATAGACGAGCTTACACAACTAAATTTTTTGCCTATTGACGAGAATACATAACAAACACGAGAGCGTTTCTATAAAAATATCCAGAGTCATCATCGATTTTGAGAAGAATCATTACAGTTAGAGGCTCATTTACCAAAACAAATTTTTAGAAAATAAAAGCGCCGCCCTTAAATTGAAATCAATTTAAATACCCGATTTAAAATTAAACTCAATTATAAGAATTGTAGTGCGATTCGTAAACTTTCTATATTTGATAATGCTGAATCCTTTTGTGTCGGTATTATGGAAAATGCGAAGAAAAAAATTTGATAATGCAAACCGGTACAAAATGGGGACCAAATAGGGACCCTCTCCCTCCATTATAATCCAAACTTAAATGATCGACTATCTTCCCAACTTCATTGAACTCGGTCAATTCAAGGCATAAAATTCACTATTGGTCCACTATTTTTGTTTTCTTCAAAGGGTTGTGTCCATCAAACTGACATAGCTCGAAATTGAGCTCCTCAACTTGAGAGGTTTGAATTTTGGTAGCCCGTGCATGTGACTTAGTGGTCTCAACTACTGTTAATTGGACCACCGTGTGCCATAACTTCTCTGTAAGTTCCATGAATGAGATTACAACACAAGATTAGAAGTTAGCTAAAATTTCCTTAAATTTGGTGGCATGGTGGACGCAACTTGAGTATTCCTAGCATTATTTCTACACTATATGGTTGTTTATATACTATATATTTGTCTCACATAATTGTGACAAGTAGAAGTTCCAACCTCCGAGAGCAACACCTCGGGATGGGCTCTAACCAAAAGGACCAAGCCCGATTATAGTGAACCCAATTATCTCATCTTAGTGAAAAGCCCAGTTTAATCTATCAATGAAGTGAAGGTATATAGCCTTAATTCAATGGCATTTTTACTAAGCAATTGAAAGAGAAAATTTTAGATATTGCCCTTTTATGTGAATGATCTGGATATTTGTTTTTCTTTTTCTCTTGATTTATACGCTTTTGACCAATATATTTATTTGACTAGTTATTAGTAAGGGTGGTAGTTTAGATCATGATACAACAACACTACTTGAAACCAAACAAAGTTAGTGGGCTTGGGTTCACTATAAATAGGTTTAGATTATAATTGAGTTGAGACGATTAACACACTTAACGAACGAGTTAGATTAAGGTTGACTTTCTAATACAAACTGACTCGAATTGACACAATTAATTATACGTATCATTTGTAAATTAATTATATATGATATAGTATAAAACTTTTATATGATGTATTAAATACAAATATCATGAATTTTAAATTTTATAGATTACCTTTACTTGTTTTTCTTCAAATAAGAGATAAAAGACTAAAAAGATTGGCAAGCGTATCATGATCAGGTTAAAGAAATCATAATTGTATCAATTATTTATTCAATATATTAATCTAAACAGGTTGTGTAGGTTGATACGATTAACAAGATCAATACTTAAGTTGTGTTTGGATTAATAATTTTGGCATGTTTAATAAATGAGTCATGTTCGGGTTAATTTTTTTTACATAATTAATAAACAGGTTGACATGAACACAACCTACTAACATGAGTTGTCGGTCTTAATCACTATAATTATCTACTTGTCCTAAATTTAAATTACTCTACTTAAAGCAACAAGCATACACGTCTTCTCTCCTATCAATCTTTCTCGCTGATCTTGACTCTTATTCCACCTCCTCTTTATATTTCTTCATCCACATATGCTCACTCTCTCTGCACATTCACCCCTCTCTCTATTTCTCTAGCATCTCCTTCATCTCTCTCCTCTTACCTTTTCTTGCTGCCAAAGCTTGCACCTGTTGTCGCTCATCATTGTCGCCAAATCCTTTTCCTTGCAAGCATCTCTTTCTCGTTGCACAAATCGGTGGGGATCTGTGATCTAGATTCCAACCATTGTCCATGACCCGCAGATCCAGCTTCATCGATGAAAAGATGTCGTCAGATCACCGATCTCTTCTAAATCGTTAAATATCTGCCATCATCGGCCTTGTCTAGCAAACTCGCCATTGTGATCACCAAATCAACCCCCTTTCTTGTTCCCCCGCAAGCATACTGTCAAGTTTTAATTGGAAAAGGTGAGTGAGTATCGTCTCCACAAGAATTAGTTATTAAATTGCCGCTAAATACCGTGATTATCGTGCCGAACTCAATAAAATAAAAATAGAACTAGAAAAAATATAAATACAAAAATAAAATAAAATATGGAAACTTTTATACACAAATGTATTAGGGACTTGACTTCACCTTATCATTCTTATGTTAATCCTATCATACCATTGCTAGTTAATTCCACTCAATTCATTAATCAATGGGCCTAATCCAACCTCATTACCTCTCCTGAGCATCAAAAGAAGTCGTATGCATGAATACCCGAATCAATATTCCTATCTAACTCATTTACTCATCACAACAATCGAAATCATAGTTGATAATTAAGGTCTTGATCACCTTTCAATCTCACAATATCCTAGACTCTCAACGAGATTATCTAACTGTGGATCTCCTCTCGGACTCACAACAACCTAGACTATAATTCACAATTTTAGACTATGAAATCAATCTTTCCCGAGCATTAAAATCACAATATAAAATTATTTAACTCATTAGCCACATAAATTAGAAACACTACGCATAGAGAAATATAAATAAATTAAGATGGAATTTAACTAACAATTGACAAGATAATCAAACATGGTTCAAATAAAGTTACATCAAGCCCTAGAATATGAAGTCTAACTCAACATAGAAGAATCCATAACTAAAATCACAAATTTAAGAACAAAAACTAAAAAATTACAATGAAAAGGGAGAAGGAAGAGAAAACTCTTGTGGAGATGAGCTTGAAGTCTTCAAATCTTCAAGAATCTCCCCAAGCATTCTTCAAGAATTTTCCAACTCTAAGCTTCTATCTCTAGGAATTTTTGTGCCTCTCATCCTCTCCAAGTTAGGAATTCACTAGGGTTTCTTTTGCTTAAGAATGCTCAAACATGGAGAAAATTTCAATTAGGAACTAGGATTTCTTTTGCTTATGAATGCTCAAACATGGACAAAATCTCAGTCAAACTCATCCAAGGGTCAAAAATTGGTCATCCATATTAATCAAGGGCTGAAAATGGTCCAAAATTCGTCAACAACATGCAGGGGTGTGGCTGCGCGCCTCAGGTGGCGCACCCACACAGGTGGTTCTACCCAAGAGGGCCCTTGTGTGGCCTTAAGTGCTTTTTACTCCAATTTTTGTCTCTAAAATGTCCACAAAGTCCCATTTTATTATTTTTTTATAAAATAACACCAAAAACACATCAAATTAACAAAAATGCTTGAAGACTCACAAATATTTAGACTAAAAAATACTTGATTTGTTGATAAATAACCTCCTCATTATCTCTTAACTAGAATCTCCCTCCAATTGAGGAAGTTTGTTAAACTAGAGCGTCGCCAAGATCAAACATGGCTCAACCTCTCAGCCTGCCACAACATGGCTTGTTTCTCTGATCTAACCCACGTCTCTTTGATTCTTCCAAAAAATTAATCTCCCCAAGGATTTTGATTGGAGAGATCGTACGTGGAGCCATACAAAAGTCAAAAATTAACGTCTTGATTTATTTTAACTTTTTTAATTCTTTGGTTTGATTTTTAAGAGCCCTTAAATTTTTTGTTCGATTTGTTAGCCATACAAAATAGTTTTATACAAATTAACGTCTTGATTTATTTTAACTTTTTTAATTCTTTGGTTTGATTTTTAAGAGCCCTTAAATTTTTTGTTCGATCGGATTGTGACATAAACGAAAATGGTGTTCTTTTTGGAGTTTTAGGGCTCACGCAGATCATGTTAGTTTCCATGAGTAGATCATCGTCACCATGAGAAGCATATTTTCACCATTGTTGCCCCGATAGTTTCCCGCCTCGTGGATCTATTAATGGTGTACATTCCATGATTGTTGCTTTCGACAACGATTCTACTTTTTATGTGTGATAATTGTTTATGAAGTTTTACACTATTTTTTGTGTTTTGATTGTTGCTCAATCTCTATTATAGGTCTTAATCCATAAGATGAAATAATCTAGTTTTATTGTGGATAATATGGTGATATTAATTAAAAAAAAAAATAATCTGGTAGATTATTAAAAAATATATATACTAAATTCATCCGTAGCATCGGAGGCTAAAGACGATCAATTAAAAAAAAAATTGTTGAAAAAGAAATATTCTTATAAATTTAAAAAAAAAAAAAATCTACTAAATTCTTTTCCGATGCTGAAGATAGAAAACTGTTGGTCATTTTTTAATTGAAAATAAAAATAATCACATAGATTATGAGAACATAATCTATTAGATAACTCTCAATACACAGGAACTGGAAACGATTATTCAATTTTTAGTTGAAAATGTATAATAATATAGTATATTATATTTCATAATCTTCCAAAATTCCTCACCTACGATTGGCGTTGGATAGTGGAGGTGACTAGTTTTTTTAAGAAGAAAATAGTCTACTAGATTCCTCTTTGACGACTGGCAGGCGGCAGTTGGCATCGGCACCTATGATTGCCTTTCGATGGCATCTCGAAAATTATCAGTATTATTTTGATATATTATCTTTTTGACCTGTAGGGTAATTTTAGGATACATTTAGTTTGTTAATTTGAATTTTTAATTTAAATTGAGATATAATTTTATATGAAAGTTTTTTATTGTAGTAAAAAAGTTAGATGTGACTGTTTTTAAAAGTTTTTATTATAGTAAAATTTAAATTTTAAACTTAAATCAGTAAAATGAACAAAGCCTAAATAAACCACACATTGTTAATCTCCAACTAGTTCACAAAAAGGCTCTCAAATATCAAAGGGATAAAACTCCAAAAACCTACTGTTTAACGAGTATTCCTCAAGGTTTCCTCTAACTGAAATTTGGGGTAATTTTGTGAGTGGCTGGATTTCGGTAAACCATGTGGCTCTCCCAATTATATGAAATACCAATATTATCCCGTAAAATATTAATTATGAAAAATACAATATTTACGAATCTAACCATTTTCTCCTTTAAAAAGAGGAGAAGAAATCTTGCCATGTCTCTAGCTCATTGGCTTTCTTACTTTACCACTCTCTTACTCACTGCATTTCTTGTTCTTTGCATTTTTGACTGCTTTCACCCTTTTTTTTTTTTTTTTTGCCAAAAGGTCACCAAACCCTAGGAAATGCTTCCTTCTTTCCATTTCAATTTGTCTCTTCCATATATGTAGCATTATCTAGGTAAATTTTTACCGTCATTCTAGTGCCTATTTTGGTTCGTGCCTTTGAGTTTTTCACTGACTTCCGTTGTTTCTGGTTCTAGAAGTTTCATATCTTCCAACAATCAAAGTTAAGGCTCAGATTTTCAGCCGATGGAATCAGCATTTTGTTGCACATTAGACTATAGTATTCTGTTTGAGGGGGGGGGGATGAGAGATAGAAGTGATAGCGAAAGAGAGACGGAAAGGAAACAGAGAGATGAATCAATTTCACATAATTAAGAAGAGATAAAGAGAACACACTTGAATCGGAGATATGAAAAATAAAATAAAATTGGTCCAATATATTTCTATGTATATTTTTGTAATTATGGTAAAATCATAACGATAGAATAGAATACGACCCTAATTAAAACACATATATTTTTCTTACACTATGGGGTAGTGAGAAAAGATATATTTTACATTCTAGAAACTTTAGGTTTATAAAGAAATTTAAAAATGGATCACTAATCTAATTTGAGTACCTCTACAAAGATAGACCTGAACAGAGGCAAGTGAATGTCCACTCTCTTCAGCCTCATGTTGACGTGGGGTAAGACCTCATCTATAAAATTAGGGTAAGACCTCAGCATACAAGTGAAATTGGATGTATCTTCTTTTTTTTTTTTTTTTTGGGAAGAGGAGTGTTCTCAATATAGTCTCATGGCATTTTCTACAATAATCTTTTTTTTTTTTTTTTCACTACATGAATTAATCCGAGGAATAAATTTACCAAAAACATTAGAGACCGTACCCCTCCTTCATTATATTGCTTTTATGTTAAAGTATAAAACTATTGTTGGCTCACCTCTTAATAGCTTAAGTTTTTGAGATAGATTGATAAACTTACATAATATTAGAACGGGGGATCCTGGGTTCAAACTCCTATAATTGCACTTTTTGTCCTCATTTAAAATTATCATCATGTGTTGGGTCTTTAATATATCTCCGGTTTAAATATTCACGTGTTGAGCTTTTCAATTAATTTACCCATACAATTGCCCATTATTCATCCCACACGTGAGGAAGAGTATTAAAGTATAAAATTATTGTTGACTCACCTCCTAACAGCTTAAGTTTTTGAGATGGATTGGTAAACAAACAATTGTACCCAATTGTTTTTCTTGGTTTTCTTCCACTCTAATTATATTTTAAAGTGAGTGGATGAACGTACACTTACATATATAAAATAAATATTGAGGCCCCCGTTAAGTTTTTCTGTATTCCATATTCGGACTTATTTTTCGTTCTCTCTCTTTCCTCTTCCTTTCTAGATCTCTTTCTCCTACGATTTTGGCATGCACATTGTCTTCGAACTAGTATGTTAGTCATTTGCAACTGACGAGGCAATTCCGATAAAAACATATTTTGTTTACCTTTAAGTTGGCCCCTAGGCCTACAAGCTCTTCTGGTGGAGAAACAACAGAAAGGTGAGCAAAGATCTTTTTTTTTTTTTTTTGGCTAGAAATGGTATGTAACTACTTGAGACTTAAAACGATATTGACCTGGTTTGCTGGGATGATTCATAACAAGAAGGGTTAATTCCACATATGATTACTTAGGTTAATTCTACATATGATTACTTAGGTTTATCCTTTATTCCATTTTGATCTTAACTTTTAAAATATCTCAAAATTAGTCTCCAATTTATTGTTTCCTCTTAATTTTGGTCACTTCCTAAGCTAACCATTTAAAATTGGATGGAAATAGCATGCGCAATCTTCCCGCTTTATTGGTGGGGCCTTTGAATTTTAAAAGTACCGAATGGGATTAGGAGCACGATGGTATTAATGATTCTTATTTTTTATAAGAAGTGTTAGGTCCGTTTTTGTCACTGGTGTCATAGAGAGTGTTATAATACTTTATTGTGACACTATTTTAACAAACAATCTAAAATTTAAACCAGCAAAACAATAATGCAGGAAAATAATGCAAAAACATAAATGACACTAAAAAATAGTATCGCAGCTCGGTGTGCACACCTACTCTGCAGGACCATGCCCAGACAATGATCAATCTACTAAGTTCAAAAGATTACAAAGGACTGAACGGTCTTACACACTCAACGACTCCCTCCTTGACGATGTTGTCATTGCTTAGAATCTCCTTAGAAAGCTTGATCAATGAGCACTACTTAACTTGACAGTTTCCTCCCGAAACCAACGAAATCTTCTCATGAAGAACCAACTCGAAAGTGTTCTAACAATTCGTCACAACACATCAAGCGACACTTAACATTACAATCTCATTCTCACATGAACAAATGCAACTTTTCAGTTTTCAACCCTGTGTCTGCATATCACATTTTGCCCTACATCAAAACCCTCATACCACTATATTTTTCGTCACCAAATCACCAACCCTCGATCATCCACGATAAGCACATCCAATCATGGTAATATCTCCTCCATTAACCACAAAATCAGGTTCCCAGCCCCAATGACAGTAAGAAGACCATAATTCCCCATATTTCTCATGATTCTTTCCTTAGATGAGCCAGCCATAATGCTCCAATGAGGTCAACCAAGTAAAAAGAGCATATGCCTATTTTAGAATGCATTACAACCAATTTGCCAAAAATAAGCCAACACAAAAAGCACTAACAATCTCCCCCTTTGGCTATTTTTTGGCAAAACTAACATTACTAAAAAAAAGATCCTATTACAAGATAAAGGATAAAATCTAACTAAGGGGTTAGTTGAAATTAAGAGTTCTCCCCTTTTTTTAAATACAGCCAAAGTTAAAAAGAATTCTAATAAAATAACCTTTTAGAAACTGAAATATGTTGTTGCAGAAACTATTGTAACACCAGATGGAACACTCGGTATAACACTTTCCTGTAAATCACATTCCAATTCATTGATTTCTGCAACTTGCTCCTCCTGAGTCCTCTATGAGTCTTACTCCCCCTGAATATAATATTCTTCCTTGCATATTGATTGTATCATCTATCAAAAGCTTGGAGTGACCATTTCCACAATACCTAGAGTTAGTAGTACATGCTTTAAAAGAATTATAAGTCTCATGACACCTTAAATCACATTTCCTTACACACACACATCTAGGAAATTTGTTTTGCACATTAACCTTCATTTTAGGTGTCCTTCTTGCGAATGCGAAATTCAGTGGATTAATGATCATACATCTTTTTAAAGCATTCAAGTATTTGTAACATCTTGACTTATGCTGAGGGCGTGAGATAGCAACTCTGTTACGAGTGATAATTTAAGGCTTAGGTGTGGGTGTCTCCTTCACAAATATTGTCTTGGACATTGAGCACTCACTAGTATAACCAAGTCCATGATGATCACAACTTACTTTTCCTATGGAGAAAATATGATCCAATTTGGTAGTGCCAGAATTCATCATCTTCAAATTTTTCTGAGTGCTTTCCAGTTCAACCCTTATTCCCTTTAATTTCTTTTTTCTCTCTCTAGCAAGCAATTCATAATTATCAGCAGCTCTCTTTAACACATCATTCTCTTTGACAAGATCATCGACTCGCTCCCATAAAGACTTGTTTATTTCACACACTTTAACCCATTTGTTGAACATGGTCTTATAGGATTCTTGTATGGCATCAATAGTCAACTTCTCACCATTACTATTACTTTCAGAATCTAAAAATCTCCTTTGTTTACATTGTTCACTAAATCTATTACAGCTAGTATTGTAACACTATCTACGACACCTTTTGTAACCTTGTCTATAGAAACACCTTGATCAGTATAAACATTGAAAGCAACGTAGTTACTCACATGGTCTTCATCCTCCTAACTACTGTTAGAGTCTTCATCACTTCACGTCACATTCAAAGACTTCATCTTCTTCTTCTTTAGAGTGTTGGCACACTCGGATAGAATGTAGTCATAACCGTCGCATTCCCGGCATTGAATACCCCTATTTTTTGTCTTTATTCTATGTTATTTGCTGCAGCTTTATTCTTCTGGAAATTGCTAGAGTTGCCATTTTTTGAATTCTCATTCTTCCTATTGACCTTCTTCATCACCTTGTTGAATTTCTTCGACAACCTTATTATGGACTATGCCAAGTCTTCTCCATCATCAGAATCAACTTCGGCTTGAAAGGCAATATTTTTCTCCTTCTTTCCTTCCTTGTTTTCATCTAGATTCTTCTCAAAAGTGCACAAAGAACCCATTATCTCATCAAGTTTCATTGTTTGGACATTTTTAGCTTCCTCGATAGTTGTCACCTTGTAAGCAAACCTCTGTGGAAGAGACCTCAAGGCCTTTCTCACAAGTTTCTCCTCCGATATCCTTTCACCAAAAGCAAAAGCCTCATTAGCAATATCACACAATTTTGAGTTGAAATCAGAAATTGTTTCATGTTCTTGCATTCGAAGGTTCTCAAACCTTGTAGTAAGGATTTGAAGTTTTGATAGCCTCACGGCAGCTGTACCTTCATGTGCCATTAGCAATGTCTCCCACACATCCTTGGCTGTTTCACACGTTGAAATGAGCTTGAATTGGTTTGCATTTACCCTGTTGAAGATAGCATTCAACACTTTAGAGTTGGATCGTTGTATAACAAAAATTTTCATAAAACCTTTGAGATACTCTATAGATTATATTAATTTATGCATCAATAAATTAATCTCATTAATTCATTTATTAAAAACTAGATCAATCCTCCATAAATAATTCATAATTAGAGCCGGGTAGAATCCGTTAGAATCTTCTTAACCTCTCTAATTATATCTTTATCCTTAAGTATCATTGATTCTCTAATGGACGGTGATTCATAAAACACATTCATGAATCGGAGCTCCCTCTTTGGTCCAAGTACCGAATCAACCCTCAAGAGAATTATTTATCTACTTCTTTCTCAAGAAGGAATGGATTCCATCTTGTATAATAACATTCCTTAGCTACCTACTTCATCATGTCTCCAAAATACAAGGAATAGGATTCGGGTCTCGAATCCGTCCGTCTTGAGTAAATCAAAAGACATAAATCCATAAATAGGAGTCTCATTAAGAACTCGGGATTAAGATCATTCTATATATGACCATCGATAGACTCAATTAGAATTTATATACTTAACTTACAAATTATTAGAAATTCATATTGTGTATGTGTCCTTGTTCCACATAATCTCATTATCACGAAATACACTCATTCAATATCTCACCATATTAACGGTCATCAAGATAACACTTTCCCATTCTAAAGGACATGTATTAATAATGTTTTAATTAAAGATTCCAAACTTTAATTAAATTCATTAAAATGAACATTGCTTTTTAATTATTATCCTTAAACATTATCCTCTCGTAAAAATAACACTTATATACAATGTTTAAGGTTACATAAATAATCATGGAATTTTCATTGATATTCATAAAATATTCATAAATATATGCACATAAAATAATGAATAAACTCTTTTATTAAATAAATAATAAATGTCCTATTATATCTCATGCTTCTAGGACACCATTCCCAACAATGTCTCCCACACATCCTTAAAGGACACAAATACATGTTGAAATGAGCTTGAATTGGTCGCATTTACCCCAAACAAGATAGCATTTTTTTATCTTCCATACTTTAGAGTTGTTGTTCGCCAACTTGTCCTCTTGAAGTGACCAAGTAATTTCGGCTTTAATATCTCCTTCCCTGAGTTTCCTTTTGTAAATTTTGGATGCTCCCAACCAAATCAAGATAGCTCTCCACGCCTTTTCATCAATAGCTTTGATTTTGAAGGCGTAAAATCGTCATTTTCCAATATGAGTAGTTGGAACCCTTTCTAGGAGGGGAGGACAAAAGTTTTGAAAATTTCGGAACCAAAAGGATGATTCCATTTCTAAAAAAAATTCAAAACTTGTTCTAGTCACTTTTTTATCAAGATGAAAAATGTTCTCAAAATCTCACTAAGCAAATAGTTAGTTTAAACTCAATACTAATTTTTGAGGAACTTTACTCCCACTTTTTGTTAAGTGTAACATATTTTCCTATTTAAAACTGTTAAAACACTTCCTTCATTGTGACACATTTTAAAAATTCAAATCTAAAATTTAAACTAATATTGGTTCAAATTGTGATGCCTATTTAGAAAATAATGCTAAAAATGTACAACACCCACAAAATGGTATCAAAATTTGGTGCACACACAAAAACTAACTTAATTTGTTATTATTTCATACCAATTTACAATGATCAATCCACTAAGTTCAAAAGATTATAAACCTCCGTCAAAATTAATTACACTAAATCATGATCCCATTTCTACGAAATATAAAAAACTTGCCCGTGTCATTTTATTAGGAAGCTTGAATTGTTTAAAATACACCACTTGACTTGATGGCTTCCTTTTATGTTGTCCAAAGAAATCTTCTCCAAAAGAACCAACTATTAAAAGTTTATATCTAAACTTAACAAGTTAAGTTATGAGCAGGGGAATTTACGAATTTTTGTTAAAAGGAAATGTCTGTTATTTTGACACTTAACATTAAAATTGTCATTCTTACATGAACAAATATCAAATTTTTAGTAATTTTCTTACGGTGAATGTCTACATATCACATTAAAGTGAATAGACTACATCAAAAATTTTAGATAAACCACTATATTTTTCGTCACCCAATCACCAACTCTCAATCATCCACGATAAGCACATCCAATTATTGTAATATCTCCTCTATTAACCACAAAATCAAGTCCCCATCCCCAATGACAGTAAGATGACCATAATTCCCCATATTTCCAATGATTCTTTCTTTAGATGAGACAGCAATAATGCTCCAGTGAAGGTCAACCAAGTAAAAAGAGCAGATGCCTATTTTAAAATGCATTACTACTAATTTACCAAAAATAAGTCAACATAAAAAGCACTAACAAGAAGAAAAAATGAAAAAGGAAAAGAATTTTAACTTGGTCGTAATTGATTACATTCAAAGAAGGGTAAAGAATATTCTAAGTCCGAGCTCGTGCACTTGCCGAACCCATCCAAAACATACCAACCCAACAAGAAAAATATGGCCAATACATACTAGAACTAAAGCGACAGCCAAGAACCCCATGTCCGTTGGCCCTAAATCGCCGTTTGTTCAAAACCTCAAAACTTCAAATTTGCCGACTCACACCCGAAAAGGACACAAATACATGCAAAGAAATGGTATACGTGTCTTGATATGATTCTTTGCATAAATATAAATGCACAAAATTTTTACAAAATTCCAAACAAAACCTCAACATCATTTTTATCTTCCATATAAACACGTGCCTCACTTGTGCGTGCGCGAAAACGAAAGCCCACGGAGAAGTAAAATTCCAATTCCCATGAGGCACGTAAATATCTTTGGATTTGAGTTTCTTTTTTGGCGTATAATTTTGGTGTATAGTATCTACTTTCAAATACGTCCATGGTCATAGGTCACCGACCCCGCGTGTGGGCAAGAGTAGCTATCAAAATTGTTGGTCAAATTTGTCATTTTGTTTTTGCCTAGAGGCGCAAAATCGTCATTCAGAACTAATAGTACTCCTTCCTGCCTCTTTCCTTTCTGTGGGCTCTGGAAATATGGCTGGCTAGTAGTTTTGAAAAGTTCGGAGAACCAAACAAAAGGATGATTCCATTTCTATGTTGGAAAGATTTAGGGGAAAAAACTTGTACTAGTCACTTTTATCTAAGATGAAAAATGTTTCAAGTAAGTTTACAATAATTGATAGGGAAACTCACTTGAATATTTAGGTTTAGCATTCATTTAAACTCAAAATTAAAGGTTGAACTGAACTTTACTCCCACTTAAATTCTTAATTCTAACATATTTTCCTGTTTAAAACTCAGCCAAAAAGTTTCTCTCACTAACTATTTTCACCCACATTTTTTAAAAATTCATAGTTCTAATCACATAATTAAATATTGGTTCAAATTTTATTTCCTATTTAGACCTTATATTACTAAATGCCAACTCGAATCACAAAAACTCACATAAAGTTCGAACTCAAAGATTCAAACCCATATAATTCAAACCTGTAAAACAAACGAGCCTTAATTTGCTATTATTTCCAGTAGGGCAATTTACAATGAACCTATGTGATTTATTAAAATAACATAAACATCCTCTTAATCGAAATTAATTACGTTAAATCATGATCCCATTTCTATGTTAGAAAGGTTTAGGCTAAAAAACTTGTGCTTGTCACTTTTATCTAGTTGACCGTTAAATTGTTTAAAATACTAGAAATGCCATTTATGTATCAGAAAACGTTTCTAAGTTTTATGTTGTCCTAGAAATGACAAAGACCAAAACATGAGTTTAATTACTATTATAAGTTTATATCTAAACTTAACAAAGTTATGAGCAGGGGGAATTTACGTAATTTTTTGTTATAAAGGAAATGTCTGTTATTTTGATAAAATACAAGGGTGTAAAGGTAAAAAGTCAATTCCTATAAAATTGTAATTGAATAATATATAGAAAGGCAAACGAAGTAATTATCAAATTACAAAATTTACTCTTACGGTGAGTAGTGAAATATTTTTGTTAACGGGAAATTAAAGTGAATAGACTAAGCGTTAACAATTTTAGAAGTAAACAACATATTTACCAAGCGTATATTTAGTTATGGTTTTTTAATTTCCAGTTTTACCCTTAATTTTTATCTTTTTTTCCTCTTTCTTGTTAGATTTTCTCCGATCCTTATATTTCTCTCCCTCTCTTTGTTGCGTTTAACAAACCAAACATGTCGCCAAGTGCTCACCGTCGATCATCCTCGATCCTCAGTCATCAATCCTCCTTGGACGTTGATCCTTGCTATTCGTAATTTGGAACCGATCATTGATCATTACAACATACACACGATTAGATTCTTTCCGTGACATTGGGACGACATGAAAAGTTAGGTTTGCCTCTCCAATGAGCGGAGCCATCCGACGACCAGAGTTTCTGCGATGTCCACGTTGAGCAAGCGTAAGGCAAAGGATGATCAAAGGCAATGGTGAAGCACTGATTTTAGAGAGAGAGAGAGAGAGAGAGAGAGGGGTGTTTTTTCTTTAGAATTTATTTGCTTTAGTTCAGGACAATTTTGGAATTTTAATTAGATGTAAAAACTTGATTTTCACATAAATGGCCTATTCATTTACAATTTCCAAAACTTCACCTATTTATTTGTATTCCTACTTATCCTTCTCCCTTTGTTAATTAAAGGAATAACCCATACAATTTGCTATTATACACCTTTTTTAAGCTAGAATTTTGTAGTAGACTGTCGTTATTAATATGAAATTGTGATAAATGTCGTTTTTACAATTCCTTTTAGTTTTAAGCAATGTCCCAATTTTTTTTAAGGGAAACAATATCCCTAATTTTTTTGGCAGTACATTTGTTTTATTAGATTAAGATATTTGTCTTTTTAAAAATAAAGAAGTAATTTACTTAAATGATCAATCATTTAGTTTCGGAAAATCAATTTATTGAAGATATTTATTGTGTGCAATGTAGCTTGCATGATCAGTGGTAAATCCTCATTGTCGATGAACCGAATGTAGAAGATATTAGCTGAGAATCCGCGCGTTGTCGTAAGAAATATTGTTATATTATACAAAAAGTTGGGAATTTTTATAGTACATAATTAATTTATGTATACATTCATTTATGTATATAGAGTATTCTGGTTCAAAGTTTCTTACAATGTAATATAGTTGTTGTTTTGCTTCTTTCTTCTGTTTTTCTTAACTGCAAAATACAAATTTAAAAAATAATAATAATAATAATTAAAGATGTTCAAAATCTTTAATTATATTTAGTGTAAAATAAACGATTTAGAGTTCATCCTCGGGCATTTTTTGGATTGTTCTATTGTCTTTGATTGAGAACTAAAATCATAAAAGATTTTTCAGATATGTATTTAAAGTAGTAAATATTTTTTTTATTGATAAATTATCTAAATTAGTAAATATGTCTTACCTTGTGCTTGATTTTTTGATTATGGTGTTTGTGGATTTATTGTGGTGGGAGTTGATATTTGTGGCGGTTATGTTGGATACTAAATATCTGTTGTCTTTGATAAAGAGTTGAAATGGTAAAAAAAAAAATATATATATATATATATGTATGTATTTAAAAATAATAAATATTGTTTATTATACATAATTTATATAAATTATATGTCATGCCTTGTGGTTGATTTTTTGGGGTTGGTGTTTGTTGATCCATTGATGTTTATTGATGATGATAGAATTTAATTTGACTTTAGTGGAAAAATCTGTGTACATCCATTTGATATCTGTCCTGGTGGTATTGGAGGGTGGATGTATTCAAATATTTTTGAAACAACTGTACTCATTTGTGCGCCTCTTTGTTGAAAATAAACTTAAAAGATTTTTGTTTGTCCTCATAGCTGATCAATGACTGGGGGGATACTAAACGGATCAATAAAGCCTTGTCAATTGTTAATGTAGAACATAATTTTTTGAGTAATGCTTGTGTTGTTTTGCCAAATATAGTGATGCCCATGTCTCTAGTATTATCTTCAATTTGTACGTTTAATTTATGCATCTAATATATATGTTGAGAGCTAATTAATGTAGTATTTTATCTATTATAATTAATGAGGATAAATAGATTTTAGTATTGATTCATTAGTAATCTTAATTACTATAGAGACGGTGTTGTCTTTATATAGTCATGACTATCACACTACCAACCGATCCTTGCTTGTTATAATTGTCGATAACAGCTAGGACAAGAATTGTAATATCAGCCTTGATCTATTGAAAATCTAGTTATTGCAGTCTTACTGTAAATTTTGCACCTTGAATAAAGAAAAGTTGTTAGCTTGAATAGCGACATTAAGTAGAAAAAGGAAGACAAAATTTAATAATACTAACTAGATTGCTTTCTGGATCTAATATTTTTAGCTCATTGATTGTTTTCATGTTTTCTACACATTGTTCTTCAATCTATTGCATTGGTGCTATTGATGATGATAGGAATTTAATTTCTTGACTTTAGTGGGAAAATCTGTGTATGCAAATGTAACAATAATTAGATGAAAATGTGAGTAAAATTTTTAAATATGTAGTAAAATAGGTTTTTGGAAAGATATTTTAGATTATTTTTGTTACCTTGTCTTCAATGTTTTTGTCTCTGGTATATCTGGGTCGATGTAGAAAATTGTTGCTACAGTACTTGAAAAAATGGATTGCATGAGATATTAATAGTAAATTAATTAGTATTTTGATCTAGGTTTTGTCTTTATATGTGTAATTACTATAATAAAGTATTGGGAAAAATACCTAGATATTGTTTGACTAATATTACTGCAAAAACTGCTACACCTGGTCTTTAAATGATTTGAGAATATTCTCATCAAATTAGTATGTTTTGTGTCCCCATAAAGTAACCTGTAATTGCTCATTTATGTTGCAAGTTTTCCTTTTTATAACATAAAAGAAAAGGCCGAAAAAAAATTCATCAAAAAAAGATAGATAGTATCCGAACTCAAACTGAAATGAATTATAAGTCAATCATCTTTAGCAATAAATACGTAAATCAACAAAAGACGAATCAAAATAAGTAAAAAGAAAACAAAAAATAAACAAAATCAGAGTCCAAATGAAATAGACATATTATACATATGAGCTCACTTACAGAGCGCATGAAATCAGCTCCAGCGAAGATAGAACTATCCAGATAGAAGCCTCTTTTTGGGCAGAAGAATGGAGTAAAGCCAGAAGTAAAAAAAAAAAAAAAAAAAAAAAAAAAATTAAAGCCCTATCTGGTAGCCAATAGAAAATTACAATAAATTTCAACGTCTTCCCAAAAGTTTAAACACATCATGCACAAAAAAAAAAAAAAAAAAAAAAAAAAAAAAAACCCATTAAAAAGGGGGCCAAAAAATCACTGAACATGAATTCAGCCAAAAACAGACAAAAAAAAAAAAAAAAAAAAAAAAAAAAAAAAAAACAAAAATGCGAATAAAAAGAAAAGAAATAACAAAACCAAAAAGAACAGAGAAACCCTTTGCCAAAACCGCAGAAAAAACTAGAGCAAAATCAGAAATCAAAACATGAGGAACCCAGAAGGAAGAACAGATGGAAGCCCAGCGTTTGTGCCTAAATGAAATGAAAAAGGCGATGAGGATCACAGCATCAAATAAAGGTTCTAAGGTTTTTACAAAAAATTAGATTAAAAAAGCAAAGAGAGGCGGAGATAGAGTTGACAATCTGAGTAACAACACGATGACATAATTTGAAACTCATATAAAATTAACGAGTTTAAATTTATTATAAATAAATTTATGTTATAATAGATTGACACATTTAACACGATTAATAAATAAGTTGGGTTATGATTGATCTTATAACAGAAAGTAACTTCAATTAACACTATTAACTATATGTGTTATTTACAAGTTAATTATATATGATATAACATGAAAGTTTATATGAAATAAATAATGTAAATTTTAATATTTATAGGTAAAATTCATTTATTTTTTTAAAAAAAAGATAAATTAACTAATAAACATATTAAACATGTTTTGATTATATTAATAAATTATTATATTAATTATTTATTTAATATATTAATTTAAATAAATTATATAAATTAACATAATTAACGCGATTAATAAATATATCGTATTTAAATTAATATTTTTAAAACACTTAATAAACATATTATATTTAAATTGATATTTATTGATAGGATTAATAATTTTTTACCGACACAAATTAACGAAACACGACCTACTAAACGGAGACAATGAGAGGCCATCCAAGGAAGACAAGGGCTAGGACTTTCATGCCCAATGAAATTATGGAAAAGCCCAACAGGCAAAAGAAGAAATGAGGACAAAACGGTAAAATCAAATCATAAAGCCCAAAAAGACCTTAAAGCCCCCGACCAGAAGAAAAAGAAAGGAAGGTAAAAAAGGGTTCAGTCTTCAGTCCACGGTAAATTCTGCCTCTCCTTTAATATATTTATAATATTAGAAATCTTCTTTTTAGCTCTTAAGGTGGTTTTTTACTAATTAATTTCCCCTTAGAACAAAATCTAGGAGGACATTTTCGTAACAACACTTTCAACTGTTATCCTCGTCCGTGTCATATTTTTGACTCCCTGTCCAGAAAATGGAAAACGGGCACGAAGGAGACCGGAATAGCCGGTAAAATTTAATTAAAAAGCGCATAATGGAGCCCACACGTCTCTCTAGCGAAAACCGCCACGTGTCCAATATTATCCTTTTCCTCCACTTTCGCTCGCCTCCCCTACCCTAACCCCATAAGTAGGCGGCCCCAACTGTAACTCATCCCCGCCAATGCCTCTATCTTCCATTTTCTCTCTCTTAAAACCAAAATTCCCTTTCTCTTTGTAAAAATGGCGACAAATCTGCTTCACTTTCGACCCTCCCTCGTCCGATCCTGCGCGATCCCTAACCCTAAACCCGATCACGCTTGCCGCAAAACCTCCTCGTCCTCCTCAGCCAACTGGTGGACCCCGCTCTTCGGATGGTCGTCGGAACCGGACTACATTGACGCCGACGGTAGAGCGGATTCGCTGGAGAAATCTGACGGCGGATCGGAGCCTTCCAGTTCTAGATCCTCGCGCTTCGCTCCCGGATGCTTCACGGAGGAGAAGGCGAAGCGGCTCAGGATGCTGACGAAGGAAACGTCGTCGTTTCACGATGTCATGTATCACTCGGCGATCGCCTCGAGGCTCGCCTCCGACTTCAAGAACGGCTCCGATCTGTGAGTTCCGGCACCGGCGAAGCCTTTTTTTTTTCGGTGGGGGGTGGTGTGGATAAGTAAATTCGTTCCCGAGAAATTAGGAGTTGAAAATGACGTATTCGTGTTAAATTTGATTCCGTGGGCTGTAGAACTTAGGGTGTATATAGAGAAGTGTATATATACATAAATGTGTGCTAGTGACGCTGCTTTGTATTGAGCTCAATAATTGTGATTTGTGAAACAACATTAATGGATTATGCGATGTGGCTGAGTTTGATTGATGCCTAATTACTGCTGTTTGTTCTTATCCCCTTGTCTTGTTGGAATTAATGTAGTTTGGAGTAAAATTAACGTATAATCATCTTCTGGGTCCCACAGAGTGCGTAAGCCTGGACGGTGCATTTGTTTATTTTCTTTTTTAATTTCAGAAATTATATAGTAAACTGCAGATTTTTGAAATCATTTGAAATTTAATAAAATAGCTAATAGTTGCTCATACGCGACCTTTCTTGGGATTTTTTAAACCCAAATTTCATATCAATGTGTTCGAGTATTTTTATTACTTTTTAACTCTCACAAAGTATGCTGTTAAAATCATTTTAAAAAAGATGCTGTTAAAATTATTCTAAACAAATATGCTAGTTGACTCATTCTCTCTCCCTCTCTCTCTCTCTTTTGGGGTTTTTTTTTTTTTTTTTTTTTTTTTTAGGTTATTTCATTTGACAATATATGTTTGGGATTATGGAGGGAACGTTTGATTAATGGTCTGTAAGAGTGGGATTTGGCTTTGGATTGTCAGATTGTGTGTGGTGGTGGATACGTAAATCCAGTAAGTGGGTGTTGGTTATTTGGGTCATTGGTTTGTATGATAATGGTATGTTTGGAAAAGATCCTCGATCGAACTTTCTCCGCCGTCATCAAGTATCCCAACTGGAATACCCACTACTATGACGATCTTTGTGTAAAAGTTTACTATTCATGAGTATATCCTTCTAGTGCTAGAATTTTGAACGGGTTACCTGCTCAAAAATCTCAAATTTTTGCCCGAGCCGCCTGAGAAATTTAAGCCACCCGTCTGAGCCCAAATTTCACCTTGAACGGGCCATGGGCTTATATTAGGCTGCCCGAGTCCGCCTGAATTGTCCAAATTATTTAAAATTTTTTTTAATATGAAGTTATTTTGTATTAAAATTTATATATATATATATATAATTTGAAATTTGAAATAAACACACAAACTATATAAAAAAATTATATTTTTTTATTAATTTTTAAATTTATAATTCATGATTACCTTATTAAAAACCTTACCAAGAAAAATTCAATTGGGATAAAAACTTGACAAGGAAAAAAGAGTGCAATCATATTGTGACGAATTATAAATTTTACAAACTTACAAAGTTATACAATTACAAATACAATGTCAAAGGTAAATACATATTTACAAATTACAAATTTACAATTTAATTTGAAGCTGAAAGATCGTCTTCAAAATTAAATGTTAATCGATTAAATTCATCGATCCATTATTGACTTGCCGGTGAAATTGTATCTTGTAGATGTTGATTGTCCCGATCCCAAGGCTTCAACATTGAGTGACTGGTCTTTTAAAATAGAGATCATTAAATAGTAATGAAGCTATTAAACCAATCATTGAGTGACTTTTGATAAATTATTAATTTACTTTTGATATAGAGTCACAAAGAGTAAAGAAAGTGGAAGAAAAAAGAGGATATAAGAGGATGATGAGAGATTGTGAACAGAAAAATAGATAAAGATAGAAAGAAGAGTGATATAGGCATTGTTCACTTCGCGGATTCGAGTTTTCAATTCAAGCTGAGATGTGACATTTTCTTAGAGCTTTTCACTGTAGCAGAAAAGGTTAGATGTGACATTTTCTGAGAACTTTTTACTGTAGAAATCTAAAATTGAAAACTCGAATCGGTGAAATGAACGAGGCCATAGAGTAGAAAAATACGAGTATCTATCAGAACAAAACCGACATTATATACAAAAAAAACACTTTTTAAAAATAAAAAATAATAAAAACGTGATGGCAATGTGTTTCTTTTCTTGTGTATATTATTTTTTGAGGAATCCTTTTATTATGTGATTGATTATAAAAAATGGTCAAGAATGTGAAAATTGAAATATTAAACTGCTAAAATAGGAATTTGTTCTTTCTATTAAAGAATTGTGTGTTTACCTTAATTAATAAGTTAAAAATTTAAATAATAAATATGGGCATTGGGTCTAGTGGTATGATTCTTACTTTGGGTGTGAGATGTCTTGAGTTCGATTCTTGGAATGCCCTAATTTATAGCAACTAATATTTTCAGGCGGTTTTGGACAAATCGGGCAAAGGCTTTCAAAATTCATTTTTGTGCTTATTTTCAGGTCGGACAATTCGGCTGGGTCAAGCTTCAAGCATGAACGAAAAATTTCAAAAACAACTTCAGCGGACGGCGGTCGACGGCACCTATATGGCTGCGGACTCCAGCGTAGTCTCAAAATTTGGGTTGCCTAAGCCCGAGCCCAAATTTCCACATTGAACGGGCCAACATATGGGCTGCCCACCTGAGCCCAAAAAAATTTGGGCTTCAGGTAGCCCACCGCCCAAAGTTATTTCTTCCCAATTCTTTTAATAGGTTCAAATTAATGCTTAGTAGTAGACTAAACGAAGACATATCAAACCATTAACAATTAAGGGTGAATATCAGTCAAAAATTGACATTTTCGGTCAAACCAACAACACTCAATTTTGAATGGTCAATTTACGGCCGGTTTTCTCTTGTTAAAAAAAATTTACATGTTATTTTTTTCAAAATTTTAACTACTTTCGTAATTAGAATTCTAAAAAAAAATATTTTTTAAACTAAAAATGACTTATAATTATAAGCCTTCATTTTTAAGCTTTACAATTGAACATGCTACAATAAAAAACTTAACTATGTTTTTGTTCTAAATTTTAACCATTAATAGTAGTAAAAATTTTAAAAAAAAAAAAAGGTTTTTAAAGCATTATAATTATTAAACCTTAAAATATACAAAAGTAAAATCAGAAAAAGCTCTATCTTTGCTTTGTATGCTTAAGCTGGCGTCGTTTCTTATATACGGAGTGTGAGGAGAGAATTGTTGGTGTATTGTCCGTGTCGGACTTCCTAAAATCTGTCATTTAGAAGTTTTGAAACGCCAAAATTCGTTATAAATATATACGAAACATGGAGTTGCTGCTAAGCGTGGCGTAGTGGTAGAGGTGCGCCATTTAATTTCGGAGGTTGAGGGTTTGACACTTATTTCTCAGTGCAATGCCTAATTTTTTTACTAATTTTTTGTTAATTTAAGTGGTCGGTTTAAAATTCAGTTTATTATTTTCGTCATAACTTGTCGAGGATCAGTTTTATTCATAATTGTTTGAACTTTTTTCTTCTAAATCTCAATCCTATTCAAATTTTATTTCTTTTTTTTTCTTTCCTATTTTCTAATTTTTGAAACTTAAAATATTTTTACTAATATTTTGAATTAGCGAAAATGAACAAGGCCTAAGATTTAATTTATTTTTTTTTTTTTATTGAGTTAATTTTTTTTAAATATATTTATAATGAAGAGATAAATAAATCTATATACATATTACATATATTTTAATAATTTATAATGAGGTTTTATAACATTTATTATAAAATTCTAATAATAATTTTCTAACACTTTATCTAAACACAATAAATTTTATTTGTAATTTAAATTATAATTTATTTACATATCCAACTACTGGTTTTAAATCACAATTTAAATCTTATAAATCCAAACAACGAACCAAGCCTTTATTTATTTAGATTTCAACCACTCAAATAGTTTCCAATCATCTTCGAAAAAAGTGGGATGCATTCATCAAATTTAAGAAACAAAAATAAATAATAGTTCTGAATTTTCCGTTACAGATTTTTATTTTTTTTTAGCAATCCGTTACAGATTCTTTGTGAACACTGTTTTTGTTTTTTCTTGCTAGCAACTAGCAAGCATTTAATTTTTAGTTTTTTGCCTACGTTACAAAATTTCGACTTTAATTCTTTGAAAAAAAATCAAATTCATAAAATAGTGACTATTAATGAGGATAGTCATAGTATAATATCGGACAGGGTAGTTTGTGTTACGCATAATATGTAATAATATAATGGAAATTAGACGAACAAAAACAGAAACAATAGATGATTGCAGAACAAAAATCCAGATGAACAAATTTCGTGATAAGGAAAAGTAGAGATGAGCAGTAGACGCACAGAAGAAAGCCTGTATGCTTATAATTTTATCCATAAACAGAGGATCACATTTAAACATCAAAGCCTTGGTTTTCTTAATTTTCTCGACTCCATATGTGCACTTTGAGTGTCAATTTCTCATTTACTCATGCATTATTTTAAATATATGAATATATCATATCGATTTTCTCATGAACGAGAACAAGAATCCCTCTTAACCCGTCATCAGTATAAAACAGATCTCACTCAAATCATGCCTCAAAATATGGGACCAAGCCATTTTCCAACAGGCGCATGCTCCATCTTCATCATATGCGGAGGATTTCAATGCCAGTAGGGAATACTGGTAAATTAAACACTTTATTATAGTCCATACAAGTAAATAAAATTTTATTATAATCGATGTGTTTTTTAGACATCCTAGCAAAATTTAACTAGTCATATTAAGATATAGCAAAAAATAAAAATAAAGAATATTTTACAAATCACAAAAATTTATATCACTAAAATAACCACTACACCAGTTTAGAGTATAAACATGAATATCATTAAAATAATTGTCATGTAATTTTTGCTATTCCTAAAATATTAAAAAAAAAAAAGATATATTTTAACTCTACTCTCGTAAATTTACTATGTAGTCTAAGTCTTACTAAAAGTTATAAGATGTTAAATTGTGGAGCTTAATTATACCCTAACGATTTATTACCTTACACAGAGAATTTTAAAGATTGACGTTCGTATTAATATGGGATTACATAGAGTTAGGACGTCTAACTATTAACATGAGGTTGTCCAACAGATTTTACATCTTAATATTAACGGTCAGTTGGAAAATCTATTCCAACATATTCTATGAATATCTTTCGGTCTGTCAAAATTTACCATGTCCCGAGCGAGATTTTGGTGGGGCAGATATGGAGGAACAACAAAGGTTCGTTGGGCTTTAAATTGATAGGGAGGAATGGAATTCAGATTCTGATTGCTTCTAATCTTTAGCGCTGCTCGTCAAACAAGGGTGGAGAGCACAGCAAAGGCCAAGTTCCTTCACAAGTGTGCGTTCAGTGAGTTGACTTGTTGGATGTAAAGTAAAGAATGAGATTCATTTTTTGAGTTGACACTTGATATTATGCCATTTACAAGGTTTAAACTAGGTATAAAATATAATTAAAAAAAATTAAAGTGGCTAATTTAGAAAGAAATTATTTTGCAAACATTGGACTTTATAATTGTATCATGCCTAGTAAGATGGAAGGTTTTAACACTTTCCACACCAAATTGTGCGCGGTGTTGCAATGACATTGAGTCATTCTGGGACGCCATTGGCCTTTTATGATGCTGCTCAAAATGTTTGGCATTTAACGCCGGTGAGTCACCGGATTCGGAGCTTTAACGGCAAATTTTTTTGGGGTGTTTTATAGTACCAAGGATTGTTTTGAGGTGTTTTATAGTACAAGCCTGAATGCTTGTTGGCCTCAACTCTTTAAGAGGAAGTTTTAGGCCTTTCATTTCAACCATGAGATATGGAATATTGAATGTGATGGGAGAGTGAATATTTATGTTTAGGATATACAACTAACTATACACGCTACTAGAAAAGAAAAAAAAAAAAAAAAAAGGCTTTCAACCATGAGACATGGAATATTGAATACATGTAGGTTGTAAAGGAAATGATGTTCATGTGGCGGGAGAGTGAATATTTGTGTATGATATACAACTATATACGCTACCAGAAAAAATGTTTTGTTTTGGGGTTCCGAACTAAAAAGTCAGGATTAAGAATCCAACAAGTGGTATCACGCTACATCTAGAATCCAGCTTTGAAATTACTTGTTGCTCAAAAGAGTACTAAAAAATCAAGTTAATCAAGTCAAAAGAGTATTAATCAAGTTAGGATCAAGTTTTGATGATTTTGTTTTTTAAAAAATTGTTCCCAAAACACATTAGCCAAACACGTTTTTGTATTTAAATTGCGTGGCCAAATAGACCCAATTATGCTAGGTGAGAAGGTCCAATCTCCATTTCTTCTTTTTTTTCTTTTTTTTTTCTTTTTTAATACAATACTCTATTCTTTTTGGACTTTCTGGGTTACAGTGCATACAAAGAGTTTAATTCTTATTCTTAATTGAGGCCTGATTCAATTGAAAAAACAGCAAGAACATTAAACTCTTTTTTTTTTTTTTTGTTGGGAAAGATAAAAACTTGAAATAATTGAACAAACCAAAGTAGTTTTGTCTAACGCAAATACACTTTAACTTATCTCTATATCTGTTAATTCAAATCCCAACATCTAAAATTCTATCTCTACCACAGTTTAACTAAACAAACCCATCATTCTACATTATTTAACAAGCAACCAACTAAAATCACAACAGAGATCTTAGCCAAATTTATTTCATCAAGAAAAAGATGTAGCAACTATTCCACTATAAATGGATACAATATCTCAATATTTCATGAAAGATGCAACAAAAAAAATAAAAATAAAAATAAAAATCCAAACTTGTCCTTACGCTACTTATTTGATGACTGTCTAGAAAACGTATCTTCTTTCCTGTCCTCAGGGCTGAGGCGTCACTGGGGTGTAGAGTTTCACAGAGATCCCCAATTAAGAAGAACGCAAATCCAATGCAAAACCTGCTTTCTAAAATCTGGAGAGTTTATTTGCTCTCTATATCATATAGATCCGTTCTGGAATATATCTGTTAAAGGAACAAACATACTAGAGAGGGCAATAAATTGAAAGATGTTTTATATGGAAGTTCAAAGGCCTGTTTGTTTCATATACTCAAAACTCAAATCAATGATTCTGCTACAACACTTTTCTCTCACAAAAAATTTAAATTTCAAACATTAAAATCAAGAATCATGATTTGACTATACCTTCTAAACGGGCTGTTAATGGTAAAGAGTGACATATTCTTGATCAGCATTTGATATTAATAACATGCATGATTCCTTAGCATTCATAAGTGAAAAAAATAATTTGCCTACACTTAGTAAATGGCCCTTCCACTTTCTTTGTTTTATTCTTTTCAAAGATTCCTCTAAGAAAAGGAGTACAGTGACTTCAAAGACAGGACATGAGTTTCAATGCATGGAAACGAAAAGTAATAACCCATTTACTAACATTTTCATAAGATTCTGATGGAAACCTCAACGGTTTAGCAATGAACGGAACAAATGATGGAAAGTTTATTCGAATCAGCAATGGAAATCATACACAGGTGATGTTCGAGAGATCACCCACTCTCCTACAGAAAAATATGAAGGAAAGTTTATTCGAATTAGGAATGGAAATCGTACACAGGTGATGTTTGAGAGATCACCCACTCTCTCATACACAACTCAATTTCTATAGAATTCTCTCTAACTAACTTCTCAGCCTCCCTCTCTTATTTATAGGCTCCCTTACTAGCACTAACCCAATTCAATTATCCTAAAACTTCCTCAACTAGACTCTTCAACAAACTATATCCACGTCAGCACTAATTATTGGCGTTGCTCCTCCGTTTGTCCACCCAGTGCTTCCTCAACTGTAACATAAGCTCCAACTCCATGATCTTCATCCACCGCTGCGAGGAGAACCTATAGTTAGGGGTTCTTACAGACGTGGCCAAACTGCCATTTCTCCTCACACCAGAAGCATAAGCCTCGTTCTCTCCTCTGCATCTAAGCATTAGAAATTTGTTGTCTGAAACCTTCACTGTGCCGAATGGGTGGAAGTGGAACATTAGGTTGTTTCTTGTTGACTGACGTGTTGGACCGAGGAGAGCTAATACGTGTCACCTCTGAAAATCCCTTAGTGTCTCCTGAAAATTTCGGTGGTGTCCAGTTGAAACCACTTACAAAACTTTCCCTTGCCAATTTCGGTGGTGTCCAACTGAAACCACTTACAAAACTTTCCCCCGTCGCAGATTTTTGTGGCCCATAATAATCCCTAAAAATTCATGTCCTCTCCCCATTCAGTCCAACCCTCTCCCCAGTCGATTTGTGTCTTAAAAACCACCCCACTTGGGCCCGTTCAAGAGCCCAATTTTTGTCTTCAACCTTTTGGGCCCGTCCATCAATTGCACAAGGGTCACAAGCTTCACCATTCAAACTTCAGCTTTGCAACTAATCCATTCGAGAAAGCTCCGATTAAGAACTCCTCGTCCACCTCCCTCAATGGAACCGAGAGTAGCTCGAACTTCTCCCAGAATTCCGCCACCGACGATTCTTGTCGAAGGGCGATCAGAGCTTCATAATGATTTCCACTGTGAGATGATCGGAATCTTTGTAACACAGATTCCTTGAAGGTTAGCCAGTCCACAACACCGAATCTGGATTCCATCCACTGGAACCAGTTCAGCACTTTTCCTTCTAGTCCAATCATGGCCGCCACCACCTTTTCTGCCTTGTCAACACCTTGAACTTGGAAGTATCGTTCAAGCCGAAATAACCAGCCATGCGGATCTTCACAGTTGAAAAGAGGAATCTCGATTCGGCAGAATCTTGACTCTATGCCACTCGACGCTGGACCGTAACCGGAACGATTCGCCGCTACCGTAGCACCGCCTCCTTCTCCACCATTCGAAGGTGGATTCACGTGGCCTCCTGTCCTCATCCAACCGGTAAGCTCCTTCATATACTCTTTCACAGCTCCGATGTCCTCCAAAAGTTGTGTGACAATTCCTTTGAGTTCTCCGACGTCTTTATCAACAAATTTCAATCTCCCCTCCATGTTTCTTTCAGCTCTCCTAGCTACCATTTCCAGACGAAACTGCTTTGATACCAATTTGATGAAAACCTCAACGGTTTAACAATGAACGGAACAAATGATGGAAAGTTTATTCGAATGGGCAATGGAAATCGTATATAGGTGATGTTTGAGAGATCACCCACTCTCCTACACAACTCAATTTCTATACAATTCTCTCTAATTAACTTCTCAGCCTCCCTCTCTTATTTATAAGCTCCCTTACTAACACTAACCCAATTCAGTTATCCTAAAACTTCCTCAACAAGACTCTTCAACAAACTATATCCACGTCAGCACTAATTACTAGCGTTTCTTCCTCCTACTATACACCAGCAGCGTCTGGTTCTTATCAGATTCATTGCAAAAGATTAGGACAAGACTTTATTCCCTCTTTTATTCCGCAATGCCATGAATTCGTCCGAGAAAGACAAGGCAAAGAATCAAGGTTCTCATTATCATTTGTTGAACTAGTGCTTAAACAACAAGCAAAAAGAAAAAAAAAAAAAAAAAAAAGTTCTCCTTACCATTCGTCAAACTAGTGTTTAAATTTAAGCACAAGTCTGTAACAAAACGTCGTACTAAACACCATCAATTCCAAGACAAAATATAAAACTCAAAAATTATTGTTTTTCCCCTCCTTTTAATCGAGAAAATAAGTAGAGCACATAAGAGGAGCATAGACAAGTTCACCATAATGTTTGTCGGCCAATATATGTTATCACACAATTAACATTTCATCAGCAAAACCAATGGTTTGGGGTAAACTCTGTGTTATTGACAAAATGAAGTAGTTTAAAATGGGAGTTGGTTTTAAAAACTGAAAACCAAGGGTTGTTTACAAAGGAGGGTAGAAATTAGAAGATTGAAAATGATAATACTTAGGACAACAAGCTAACAAGGTGTGAAGAGCTTTCTACCAATTGGACATCAAGAGAACAATTATCAAAAAAACCTTTGTCACTAGGACAGTAGTGAAAACAAGTGTCAAAAAACCTTGATGTCAAATGGATAGCGAGCTCTTTGACACTTGTTTCCATAATTGTACAAGTGGCAAGAGGTTTGTGACACTTGTTCTCTTGATGTCATACTAGTAGCAAGCATTTTAAATCTTGTTATCTTGTTGTCTAGCTAATAGGAAGTTTTTGCCACCTTGTTTTCGTCAACAAGTGTCATTTTAATCTTGTAATCACTCCTTTTTTTTTTTTGCATAAAACCCTTGGTTTTGAGTTTTTAAAACCTTTTTTTAACTAAACATTAATAATGTTTGTGGTAAATTTTGAACTATACTTCTATTTACACTAATAAAATGATAAGCATAAAATGTTAAGGGTAAGGCTAATAGAAGTAAACATGCATTAAAGTAAAGGACCAATAACTGGAGAAAAATTAACAGGACCAACTTAGTGGAATTAGAAAGGAAAACAAACAACAGGACCAGGGTTAGTGGGCTGTTAGAGTTTAGTTAGTAGCGTGTTAGTAGTGCTTACAAGAGAGTTAATAGTATAAGAAGGACGAATTAAGGGTTAGAGGGCAGGTCAGATCATTTGGGATTTTGGAAAACACTTTTTAGAGCTGATGGTCTCTCGAATACCACCATTGTTAGGGTTTAGAATTAGGGGTTCCCTGGAGTCCTCAAATACTCCAGTCTATTCTTTATATTTTCTTCAATTTTCTCTTCCTGGTTTTGGCTTGTATGAGCTGGTGTTGAAGTTAATCAATAAAAATCCCTATTAATCTCTCAATTTCTCTTGTTCTTAGCTTTTGCGTTGTGAATTGTGCTAAGAAAAACCCAGGTTCCTAACAGATTCTTAGGTGAGAGAGTCTATAAATACTAACCTACTTACCCATTTTAGAGGGAGAGATACAGACCAACCTTTAGTAATTCAGCCACTCTCTCATTTCTCTCACAACCCACTCCGTTCTTTCTTTTTCTTTTCTTTCTCTAGACAGTTACCAAAATTCACTTATCCCAAATTTCATTACAAACTTTTCCTAAACATCAAACCTTTCTTTCTTCTTCAAAACAAGATCAAAAACTTAATTTGAGAGCTATTGATCTACATACCCCTTACTTCAAAATTGCATTTGTGATATTATATGCATATTCAAAATACAAAGTTATCTAATAAAATTATTTTCTTGTTTCTATTCCCATTTCTCTTTTAGTTTGAAATTCTTTATTTCCTTTAGCACTTAACTGCAATTTTTTTTTTTTTTTTTTTTTGCTACCTCCAGTATATAACTTGTCCTTAATTTATTTTCAGTTATGTAGATTCAATTATTTTCATTTATGTAGATTCAATTATCTAATCTAGTTAGTTGGTCATTTTATTTACTTTCCATATCCAGTTAGTTGGTCCCGATCTTTCCTTTCTAATTCCAGTTAGCCGGTTCTCTTAGTTATACTCGAGTTTTCCAAACCGGTCCTTTACTTTTATTCACTTTATATATATATAAAAATATATATATATATGTTCTTTTTTTTTGGCAATACACATTTAGTTCCATTAATCTAATATCCCATACATTTTATGCTTATTAGTTACTTTGATATAATAAAACATAGCTCAAAAATTACCACAAACAACCAATAACCAGAAAATGAACAAGGGCTTCAAATAATCAAGAGAGTCCTTTGGCTACAAGAGAGGTAAATTCCTAAACTATTTCGGTCATTCTTTTCCTCAATGAAAAACAGCTATAGGGGCAGTGGCATACCTAGATAACCATGCGAAAACAAGTCATCCTCGCGATGTATTATAAAGTTAATTGCCCGTACACTCCATCTCTCCAAATGCTATAATCGAATAGACTTGGAGCGGAAACATTTTCAGGAGACTGGACAGTCTTCCTCTCCACCAAATGATCAGTAATTCCTATCTCCAAATTATTTACTATGTTAATGCATACATCCTAAGTTTGAGCAATTCAAGGGAAACCTCCGACATTCTATTCTGACCCAATTCTTTTCTCCTACCTTGAAAACTATTGCCAATCTGTCCCTGATAAGTAAAAAGGCCACAAAGAAAAGAAAACATAAAAAGAAACATTTACATTGGAACAAAGGCAGTAATTACACAGAATGGTTAGTTATCAATTATAAAAACTCCTGACTGTAGCAAGAAAAACCTCATTTAAATCCATGTCTCAGACCAGGATTTATCAATAACTTCAGCCCAAAAGACACAAATAGTAATCTCCAAGCCATCAACCAAAGTGATCATTTTTAGATTTTCCATTTTTTAGCTTTCAGGATTACAATTGAAATACTTCTATATCATTACAAAAGAACACATGAATGTTGGGTGTTCGCTCCTACCAATAATTAACACAAAGTTCACACAAAATCACCAATCATAAGGAACTTAATTTTCAACATGCAATAGAAAACCAGCAGCTTATGTGAAAAAGGATACACCAAGTAAAAGCCATGAGCAAAAGCCCCAGCCAAAACAGCGGTAAACAAACGATCCCTCAAAACAGGATTCTTCCGCAGCGAAAGTCGAACTGAAAAGTGAAAAGCCAAATACCCACAAAAGCAAAGAATTCATACGATAAAAGCCAGTTAAGAAATATATCAAAGATCCCAAATTTCATGTAAAAGAGCGGGGAAAAAAACAAAAAACTCACTCAGAGGAAGAACTGGGGCGTAAACGAGAGGGGCTAAGAACTTAAATGGGGGCCCCTTGTTTTGCTTCCTTATTGCAGCTTCCCTGGCGACATAATCATGCACATGAACAAATACATAAATTAAAACATGAAAACGCCTGTCTTGTTTGGTATTGATGGATTTGCGTTGGAGTTCTTTTGGAGGACTCACTGGGAGGAGGAATCAGATGGAGAGGCCATTGTGCACTTCGAAACGATCGAGATCTGGGGACAAGAGATGGTCCGAACTCCAAGTTGTGCAGCTTAACATACCAAGGTAGGCTCCTGTAGAATGTAGGCTCAAAAAACTCTCCTGCCCTCTCTTCGATCTACCCTGTCTCTCACTCTCTCTTCGGATGGCTTAAAGTTGTTTCGTTGATTCGTTGATCGTTTAAACAGTGATTTTTAATTTTAATATCTAAAATTTAAATTTTTATAAAAAAAAAATACTATAATAAAATTAAAATTATAAATTTAAATGTATAAATTAAATAGATGCTTATTTTTTTCCTGAGAACTTAATAGTTATATGCTACTAAGAGCGTCTTTAAAAAAAAAAAAACTTTTTAAATTTTAATTAAATTTTAATTAAAATAGTTAAAAAATTATTTTAATTAATAATTTTAAAAAAAAACACTTTAATTATATTTTCTATTTTAATTAAATATAATTTTTTTTTATTTTTTTTTCGTTTAAAATATAACTAATTTTTTTAACTTTCATTTTATGTTAAAATAAAAAATAAAATAATTAAAAAATAAATAAATAATCACTTTTTGTTAATTATATTTTATTAGCGAAAAATGTATTAATTAAAATAACTAACAATTTAACTAATGATTATATGGAGAAAAATTTAAAAAATTAAATTATTAATTATTTTAACTAAAAATATAAAATAATTAATATAATTAGAGTTATTTTATCAAAAATAAAAATAAAAATAAAATAAAATAAGAGACTTTCTCTCTCTCATCTCTCTCTTCTTTGGCGTGCAGGTAGGATGAGTAAAAAATAATAATGACTAAACTGTGAATAGGTATTTCATGTGGCTCCACCGTGTAATGGTAGAAGGTGCACTAGGGAATCAATCGATGTCTTGTCAGAATTGCTAATAGACTCTGGTCCCTTTTATTTTGTAAATTTAAATTTTTAATTTGAGTTGAGATGTAATATTTTTTAAAAAATTTTACTGTAATAGAAAAAATTAGATGTTACATTTTTTGAGAGTTTTTTACTGTAGAAACTTAAAATTGAAAACTCAAATCGATAAAATGAACGAGGCTTTCGTAATTTGAACTCCTCAATTTGGCTCGGCATGACGTGGCTATTGAAAATGGTGTTTTAAAAGTATAAAATATAATATGCTATTTATTATTAATTTAATAAAATAGTTTATTTATTATTTTATGTGGATATATTATTAAATATTTTATAAATATTATTAAAAAAAATTTATGATTATTTATGTGGTTTTATATATTGTATATAAGTGTTATATGCGAATAGATAATATTTAAGAATATTAATCAAAACGATATCCATAATGAATTTAATTAAAGTTCAGAATCTTTAATTAAAACGTTACTAATACATGCCATTCCCATTCAGAACAGAACGGTGTTATCCACATTGTTTATATGGAGAGATATTGAATGAGTGTATTTCATATAATGAGATTATGTGGAATAAGGACATAGACACAATATGAATTTATGATAGTTTCCGTTAAGTATAGAAAAATATAATTGAGTTTACCGATGATCATATATATAGAATAATATTAAAATCTTGAGTTATTAGCAGACTCTTATTTATGGATTTGTGTCTTTTGATTTACTCGGTATAGATTCTGTGATCTTGAATCTTATTCCTTGTATTTTGGAGACATGATGAAGTGAGTAGCTGGAACTATTATTATACGAGATGGAATCTATTCATTCTTGAGAAAAAAATAGATAAATAATTTTCTTGAGGGTTAATTCGGTACTTGGACCAGTAGGAACCCTGATTCGTGAATTTGTTTTACGAATCATTGTCCATTAGATAATCAATGGTACTCAATGATAAAAATATAATTAGAGAGGTTAACGGATTTCACCTAACTCTTTAGAGAATTGATCTATATGTAATAATTATATCGAATAGACACTTCACAGTTTAGAATTAATTTATATCTATAATTATGATAGTGTAATTCTAAGTTTATAATGGAGTAACTT
Organism: Morus alba; assembly: GCA_012066045.3. Lineage (NCBI taxonomy): Eukaryota > Viridiplantae > Streptophyta > Magnoliopsida > Rosales > Moraceae > Morus > Morus alba. The sequence continues at coordinate 10,000,401 of CP050232.2, read as the reverse complement.
TTAAAATTAATAGAATTAATTAATTAAAGTGTTTAATTAATTATTAATTTTATTAGAACTCGAAATTATAGGTCTATGAGTCTCCGCGTCGTCTTTGTAATCCTACAAGACACTAAGGGCAAAATGAAAATTTTAGAATTATGAAATTCTAAAATAAAACACTCAAGAATAATCAATTCTCAAAAATTAAATAAATTTGAATTTTGGAACACACATGTGCAAGTGTTCACATAGTATGAACACCGAGCACAGTGTGAATTCCTCTGGGATTCGGTTGCTTACTTTTCAAGTTATCAAATTGACTAATTTGCTAAGTTATCTAATTAGAAATTCAAATTAATTTAAGTTTGACTTAAATTTGAATTTAAGTCAAAATTTAATTGCAGGATAAATGCAGAATTTTACTCTATTCTTTTGCAGTATGCCCCTACCACAGGGAGGGATTCCTCTATGGTAGTCGACCAACAATGGATAAAGGAGAGTGGATTTTGTTTCCAAATCAAATTAGAAATGAGAGGTAATTATCAACCTTTATCTTAGAGATAAAGATTATACTTATTCTAAGAGTCTGACTACTACTCTATAAATAGGAGATTTCAGAAAATTGGAGAACACAAATTTTCCTTTCCCTCACATAGTGGCCAAATTTTATAGAGTGAGGAAAGGAAAAAAAAAAATATCCCAAATTTCACGTCATGTATGTGTTGGTGTTTATGAAAATACACATGTTTTCGTAGATTCAAGTAATTGATGAGAAAGATTCTGGTGTTCTAACTTAACTTGAGGCAAGGAACGTTCATGAACAAAGTACTCAAGATATTAAACTAATCGTTCGCTAAGTAAATAAATTAATTTGATTAATTTATTCATGTATAAATTAATATAATCTATAAAATATCTCAAAATTTTATAAAAATTTCCTAACACACGAATCTACTAAATACACATTTCTCATTTGAAATCGTTTCAAAAACCAATAGCCGCGGTCTCCAAATGCTTCACGTCTTTCAACTCAAAAGTTAATGTAGAAACGACCCCATATCCTTGTCAAATTCAACTTTATTTTATTTTTTTCGAACTTTTTTTCTTCCATTCTTAAACATTTGTTTTTAGATCACAAAACTCCTTTCATTTTAGATTCGAGTTGTGAGGAGACCTCTATCTGAATCTGCAAAATAGGTAGCTCATAAGGAAGCCATCATTATTGTCAGATGTGGTTGCAACCTCGGCAATCCAACGACATCAATCAGGAGCCTCCACTGTGAAACGTTTAGTGGCCGTAAGAACTTTTGCTACGATTTGTAAAAGAAATTTCCGCTATGTTGATCTGGGTAATAGAAATTCTTCAAAACTGAAGCTTGGTGAAGAATAAATCCACAAGATTTGAGTCTTAAGGAGTTTATCTTGCCTTGAAAAAGAAATAGGTAGAAAGGAATTTTGCAATTCCTTTAAAATTTAGATTTGTCTACCCTTAGAAAATTCAAATTTATTTTTTCAATTTTGGGGATATGAGATTCTTTCTTAACATACTCATCAATAACCTTGCAACATGGGATCCGTGAATTACAGGAAAATTGATTAAACGTCCAACAAATTATTATAAAGAAACATATGTTACATTCTGTTCACGAGTGAATTTCGTCAACAAAGCCTTACCAGGTTACCCTGCAGTATCCCGCTTGGTTACCAGTTCAGAACTAGTATTTTTACTGAATATGAAAGTGTGATCGTATTTTTAGGTGGGTCATTGAATGAAAAACACTATATCTCATGCACCAAATAAAAGACACCAAGAATTTAAAGTGGTTCACCCTTCTCAAATAAGAGCTACATCCACTGTATTTTTATTGCTTTTGATTCATATGTTTACAAGAGGATTCTCATGTGTTCCAGGCCAACCCCCTCTTTCGGGGGCTCTCTCTCCTTTTATAGCCCACCTCTCCTGGGTCTTACCCAAGAGTGGGCGGTTTGGACCAGTGGGCTTTTCCCTAGTGGGCCCATCCACTCGAGTGACCATAGCTTAGACCATAGCCTACCAACACCTTTTAACTGTTCACTCATCCAATTAGTCCCCTTATTACGGCTCTGCAGTCCTTTTGTAATACCTTTTGACCTATACCAGTCGGTTTAAGGGGCTGGTAATCATTTCATGTGCAACTGACCTCATCCCAACTCATACGCAACATTGGGATATTCAACCGGTCACCTTAGGGGCCTCAGGATGAGGAGTCGGCTGTTTGAGTTTGCCCTTTGCACATGTGCTAACATTAGCCAAGGATGGTCTCTCACGGTCGACTCCACCACGCTACTTTGGCCGGGCTGGTTTCACACACCTTGATTGTGTATATAGTCGACGGTCTCAATCTTGTATGCTCGACTCTCTTATTACTCGGGAGAGACCAACTGGTCTTAGGCGTCGAGGGTTTCATGACGTGGTAGGCACGGGGACACGTGTGGCTCACTCGTTATCCGACGTGTCGTGTGTGAAATTCCCACACAACAGCTACCCCCAGGTCGAGGCTTTTCTTTGAACTGTCTCGAGCTAGGTCTGGGGTTTGCACTGGCTCTCTTGTTTGCTTCGGGTTGGGAAGCCTAGGTCCGAACCTCTTTTACAATGATGGGCCTGGCACTGTGGTACCCCTCGAGCAGCGCAAACGTCCATTCAAATGAGTGGGCTCTGGCCACTGGAGCACGACCCCTTAGCTTCTCGCATTTCCCCCAGCCGTTGGATCATGTTCCTGTGCTCCCATCGTTGGATGAAAACATACCTGATCGGACAGCTGGGGGTCGAGGCCTCAGTTTAGCAAAAATAGGCCTCTTTGTGTCCGAATCACCTGAAAACACTTTTGGAGTTAGCGAACCTCTGCCAAAATTTTTCCAGGACCATTTCTTTCTTGCTGCTACGCAGATTTCTGGCAACAATCTTCCCAAGGCTTCGTGCACTGCTTCTGCTTCTCATTCCCTGGTAAGCATTTCCTTGATCCCCATTTCTACTATGTTTATCATGCTCGGAATCACTGTAGATTGCTTCCTGAGTGGTGGGAACAGTTAGGAATGGTACGAGAAAAGAGGTGAGAACTTATCCTTAGCATTACCCGCCATGCCTTGGGTTGGCCATAGGATCTCTGATTGGTTCTGGGTTTCTTGGGGGATTTTGGGCAAGTTTGAACAGTCGTCGCTACACTTGAATAGTCTTCAGCTCAGTCCGTGCCTTAGGCTTGAATAGTCACCGTTACTATTACCCTACTTCAGTCGACCGATTGCTTTACTCTTTAAGCGTCGGGCTATCTTTCCCTCCTTCCTTGACTTATAGGAACTGACCTTAGATGTTTCCTTTATAGTAATGGCTCCTACAAGGCTTAAGCGTCGAGGGGGAGTACCTTCCGTGTCTTTCGTAAGGCCGGATCCTATGTCAGCTGCCGAGTCCTCCTCGTACTCTACAGGCAACGACCCACTTCTGAGGGAGGTCGAGACCTACGTCCCCGACCCGCGTGATGACGAAGACAGCATCGACCGCATGGTCGAAGGCGAGTCCGAAGCACAATCTTCTAGTAGCTCCGACTCGCTAGTTGACCATTTAAAGACAATATATTTAATTCAAAAAATTAAGAATTTCAATTAAGCAAAGCTCTCATAAGTGATTTCCTAACCTACAACATACCCTTGTTTGATCCATTGAAAAAAAGACCCACCATTTATTATTATTATTTTTTGCTTGAACAATTTATCAATTTTTTTCCCATTGAAATTAATTATTTTACTTCATATAAACTTTTTGCTAACATCGAAATGTAAGGCTTCATTTTCTTTTAATTAATTTTAGGTATAAAAACACATCTCAAACAGTTCATAGAACAAACTAGCAAAAGAGCAAGTATAAGCCGATTCCCAACATTATTCATCTCATGAAAATCAAGAGCCTAAGAAAAGAATCAAACCCAGAAACAAAAAACCTTGATTAACCCAGATAAGATTAATAAAGCTTGATTAATCAGAAAATAAAGAAAATTTACAAAATAATTACCAGCCAAAGAGATGGGTAGTAGACCAAAGTACGGTAATGACGCTGCATAATGAAGGAAAATAGATTTTACTGGCCTAATCTGAACGGAGGATTTCCAAATCCATCTAAAAACAACCTTATAAGGGGAAAATCTCAAATTGGAGAGAAAACACAGTCTAGTATTCAATTGTCAAAATATTTAATAGTCTTCTACTACAACTAGTAATGTGGCTATTTAAAGCTCACATATAAAAATGATAACATAATACCAACTATGTCAAACGACATAATAATAAAAAAACGACAATAAACTAGACATTAAAACTTTTCGTAACATTACTGGACTAAAACACAAATTCTATTATTCTCCTTACATTAGTTCACCCCTTCTTGGAAAAGAACTCGACTTCAAGTTCGGTAGAAGCACACAAAAGATGAACATGATGTAGCAAGTGGAACCACTAGTGGAAACGACTCCTCTTCGACTTATGAGAATAATAGATCTCGATTGAGTAGCTTCTCAGTGACACATTCAAAAATGATAACATAATCAAAACAATGCTCCAACGGAATGCGAAAAATGCCAAAAATATGTACCGATGACATTACCCCACTCCCTCAAATCCAACTCACATCATACCACCCAATTGACCAATGAAATTGACACCCTTAATTGACCCATTTAGAATTTCAACGACCTCTATGAAATCAATTTCTTCACCTTCTCTTTTAATTTTATCCACATTAAAATGATTGACAAGCTCTTCATCAAGGTTCCCGCAGTTAGTAACTTCAATTTCTCCCTCAACTTAAATTTTAGGTTAACCAATTTGCTCACCTAAATTTTGAATTTGGCCACATCAAAATCTTTCACAATTTCATCTTGATCACCACTCTTGTAATTAGTAACTTCATTACCAAGTGTGTCATCAAAATGATTTTTACTTTCCTCATAATTAAACCAATCGGATACAAACTTCATCATATTCGTGAGAGTTGATGATTTACCTTTAAGGGGCCTGGGCTTGTGAGGAAAATTGGGCTTTGATAACAGGTTGAATTGGCCAATTTCTATGCTCGGCGTAGTAATCTGATTTGAAGCAGTTTGTGCGCTGGGCATGGAAACCACAGGTGTTTATTGTTTTCAAAATAATTTTATTTTTAGTACAAAAATGAAAACAAAAATGTTTTGAGAATTATTTTAGAATTGAAATTATTTTTAGTTGATTTTTTAAGAGATTATTTTGAGTATAATAAAAAATAAAATTATATTTTGATTATAATTTTTAATTAATATTATAATAATATTATTGATAAGTATTAGAAAATCAAACAAAAAATGAAAACATATTTCAACTCTCTCACTGATTTTTGTTTTAAAAATATTTAATAAACAAACGACTTGTACGTTTAAAAGGAAACAACTCCAAAAGCACTGCAAATTTTCTCCATTTAATCTACCGGGCTCTTTAATTTGAGTTGTGTTAAGATAAATCGCACTCTTCGAGTCAGTGCCCAACTCCAAGTCAAAGGAAAATTCTTATTCAATGTGCCCATCTCAATACAAAACAAGGTTTATATATTTTCACCTTACAATTTCTAGAAATCAAAAAAATTAACAAAATAGCATAACAGAAAAACGGTTGGGCTAGGATTCCGCAATTCTTCGCTCAGCATCGCTTAGCCATCACGAACTCCCTGAGCCAGCGAGGTCTCACGCGCTTCCTGGTCTCACGCAGCTTCACTCCTTTTCCTTTGACCTTCTTTTCACCTTTCTCTGCTTCTTTGATAAACTCAGGTGTTAAACGACCCTCCTCTCTAGTCGTTTCATCACTGGCAACAGAGGAATCAGCATTTTGGGCCTCAGCCCATGAGCCCATATGCTCTTGGACTTGGTTGGAGTCCAGGACAAGTTTGGTTCCGCTATCAAGTTGGGTCAAATGGTGAGCTGGGCCAGGCTTTTCTTCTTTTGGCTAGGGCAAATGAATTAAGCCCATTAGCATCTAAGCTCTGATCATCATGGTCAACGGCTTGCCATGGTGGAGCTCTCGAACAAAGATGAGCGCCACCAGCGCTTAGTTTGCTCTGGCACCAAATAGCTCCAGACTTGGACGCCGACGAAAGTACCGCCTGACGTAGTGACAACGCCGTTTTTTCACAAACCTGCACCATCATGTTACCGATGACCACACGCTCTGGGCCGCCCCCGTCATGCACTATGGGTCGTGGGAGAGAATAAATTGAACTGTGCTAGATGATTTCTTCTCGATTGTTGTCGATTTGGGCTCTGCCTTCGCGAGCGACGCCGCTGTCGATTTTAACTGGGCTTGAGAATGTGGAATCCATCACTTCGTTTGAGGCGGCACCGGTAAAATGGAGTGGACAATTGCTGCTGCAAACTTTTCCTCCATAGGCGTGACCGTCAAGTCCGTTATGAGCGGCGTTTGAAGCTCTTTGTTCGGCTGGACTGCTGCGCTCAAGTGGAGCTGTGGTTCCAGCGGAGTAACAACGATGGAGATCGTGGTGGAAAAACCATGAATCTCATCGAAATTGTGACAGAAAGAAGCACGAAACTCATCGATCCACCACTTCATTTGAGGCAGCACCGGTAAAATGGAGTGGACAATCGCTGCCGCAAACTTTTCCTCCATAGGTGTGACCGTCGAGTCCGTTATGAACGGCGTTTGAAGCGCCTTGTTCGGCTGGACTGCTGCGCTCAAGTGGAGCTGTGGTTCCGGCGGAGTAACAACTAGGGGTGTAAGAATTAAGCTCGAACCCGTAAAACCCAACCGACCAGATCCGACCCGACCCGAGATTCAGTTTTTTTTTTTTTAAACTCGGAATCAAATAGGCCCAACCCGCACATGGTCGCGGGCCAGGCAACAACTCACTCGAGTTGCCCCGACCCGCCTGAGTTTCCTGGGTTTGTAATGTGCAAAATCAGCTTTGTAACCCAGCAGTCCTAAGTCTTAATCCTACCTCGCATCTTGCTTCTGTGGCTCAGCCTCCATCTCGCCTCTGTGGCTCCGCCTCCATCTCGCCTCCGTGGCTCCACATCTCGCCTCTCTCCATTTTGCTTCTGTTTTCACCGTAAGTGTTCTTTATTTGATTATATTAATGTTTGTTCTCTTCGTCTTCATTCTTCTTCGTCTGTCTGTCCGTGACTCCATGGGTTTAGGCCGCCTCAAGCTAAAGCTTAACTCAACCAATCTCGTTCATTGTATCTCTCTCCTTTCTTTTCTTTTACCTTTAGATAATACACATACTTATAATAATTGATTCAGGTGAGCGCAGGATTTCGATTTCGATTTGCTTCAGATCCATTTTCAATTTTCCCCTCCTCCTTTTTTTTCTTTTTTCTCCTTCAAAATCCTTTCTTTCTCCAACGACCCATTTCGCCAATCTGGGCGATTTTAACTTTTTTTTTTTGCCAAGTGTAGATGGCCTGATCTATTATATATATTATGTTGAAGTTGAACATGATTATATGTTGATTTAGACAAAAAAAAAAAAAAAAAAGACACCATGACTATCCAATTGAATCCGCATGGACATAAAAAAAAAAGACACATATTATATAAAATGGACATTTTATATTTATTGAATCCGCATTCTGTCCACGAATGCATACATTCACACAACTAATAGAACTCCACTATTATTAGTCATGGATCATACCGTATTTAAAGATGAGAAGCATTAGAGAGTTTTTCTATTATTAGTCAGTAAGTGTTCTTTTTTTTTTTGGTGGTGGTGGAGCCGTGGAGGTGGGTAATTCTGGATCTTGTTCTTAACATTTTGGTCAACTGTATTGTGAGTTTTCTTTTGTTCATGGTTGCTGCCTTGTGGGATTTCCTTGGTTGTTGCCTAGGTTCATGGTACGCCTAGGTTCATGGTTGCTGCCTTTGTGGGATTTCCTTGGTTGCTGCCTAGTGCCTAGGTTCATGGTACACCTAGGTTCATGGTTGCTGCCTTTGTGGGATTTCCTTGGCTATCATAGTAACGACTAAACATTGGCTATCATATTGATTATATTGATTACAAATATAAAAATCAGGTTTTTGTTTTTGTTTCCAGGCCAGCCGAGGAAGAAGAGTGAAGAGAAAGGGTACCAATCTAATTGAAATATTCTAGTTGTTTTTATATTAGTTATCTGCTTTCATTCTGTGGCCGTTTATGATTTTGCAATTAGTTTTTAATTTTTCTCATTTTGTGATCTTTTCTTTTCTAACAATATAGCTAGCAAGGAAAAGCCAACTATGAGTCTTTATATTTATTATGTTGTAATTTTGTTGCATAATTATTTACTACAATAGTATTTGCATATATCATTTATTGCTCATTTACTACAATAGTATTTTATCATTTATTTTCATATAAGAGCCTCTTAGATTAAAATTGACGAAGTCATAGATTGAAATTGGTTTTCACCAACCCGAGTAACCCGACCTTACCCGAGGTCACCCGAAAGGTTGCGGGTTTGTAGACTTAAGAGAGTGTCGTGGCCCAAAATTTTCTCAACCCGCACTGGTCGGGTAGGCTCAATTTTTTGGCTCAATCCTACCCTACCCGGCAGATTTACACCCCTACATCTTATTGTGTAAATACCTAAAAAAACACGTTGTGTTTTAAAATGAGTCGCAAAATCCATTTGAAACAATTAATTTTTTAAAAATACCAAAAATTACCCTCTCAATCTATAATAAAATTTATCTTAAATATGACTTACAAAATAAATTAAAGAATAATTGGCACAGATGGTCCTTAATATTTTTAATAAGTAACAGTTTAGTCTCTATTTTTTTTTTAATTTTGACAAAATAGTCTATAATGTCATTAAATTAATGCAATTAAGTCCTTTCCATCAAGTTACGTTAAATTTTTAACATAATTGATCATGTGCAAGACATGTGATCTTACAAAAGAGAGTATTTTGGTAAAATACAAGGAAAGGGTATTTTGTCTTGCACATGGTACTATCACCTGATTGGACTCAATTTGCTTATACTTCACTTATTCTCTTTCGCTCCTCTCCCTCTCTCTCTCTCTCTCTTGATTTGGAATTGATTAAGGAATGGGGTCTGTGATATTCTCAAGCATCAACATAAGTATTTGATTTATGGTTTTCCTCAAAATTATGGTTGCAACTGCAAGTTTGGCTTTTTTCGATTTCGGCTTTTGTTTTTGTGATTCTGGATTTCGTTGAGAACTTTGGTGTTTGTGGATTTTGTTGTCTCTGCAAATCCGGGGAGAGGATGCCCAAGTTGGCCTTTCAAGAAGCAGAGGGAAGGAGGTTGTTTCGTGACACCAGTGGGTTTGGTAGCCGCCTTTTGCGACGACAGTGATGGTAGAGGTTAAAGTTTCGCGCTGGCTATGGGAACGGAGGCCGGGTTGTGTCGTCGATTTTCATCAATGAGTTGGCAAGTTCCGGTGACATAATTAGTTTTTGGCTTGAAATATTTTCAATTCTAAAATACACAAGGGCATTTGATTATTCTCTCCACAAAATTAATTTTATTTGCAACGATCCTGAAAAATCATTAACCATTTTTTTTGGTAATGACGGTGGATTGTACCTCAAGCCTATCTTGAGCACTTTTTCTGGGTTTGCTCACATAGGGAAGAAGAAGACTTTAATTTATATTTATTTTCTTTTTTCTCCTATCTGTAATTTAAAAAGACATAGTGAGTTGATTTACAATTTGGATTATGAAGTTGTTTATAAACTTTGATTTTGAGTCAAGACACATTAGTATGTTACAATGGTACATAATTAAGCTAGATTTGTTTTAGAGGTGATGGTTTAAACTCTAAAATTTTGTTTTGATGGTGAAGCTAGCGGCGGGACCAGATATTGAGCTTCAAAGATAAGTGAGGTTAAGACGACGAGAAGTGAACCGTAGAATTGATATCTAAGAAATAGGATATTTTTATCTATATCCTTATTAGCTTTGTTTAAAATGCATTTGGCCTATGAAAATGTTTTAAAAACAAAGTATGTATGACATTATTAAGCTTTAAAGCAGAATTTAAAGTAATATTTTCTTGAAATGAGATATTTTAATAAATGATAAAACACATGATAGCCTTGAGATTGGGGTATGCCTATCATATCCTTGGGAGCAGGTCTCGAAACCCATACGAACCACTTTAGCATTGATATCATGGCTTTACGATAAGGTAAGTGATTCATCATAATCTTATAAATTACTTCTTGGAACATTGAACTTGAAATTATGGACAAATTATATCCTATTGGGCCTTTTGTTCACTATTTATCATGTTTTTAATGTTTTAAATCACTCTCATGTGACGTTAGAAGCAGTGCCGAGTATATAGCAACTACCGGTAGCGTCGAGTAGATAGCAACTACCAGCAGTGCCAGTTTGTGTTATTCAAGCGAAGAAGTTGTAATTTACTTCCTTCATTGTCGCATACTTCTAAGGCATGTATAAATTACGGTTTGTAACTCTTAATATTCCTAGACTGTGGTTAATGTCTATATTCAGTTACTTTTTTTTGTTTATGTGTGCTACAATATGGATTTTTCTGTGGGGAATCCTAATGTGATACTAGAGGTTGGTTTTGAAACTTGTTTTGTTATGATATTGTGAAATCCACATCTCTTTTCTTAAAACTTAATTTCCTTAAATTGTACGTGACAATGGGATATTTAGTAACTTTACAATGAAAGTGGTAAGTATGACGGTCACCTGTGTAAAACCATTTAAAATTTGACGGAATTAGATAGAAAGGACTTAATTACACCAATTTAATGACGTTGAGGACTATTTTGTCAAAAGTAAAAAATAGGAACTAAATTGTCGCCTACTAAAGAGGTTAGGGACTATCCATGTCAATTAGCCAAAATTAAATTTTAAAATGTTCAAATAATCATTTCAATTATTTTGAGAATTTTTTCAATTTTCAACGATTGATTTTATTTAATATTTTGGTTAATAATGTTTTAAATTGTATTTGATATAGGTTTAGAGTTATGTTTGTTTGACAACTTAAATTCTTAATTTGAGTTGTGTATGTGAGAGAAAAATATTATAGTTAAAAAGTTGAATTTGAATGTTTGCGAGAAAAAACACTGTAACAATAAAATTTGTGTTGTGACTTAAGTTATGAAAAAAATAAGAATGTCTCTATATTTTCAGAAATTCAATTGCTTCAAAAGAAATTTTGAGATTACTTTATAAACACAAAGGGTGTTTTGAGCATGATTTTATAAATACAAGTGGTTTTTTGGGCATTCGAATAATGAGAAGGACAAAAGTGGTATGCAAACAAAACATAAGGGAAATTGTTTAGTATTTTGTCATTTTTTTAAGGTAGTATTTTTCCATTCTAAATTATCAAATCAAGATTACAATAGATTTAACAAATATAACAGTTTAATATAAATTAATAATAATTTGACACTTCGATATTATGTTATATTGATGGATAATCAATTGCCTATCATACAATTCTCTAATTTTGATGCTTGAACCATACGAGTAGATTTGCAGCCAAAGTTGGTCAAATTGATGTTGATATCACTTAAATCGAAGTTTTGAAAATTGGACAAAAATGAAGTACAAAGTTTAAGCATGTCTGTTGTTGGTCCTAATTGTGTGATTTTGTGGTCAATTTTCAATCATATGGGCAATGAGGATTGAGTTCGCTTTGGGGATATTCACTCTAAAGAATATGTAACTAAGCCAGTTACATTTTACAATTCAGTTACATTGTTTGGTATATTTCCCATCATAATCATGAAATTTCTTTACCAAACTATAAGGCACTTCATACAATATTCGGCACTACTTTTTGTGGGTCGTTCGGAACCAACAAGGCATTTTTATATGAGAGCAAGTACACTAGGATAAGATAGTTACTTCAAGTTAGTTAAGGTTAAGGCTTCCAATCTATAAAATAAACTTCCAATTTATTTCCATTAAAAATGTATGATTCCCAAATTTTATTTTTCTAAGGTTATGATCGAAGCTGATAGCTAAGTTACATTTTTTTACTTATTCGCAGCTCATTGACATTTTTTTCTTTCTAACTCCGAAATAAACTTCCAATAAAAAGCGCTTTTGATTCGACTCACTCAAAATTAGTATTTGGTTAGGATAGTTATGATTTAAGATTTTAATCCTGATGTGTGTTTCAAACCACGAATCACCTTTGATTCTAAAACCACGTCATTGGTTTTGGGTGGTTCAAACTCCTAATTTTGGTTCTGGTTTCAGAACCATAATTTGGACCAAAAATCATAAATTATGATTATGATTCTAAAATCAAAACTAAAATTACATTGATTTAAACTCTCATACCAAACGAATCCTAAATGTTCCTATAAATGGCTCTTTAGACTTGACAAGCAGTGGCCCAATCTAGCTTGTTATCAATCTTAATTGGGAAACCCAAGCCCCTTTCTGAACTCCTAGAAGAAGCCGGAAGCCCAAAAGTCATAATTATGAAATTTTCGTAAAATTGCAGTTAAAGGAAACCTTTTTGTTTGTCAGAGTACAAGTTCAATGAGACTGAGGGCATATTTAGTTTGTTGATTTGAGTTTTTAATTTTAGTTGAGATGCGATTTTATGTGAGCACTTTTTTCTGTAGCAAAAAAGTTAGATGTGACTATTTCTGAGGGCTTTTTTTTTTACTATAACAAAACTCAAATCGGTAAAATAAATAAAACCCTAGTAATTACTATCTATTTATTAGTTATTAAGCATATTTATTTATTAACTATTAATTAATATATAATATAATTAGTAATTCATAATTAATTATTTAATATAACTTGTTGATAATCATTAATTGTACTATGTTGATTCCCGCACAATTTAAAAATTGAAAATTATTTTTAGGCTACTTCTAATTTTATCAGTAAATTCTTTAAAATTTTTTAAAATTATTTTTTATAATTTTTACTAAACACTATTATCAACTTCTCATAATTATAGAAGTGATTTTGGGCTCCAATAAGCATTATCAAATACACCCATTGTCTAAGGTCTTATTCACTTCACATATTTAAATTTTCAATTTGAGCTGAGATATGATATTTTCTGAGAGTTTTTTTTACTGTAATAGAAAAAGTTAGATGTGACATTTTTTAAGAGCCTTTTATTTTAAAACTTAAAACTGAAAATTCGAATTAGTGAAATAAACGAGGCCTAAATATCCCTGTAAAGGGCCCTTTAGACTTGACAAGCAGTGGCCCAATCTAGCTTGTTATCAATCTTAATAGGGAAACCCAAGCCCCTTTCTGAACTCCTAGAAGAAGCCGGAAGCCCAAAAGTCATAATTACGAAATTTTCGTAAAAAAAAAAAAAAACGGTTAAAGGAAACCTTTTTGTTTGTCAGAGTACAAGTTCGATGAGATTGATGGCACATTTAGTTTATTGATTCGAGTTTTTAAATTTACTTGAGATGCGATTTTATGTGAGCGCTTTTTTCTGTAACAAAAAAGTTAGATGTGACTATTTCTGAGAGCATTTTTTTACTATAGCAAAACTCAAATCGGTAAAATAAATAAGACCCTAGTAATTACTATCTATTTATTAGTTATTAAGCATATTTATTTATTAACTATTAATTAATATATAATATAATTAGTAATTAATTATTAATTATTTAATATAACTTGTTGATAACCATTAATTGTACTATGTTGATTCCCGCACAATTTAAAAATTAAAAATTATTTTTAAGCTACTTCTAATTTTATCAGTAAATTCTTTAAAATTTTTTTAAATTATTTTTTATAATTTTTACTAAACACTATTATCAACTTCTCATAATTATAGAAGTGATTTTGGGCTCCAATAAGCATTATCAAATACACTCATTGTCTAAGGTCTTATTTACTTCACATATTTAAATTTTCAATTTGAGCTGAGATGTGATATTTTCTGAGAGTTTTTTTTTACTGTAGTAAAAAAAATTAGATGTGACATTTTTTAAAAATTTTTTATTTTAAAAACTTAAAATTAAAAATTCAAATTAATTAAATAAATGAGGCATAAATATCCCTGTAAATGGCCCTTTAGACTTGGCAAGTAGTGGCCCAATCCAGTTTGTTACAATCTTAATTGGGCAACCTGGGCCCGTTTTGAACTCCTAGAAGATGCCGGAAGCCCAAAAATCATAATTATACATTTTTCGTAAAAAAAAAAAAAAAGCGCGGTGAAAGGAAGCCTTTTTGTTTGTCAGAGTACAACTGTACAAGTTCGACGAGACCTAGCAAACGCAGGGCAACCATAGCTAACAATAACGAACGGCGATTTCTGCCCTAACTCTCTCTCTAAGATTGAATTGATGGGGAGCTTCGCGAACAGCAGCAGAAATGGCAGCGGCGGCAGCGCCATCGTGGACAAGGGGGTGGATTTCGCGCAGTACTTCTGCACCTACGGCTTCCTCTACCACCAGAAGGAGATGCTCTGCGATCGCGTTCGCATGGACCCCTACTTCAACGCCATCTTCGTAAACAAACACCATTTCACAGGAAAGGTATGTTAATATATATGTGTGTATATATATATATATATATATATGCGAGTGTGTGTATATATTTTCCTGTAGTTTTTTTTTTTAACTTGTATATGCACCAGAACGGAGATGAATTCATTTTCTTAGGTTTCGGATGTTTATTATTTTTGTTGAATGAAAATATTGATACCTTTTTACTCTGAGCTCTGTTTGAACACTATTCGCTTTTAGCCGAGTGAATTGAAAAGGAAATAAAATTTGTTCCTTAAGAGTGTGATTTCGTAATGAGTTTGGTTTTTTGACAGAAAATCTGTGGTGGTTGTTGTAGTTACTGCCAGTAATAATTTGTTTTGAAATTTGGTTATCATGGAAATGGTTAATTTTCGGAGCTGAGCTTCGGTTCAATCATATTGTTTTAGTGGAGAGGAAGCACCTAATCCTTTTGAGGGATTTGCATATATCATATATGTTATGACGTTATGAGTATGATTTTGTACTGAGTTTGAAGTTTTGGGAGAAACTTTTAAGAGGCCATTCGGCTTTGTTAGTGTATTGTGAAGTATTAGCACGTTCTGACTATCCTGGAAAATTGCCATTTAATGTGCTTGTGCTGAAGGTTGTGTTGGATGTGGGGACTGGGAGTGGCATTCTTGCAATATGGTCGGCGCAAGCTGGTGCAAGGAAGGTTTATGCCGTGGAAGCAACTAAGATGGCAGAACATGCTTGTGCGCTTGTAAAAGCAAATAACCTCCAAGATGTGGTTGAAGTGATTGAGGGTCCCGAGAAAGGTTTTCTCCTTGTTTAATTAATCTAGTTAAGTTGTGTCATTTGAGTTTATCCTTGCTATGAACATTTAGACCAACGTTTGTGCAATTGATGTGATTATCTCTCAGTGGATGGGATATTTTCTTCTTCGTGAGTCTATGTTTGATTCAGTGATTTGTGCAGGTGACCGCTGGTTGAAACCAACTGGAGTAATGTAAGCCTGTTTTGCATCTAATTGTCTTTCAAATTTGGTTTCTTGGTGTTGTTGAATGCAGAAACTTATAAGATCTTGTTATTGGATTTTTTTTAATACTCAAAAGTAATTACGGAGTACCTTTTAATCTTATGTCTAGCCAAGTCTCCACAATAATAAATATGTGCTTATGGTGTCTTTGCAGACATATATTGTTTCATGACTTTATTTAGCATGTCAGGATCTCATTCCAGACTTCCACATAATTTAAGTAGTAATTGATAGTAATCTTGTGACTGCCACATAATTGAAGTAGAAATTGATAGTAATTTTGTTCAACAACATCTGTGTCAAGTAGACAGAAACTTTATGTTTACTGTACATGTGTTTGTGTCATTGTGCTAAACTTAGGGGACTCAACATCCAGATATTCTTGGAATTTTGTCAAGTGGGCATTCATATATGAGTATATGCAACCAATATGATGCTCACATATTTAGCTATTTCCTTATATTTCTAGAATTGCTGTCTTAGATCTGTGATGGAGCATTTGTTTCTGTGTTATATAGATTTTTGGTATGCAGTCACCATAATTTTTATGACAGCCCTTATGTATTATGCCCGTTCAGTGGGTATTAATTGGTGATTGAATAATTTTTAGATGATTTTGAAATGGTGCATGCACCTCCTTTGATGGGTGTTAATTTGCTACTGGATGGTTTTCACATTATTTGAAATGATGCATTTAGGATTGATCCGAGTTGATGAACAAACTTTTTGTTTCATAGGTATCCTAGCCATGCTCGTATATGGGTGGCACCTATCCGGTCGGGAGCGGGGAGCATAAAATGGGTGATTATCAATCAACTATGGATGAGTTGTGTGACTTTGTAGACTAGACAAAAACTTATTATGGTGTTGATATGAGTGTTTTGTCAAAACCTTTCTCTCAAGAGCGTAAGAAATACTATCTACAGTGTTTCTTAATTTTCTCGTGGCCATTTGAGTTTCATTTCTTTCTCTTTTTTAATAAATTGTTTTCGTGGATGAATTTGTTGTTCTAAGCTATATCTTTGTTGGTCAACGTTGGCATCATGTGACCATATCTTATGGAAGTAAAATATCCAAAGACCTTTACAACACACACACACACTAAGGAGTAGTATTAAATCTACTGTTTGGATAAATGCTTATTTTTCTAATTAATCATTTTGTTGAATCTGTGCATAAATATTCGAGGCTACTAATTAGAACTAAAACGCAATTGATAGTCATCTTGAAGTTCTATGTTTTTTCGCTTGTGCATTGTCATTTACTAATAAAGTTTCTCAAATAATCTGTCTTCTTTTGAAGTATTCTATTTGCTTAAGTTGCATGGTGCATGTATAAAATTTTCGTTAGTTTTGGTGCAGGTTTTGTTGGCCATGCTGTTTGGGTTTGCGGATTTCGGCTTTGATTTGGCATTTTTTTTGGTTAGTTTTGGTGCAGGTTTTTGTTACTCGAGTCACCAATCGCTTGGAGGAGACAGGTTTGCCGTGTTGATTTCGGGCCGGAGGAAGCAGGCTTGTCATGTTGATTTCGGCTTTGATTTGGCATTTTTTTCTAGTTAGTTTTGGTGCGGGGTTTTGGCTGGTCATCTTTGTTTTGGGTTTCTTGTTGAATGAATGTCTGGTTAGTTTTAGTGCAGGTTTTGCTGGCCATGCTGTTTGGGTTTGTCTAGTTAGTTTTGGTGCGTTTTCTTTGGCCATCTTTGTTTTGGGTATCTTTGTTTGGGTTTCTGGTGAATGAATGAATGAATGGTTTTGCTAGCCATCTTTGTTTGGGTTTCTTGGTGAAAATTAATGAATGATCGGTTTGGCTTGTTTTTTATGTTAGATGAATGAATGAATGAATGTTAGATGAATGAATGATCAGTTTAGTTTGTCTTTTATTTTAGATTTATTTGACAAACTTGACATCTTTGGTTTTTTTTTTTTTTTTTTTTTTTTTTTTTTTTTTTTTTTTTTTTCAGAGGGCTCCAGTATCAAACTCAAGAGTTCGGGAATGAATGAATGGCAGAGGGCTCTAGTATCAAACTTGAGAGTTCGTGAGTGAATGAATGAATGAACGAATAATCAGTTTGACTTGTTTTTTTATGTTAGATGAATGAATGAATGAATGTTAGATGAATGTTAGATGAATGAATGAATGAATGTTAGATGAATGTTAGATGAATGATCAATTTGGTTTTTTTTTTTTATGTTAGATTTATTTGATAGAGTTGACATCTCTCGATTTTTTTTTTTTTTATAGGCTCCAATATCAAAGTCGAGAGTTCAGGAATGAATGAATGACAGCGGGCTCTAGTATCAAATTCGGGAGTTTGTAAATGAATGAATGAATGATCAGTTTGGCTTATTTTTTATGTTAGATGAATGAATGAATGAATAAATGTTAGATGAATGTTAGATGAATGAATATTAGATGAATGTTAGATGAATGAATGTTAGATGAATGTTAGATGAATGAATGATCAGTTTGACTTGTTTTTTATGTTAGATTTATTTGACAGACTTGACATCTTTGTTTTTTTTTTTTTTTTTTTTTTTTTTGGGGCTCCAAGATCAATTCGAGAGCTCAGGAATGAATGAATGGCAGATGGCTCTAGTATCAAACTCGAGAGTTCGTGAATGAATGAATGATCAATTTAGCTTGTTCTTTTTATGTTAGATGAATGAATGAATGTTAGATGAATGTTAGATGAATGAATGATCATTTTGGATTGTTTTTTATGTTAGATTTATTTGATAGATTTGACATCTTTGACTTTTTTTTTTCAGAGGGTTCCAGTATCAAACTCGAGAGTTCAGAAATGAATGAATGACAGAGAGCTCTAGTATTAAACTCGAGAGTTCGTGAATGAATGAATGAACGATCAGTTTGGTTTGTTTTTTAATGTTAGATGAATGAATAAATGTTAAATGAATGAATGAATGTTAGATGAATGAATGATCAGTTTGACTTGTTTTTTATGTTAGATTTATTTGACAGACTTGACATCTTTTTTTTTTTTTTTTTTTTTTTTTTTTTTTTTTTTTTTTTTCAGAGGGCTCCAGTATCAAACTCGAGAGTTCGGGAATGAATGACAGAGGGCTCTAGTATCAAACTCAAGAGTTCGTGAATGCAAGATTGAATGATCAATTTGGTTTGTTTTTAATGTTAGATGAATGAATGAATGAATGTTAGAGGAATGCTAAATGAATGAATGTTAGATGAATGTTAGATGAATGAATGAATGTTAGATGAATGAATGAATGTTAGATGAATGAATGATCAGTTTGGCTTGTTTTTTATATTAGATTTATTTGACAGACTTGACATCTTTGGTGTTTTTTTTTTTTTTTTTTTTTCAGAAGGCTCCAGTATCAAACTCGAGAGTTCAGGAATGAATGGCAGAGGGCTCTAGTATCAAACTCGAGAGTTCGTGAATGAATAAATGAATGAATGATAAGTTTGACTTGTTTTTTATGTTAGATTTATTTGACAGACATTACATCTTTGTCTTGTTTTTTTTTTTTTTTTCAGATGGCTCCAATATCAAACTCGAGAGTTCGGGAATGAATGAATGAATTAATTAACGAACTTGAGGAGTTCCGGAATGAATGAATAGCAGAGGGCTCCAGTATTGAACTCGAGATTTTGGGAATGAATGAATTAATGAATGAATGATCAGTTTGGCTTGTCTTTTATGTTAGTTTTATTTGACAAACTTGACATTTTTGACTTATTTTTTTTCAGAGTGCTCCAATATCAAATTCGAGAGTTTGGGAATGAATGAATGAATGAATGAACGAACGAACTCGAAGATTTGTTTTTGGTATTCAAGTATTTGGCTTTGATTTGCCGCTTCAACTGACATGTTCTTGGTTAGCATTTGTATGTCTTATTTCCTTCCTCTATGTGTTATTTTGTCATGTTCTATCTCTCTCTTCTTTTTGTGAACATATTATGTTGGCTTGGTATGCATTGATTTGTTATGTCCATTTCCTTTCAGGTTAAGAATTTAGGACAAATGTTTTTGTAGATTTATTTATCTAATCTTAAAGAAGAATGCTTACTTACAAACCAAGTTTTCTGGGCACCATGTCACTATGTCATTGGCTTGAAGATACTGAATCAACTTGTTTCTGAGATGAATCAGGTCAGCATCATATACATTGTGCATAAATTTGTGTGTGTATATATATATATATATATATATATATGTACATATATGTTGTATTAAATGGCACCATTTTGGGCGTAGTGAAAAATGCTTAATTTGCAACAAAAACAATAGACAAATATAAGGAACAGTCTCCTTATGTCATGTATTCGAAATTCTCTAATTGCATAGAGTTTCTATTTATCTAATGTTTTCTTTATAGAAAGTTTATCCCAAATTCTATGTTTTTCACATTTTCTTTGTCTATAATTTATCGACCACATCTTGGATTATCTCAGATCTTGCCAACGTAGGATAGCTAACATTTTTAGGGAGCAATCACTTCTTTAAATTTCTCAGATATCCATAAGTTCATTGCATCAGTTAAAAAACGATGGTAGGTGTTTTCATTAATTGATAATGTTAAATGTTATATATAATATGTTTTTCTCATTTGCTATTGCCAACATTTATGTCTTAACCAATGATTTTGTTGAAAGTAAGTTGCAGGAATTTGCTCTCTCACTTTCCCTCAGTTGTTTGTCATTTGATTTTCTGGAGACTTCATTTGATGAAAGTTCAGATGAGATTGATACTGTTCAGGTATAATTATAAAGAATAATTACATTGACTTTTACTTATATTTTGAATATGTATATATATGTATATATATATATATATATATTATTTTTTATTTTTGTACTCTTGGTTAGAATTTTTTTATTTATTTATTTTTTTCTAGATGTACAGATTCCTACTTCTTGGAGGCCAATCCTTGAGGATCTTTCAACACTGCAAATCTTTTTTGATTATTCCGCAATTATTCAGTCATTTTTCAAAGAAGGTTTGTAATGTAGGTTTGTAATGTTTGTTCCTGCATTTATATATATATATATATATATATATATATATATTGGTAAACTTGCATTAATAAGAGAAAAAAGGTACAAAAAGGGACAAGGGTCCACTAGAAGGGAAAAAGAAGCAAAACTGAAGGTTTCTAAGAGAGAGTTGAGTACTTTATTTCTCTTATTTTCTTACATAAACCGACCTCCTTATATAAATGAGCAAGGGAATAGCAAAATAAGGAAAGTAAAACAAATAAGTAAACAAATCAAAATAAACGGAAATTGCCTAATATTCTAATCCCTTGACTTTAGCTATCAATCCTCATCATTCCTCTATACTTGGATAGAATTAAGACATCTATACATTCCTAATTTACCGACACCCCCCTTCAAGTTGGTGCATAGATGTTTATCATGTCTAACTTGCTTACAAAGAACTCAAAATTTTGTCGAAGTAGACTTTTGGTGAAGACATCGGCAATTTGCTGAGTTGTAGGCAGGAAAGGTATGCAGATAACTCCATTTTTCAGTTTCTCCTTAATAAAGTGTATCAATCTCCACGTGCTTCGTTCGATCATGTTGTACTAGATTATTCGCACTACTAATTGCTACCTTATTATCACAAAATAGCTTCATTGGTAGCTCCACTGGTTGGTTCAGTTCTTCTAGGATTTTCTTCAGCCAAAGAATCTCACAAATTCCTAGGGCCATCCCCTTATATTCAGCTTCAGCACTACTCCTAGCCACAACACTTTGCTTCTTACTCATCCATGTCACTAAGTTTCCCCATAGAAAAGTACAATAACCTGAGGTAGATCTCCTATCCGTCACAGATCCTGCCCAGTTTGCATCAGTGTAGACTTCAATCTTTCGTTGATCGGTTTTCTTAAACAATAATCCTTTTCCTGGAGTCCCCTTCAAGTATCTTAGAATTCTATAGACTGCTTCCAAGTGTTCTACATAGGGAGAATGCATGAATTGACTCACCATACTGACTGCAAAAGATATATTTGGTTGTGTATGCGACAGATATATTAATTTCCCTACCAAACGTTGGTATCGACCGGTGTCTACAGGAACTCATTTAACTTCTCCAAGCTTCGAGTTAAACTCCATAGGAGTATCTGATGGTTTACACCCACTCATTCCTATTTTTTCCAATAGGTCTAGGATATACTTTCGTTGGGAAACTGCTATACCTTTCTTAGAACAAGCAATTTCTAGTCCAAGGAAGTATCTAAGTGGTCCGAGATCCTTCGTCTCAAATTCAGGGGCAAGACTCTTCAGTTTACAGATTTCCTCAAGGTCATCACCAGTGTGAATAATGTCATCTACATAGACAATCAAAACTGCAATTCTACCTTTAGCAGAGATCTTCACGAACACGGTATGATCAGCTTGCCCTTGTAAGAACCCTTGAGTTTTTACAAACCTTGTAAATCTATCGAACCATGCCTTCGGGGACTGTTTGAGTCCGTATAGTGACTTCCTCAACCTGCAACATTTCTTCCCAAAGCTCTCAACAAAACCCGGGGGAGCTTCCATGTAGACTTCCTCTTCTAGATCTCCATTTAGGAAAGCATTCTTGATATCAAGTTGATGTAGAGACCAGTCCAGGTTAACTGCAATTGAAAGTAACACTCTCACAGTATTTAGTTTGGTAACTGGTGAGAAAATTTCAGAATAGTCGATGCCATAAGTCAGTGTAAACCCTTTGGCAACTAATCGCGCCTTGTATCTTTCAAGTGACCCATCAGAATTGTACTTCACAGTAAACACCCACTTTTATCCAACTAGTGTCTTTCCTTCTGGAAGGTCCACTTTTTTCCATGTCCTATTTTTCTTAAGAGCTCTCATCTCCTCAAGGATCGCCTCCCTCCATTCAGGAACACCTAGAGCCTCCTGTATATTGTTAGGAACAACAATGCAAGACACTTTGGAAGTAAAAGCACGAAATGATGGAGACAGACTATGATAGGACAGATAATTATACAAAGGGTATTTGGTACACGCTCTGGTTCCCTTCCTAATAGCAATAGGCAAATCTATATTTTCATCAAACTCTGATATGATATCTGGTTTAGAAGACTCAGACTCAAAATGACTTGACTCAGACTGAGAATTACCTGACTGACCTTCAATATCAGGATTTGCCCTTGGGTTAGTTTCTTGATTATGCTACAAGTTGTTGGTCTTTTTCTGTCGTTCCGGACACTTGAATAGACCATCCCTTTATAACGGTTACCACCTTGCCTCGCACACATCTCAATCCCTTCCTGAGTTTGATTTTCTAAAGGCACAGAAGAACAATCCCTGTTTCCATTATTTGAGACATCATACGTTTTTGAGATAGAATCATGAAGTGTATCTTTACTATTCTTAGGTTCATTGTTATTATTATGAGCATTAGCATTAGGTAAGAAATCATCTAATAACCAACCAAAGGTGGAATCCGAATCTTCCCTAGATGTCCCCCCTGAAGATGAGGTATGTTGAAAAATGGTTTATCTTCAAAGAAGTTTACATCCATAGAATTGAAAAATTTTTGGGATATGGGATCAAAACACTTGTATCCTTTCTGAGTTGAAGGGTAACCAACAAATGCGCATTTTTTTGCTCTAGGATCAAGTTTTTTCCTATTATTATCATGGACATGGACGAATGCTGTGCACCCAAACACTCTAAGTGAGAGATCATAGGATAGCTGAGAGGAAGGAAATCACGTCTTAAAGTAATTCAAAGGGGTTTCAAATTTTAAAACTTTTGAAGGCATCCGATTGATCAGATATGTAGTATTAAGAATAGCCTCACCCCATAAGTATTTAGGAACCTTTGTGGAGAACATTAAAGACCGTGTAACCTCTAAAAGATGTTTATTTTTCCTCTCTGCTACCCCATTTTGTTGGGGAGTATTATTGCATGAACTTTGGTGGACAATACCTTTCTCACCAAAAAAATCTCCTAAGATCTGGTTGAAATACTCTTTACCATTATCATTTTTGAAAATCTTAATTTGGGTTTGAAATTGGGTTTGAATCATTTTATAAAAAGATTTGAACACATTTTCAGCATCGGATTTTTCATTAAGAAGAAATACCCATGTAACTCAAGTATAATCATCAATGAAGGTTATGAACCACCTTTTTCCAGTTTTCGTTTTAATTCTTGAAGGCCCCCACACATCACTATGAATCATAGTGAATGGTTCTGTGGCCTTGTAAGGTTGTGCTGGAAAGGATACTCTGCGATGTTTGGCAATTTCACAAATTTCACATTGAAAATGAGATGGATTTTTATTCATAAAAAGTTTAGGAAACATATGTCTCATATAATAGAAACTTGGATGTCCTAATCTAAAATGCCATGACAGAATTTCATTCTCTCTAAGAACTGAAATAGAATTGAGACAAGTCTTATGGGATTGCCTATTCAAGTCATATCCATCTTCGAAGAAATAGAAACCTCCAACTTGCCTAGCATTGCCAATCATCTTTTCCGTAGTCAAATCCTGAAATTTACATCCAGATGAAGAAAAATTAGCAAGACAGTTTTGTTACATTGTTAGTTTACTGACTGGCAACAGGTTACAAGATAACTTGGGAACATGAAGAACTTTTTGGAGTGTAAAACAGGGAGAAATCACAATTGATCTTTTCCCGGCTACGGCAGAGAAAGAACCATCTGCGATTTTTACTTTTTGATTTCCTGCACACGGACTATAGGATGAGAACATTTTAGAGAAACCGGTCATATGATCTGTTGCACCAGAGTTAATTATCCCCAAATCATTTGAATTGACACTAAAACAAGACGCAACTAGAAGACTACCTTTTTGAACCAGAGAACAAGAAGGATTGGAATTAGGGACACTTTGGGATTGGAGACGTTTACAGATTTGCTCTAACTGTTCCTTTGTGAATGGCTGTGTTCCAGAAGTAGTTTCAAGCCCTGATTTGGCTGCATTGGCATGGAAACCACGCTCATCTCCCGGTGGTTTCTTCTTCCATTTGTTCGGCTTTCCATGAATTTTCCAACACGTCTCTCGAGTGTGCCATGGCCGCTTACAGTGATCACACCAAGGCCTTACTTTGCAATTCTTGTCTCCATTAGCCTCAACTTCTCGGGAGAGGAGTACTGATTTTTCTTCCTCTGGTTCGGGTTTCTCAATAATCACCTTCCGCCTCATCTCTTCTCTCCCAACTTCAGAGAAAACTGCATGGGTAGAGGGCAGTGGTTTTCTTCCCAATATTCGGCCTCTAACTTTGTCAAGTTCTTGATTCAAACCTGCCAAGAAAACATAAACACGATCGTTTTCTTCCCTTTTTTTGTCGGTACTGTCATTAGGACACTCCCAATCATCTTCATAGCAAAAATCTAATTCCTGCCACAAAGATACAAGTTCATTATAAAACATAGTAACATTCCGGTTCCCTTGTTTGGCTTTCCACAACTTTGTTTTCAGTTCAAAGATTTGAGAAGAATTTTTGATGTCGGAATACATCTCACGAATTACATCCCACACATCTTTGGCTGTCGGCAGAAACATGTGTGGTTTTCTAATGGCTGGCTCCATTGAATTGATTAACCACGCAATGACTAGAGAGTTTTCTGACCTCCATGACGCCATCTTCGGATCTCCTGTAGCCGGCATGGTTGTTTCTCCAGTCAAATGGCCAAGCTTCCCTCTGCCATCAATTGCCAATTTTATGGATTAAGCCCATTTCCGATAGTTTTGACCATTCAGCCTATGGTTTGTTAATTGGAAGGGTATATTCGAGCCCAGAAAATTTTCACCACTGCTGGTTGTTCCTCCACAGCTGGTTGTACCTCCTCCACTGGTCACCGGAATTGTGTTCTGTGACTGTGCATCTTCAGCCGCAACACTGCTTGACCCAGTCATCGCCCGCTTGTAATTCATCTATGGCTAAATAATTTCTAGAGCCATGGCTCTGATACCATGAAGGTTTCTAGGAGAGAATTGAGCACTTTATTTCTCTTATTTTCTTACATAAACCGGCCTCCTTATATAGATGAGCCAGGGAATAGCAAAATAAGGAAAGTAAAACAAATAAGTAAACAAATCAAAATAAACGGAAACTACCTAATATTCTAATCCCTTGACTTTAGCTATCAATCCTCATCATTCTTCTATACTTGGACAGAATTAGGACAGCTATACATTCCTCATTTATCGACAAAAACTAGAGGGCCTAAACAAGAACCCTAAAACCTAACTAAGGCCTCGTTCACTTTGCGGATTTTTGAGTTTTTAATTCAAGCTGAGATGTGACATTTTTTGAGAATTTTTTACTGTAGCAGAAAAAGTCAGATGTGACATTTTCTGAAAGCTTTTTACTGTAGAAATTTGAAACTGAAAATTTGAATAAGTGAAATGAACGAGGCCTAATTGTTGGCAATTCAGATCAATCGGATTGATTTAGGAGATTTGGTTTATGTTAAAATTCCAAATTTTTAGGCTTATAATCAGTTTCTGGATTTAGGATAAGTTGTTCCTGATTTGGTTTGATTTAGCAAATAACCTTCCTATTCTCTAGGCCATTATTTTAGGAGATTTAGTTTCACAATTATATTATAAATAGAAGCCCTATGTACATAATTTTTATGAAATAGAAAAACAAAAAGCATTATTCCTACTTTCATGGTACCAGAGCCGAGGAAACCCTAACCTGGGCATTCAATGGTGGAATCAACGTTCTCAGCAATCACGGGCGAAATAGAGACGGTGGTCACCAACACCATTACGTCGAGTGGATCCGAGAATTCCACTTTCCAATTCACGGTTGAGAAACTTAATGGGAAAAATTTTCTTGAAGGGGCTCAATTGATCAAACTGGTGATTGATGGAAAAGGCAAGTTTGGATATCTCACCAGAGAAACTAAGAAGCCATCCTCTACCGATGCCTCCTTTTAGAAGTGGAAGTCAGAAAATACGATGGTAACCGCATGGCTGGTCAATTCGATGAAGCCCTCATTTTGAAAAACCTATATGTTTTTTCCTACCGCAAAGGATGTTTGGGATGCTGTGAGAGAAACATACTCTGATGTGGAAAACTCTTCCCAAATATTCGAGATTAAGACTCAGTTATGGCAAATGAAACAAGAGGAAAAGGAAGTTACTGAATACTACACAGAGATGAAGGCTCTCTGACAAGAACTTGATCTGAGTTATGAAGAAGATTGGGAATGCCCTGGAGACAGCGTAAGATTTAAGAAGAGGCTGGAGAATGAGAGTGTCTTTGAATTTTTGACTGGGCTCCACCGAGAATTAGATGAAATGAGAGGAAGAATCTTAGGCCGAAGACCGTTGCCCTCAATCCGTGAAGTTTTTTCCGAGATAAGACGAGAAAAGAATAGGCGCAAGGTGATGCTGAAACTCCTTGCCTCCACTGTACTGATTGGTTCTGGACTAGAAACGTCTGCACTGATAACAAAAAGGGGACTGAATGGACTAGGTCAGAGTGAGCAAAGGAAAAAACCATGGTGTGAGCATTGTCACAAGATCGGTCACACTAAGGATACATGTTGGGAATTGCACGGGAAACCACCAGATTGGAAGCCAGTAGCTTGCAAGTGGGTGTTTACCCTGAAATACAGAACCAATGGAACAATAGAGCGATACAACGCTGCCTCGTTGTTTAGGGTTTTATACATGACTTATGGCATTGACTACACCAAACATTTGCTCTGTGGCAAAGCAAAATACTGTAAGGGTTCTCTTATCATTGGCATCCAATTTGGATAGGTCACTTCACCAACTTGACATAAAGAATGCATTCTTGAATGGAGAATTAGAAGAGGAAGTCTACATGGAATTACCACTGGGGTTTAGTGAAGGGCAGGAAGAGAAATAGGTATGTAAACTTAAGAGGTCACTTTATGGTCTCAAGTAGTCCCCAAGAGCATGATTTGACAGGTTTGCTAGAGTAATAAAGAACCAAGGATATCTATAGGGACAATTAGATCATACTATGTTCTTCAAACAAGCCAAAGATGGGAAGAATAATCCTAATAGTCTATGTGGATGATATAATCCTTACCGGCGATAATGAGGCAGAAATGGAAAACTTGAAGAGGGTTCTAGCCACATAGTTTGAAGTAAAAGATCTGGGGCGAATGAGGTATTTCTTGGGAATGGAAGTTGCTAGATCAAAGAAAGGAATCAGTGTCTCTCAAAGAAAATATGTACTTGATCTCCTCACAGAGACCGGTATGCTTGGATGCAAACCTAGTGACACCCCAATTGAAGCGGGAAAGAAGACTGAAGATGCTGGAAAGATGGTTGACAAAGATAGATATCAGAGACTAGTAGGCAAACTAATATACTTGTCTCATACCTGACTCGACATTGCATTTGCAATAAGTGTGGTGAGTCAACACATGCATTCACCAAGGGAAGCTCATCTGGAGGCAGTGTACAAGATACTCAGATATCTCAAAGGCTCACCTGGCAGGGGAATACTCTTCAAAAAAATCAACTGCAAGGGAATAGAAGTCTACACAGATGCAGACTGGGCAGGCTTGATTGAAGACAGAAGGTCCACCTCAGGATATTGTACCTTTGTATGGGGGAACCTAGTAACCTGGAGGAGTAAGAAGCAGAATGTGGTGGCTCGAAGCAGTGCTGAAGCAGAGTTTAGAGGAGTTGCTCAAGGAATATGTGAAGTACTATGGCTGAAAAAACTCCTAGAAGAACTTTAAGTCATAGTAGAGTTCCCAGTTAAACTTTACTGTGATAACAAAGCAGCAATTAACATATCTCTTAATCTTGTCCAACATGACATAACTAAGCATGTGGAAGTTGATAGACATTTCATCAAAGAGAAAGTGGAGAAGGGAATCATTTGCATGACTTACGTTCCTACTCAAGACCAGACAAATGATATCTTCACCAAAGGGCTCATAAGACAAAAATTTGATGATTTCTTAAACAAGTTGGACATGATCAACATCTATGATCCAACTTAAGGGGGAGTGTTGAAATCCCGGATTTTTAGGCTTAGAATCAATTTCTGGATTTAGGATAAGTTGTTTACTGATTTGGTTTGATTCAGCAAAAAACCTTCCTATTCTATAGGCCACAATTTTAGGAGATTTAGTTTTCACAATTGTATTATAAATGAAAGCCCTATGTACAGAATTTTTATGAAATAGAAAAACAGAAATCATTATTCCTGCTTTCAGTTTAGTCAAAATTTCTTAATTTTGTTGATTGTGTATAGTTGTTAGGAGTTGTCATATTGTATTTTGTATTAATTAGCATGATCATAGGATTTAGTCAAGAGATTTACTTTTAGACCTTTGCTGTCTTAAGTCTATTTAAATGTACTCTCTCCACGTGAATAAGATAACACAACGTAATATATTTCAAAAATTGTGTTCATGGTATCAGAGCCCAAGGGCTAAATCAATATGGCTAAAACTACCATGACCGGATCCAGATCCTTACAAGGGGAAGAAGTCACGTTTGCAAATTTTGGCTAAACTCTGGCCAATCAGTCCTTAACAACCCTTGACGGAGGAGAGACAGGTTCACTCCAGATTACAGCCCACAAACTTGATGGCAAGAACTACTTGCAGTGGGCCTAATCTGTCAAAATTGTCATCTGCGGCAGAGGAAAATTGGGATACATCACAAGAGAAATCAAAGCTCCAGCGACGATGGACCCAATGCACAGAACATGGCAAGCTGAAAATTCCATCGTGCTTGCATGGCTTATTAAGTCAATGGAGCCAAAAATTAGCCGTTGAATTTGTTCTTTAAGTCGGTGAAGGAAGTGTGGGATGCGGCACGAAAGATGTACTCTGATCTTGGGAATGCTTCACAGGTGTTCGAATTGCGGTCAAAATTGAAGGAGATGAAGCAAGGATCTTAGTCTGTTACACAATATTTCTCTGATTTGCAGGATTTATGGCAGGAACTTGATTTATTTCTTGAAGAGGATTCTCCATGTGCTATGTGTAGTGTTAAACAACAACGAGCCCTCAAAAAGGAGCGTGTGTTTGATTTTCTTGCAGGTCTCAATAGGAATCTCGATGAAGTTAGGGGGCCGATATTGAGCAAAATCCCATTCCCAAACACTGAAGAAGCCTTTGCTGAGGTTCGGCGAGAAGAATACAGACGAAGAGTAATGTGGCAAGATGACGAACCACCAAGCCAAACAACGCCAGAAGGTTCAGCCCCCGTGTCTAGAAACATTCCATCGAATGGGCAAGCCAATAATGAACCGAGGAGTTTGCGTAAAGGGGAAAGACTGGTGTGATCACTGCAACCGCCATGGCCATACTAGGGAGATATGCTGGAAAATCCATGGCAAACCTGCCAATTGGATAGCACGAAGACAGGCAGAAGGAAAATTTTATTAGACTCAATCAAATAGCAGTGACAAGAATGGGAATATTGAAAAAATTGAGAATCCAATTCAGTTCAGTAAAAAGCAAGTGGAACATTTGTACCGCCTTCTCAATCAGGCCTCAATCTCCTCTCATTCTTTGAGTCCAAATCTAGGGTCATGTTCAGTTGCTCAATTTGGTAACTATCACACAGCCTTGAAATCTTCAGTTAAATCTAAAGAGCCTTGGATCATTGATTCAGGTGCTTGCGATCATATGACAGGTTGTTACAATCTCTTTTATTCTTTTGTTCCTTGTTCTAGCAACACCACTATTAAAATTGCATACGGGTCATTATCTTCAATTGCAGGAGTCGGAACAATTAGAATCTTAAAGGATCTTGATCTAAAATATGTTCCTCATGTTCCAGCATTAAAATGCAATTTGATTTCTATCAGTAAAATCACTCAAGATAATAATTGTGTTGCTAAATTCTTGTCTTTGTCACGTCTTTTTTAGGAGCTATTATCGGGAGGACGATTGGCGATGCTAGGATTCATGATGGACTTTATTTCTTTGAGGACGAAAATAAAGAGAGTCAACAAGCTCTTGTGTCTGGTGTTAAGTTTTTTTCTGTCTTTAGTGCTAAGGAAATAATGTTGTGGCACCATAGACTTGGCCACCCCAATTTCTTATATCCGAAACGTTTGTTATCCTCTTTATTTGATAATAAAAATTATGGTCATTTTTAATGTGAGATATGTCAACTTGCAAAGCATACTCGAGTACCATTTTAACCAAAACCGTATACACCATCTACACTTTTTTTCACTAATTCATAGTGACATCTGGGGACATCCAAAATCACAACCTCAAATGGTAAAAAATGGTTTGTTACGTTCATTAATGATCATACATGAATTACTTGGGTTTATTTACTCGAAGAAAAATCAGAGACATGTCAAGTGTTCAAAAACTTCAGAAACATGATTCAAACCGAGTTTCAAACAAGTATTCGTGTACTACGAACGGACAATGGAAGAGAGTATTTTCAATCCACTTTTGGAGAATACTTATTACAAAATGAGATTATTAACCAAAGTTCATGTGTAAACACTCCACAACAAAATGGAGTCTCAAAGAGAAAGAATCCGCATTTGTTGGAAGTAGCTTGTGTTATTATGTTTAACATGAAAGTTCCAAAATACTTGTGGGGAGATGCCATATTAACAGCTACCTATCTCATCAATCGCTTACCTAGTCGAACCCTAAATTTCCAAACACCTCTAACTGTTCTCACCAAACAATATCCACAAATTTCC
The DNA here is from genome assembly GCA_012066045.3 of Morus alba. Taxonomy (NCBI): domain Eukaryota; kingdom Viridiplantae; phylum Streptophyta; class Magnoliopsida; order Rosales; family Moraceae; genus Morus; species Morus alba. Next base: position 9,969,244 of record CP050232.2, on the reverse strand, counting down.
ACCTAAAACCCCCTTCCACTAAAAACTTTCGATTGTGCAACCTTTCTCCATGTCCACCCTCACAATCGAAGTAAACTTGATCCAAGGGCTATCAAAACTATTTTTATTGGCTACTCCTCAACTCAGAAAGGTTATCGATGCTACTGTCCACAAAGTAAAAAGATATGTCTCCCGAGATGTGACCTTCTTTGAGGATACTCCATTTTATCGTCCAACTACACTTTAGGGGGAGAAGAGTGACCAAGAAGCTTCGTGGGACATCATTGATACACCAGATCCGCATCCAACAACTTTTTCTACCACACCGTCTCTACATACACCAATAGAGCCAGAACTGACCAATACAACAAACAAACTAGTATTGGAAACATGGGGAGCTATAACACCTAATCAACAAGAGCTACGTGTCTACTCTTGAAGAAAGGTTTCTCTAGGGAATAAATAAATCATGAATCCTACTCACAGTCAAGAAGTCGAACTAGTGGTAGACACTCACTGTCCAACTATTTCAGGTAGTCTCAAAAATAATTCAAGTCAAAATATTCCAATCCAAGTCCTAGTCTTGATCTAGATGTGCCAATAGCTATTAGGAAGGGTACTAGGTCTTGTACTTAACATCCTATTTACAAGTTTGTCTCCTATTCCACTGTCACCTTCTTTCTGTGCTTTTACTGTGAAGTGTTCCGGAATGGAAGGCTGTCGTACTTGAAGAGATGCGTGTTTTAAACAAAACAATATCCGAGTTTGGTGGAGCTACCCCAAGGCAAGAGTACAATAGGATGCAAATGGGTTTTCACAATGAAATATAAGGATGATGGGACCCATTGAGAGATACAAAACGTGGTTGGTAGCCAATGGTTTTACACAAACCTATGGAATTGACGACACTGAAACTTTTGCTCCTGTTGCTAAGCTCAACGCAATCCGAATCCTACTCTCACTGGTAGCAAGTTCTAATTGGCCACTATATCAACTTGATGTGAAGAATGCTTTTTTGAATGGAGAACTCAAAGAAGTTTACATGAGTCTACCACCGGGTTTTGAGGAGAAATCTAGTAACCGAATTGTGTGTAAGCTTAACAAGACCCTTTATGGTTTGAAATAGTTTCCACGTGCTTTGTTTGATCGATTCTCAAAAGTAATAAAAAACAATAGCTATGTTCAAGGACAAATTGATAATACAATGTTTGTTAAACACTCGAAGGATGGAAAGGTGACGATTCTAATAGTCTATGTTGATGATATCATAATTACTGGAGATAACATCAAGGAGATGAATGAAATCAAACAGATGATGGCAAAGGAGTTTGAAGTTAAGGATATTGGAACCTTGAAGTACTTTCTAGCAATGGAATTTGTAAGAAGTAAAAAAGCTATTTCTGTATCACAAAGGAAATACACTCGACTTACTAAAAGAAACTGGGATGCTCAGGTGTAAACCTAGTGAGACTCTAATCGAACTTGGTAACAAGACAAAAATGCTTGTAGGAGATCCGGTTGACAAAGTGAATTACCAGCGTCTCGTCAGAAAGCTCATCTATCTTTCACACACAAGACCTAACATTGCCTTCACCATAAGCTTAGTGACCCAATACATGCATGCACCCTGCCAAGGTCATCTTGATGCCGTGTATAGAATCTTGAGATATTTAAGGAGACACCGTGAAAGGGGATTGTTTTTGCAAGAAATGACGATCGAAAAGTAAAGGTGTTCACAGATGCATTTGACCGGTTCAATCGATGATAGGAAGTCAACTTCGGGTATTGTACTCTATTATGGGGAAATTTAGTAACATGGCGCAGCAAAAAACAGTTCGTTGTCGCAAGTAGTGCGTTTCGAGTATAGAGCCATGGCTCATGGAATTTGTGAAGCTATATGGATCAAGAGACTACCGTAAGAATTGAAGATTAATGCGAAGAACCTATGCAGCTATTTTGTGATAACAAAGCAACTATCAACATAGCATATAATCATTTCCATCATGATCGGACAAAACATGTGGAGATAGATCATCACTTCATCAAAGAAAAGTTAGATGGAGGCATTATCAGCATTGATTATGTTCCTACTTCTCAACAATTAGCTGATATACTAACAAAGGGGTTGACAGGACATGTGTTTGATCATCTTACAAACAAGCTTGGACTCATCAACATCTACAGTCAAACTTAAGGGGGGATGTTGGCAATTCAGATCAATCGGATTGATTTAGGAGATTTGGTTTAGTCAAAGTTTCTTAATTTAGTTGATTGTGTATAGTTGTTAGGAGTTGTCATATTGTATTTTGTATTCATTAGCATGATCATAGGAATTAGTGAAGGGATTTGCGTTTTGTCTTAAGGCTATTTGAATGCACTCTCTCCATGTGAATAAGATAACACCAAGTAATATATTTCAAAAACTGTGTTCACTAATCATTGCAAAATAATATCTCACCCCCTCTAATAAGTATGAAGATGAACACACAAGAAACCTTTAGTTTGAGAAATCCATAATGCTACCCAATCTTGAATTCTCATCCCAAAGCTCACCGCTATTTCCTTGCACATCTTCAAAAATTCAACTATTTCTTTCAAGCCACACTGTCCATGTAAGAACAATTGCGTTCTAAAGCCTTCTTTTTGTATTGTCACTTTCAAACATCAAATCACTGCCAAACAACTCCACAATACTATTTGATGGAACACAAGCAATCCCAAATTCTTGCAAAACATGATGCCAAATACTCAACGAAAAGGATTAATGGAGGAAGAGATGATCTAGTGACTCAGCAACATTTCTGCAAAGAACATACCAGTTAAGAGATAGGTAAAGGTAAGGCTTCCTCCTTTGCAACAAATCCTGAGTGTTAAGTTTACTTGACACAGGCAACCAATTAAAGATATGGACTTTAGCAGGAACGAAAAGCTTCCAAATGAAATGATTTAGGTTAAAAGAGGGATATGAATGACAATCAATTAGAGACTTAAAGAAAGAATTGCAAGAAATCAAATCTGAGCCCTCTAAATACCACAACCACTTTTTAGGAATAAATTCACTCAACCTCACCCCTCTGAACAACTTAACAGCTCCACAATTTCGCCCATCTCTCCTCTCTCAGTAGGATCCCTCCTAAAATGAAAATTCCAGGAATTATTACTTTTTTTATAAGAAGCAAGAGAACATTATTAAAAAAAGGAGAAAAGAACAGTAGAGGACAAGGAGTTTGTAAATTTTCTAGAGAACCTTTTTTACTCTCTTATTCGATAATAGTAAAAAATAGTACAGAATAAATAGGCTAAAGGAAGAAACCTTATCTTCTTAAAAAATAGAAACTATTCTAACTAAAGATAAACCCACATCCTCGAAACCTTATCTTCTTAAAAACCGACGCTCCCCCTCAATTTGGTCCAAAGATATCTATCATGCCCAACTTGCTAATTAGAAACTCAAACTTCTGCCTTATGAGCCCCTTTGTTAGAATATCTGCAACTTGCTGTGTTGTTGGAACAACTGGCGTGCAGATGATCCCTTCTTCGAGCTTCTCCTCAATGTCTTTGTCCTGTCATGTTGAGCAGGATTATGTGTAATGTTGATTGCAGCCTTGTTGTCACAATACAGTTTCATAGGATGATCATTCGGTCTTCTAAGCTCCTCGAGTACTCTTTGTAGCCATAGTACCTCACATATTCCTAGTGCCATTGATCTATACTCAGCCTCGGCACTACTTCTAGCTACTATACTCTGCTTTTTGCTCCTCCACTTAACTAAATTTCCCCATAAGAACGTGCAATATCCAGGGATAGATCTTCTATCCATAATTGATCCTGCCCAATCTGCATCAGAATAGACTTTAATTCCCTTGTGCTCACTTTTTCTAAAAATCAATCCTTTTCCTGGAGTCCCCTTTAAATACCTCGAGATCCGGTAAACCGCTTCAAGGTGTTCCTCATACGGAGAGTGCATGAATTGGCTAATTTCCCACGTTTACTGCGAATGCGATATTAGGTCTTGTATGAGACAGATAAATCAACTTGCCAACTAGTCTCTGGTATCGGTCTGTGTCAACCTGGACCTCTTTCTCTCCTTCTCCAAGATTTATGTTAAACTCCATAGGAGTATCAGCCGGTCTACATCTGCTCATCCCCGTTTCTTCTAAAAGATCAAGGATATATTTGCACTGTGAGACGACAATCCCTTTCTTGGATCGAGCAACTTCCATATCAAGAAAGTATCATAATGGTCCCAGATTCTTAATCTCAAATTCAGAAGCCAAGCATTGCTTTTACTTACTCATTTCTTTGAAATCATCTCCTGTAAGGATAATATCATCCACGTAGACAATTAAGACAACAATCTTCCGTTCAGAGGATATCGTCATGAACAAAGTATGGTATGCTTGTCCTTGAGTAAAGCCTTGGCCTTTTACAAACCTTGCAATGGTCAAGAGAACCCTCACCGTATTCAGTTTTACGTTTAGCTGGTGTAGAGGCCAATCAAGATTCACAGCAATGGACAAGAGAAGCCTCACCGTATTCAGTTTTGCTACTGGAGAGAAGGTTTCAGAGTAATCAATACCGTATGTTTGTGTGAATCCCTTTGCTACCAAATCATCTGAGTTGTACTTCACGATAAACACCCATTTGCAGCCAACAGTTGCTTTCCCGCATGGCAAGTCTACTTCTTCCCACATTTCATTTTTTTCAAGCGCCCTCATCTCTTCATAGACTGCTTCCTTCCACTCAAAAACAACTAGAGCCTCCTGTACATTTTTTGGAATAGCTACACTAGAGAGTTGTGAGATAAGTCCACGGAAGGAAGTTGACACCTTTTCATACGACACAAAATTGGACAACGGATGTTTGGTGCAAGATCTAATACCTTTTCTGAGAGCAATAGGAGTTGAAGAGTTTGGTTCAAATTTACTTGCGATTTTATCTGACACGGGATCTAGTCCACGGTTCAACTCTTGGTAGTGCCGCAAGTTGGATTTCTCTCTTCCTTGTTGATGATTCCTTCTTGAGAAAACCAGCCCTTTGTACCGTTTTGCACACATTTCTTATTTTCCATGATTATGGTCATGTAATGGCATTAAGGAAGTCTGTCCATGATTTTCAATATCCAATTTGAATTTTCATTCAAACTTGTACCTACATCATCTAATTCCTCATCTGTTTTGGGTGTAAGTTCAAAAACTGCTGGAACCATTTCAGCTTTTTTAAAAAAAATCAATATTGACGTTCGAATCTTCACTATTGCTCTCCCCCTGAAGATGAGAACTTATGTAATAACTTTTGTTTTCAAAAAATGTTACATCCATGGAGAAAGTTTTTTTGAGAGTGGATCAAAGCACTTATACCCTTTTTAATTTGACGGATAGCTAGCAAAAATGCATTTTCTTGCCTTGGGATCTAATTTCCCACGTTTATTATATGAACAAATGCAGTACATCCAAATATTTTCAAAGGAATATTGCCAAAAAGTCTTGATGTAGGAAAGCACTCTTTGAAAACATTTAAAGGGGTTTTAAATTTCAAAATCCTAGTTGGCATCCTATTTATCATGTAAGTCATTGTAAGGATAGCCTTCCCCATAAATATTTTGAACATTAATTGAAAATCTTAAGGCTCGGGCAACTTCTAGGAGATGTTTGTTCTTCCTTTCAACCACCCCATTATGTTGAGGTGTATTATTACAAGAGTTTTGATGCACAATTCTTTTTTCATCAAAAAAATCTCCCAGAATTGAGTTAAAATACTCCTTTCCATTATCATTCCGAAAGATTTGAATTTCGGTTTGAAATTGTGTTTGAATCGTGGTGTAAATTTTTTTAAACACTTATTCTGCATCAGATTTTTCTTTTAGTAAAAACATCCACAAAATCCTCGTCTTTTTACCCGAAAGAGTTGCAACTCTAGAAGGACCCCAAACATCACTATGTATTATAGTAAATGGTTTTGAGCTTTTGTAGAGTTGTGGTGGAAAGGGGGCATGGTGATGTTTTGCCAACTCACAAATTTCACATTGAAAAGAAGAGAGATTTTTATTGATAAATAACTTGGGAAACAAATATTTCAAATACTGAAAATTTGGATGACCTAATCATAATGCTATAACATGATTTCATTTGTACTAATAATAGAAATAGAATTGAAACAAGTCTTCCGAGCTTGCCTTCCAATTTTAGATCCACCTTCAAGTACGTAGAGTCCTCCAACTCGTTTAACACTGCCAATCATCTTCCCCGAGATTAAATCCTGCAACTCACAATGAGAAACATGGAAGTTAACTTGATTATTTTAATTATCAGTTAATTTACTAACAGATAAGAGATTCCAAGATAGATTTGGGACATGAAGGACATCATTGAGAGTAAGTTGAGGAGAAATAATAATGGTTCCTTTCCGACTATTGCTTTGAGAGGAACCATCGGCTATTTTGATTTTCTGATTTCCTGCACATGGTCTATATGATGAAAATAATTGTGATAACCCGGTCATATGATCAGTTACATCGGAATCGATTATCCAAGAAGAATTTGGATTGACACTGATAAGAGCTGCTGTGAGATAATTACCTTTTTGTGCCAAAGAACAAAAAGGGTTGGAATTTACTTGGGATTGTATAGGTGGCTGAAACATTTTGTACAAGTGGTCAATTTGTTCCTTTGTAAATGGAAAAGTTTTTTAGGAGAGTTGTTGCTACCCTGTTTCATTGTTGTTACTGGCTTGGAAATCCCGAGTGTCACCATTCTGCTTCTTTTTCCAGTTTGCTGGCTTGCCGTGAATTTTCCAGTAGTTCTCACGGGTGTGCCAAGGTTTTTTGCAGAGATCACACCATGGCTTATGCCTTCCATTCTTCCTTTTGCCCTCTGGATTATATCCTTTTGTAACCAGTGCAGAACTTTCAACATCAAGGCTTGGCCAAATGTCATCTACTGCTCTTATCATGACATGTCGACGAGCTTCTTCTTTGCGAACTTCAGAGAAAACCTATCTAAATAAGGGGAAAGGTGTTCCACCCAAATTTTGGCCCCGGACTTCATCTAACTCTTTGTTTAAACCTGCAAGGAATACAAACACGCCATCACTTCTCGATCTCCTTCTTGCCGATTTCCATATCTTGGCATTTAATTCAAACATCTGCGAATGATTTTCCTGATCAGAGTATGTATCCTTAACTGCTTCCCAAACATCTCGGGCAGTAGGGAGAAACATGAAGGGTTTCCCAATCATCGGCTCTATAGAATTAATTAACCAGGCAATTACCATTGAGTTCTCTGATTTCCATCTCCTCTGCTTTGCATCATAAATATGCTGTTTTATTTCTCTGGTTAGGTAACCAAGTTTTCCTTTACCATCGATCACACGTTTGACAGATTGTGACCATTCTTGATAATTCTTTCCATTCATTTTATGAATGGTTATTTGAAGGGAATGATCGGACAAAGACATAGGGGACTGATGAACAACCTCACCAATAACTTCTGAGGTACTTGTGCCTTTGGTGGCACTAACCATGGCTATTTTTATCGTGGCTCTGATACTATGTAAATTTTCTAGATAGAACCTTTTTTAGTCTCTTATTCGATAGTAGAAAAAAATAGTGCAGAATAAATAGGCTAAAGGAAGAAACGTTATCTTCCTAAAAAATAAAAACTATCCTAACTAAAGATAAACCCAAATCCTAGAAACCTTATCTCTGATGATAAACCATTTATCCTATGTTTTATTCAAATTCTAATACAAAACCCTTATCTAACAGAGAGAGTCCACTAAAGCATAACAAACTAAAAGAGAAAAAGTAGCCACACAAAACTACGGAAGGGCTAAATCCCACCCTCTAAGTAAGTCTGAAAAGGAAAAAGCAGTGAAGCCTTTAAGATGAGACAACCACAATGCCACAATCTACTTCTGTCCCAAGCTACAAAAGGATCTTCCTCTAAATCTTCAAAATTCGATTGTTCCTCTCTAACCAAATAGCCCAGGAATTATTACTCACGACATCCATAATGTAAAAGGATGGATTGAAGCATCATGAAGAGAAGAAATTCTATAGAGGTTCGAAAAACATATTGTGAAAGGCTCCACTTCTCTTCAACCATCCTCCCAAATTCTGAATCTCCTCTCATCTCCCACTTCGACATTAATACGAGCTTTAAATTCAATATGTAGAGCTTGTCTTGCCTTCTAAGGGCTTCTATGACTCCTCTAACACCCATCGTTGATTCTCAATCCCCAAATCATGTCATGTATATTCCTTTTCTAACACGACCCCACAACACTCACCCTTTCTCGAAAATCTCGAAAGCCACTTTGAGAGTAAGGCTTGATTATAGAGAATCTGAGTTGCCAATCTCCAAACCGCCATTCTCTTTAGGTACCAAACCTGTTCCCTTGCCATCAGATGATCGAAGATTGAATTGTCACTCTGCTGCAACGCCTTTTGGAACTCTAAAAGTTGACGAAAAATGAATCAGTAAAGATAAACCTGATTTAATTAATGTCAATATCCCTCCACAGGATGAAAACAATCTCTTTCATCCATCAAGTCTCTTAGCCACTTTCGACACAATTGGCTCCCAAAATGCAGATCTAGGAGTATTTCGGCCAAGGTATTTAACTGGCCATGATCCTACCGAACACCCACTACCTCTACCTCAAGATTGATGACAAAATTATGCTTTACCCACATTAATCTTAAGACCGGACGCAAAGCAAAGTGCATCAAGGATAGTCATTAATGATCGAAGATTCTCTCTCTCCCTTGATGAAGAATAAAGTGTCAACTGCAAATTGAAAATGAGAGATCCTAATTCTCTCCTCGCCAACTTCCGAACCTCACAACAAATCTTGACATATGGCTTTATCCACTAATCTTCCCGATGCACTTGCCATCAAAGTGAATAGGAATGGGGACAACGGATCACCCTGTCTTAAACCTCTCGAGTGCCTAAATTTACCCCTCGTCTACCATTTATTAACACCAAAAGGACACCGACTTCAAGCAACCTCTAATCCAACTTCTCCATTTGACGCTGAACCTCTTCTTTTGCCACAAAAATCCAAAAATCCCATTCCACATGGTCTTAAGTCTTCTCAAAATCAATTTTGAGGACTACCCTTCCTTAGCTTTTGCTCGATAATCCTCCACCACCTCATTAGCAATGAGAGCAACATCCAATATTTGTCCTTCCCAACAAAAAGCCCTTGAGTCTTTGAAATCGTATCTATCCAAAACGTTTTTAACCGAAAGACTAGAACCTTAGAGATAATCTTGTACAAACTAGTAACAAGGTGATTGGCCTACAATCACAAATTTTAAAAGAATTTATCTTCTTAGGTATAAGAGCAATGTATGTCTTATTAGTTGTATAAAGCTCTCCAAGCACCTCCAAGAGCTCATCTTTTACAATTTCTCAGCATTATTGCAAAAGTGCCATTGTATGTCGATCGGGTCCGGGAGATTTATTACCTTCACATTCAAAAACTGCCATCTTGACTTCTTCCTCTTCAAATGGCTTCTCCAAACCTGCTGCTTCTATTTCCAAAATTGGGCGCCAAGCCAATACTTCTATACCACAAATCCGACTATTGGATGAAGTGTATAGCTTCCTTAAAAAATGACAGATTTTGTGCAGGAAAGCATAAAACTTACAAGCCGTTGAAGCAATCTAGACCAATCTTCATTTTAAGTTTTACATTTTCTCTTTATTAGAATATATGACTGATAATGTCAGTCTACCTCCCAAGTCCCAATGGCTAAAGCTTTTTGAAGAATTGGGTTTCTAAAATGGTGTTAGAGCAATTGGTTTTTGAGTTCAAGTACTTCCAACTATACTTTTCGAGTAGTCTTTCCATGAATTGGTTTTTTTTCCTCTTTTTTTTTTTCTGAATCTGCGGCTGTTTGGTTAGAACGGAACAACATAATTTTAAGGATATAGAGGGAGATGTTAATGAGGTTTGGGATAGAATCATGTTTTGGGTTGCTTTATGGATTTCCCAAGTTAAAGGCTTCAATACATTTTCTGTTGAGGATTTATTAAGAGGATGTGATTCTATCAGTCATTAATTTTGAGTTTTTAGGCTTTTGGTTCTATTTTTATCATTTTGTTCAGGTGGACTCCTTGTCCCCTGATGTTCAACTTCTATCAGTCATCTTCAAGTAACGAAGAATTCTGTATACTGCTTCCAGATGTTCTTCATTGGGTTTTTTCATGAATTGACTGACCACACTTACTGAGAAGGCTATGTCAGGTCGCGTGTGCGAAAGGTAAATAAGTTTCCCAACCAGGCGTTGATACCTTCTTGTCTCCACCGGCGGGGCTATTTTCGTTAACCACGAGTTTTTTATTCTGATCCATTGGAGTATCTACAGGTTTGCATCCTAACATCCCAGTTTCTTTGAGTAGATCAAGAACATATTTTGCTAAGAGATTACTATCCGTTTCTTTGAACGAGCTACCTCCATACCAAGGAAATATTTGAAGTTTCCAAGGTCTTTGATCTCAAACTCTCTTGATAGGGTTTCTCTCAGTTTGAGTATTTCTTCCTTAAAGTCTCGTGTCACAACAATATCATCAACATACACAATGAGAATCGCCACCTTTCCATCGTCTGCAAACTTTATGAATAATGTGTGATTAGAGTGTCCTTGAGAATATCCTTGTTACTTAACCACTTTTGTGAATCTCTCAAACCAAGCTCATAGAGATTGTTTAAATCCATAAAGCGACTTTCGGAGCCTGCACACTTTGCTGACGTTAGCTCTTGTTTGAAATCCATGTGGAATTTCCATAAATACCTTCTCTTATAAATCCCCATGGAGGAATGCATTTTTAGCATCAAATTGATGCAATGGCCAGTTCTTATTGGCGGCTAAGGAGAGAAGCGCACTAATGGTGTTGAGTTTTGCAATTGGCAAGAACGTTTCCTGATAGTCAATGTCGTAGGTTTGCGTGAAACCTTTGGCAACAAGTCTTGCTTTGTAATGGTCTAGGCTCCCATCTGGTTTGACTTTGACAGTGAATATCCATTTGCAGCCAATTGGATGTTTTCCTTGTGGTAGCTTTGTCGACTTCCAAGTGCCATTCTTTTCAAGTGCTTCCATTTCTGCTTCAATCGCCTTCCTCCACTGTGGTTTGTTAAGAGCAATATGGATGTTCTGTGGAATCTCAATATCAACTAGATTAGTAGTAAATGCCTTGAATTCTGGATATAAACCAGCATAAGACACAAATATGTGAATAGGATGATTTGTACATTCCCGAACACCTTGTCTTATGGCAATTGGCACGTTAAGGTCATCAACAACATTGTTACCTTCATTTCTTCAAATGAGTTCAGATTCATGGCTCTGCTCAGGAAGAATTGGAATCTCTTCCTTCTCTCGAGACTTGTTCCTCCTTGTATAAACACATAGCTCTTTTTCATACACATTCTGAGGTGGTTCAGGGGATGTTTCAATTGGGGGGTTATTTGAAGTTGGTTCAGGTTCGGCCTCATTTGAAGTTGGTTTAGGTTCGGGCTTGATGTTATCGTTTAAAGCCAGGCTCAGTTGTGGTTGTGAGGTACCAATAATTACATTCATTCTATGTATTCTCCCTCCATGTTTCTTTCAGCTCTCCTAGCTACCATTTCCGCATTTAAACCGCTATGATACTAATTTGATGAAAACCTCAACGGTTTAGCAATGAACGGAACAAATGATGGATAGTGTATTCGAATCGGCAATGGAAATCGATAAAGGTGATGTTTGAGAGATCACCCAATTCAATTTCTATAGAATTCTCTCTAATTAACTTCTCACCTCCCTTTCTTATTTATAAGCTCCCTTACTAACACTAACCCAATTCGGTTATCCTAAAACTTCCTCAACAAGACTCTTCAACAAACTATATCCACGCCGCCTCTCATTCTTGGCGTTTCTTCCTCCTACTATGGACTAGCAGTCTCTGGTTCTTTTCAGATTCATTGCAAAAGATTAGGACAAGACTTTATTTCCTCTTTTATTCCGCAATGCCATGAATTCATCCGAGAAAGACAAGGCAAGGAATCAAGGTTCTCATTATCATTTGTTGAACTAGTGCTTAAACAACAAGCAAAAAGAAAAAAAAAAGGTTCTCCTTACCATTCGTCAAACTAGTGTTTAAATTTAAGCACAAGTCTGTAACAAAACGTCGTACTAAACCACCATCGATTCCAAGACAAAATATAAAACTCAAAAATTCTTGTTTTTCCCCTCTTTTCAATCAAGAAAATAAGTAGAGCACATAAGAGGAGCATAGACAAGTTCACCATAATGTTTGTTGGCCAATATATGTTATCACACAGTTAACATTACATCAGCAAAACCAATGGTTTGGGGTAAACTCTGTGTTATTGACAAAATGAAGTAGTTAAAAACGGAAGTTGGTTTTAAAAACTAAAAACCAAGGGTTGTTTACAAAGGAGGGTAGAAATTAGAAGATTGAAAATGATAATGCTTAGGACAACAAGGTAACAAGGTGTGAAGAGCTTTCTACCAGTTGGACATCAAGAAACAATTGTCAAAAAAACCTTTGTCACTAGGACAGTAGTGAAAACAAGTGTCAAAAAACCTTGATGTCAAATGGATAGCGAGCTCTTTGACACTTGTTTCCATAATTGTACAAGTGACAAGAGGTTTGTGACACTTGTTCTCTTGATGTCCTACTAGTAGCAAGCTTTTTAAATCTTGTTATCTTGTTGTCTAGCTAATAGGAAGTTTTTGCCACCTTGTTTTCGTCAACAAGTGTCATTTTAATCTTGTAATCACTCCTTTTTTTTTTTTTTTTTTTTTTTTTTTACATAAAACCCTTGATTTTGACTTTTTAAAACTTTTTTTTTAAACTAAACATTAATAATGTTTGTGGTAAATTTTGAACTCTACTTCTATTTACACTAATAAAATGATAAGCATAAAATGTTAAGGGTAAGGCCAATAGAAGTAAACGTGCATTAAAGTAAAGGACCAATAACTGGAGAAAAATTAACAGGACCAACTAAGTGGAATTAGAAAGGAAAATAAACAACAGGACCAGGGTTAATGGGCTGTTAGAGTTTAGTTAGTAGCGTGTTAGTAGTGCTTACAAGAGAGTTAATAGTATAAGAAGGACGAATTAAGGGTTAGAGGCAGGTCGGATCATTTGGGATTTTGAAAACACTTTGGAGAGGCGATGATCTCTCGAATACCACCATTGTTAGGGTTTAGAATTAGGGGTTCTCTGGAATCCCAAATACTCCGATCTATCCTTTATATTTTCTTCAATTTTCTCTTCCCGTTTTTGGCTTGTATGAGCTGGTGTTGAAGTTAATCAATAAAAATCCCTATTAATCTCTCAATTTCTCTTGTTCTTAGCTTCTGCGTTGTGAATTGTACTAAGAAAACCCAGGTTCCTAACAGATTTTTTAGGTGAGAGAGTCTATAAATACCAACCTACTTACCCATTTTAGAGGGAGAGATACTGACCAACCTTTAGTAATTCAGCCACTCTCTCATTTCTCTCACAACCCACTCCGCTCTTTCTTTTCTTTTCTTTCTCTAGACAGTTACCAAAACTCACTTATCCCACATTTCATTACAAACTTTTCCTAAACATCAAAGCTTTCTTTCTTCTTCAAAACAAGATCAAAAACTTAATTTGAGGGCTATTGATCTACATACCCTTTACTTCAAAATTGCATTTGTGATATTATATGCATATTCAAAATACAAAGTTATCTAATAAAATTATTTTCTTGTTTCTATTCCCATTTCTCTTTTTAGTTTGAAATTCTTTATTTCCTTTAGCACTTAACTCGCAATTTTTTTTTTTTTTTTTTTTTTGCTCCCAAGATATAACTTGTCCTTAATTTATTTTCGGTTATGTAGATTCAATTATTTTCATTTATGTAGATTCAATTATCTAATCTAGTTAGTTGGTCATTTTATTTACTTTCCATATCCAGTTAGTTGGTCCCGATCTTTCCTTTCTAATTCCAATTAGCCGGTTCTCTTAGTTATACTCGCGTTTTCCAAACCAGTCCTTTACTTTTATTCACTTTCAATATATATATATATATATATGTTTTTTTTTTTGGCAATACACATTTAGTTCCATTAATCTAATATCCCAGACATTTTATGCTTATTAGTTACTTTAATATAATAAAACATAGCTCAAAAATTACCACAAACAACCAATAACCAGAAAATGAATAAGGGCTTCAAATAATCAAGAGAGTCCTTTGGCTAGAAGAGAGGTAAATTCCTAAACTATTTCGGTCATTCTTTTCCTCAATGAAAAACAAATATATAGGCGTTGGCATACCTAGATTACCATGGGAAAACAAGTCATCCTCGCGATGTATTATAAAGTTAATTGCCCGTACACTCCATCTCTCCAAATGCTATAATCGAATGACTTGGAGTGGAAACATTTTTAGGAGACCGGATGACCTTCCTTTCCACCAAATGATCAAGAATTCCTATCTCCAAATTATTTACTATGTTAATGCATACATCCTAAGTTTGAGCAATTCAAGGAAACCTCCGACATTCTATTCTCAACCCAATTCTTTTCTCCTACCTTGAAAACTATTGCCAATATGTCCTCGATAAGTAAAAAGGCCACAAAGAAAAGAAAACATAAAAAAGAAACATTTACGTTGGAACAAAGCCAAGAATTACACGTAATGGTTAGTTATCAATTATAAAAACTCCTGAATGTAGCAAGAAAAACCTCATTTAAATCCATGTCTCAGACCAAGATTTATCAATAACTTCAGCCCAAAAGACACAAATAGTAATCTCCAAGCCATCAACCAAAGTGATCATTTTTAGATTTTCCATTTTTTAGCTTTCAAGATTACAATTGAAATACTTCTATATCATTACAAAAGAACACATGAATGTTGGGTGTTCGCTCCTACCAATAATTAACACAAAGTTCACACAAAATCACCAATCATAAGGAACTTAATTTTCAACATGCAATAGAAAACTAGCAGCTTATGTGAAAAAGGAATGCCTCCAGGCTGAGAACAGCCCGAACTAATCTATTTGTAATTGTATCATATGATTCATATCACTGTGGATCGAGACAATGTTACCAAAGAAATTTTTTCTTGGTGTCTATGTATTCCTTATGTTACAATCCTTGGGTAAAACTCATCCCTAAAAACTAGCTTGTAGGGAGAGGGTGCTCAAGTTGTTATAAACCCACATACTAAGCTCATACTTTAGCAGGGACTCAACTAGGTTCCTAACACCTTTTTTTATTTTTTGTACTAATATAATTTCCCTATGCAAGGTCAAAAGTCGTATTTTCATTTTTTCTTTGCAAATTAATCTTCCCTCAACACCCCGCATTACAAGGTTTTGATACTGTTTATTTGATAGAACTAGTAAAGGGTGTGAGGCTGAAAAATTATGATTGGACAAGTTCACTACTTTCTATCGACTTACTTCTTAAGTTGATTCATTGCCGATGTATCTTCTTTATTCTTGTTGCCCAAAAGTTAGTTAGCTTCATTGAGGAAAACTTATTTGACATATCTTTAGATAGTGTTTCTCACACCTGACGCTTTGTATTTATTCATTTTCTCTTTTTCATAATTTTTTAGTATAGTGTCATGTTAGTCGTGGTATCTATAACTCCTAATTTGTAATTTTTGCTGCAGTTGGCGGAACTTGTCAATACCGAAGGCTATTATGATTGGATATGTTTGATAGCAGAGTTTACAATGAAGTCTTTACGTTCTTGGCAGGTTCATCCATCTCGTTTAGTATATTCTAAAGATGTTAGTTTTATCGTTTTTCCCTTTGATAAAGGAAAATATGTCCAAAATGAAAGAAGTTGATCTCTTTTTTCAAAGGCCAACACCGGTTTACTATGTTTTGGGGGCCGTGGGTCGGACCCGGTAACATCTGTGCGTTACTTTACTTTCATATTGTAGTGGTGAACAAAGAAGAACTACTTGATGCAAAACTCTCGGCGCGTGTTTTTCAGGTGATCAATGTCGGCGACAATGGGGCACACAAACAAGTATTAAGGAGTAGAGGTCACATAGCAATGTATGGTGTGGATGAAATTTGTTGTGAAATTTATTTGCATGTATGAGATGTCACAACATCATGTTACAAGTGCATTTGCAACTCTCTTTTGTAATCTAGCTACATTGTTGTATATGTTGGGAAGAAAGTATATGGTTTCTGCATTGTTGTTCTAATGGTTTAAGTGTCAAGTATTGCGCCTTTTCGTGCATTCATATGAATAATGTCCAACCACATAACCTGGGTGATTGTAATTTATATTGCTCGATGGTTTTCTGTAGCATGAGGGGCTCACTATTGTAACTGGGAGTGAGTAATTATCTCTTGTCATTGTAGCGTCAGTAGCTTAAAGGTCAAGTAGCTTAAAGGAATTTCCCAATTTACATGTTGGTAGGAGTCATCAAGGAGAAGCAAAAATAATTATAGTAATAGTATATTAAAGGTCAATATTGTTGTTGTATAAGGATTTTAGAGGAGTTTGAATGTAATAATTGAGATAGGTGAGGAAATTACTTCTCTAATTGTAATTTCTAGATGTTGAAGGAGATGATGATTAAGGGATTTCTACTTGAGATTGGATATGACCCAAAGATTGTCTCGTATCCGAGAGACGAACCGGTTGTGTTAGTGCGCTTTTCGGTAACTTCATTTTCTTGATTTTGAGATTGGTCATTTATGTTTCCAAAATGTTGATTGAGTTGGAGAATGTTATGGCGCATACATCGACCTACCTGAGTGCGACGATTTCTTTCGAGTTCTTTCTTGTCCATATTTTTGTACAATATGGAATTGTTTAAATTAGGAAAAAAAAGACCAGAGGTAGTTATTTATTTTTCTTAGAATGGATTAGTCATTATTAAGATTGGTAATGAATGCTTAATGAATTAATTTTGTAAAGATAGTTTTATTGAATTATATAGTTATAATTGCAGTTTTATTGTAAATTAACTATTAAAAAATATATACAATAGTGACAATTAAAATCTTATGATGTTAGATATAAGATTTTCTAAAATAAATTAATAAAGTAAGAATGAGACATTAATAAGAAAAACAAAGAAATACTATGCAAGAAAAAAAAATTGCATTTATATGTGTATATATAAGAATAATAGATTAATAAAAAAGAGAAAGAAATACCATATAAGGAAATAAATTGATATTGGCATCTACATATTTTTGGAATAAGATGAATGACTATAATAATATAAATTATGAATTTAGATGAAACTGTTAAGCATAAGAATAGAACAAATACATTAATAAGATAATAATAATGGATAGATTGCTTTTGTTAATCAAGAGTACATTAAAAAATGAAGTCTATCTCGATGTCTTGCCCTTTTTCCTTCATGTGGGAGCAAATCGGTGGAGGAGTTTGTATGATAAAATGTAACTGTACATAATTTCTTGAGTAACAAAGAGAATAATACAAAATATAGTAAATTGTTAGTCAATAAGAGAGGGCAAAAATAAGGAAAATAATAATGAATAAGTGATGGGATTAGTTTGGGTATCATTATTTTTTCATAATATTTGTGGCTCAGACATTGGATATTTATAATAATACCTGGTGCATAAATTTATTTATTTATTAGATGAAAGACGTGGAGACAATGAGAGAGATGGATAAGATGATGTTTAGAGTTTAGAAGTAAGACAATGAATATAAAAAAAACGATGTTTAGAATTGGGGCTGCAGCGGTATGAAGGGTAGGAATAAATGAAAGAATAGATGAAAGAATGGAGG
Source organism: Morus alba (assembly GCA_012066045.3). Lineage (NCBI taxonomy): Eukaryota > Viridiplantae > Streptophyta > Magnoliopsida > Rosales > Moraceae > Morus > Morus alba. The sequence continues at coordinate 9,951,461 of CP050232.2, read as the reverse complement.
TTTATATAATGGCATTATGAACATTAAACGGGCAGACTATATGTATTTAGTAGATGATGACAAAAAACAATGTGAAGAATAGGAGACGTAGTCATTGGGAAATTGGCTACTAGATGCAAGCGGAAGGAAGAAATAGTTAGGTATCTCTAGTTCTATTTGTGGAGCTGTGATGAAAGGGATGAATAGAAAAAGTGGAATCAAAAATTAACTGAAGAAGGAAGTGATTATGTTCTATAATTTAAGAAAATTAAAAATAATTTATGTAACAAAAGCATTAAGAAAATAGGGTAAATAGATATCACTATGAATAGTAGGATTTGGGACAATATTTAATGAATTGATACAGGAGGAAAAAATATTGACATGGAGAGGGAAAGAACTTAGGAAAATGAAAATAGATAGTAAATATCAAAGTTGATGGCGGTGTTTGTGCAAAAATATGTAGTAAAGGTGAGTGCAAGTAAAGGAAAAGAGTCAAAAGGAAAGAATTTAGGAGGAGCTTAACTGAAATTACCTATCATACAATTCTCTAATTTTGATGCTTGAACCATGAACCATACAAAACCCAAAAATTGAAATGGGGTTAATTTGTAATTTTTAAAGACTTAAAAATTTTAGTTGGTCAAATTTTAGATGTTGGGTCATAAATAACACCCAAACTTCCGATCGTTGATATCTCCGCCGTCGGTGTCCGATCGAGGTGATTCCGGTCCCAATAGACTCAGTGAAGAGACGAAGAAAACGGTACCAGCAGCACGGCTTGATTACGGACCGGAGCACCGCCTTTGTGGTGGCGGATTCCTCGCCGCCGCCGCCACGGATCTCCTTCCTCCGGCCGCTGCGACGACACCGCCTGCCCGTAGCTTTCGGAGAGCTCGGGTGAGTCGTTCTAGACCACCAGCCTTGGTCACCGCCGCCCCGCCTTCCGGAAAGGAGTAGTGAGAAAAGTGGGAGGATGGTTCGGCGATCTAGCCGTTGGATCCTCGTGATCTTGGTGTCAAAATGCTCAAAATCTCACGGGTAATGAAAACCTCCAATCAATTTTTGAAGATCCATGGCTGAAAAACAAAGATTCAAGGTTTGAAATTCGCCGGGGTGAGGATCTCGATCCGAGTAGTTGAAGAGGTCCAATTTGGTAAAATTGACATTGCCATTGATTCGAACCATCGATTTAGGGGGGTAGAACTCAAGTCCGCCCGCGAGATTCTTCTCCGGAAGCTTCGCCACAGACCTCCGCCCGGCTGCCGCCGCCGCCGGGTGGCGATTCCGCGAACCTTCGCTTTCGCAAATGACTTTACGACTTTCGATTGACGATCCGCTTTGAGGTAGGGGTCCTATTACTTAACTTTGGTGGAATTTTATTTAATTTAATTAATTTTGTCAAATTTGAAAAGATTGGAATTGTATATCAAACTTACTTATTATCGTTATTAACGACATGACTTGAACAAAACCACTAGGGGCCCGTCTCCAATGTACAAAAGGGCTCAGAGATTTGACATAATTTTCGAATATGACACAAAGGCATGGTTAGGAAAATGAACCGGACACGATGTGAGATAGTGTGCTGACAAAGAGGGTGTGGCTGCTTACCATTCCCCGGTGTGAACCCAAAACGTAAAAGAGGGGAGGTGATGACGCCTCCGGGCCGAGAATCCCTAAGGTTATTTGACATGATTGGTTCCCTGGTGAGGGTGAGGCGTGAACGGAACGGGGCCACCCTTACCCGTGGTTCGAGGATCGATCCGGTAGGGACATCGATACAGTGATCCTTGCTATCGCTGCCTCTCGACCACCGCCCTTTTTTTCCGTCATGAGTGTACGGATTAGATTATCTCAACGACAATCGATCATAAGGACTTATTGTACATAAAACTTAAAAACTACTAACCATGCAGGTTTAATCGCAAAAATAAATAAAACTAAAGGTAAGTAATAGTTCTTCATCGAGCATTCCATGCTCACCCCCTTTGTCGCCTTTCATTCCCAGGAGGTGTACAAGGCAACCTTTTCGGACGAGGAGTAGTCACCGATCAACAGGCCCCTCGTAGAGGATCTACCATTTTCGTTTCTTTCCTTAAATTTGAGTAAGACCTTGATTGGATTACTTTGGACAGATTATAAATCGATGATGATGATTGTATTATTAAATATTTTATTGGTGCTACATTATAATCGTGGATTTAATTTTTAACGGAGAGTTTGTTTTAAAGGCCCATGGGCAGGCATTGTTTTCATTTCGGAGTTTTATTCTATTTTATTTCTATTTGTGCACTGCATTCTGGCACTTTTATTACATAACCCCCACTTAGGGGCGTCACTTTTTGGTATCGAGCCTAGGTTGGGAAACCTAGGGAATGTAGCACCACTTTTAAATGGTTTTATTGAGTTTTACTCCTTTTGTGTTTGAGAATAATCATCAAGACTAACTCTGTCAAGTTTTCACAACAACCTGAAAGCATGTCTTGCGAGGCTAAATCCCCCACCGCTTTGACTTTCGATATGGAATGCTTGTCGCTATGTTCCAAGCCTTTCAAAATGCCCGTAATCCTCCTCGGGATCCAAATCCCCTTTCAACAACGCTTGACATTGCTTGAGAGGTTCATGAAGGAAACCTCCTACATTTCTTGGCGAGTCCGAGATCCGGTGAGTCAAGCAGAGCAATGGTCAAGAGTATCAAAAGAAACTCCGGACTCTCGGCATCCCACCAGAATCTTGTATCGACTTTGCGACTTACATGTTTGAAGGGAAAGCAGAGAGTGGCTAGAGAGCCAAGGAGATGACTATGATATACCTAGCTAGCCTTGGATGAGTTCGAGGCCCCTCTTTAAGAGATCATTCGCCCCGAGAATCACCGATTAAGAATGATCAGTGGAATTTGATGATTTGTACAGGTGACATGACAAAGAAACATAAAGATCATGCACGGTTCATCGAGCTATCCTGCTATAATCCAAAAATGTCGATCCCATGGCACGGTGTGAGAAATTCCGAAAAACCCGAGACCTAGACTCGTATTTATGATAGCCCCGATCGCTTTAAAACAATTTCCTTTGGTCGGTCGATGCAAGAGAAAGGAGGGAGGCGTAACTTAATAGTACCTATGGGGAATACAAAGGTTCGTGGGAGTGAAAATCGAGGAAGATGGGTAAGAAAGATAAGGTATAGTGGACAAGGTCCGCAGACTGGGCGCAGAAGGGCGTAGTAACCCCCGTAGTGGCGCTTTCAGAGTGATGCCTGTGCAATAGACGACTGGACATCTCAAACGGAATTACCCAAATCGTCGATGCGCTTCCCTAGGCCCCGGGAACAACAAGGCCACTTGGTTGACTTCAAGTAGTGGGAACCCGGACATCATTCCGTAATCCAACCGCTTCCTATGCTTCCGTCCCTCGGCCGTGGGTTTTCGGCCACACTATTGCCTCAGCCCCGAGCATGGGCTCGTGATTCCAGTGCTGCATATTTATCTACCCCTCAAGCCACGAGTCGGAGACCCTACTTTCAGGAGGAAATGCCGGTGCAAGTAGTAGTCTCATGGAAATCGGGGCAGAGGACAAAAGAATAAGGAAAAGTCGATGGTCGCTTATCTTTGTCCCGCCAGCCGAACACTGGTCCGGGACAACGGTGATCATCATCCCCGTTGATGGCACGGGTACTCGTTTCTCATTCTTGGGCCCCGGTGTTGTTTGACACCAGGTGCCTCGCCTCTTTATTTCTATATTTTGCTTGATCCTACAATTAAGCTTGATCATGCATGACCTCCCTAACACTTAGTACACCAATGGGAGGTATAGCCGAGGTGTCTATGATCCGTAGGTCCCGTTGTATAGTTTTGGGTGATCATCGATTATCGGCCGATCTATTTGTACTTCCGATGGTGGATTTGACGTCATCACGGGTATGGATTGGTTGAGTAAGTATCGTACTACGATGGATTGTTACCAAGACGTGTTACGCTTCTCACCAAGAATGGACAGTCGTGGATTATCAAGCTAAGACAGGCGATAACGCCATCTCCTGCTTTGAAGGCTTGTATCGGAGGTCGAAAAGAATGGAAAGCTTGGGAATGATTTTTATGTTAGGAGGAGAATTTGAGGCGAACAATTCTTCGTATGTCCCGATAGTGGATGACTTTCAAGATGTATTTCCAAGTGAGTTACCAGGGCTTCCACGGATAGGGAAATTGAATTTTGCATAGATTTGATTCCTGTACCTCTCCTATCTCTATTGCTCCATACCGCATGGCACTGCGGAAAATGTCGAGCTAAGGAAGCAATTGCAAGAATTGATGGAGAAGGGATTTATCCGTCCAAGTACATCACCATGGGGGGAGCTCCCCGTGCTTTTTGCAAAGAAACATGACGGATCATTGAGACTATGTGTGGATTACCGCCAACTCAACCGGGTTACCATCAAGAATAAGTATCCACTACCCCCGCATCGACGAGTTATTTGATCAATTGGGTGGATCCCGATGCTTCTCAAGATTGATCCGCGGTCGAGGATACCATCAATTAAGGGTAAGAAGAAGATGTTTCAAAATGACTTTTCATACTCGCCACGGTCACTCGAGTTTCTTGTCATGCCGTTCGGATCGACCAATGCACCCGCCGCATTCATGGACCTCATGAATAGAGTCTTTCGTCCGTGCTTTCAGACCGATTCATCATTGTTTTCATTGATGACATCTTGATCTATTCCAAGACTCGGGAGGAACATGCGAACATCGAGGATTACTCTACGGACTTTGAGGGAGCATAGCTTGTATGCCAAGAAAGAGAAGTGTGACTTTTGGATGATGATGTGAAGTTCCTTGGGCATGTAGTTTCCCAAGAAGGCATATCGGTTGATCCTCTAAAGTGAAGCAAGTTGACCGGGAGTCCAAGAATGTGTCGAGATTCGCAGATTTCCTTGGATTAGCGGGATATTACGAGATTTGTAGAAAATTTCTCAAGGGTTGCATTGCCCCCGACAAAGTTAACCGAAAAGGATGTCGAGATTCGTTTGGGATGAAGAATGTGAGGGAGCGCTCATGGAACCGAGACACCGCCTCACTAGTGCTCCTATTCTCATAGTCCCTAACAAATGACACGAGCCCTACACAAAGTGTTCACCGATGCTTCTAAAAGTGGGTTAGGATGTGTTTTGATGCGGCAAAGGTCGAGTGGTAGCTTATGCTTCACGGCAGTTAAAGCCCCACGAAAAGAACTATCCTACCCATGATTTGGAACTAGTCTGCGGTGATTTTTGCATTGAAAATTTGGAGGTGTTACCTCTATGGTGCGGTTCGAGCTTTTCATCGACCACCAAAGCCTCAAATATCTGCTCACTCAACGGGATCTGAATTTGAGACAATGGAGGTGGATAGAATACATGGGAGGATTACGACTTCAATCTCCGATATCACCCCGGAAAGCTAATGTGGTAGCGGATGCCCTAAGCCGGAAAAGCCATGGAGTTTTGGCGGTTAGCCTTCAAGACCGGAACAGGTTGGCTCTTTTGTTGGGAGTTTTGATTTGCGATTACTACGAGGATCGTAACAAGGCGTGCATCTTCAACATTGTGGCAACTCCTACCTTGAAACAGTTGGTGAAGCAAGGACAATGGCATGATGAGGAGCTTAGTGAAGTTTGGAATCGACTTGAGTGGGGGGAATGTATTGAAGGATGGAAGATAAGTCCAGAGGGATTCCTCCTTGGAAAGGAAAGCTGGTGGTTCCGAATGATTCCAATCTCGGGATGCTTGTGTTGTATGAAGCTCACTGTTCCAAGTTCTCCATCCACCCCCGAAGCACGAAAATGTATATGGATTTGAAGAGACAAGACAGGCGTGGAATGAAGCGTGATGTTGCGAACTTTGTAGCCAAGTGCTCGATATGTAAACAGGTCAAAAGGATCATCAAAGACCTGGCGAGCTACAGCCCATACCTATCCCCGGAAGTGGGACCACATGCTTGATGGATTTAAATCACGGATTACCTAGGACCCGGGGAAGGGTAGATCTTTGACAAGGGTTGTAGATAAATACGACAACAAAGACCCATATTTCATCCCCATCGAGAGAGGCGATTATAAAGTTCCCAAGTTGTGCCGACTACGCCGAGAGGATAGTCACGCCACGGTGTTTGGTATCGATAGTCTCGGATCGTGACGCCGATTTACATCTAAGTTTTGGAAAGGGTTACAAAATGCTCACGGGGGATGAGTTGAGATTCAGCACCGCTTTCCCTCCTCGGGACGTGGCAATCGGAGCGGTTATACAAATCCTTGAAGATATGCTGCGTGCTTGCGTTCTCGACTTTGAGGGCAGATGGGAGAATACCGCCAAATGCCGATTAAACTTTTATAATATGATTATTCTGAAGATCGGAATGGCTCCATTTGAGGCTCACTGTCACAGTAGGCCCCGGCAGATCTCTTTTGTGTCAATGGAAGGAAGAACGATTAACCTTGGACCCCGCCAGTGGAGACAACAGAAAGAGTCCACTTATTCGTGACCGCCAAAACCGCCGGCGTAGAGTCGATGTAAGAGTTATGCGTATAACCGGAGACGGGCCATTGAGTTCGGAGGTCGGGGACTTTGTGTTTCTAAAGTGACCCCAAAACGCTGTGTTTCTCAAGCTTCTGATTTCGAGGTAAGCTTGCACCAAAGGTACACAGACCATTCTAGGTACTAGAGCTTAATTGGGACCAGCTTACGGAAGCACGAACCAGATCCGCCCCTCAGATAATAACATGGATGTATGTCCCGATCCGTAGACACGACTTACGAGGAGTTCCCTCGTCCAAATTTTAGAACGCAAGTTAAGATAATCCGTCACGAGAGATCCCCTGGTCAAGGTTCTATGGCAATATCACGAGATGAAGAAGCCACATGGGATTGAGTCGAAATGCGTGAGAAGTATCCTTATCTATTTTGAGTACGATAATTTAATTTCGAGGACGAAATCTCCTAAGGGGAGGAGTTAAAACCCAAAAATTGAAATGGGGTTAATTTGTAATTTTAAAGACTTAAGTGTGAAAATTTTAGAAGTCAATGCGAAATTTGAATTTTAGGAGAAATGTAGGGGTCAAAAATAAAGGTTTTGACAACAAGATGCCTAACCCATTATTTTGTGCCACTTGGGCGTATCCTCACCCTCACAACTCAGAACCCTCATTTCTCTCTCTCTCTCTCTCTCTCTCTCTCTCTCTCTCTCTCCCTTCGTTTTCTCTCTCTTTCTCCACGACGGCCGACCAACCTCCGGTGAGATTCCGGCGTCCGTTTTCGACACCGCTCGCCTCGTTGGAAAGATCTCGTCGAGCCGAGTTCGGATTGGTGTCTTCTTGGGCGCCAACTCCGCGGACGACGCCACTCGCCGCCAAAGTTCAAAAAAACCCAAACTTCCGATCGTGATATCTCCATCGGCCGAGTCCGATCGAGGTGATTCCGGTCCCAATAGACTCGAGTGAAGAGACGAAGAAAATTCGGCACCAGCAAAGACGGCTTGATTCTGACCGAGCATCGCCCGTGGTGGCGGATTCCTCGCCCGCCCGCCGCCTCGGATCTCCTTCCTCCTCCGGCGGGAACGACACCGCCCCCCATTAGCCCGGAGGAGTCGGTGAGTCGCTCGGACCACCAGCCTTGGTCACCGCGCCGCCTTGCGGAAAAGGAGCCGCCCGTCGCCGTGAGAAAAGTGGGAGGATGGTTCCATGATCTAGCCGTTGGATCCTCGTGATCTTTGTCAAAATGCTCAAAATCTCACGGGTAATGAAAACCTCCAATCAATTTTGAAGATCCATGGCTGAAAAACAAAGATTCAAGGTTTTGAATTCGGCGGAATTGAGGATCTCGATCCGAGTAGTTAGAGGCAATTTGGTAAAATTGACATTGCCATTGGATTGAACCATCGATTTGGGGGTGTAGAACTCAAGTCCACCGCGAGATTCTTCTCCGGAAGCTTCGCCGCCGATACCTCCGCCGCCGCCGCCGCCGCCGGTGGCGGTTCAATGAACCGAACCTTCGCTTTCACTTTTACGACTTTCGATTGACGATCCGCTTTGAGGTAGGGGTCCTATTACTTAACTTTGGTGGAATTTTATTTAATTTAATTAATTTTGTCAAATTTGAAAAGATTGGAATTGTATATCAAACTTACTTATTATCATATACGATATGACTTGAACAAAACCACTAGGGGCCCGGCCTCCTGAATGTACACAGCGTGGCCTAGAGATTTGACATAATTTTTTGAATATGACACAAAGGCATGGTTAGGAAAATGTGAACCGGACACGATAGTGAGATAGTGTCTTGACAAAGAGGGTGTGGCTGCTTATCATTCCCGGTGAACCCAAAAACGTAAAAGAGGGGAGGTGATGACGCCTCCGGGGTTGAGAATCCCCAAGGTTATCAGACAAAGGGTTACGCCCCGGTGAGGGCCCGGAACGATAGCTCACCCTTACCCGTGGTTCGAGGACCCGATCTCGTAGGGACATCGATACAGGTGATCCTTGCGCGCTGCCGATCACCGCGCGCCTTCGGGGTTTTCCGTCATGAGTGTACGGATTAGATTATCTCACCGACATCGATCATATGACTTATTGTACATAAAACTTAAAAACTACTAACCATGCGGGTTTAATCGGCAAAATAAATAAAACTAAAGGTAAGTAATAGTTCTTCTCTCGAGCATTCCATGCTCACCCCCCCTTGTCGCCTTTCATTCCCGGGAGGTGCATAAAGGTGCAACCTTTCGGACGAGGAGTAGTCACCGATCAACGTGCCCTCGTAGAGGATCTACCATTTTCAGTTTCTTTCCTTAAATTTGAGTAAGACCTTGATTGGATTACTTTGGACGTAATTATAACCGATGATGATGATTGTATTATTAAATATTTTATTGGTGCTACATTATACTGTGGATTTAATTTTTAACGGGAGAGTTTGTTTTAAAGGCCCATGGGCAGGCATTGTTTTCATTTCGTGGAGTTTTATTCTATTTTATTTCTATTTGTGCACCGTTATCGCACTTTTATTACATAACCCCCCACTTAGGGCGTCACATCATGCCCAAGTTGGTCAAATTGATGTTGATATCACTTAAATCAAGTTTTGAAAATTGGACAAAATGAAGTACAAAGTTATAAGCATGTCTGCATTGTTGGTCCTAATTGTGTGATTTTGTGGTCAATTTTCAATCATATGGGCAATGAGGATTGAGTTCGCTTTGGGGATATTCACTCTAAAGAATATGTAACTAAGCCAATTACATTTTATAATTCATTACATTATTTGGTATATTTCCCATCATAATCATGAAATTTGTTTACCAAACTATAAGGCACTTCATACAATATTCGGCACTACTTTTTGTGGGTCGTTCGGAACCAACAAGGCATTTTTATATGAGAGCAAGTACACAAGGATAAGATAGTTACTTCAAGTTAGTTAAGGTTAAGGCTTCCAGTCTATAAAATAAACTTCCAATTTATTTCCATTAAAAATGTATGATTCCGAATTTTTTTTTCTAAGGTTATGATCGAAGCTGATAGCTAAGTTACATTTTTTTACTTATTCGCAGCTCATTGGCATTTTTTTTCTTTCTAACTCCGATATAAACTTCCAATAAAAAGTGCTTTTGATTTGACTCACTCAGAATTAGTATTTGGTTAGGATAGTTTTGATTTAAGATTTGAATCCTGATGTGATGTTTCAAACCACGAATCACCTTTGATTCTAAAACCACGTCATTGGTTTTGGGTGGTTCAAACTCCTAATTTTGGTTCTGGTTTCAGAACCATAATTTGGACCAAAAATCATAAATTATGATTATGATTCTAAAATCAAAACTAAAATTACCTTGATTTAAACTCTCATACCAAAGGAATCCTAAATGTTCCTATAAATGGCTCTTTAGACTTGACAAAGCGTGGGCCCAATCTAGCTTGTTATCAATCTTAATTGGGAAACCCAAGCCCCTTTGAACTCCTAGAAGAAGCCGTAAGCCCAAAAGTCATAATTATGAAATTTTCAGAAAAATGTAGTTAAAGGAAACCTTTTGTTTGTCGAGTACAAGTTCAATGAGACCCGAGGGCATATTTAGTTTGTTGATTTGAGTTTTTAATTTTAGTTGAGATGCGATTTTATGTGAGCGCTTTTTTCATGAAAAAAAATTTAGATGTGACTATTTTTAGAGCTTTTTTTACTATAACAAAACTCAAATCGGTAAAATAAATAAAACCCTAGTAATTACTATCTATTTATTAGTTATTAAGCATATTTATTTATTAACTATTAATTAATATATAATATAATTAGTAATTAGTAATTAATTATTTAATATAACTTGTTGATAATCATTAATTGTACTATGTTGATTCCCGCACAATTTAAAAATTAAAAATTATTTTTAGGCTACTTCTAATTTTATCAGTAAATTCTTTAAAATTTTTTAAAATTATTTTTTATAATTTTTACTAAACACTATTATCAACTTCTCATAATTATAGACGTGATTTTGGGCTCCAATAGGCATTATCAAATACACCCATTGTCTAAGGTCTTATTCACTTTACATATTTAAATTTTTAATTTGAGCTGAGATGTAATATTTTTGAGAGTTTCTTTTACTGTAGTAAAAAAAGTTAGATGTGATATTTTATAAAAACTTTTTATTTTAAAAATTTAAAACTAAAAATTTAAATTAATTAAATAAATGAAGCCTAAATATCCCTGTAAATGGCCCTTTAGACTTGGCAAGTCGTGGCCCAATCCAGCTTGTTACAATCTTAATTGGGCAACCTAGGCCCCGTTTTGAACTCCTAGAAGAAGCCGGAAGCCCAAAAGTCATAATTATACATTTTCGTAAAAAAAAAAAAAAAAGCGAAAGTGAAAGGAAGCCTTTTTGTTTGTCAGAGTACAACTGTACAAGTTCGACGAGACCTAGCAAACGCAGGGCAACCATAGCTAACAATAACGAACGGCGATTTCTGCCCTAACTCACTCTCTAAGATTGAATTGATGGGGAGCTTCGCGAACAGCAGCAGAAATGGCGGCGGCGGCGGCGCCATCGTGGACAAGGGGGTGGATTTCGCGCAGTACTTCTGCACCTACGGCTTCCTCTACCACCAGAAGGAGATGCTCTGCGATCGCGTTCGCATGGACCCCTACTTCAACGCCATCTTCGTAAACAAACACAATTTCACAGGAAAGGTATGTTAATATATATGTATATATATATATATATATGCAGTGTGTGTATATATTTTCCTGTAGTTTTTTTTTTTTTATTTTTATTTTTTAACTTGTATATGCACCAGAACGGAGATGAGTTCATTTTCTTAGGTTTCGGATGTTTATTATTTTTGTTGAATGAAAATATTGATACCTTTTTACTCTGAGCTCTGTTTGAACACTATTCGCTTTTAGCCGAGTGAATTGAAAAGGAAAAAAAAAAAATTTGTTCCTTAAGAGTGTGATTTCGTAATGAGTTTGGTTTTTGACAGAAAATCTGTGGTGGTTGTTGTAGTTACTGCCAGTAATAATTCGTTATGAAATTTGGTTATCATGGAAATGGTTAATTTTCGCAGCTGAGCTTTGGTTCAATCATATTGTTTTAGTGGAGAGGAAGCACCTAATCCTTTTGAGGGATTTGCATATATCATATATATTATGACGTTATGAGTATGATTTTGTACTGAGCTTGAAGTTTTGGGAGACACTTTTAAGAGGCCATTCAGCTTTGTTAGTGTATTGTGAAGTATTAGCACATTCTGACTATCCTGGAAAATGGCCATTTAATGTGCTTGTGCTGAAGGTTGTGTTGGATGTGGGGACTGGGAGTGGCATTCTTGCAATATGGTCGGCGCAAGCTGGTGCAAGGAAGGTTTATGCCGTGGAAGCAACTAAGATGGCAGAACATGCTTGTGCGCTTGTAAAAGCAAATAACCTCCAAGATGTGGTTGAAGTGATTGAGGGTCCCGAGAAAGGTTTTCTCCTTGTTTAATTAATCTAGTTAAGTTGTGTCATTTGAGTTTATCCTTGCTATGAACATTTAGACCAACGTTTGTGCAGTTGATGTGATCATCTCTGAGTGGATGGGATATTTTCTTCTCCGTGAGTCTATGTTTGATTCAGTGATTTGTGCAGGTGACCGCTGGTTGAAACCAACTAGAGTAATGTAAGCCTGTTTTGCATCTAATTGTCTTTCAAATTTGGTTTCTTGGTGTTGTTGAATGCAGAAACTTATAAGATCTTGTTATTGGATTTTTTTTAATACTCAAAAGTAATTACGGAGTACCTTTTAATCTTATGTCTAGACAAGTCTCCACAATAATAAATATGTGCTTATGGTGTCTTTGCAGACATATATTGTTTCATGACTTTATTTAGCATGTTAGGATCTCATTCCGACTTCCACATAATTTAAGTAGTAATTGATAGTAATCTTGTGACTGCCACATAATTGAAGTAGAAATTGATAGTAATTTTGTTCAACAACATCTGTGTCAAGTAGACAGAAACTTTATGTTTACTTGTACATGTGTTTGTGTCATTGTGCTAAACTTAGGGACTCAACATCCAGATATTCTTGGAATTTTGTCAAGTGGGCATTCATATATGAGTATATGCAACCAATATGATGCTCACATATTTAGCTATTTCCTTATATTTCTAGAATTGCTTGTCTTAGATCCGTGATGGAGCATTTGTTTACGTGTTATATAGATTTTTGGTATGCGGTCACCATAATTTTTATGACAGCCCTTATGTATTATGCCTGCTCAGTGGGTATTAATTGGTGATTGAATAATTTTTAGATGATTTTGAAATGGTGCATGCACCTCCTTTGATGGGTGTTAATTTGCTACTGGATGGTTTTCACATTATATGAAATGATGCATTTAGGATCGCTCTGAGTTGACTGAACAAACTTTTGTTTCATAGGTATCCTAGCCATGCTCGTATATGGGTGGCACCTATCCGGTCAGGAGCGGGGGAGCATAAAATGGGTGAGTATCAATCAACTATGGATGAGTGGTGTGACTTTGTAGACGAGACAAAAACTTATTATGGTGTTGATATGAGTGTTTTGTCAAAACCTTTCTCTGAAGAGCAGAAGAAATACTATCTACAAGTGTTTCCTAATTTTCTGGTGGCCATTTGAGTTTCATTTCTTTCTCTCTTTTAATAAATTGTTTTCGTGGATGAATTTGTTGTTCTAAGCTATATGTTGTTGGTCAACGTTGGCATCATGTGACCATATCTTATGGAAGTAAAATATCCAGCACCTTTACAATACACACACACACACACTATGGAGTAGTATTAAATCTACTGTTTGGATAAATGCTTATTTTTCTAATTAATCATTTTGTTGAACCTGTGCATAAATATTCGAGGCTACTAATTAGAACTAAAACGCAATTGATAGTCATCTTGAAGTTCCATGTTTTTTCGCTTGTGCATTGTCATTTACTAATAAAGTTTCTCAAATAATCTGTCTTCTTTTGAAGTATTCTATTTGCTTAAGTTGCATGGTGCATGTATAAAATTTTCGTTAGTTTTGGTGCAGGTTTTGCTGGCCATGCTATTTAGGTTTGTGGATTTCGACTTTGATTTGGCATTTTTTTTTTTAGTTTTGGTGCAGGTTTTTGCTACTCGAGTCACCAATCGCTGGAGGAGATAGGTTTGCCGTGTTGATTTCGGGCCGGAGGAAGCAGGCTTGTCATGTTGATTTCGGCTTTGATTTGGCATTTTTTTCTAGTTAGTTTTGGTGCAGGTTTTGCTGGTCATGTTGTTTGGGTTTGTCTAGTTAGTTTTGGTGCAGGTTTTGCTGGCCATGCTGTTTGGGTATGCTGTTTGGGTTTGCGGTGAATGAATGAATGAATGGTTTTGCTAGCCATGCTGTTTGGGTTTGCGGTGAAAATTAATAAATGATCAGTTTGGCTTGTTTTTTATATTAGATGAATGAATGAATAAATGTTAGATGAATGAATGATCAGTTTAGTTTGTCTTTTTATGTTTTATTTGACAGATTTATTTGGATTTTTTTGACATCTTTGGTTTTTTTTTTTTTTTTTTGAGGGCTCCAGTATCAAACTCAAGAGTTCGGGAATGAATGAATGGCAGAGGACTCTAGTATCAAACTTGAGAGTTCGTGAGTGAATGAATGAATGAATGAACGAATAATCAGTTTGACTTGTTTTTTTATGTTAGATGAATGAATGAATGTTAGATGAATGAATGAATGAATGTTAGATGAATGTTAGATGAATGAATGAATGAATGTTAGATGAATGTTAGATGAATGATCAATTTGGCTTTTTTTTTTTATGTTAGATTTATTTGATAGAGTTGACATCTCTGATTTTTTTTTTTTTTCAGAGGGCTCCAATATCAAAGTCGAGAGTTCAGGAATGAATGAATGATAGAGGGCTCTAGTATCAAATTCGGGAGTTCGTAAATGAATGAATGAATGATCAGTTTGGCTTATTTTTTATGTTAGATGAATGAATGAATGAATAAATGTTAGATGAATGTTAGATGAATGAATGTTAGATGAATGTTAGATGAATGAATGATCAGTTTGACTTGTTTTTTATGTTAGATTTATTTGACAGACTTAACATCTTTGGTTTTTTTTTTCCAGAGGGTTCCAGTATCGAATTCGAGAGTTCAGGAATGAATGAATGTCAGATGGCTCTAGTATCAAAGTCGAGAGTTCGTGAATGAATGAATGATTAATTTAGCTTGTTCTTTTTATGTTAGATGAATGAATGAATGTTAGATGAATAAATGACCATTTTGGATTGTTTTTTATGTTAGATTTATTTGACATCTTTGACTTTTTTTTTTTCAGTTGGCTCCAGTATCAAACTCGAGAGTGCGGAAATGAATGAATGACAGAGGGCTCTCGTATCAAACTCGAGAGTTCGTGAATGAATGAATGATCAATTTAGCTTGTTCTTTTTATGTTAGATGAATGAATGAATGTTAGATGAATAAATGACCATTTTGGATTGTTTTTTATGTTAGATTTATTTGACAGATTTGACATCTTTGACTTTTTTTTTTCAGATGGCTCCAGTATCAAACTCGAGAGTGCAGAAATGAATGAATGACAGAGGGCTCTCGTATCAAACTCGAGAGTTCGTGAATGAATGAATAAATGAATGAATGATCAGTTTGGTTTGTTTTTAATGTTAGATGAATGAATAAATGTTAAATGAATGAATGAATGTTAGATGAATGTTAGATGAATGTTAGATTAATGAATGATCAGTTTAACTTGTTTTTTATGTTGGATTTATTTCACAGACTTGACATCTTTGGTTTTTTTTTTTTTTTTTTTTTGAGGGGGCTCCAGTATCAAACTCGAGAGTTCGGGAATGATTGGCAGAGGACTCTAGTATCAAATTTAAGAGTTCATGAATGAATGAATGAATGATCAGTTTGGTTTGTTTTTAATGTTAGATGAATGAATGAATGAATGTTAGAGGAATGTTAGATGAATGAATGTTAGATGAATGTTAGATGAATGAATGAATGTTAGATGAATGAATGATCAGTTTGACTTGTTTTTTATGTTAGATTTATTTGACAGACTTGACATCTTTGGTGTTTTTTTTTTCAGAGGGCTCCAGTATCAAACTCGTAAGTTCAGGAATGAATGGCAGAGGGCTCTAGTATTAAACTCGGGAGTTCGTGAATGAATAATTGAATGAATGATTAGTTTGACTTGTTTTTTATGTTAGATTTATTTGACATACATGACATCTTTTTATCTTTTTTTTTTTTTTTTTTTTTTCAGAGGGCTCTAATATCAAACTCGAGAATTCGGGAATGAATGAATTAATTAATGAACGAACTCGAGGAGTTCCGGAATGAATGAATAGCAGAGGGCTCCAGTATTGAACTTGAGATTTTGGGAATGAACGAATTAATGAATGAATGATCAGTTTAGCTTGTCTTTTATGTTAGTTTTATTTGACAAACTTGACATTTTTGGCTTTTTTTTTTCAGAGTGCTCCAATATCAAATTCGGTAGTTTGGGAATGAATGAATGAATGAACGAACGAACTCGAAGATTTGTTTTTGGTATTCAAGTATTTGGCTTTGATTTGCCGCTTCAACCGACATGTTCTTGGTTAGCATTTGTAGTAGGTCTTATTTCCTTCCTCTATGTGTTATTTTGTCTTGTTCTATCTCTCTCTCGTCTTTTTGTGAACATATTATGTTGGCTTGGTATGCATTGATTTGTTATGTCCATTTCCTTTCAGGTTAAGAATTTAGGACAAATGTTTTTGTAGATTTATTTATCTAATCTTAAAGAAGAATGCTTACTTACAAACCAAGTTTGCTGGGCACCATGTCACTATGTCACTGGCTTGAAGATATTGAATCAACTTGTTTCTGAGATGAATCAGGTCAGCATCATATACATTGTGCATAAATTTGTGTGTATATATATATATATGTACATATATGTTGTATTAAATGGCACCATTTTGGGCGTAGTGAAAAATGCTTAATTTGCAACAAAAACAATAGACAAATATAAGGAACAGTCTCCTTATGTCATGTATTCGAAATTCTCTAATTGCATAGAGTTTCTATATATCTAATGTTTTCTTTATAGAAAGTTTATCCCAAATTCTATGTTTTTCACATTTTCTTTGTCTATAATTTATCAGCCACATCTTGGATTATCTGTATCTCGCCAACGTAGGATAGCTAACATTTTCAGGGAGCAATCACTTCTTTAAATTTCTCAGATATCCATAAGTTCATTGCATCAGTTAAAAAACGATGGTAGGTGTTTTCATTAATTGATAATGTTAAATGTTATATATAATATGTTTTTCTCATTTGCTATTGCCAACATTTATGTCTTGACCAATGATTTTGTTGAAAGTAAGTTGCAGGAATTGGCTCTCTCACTTTCCCTCAGTTGTTTGTCATTTGATTTTCTGGGGACTTCATTTGATGGAAGTTCAGATGAGATTGATACTGTTCAGGTATAATGATAAAGAATAATTACATTGACTTTTACTTAAATTTTGAATATGTATATATATGTATATATATATATATATATATTATTTTTTATTTTTGTGCTCTTGGTTAGAATTTATTTATTTATTTATTTATTTTAGATGTACAGATTCCTACTTCTTGGAGGCCAATCCTTGAGGATCTTTCAACACTGCAAATCTTTTTTGATTATTCCGCAATTACTCAGTCATTTTTCAAAGGAGGTTTGTAATGTTTGTTCCTTTGTTAGAAAGCATATATATATGTATATTGGTAAACTTGCATTAATAAGAGAAAAAAGGTACAAAAAGGGACAAGGGTCCACTAGAAGGGAAAAGAAGCAAAACTAGAGGGCCTAAACAAGAACCCTAAAAACTAAGGCCTCGTTCACTTCGCGGATTTGAGTTTTCAATTTGAGCTGAAATGTGACATTTTTTAATAATTTTTTACTGTAGCAGAAAAAGTTAGATGTGACATTTTCTGAAAACTTTTTATTTTAGAAATTTGAAACTGAAAACTTGAATAGCTGAAATGAACGGGGCCTAATTGTTGGCAATTCAAATCAATCAGATTGATTTAGGAGATTTGGTTTATGTTAAAATCTCAAATTTTTAGACTTATAATCAGTTTCTGGATTTAGGATAAGTTGTTCCTGATTTGGTTTGATTTAGCAAATAACCTTCCTATTCTCTAGGCCATGATTTTAGGAGATTTAGTTTTCACAATTGTATTATAAATAGAAGCCCTATGTACATAATTTTTATGAAATAGAAAAACAGAAAGCATTATTCCTACTTTCATGGTACCAGAGCCGAGGAAACCCTAACCTGGGCATTCAATGGTGGAATCAACGTTCTCAGCAATCACGGGCGAAATAGAGACGGCGGTCACCAACACTATGACGTCGAGTGGATCCGGGAATTCCACTTTCCAGTTCACAGTTGAGAAACATAACGGGAAGAATTTTCTTGAATGGGCTCAATCGATCAAACTGGTGACCGATGGAAAAGGCAAGTTTGGATATCTCACCTGAGAAACTAAGAAGTCATCCTCTATTGATTCCTCCTTTTAGAAGTGGAAGTCAGAAAACACGATGGTAACCGCATGGCTGGTCAACTCGATGAAGCCCTCAGTCTGAAAAACCTATATGTTTCTTCCTACCGCAAAGGATGTTTGGGATGACGAGAGAGAAACATACTCTGATGTGGAAAACTCTTCCCAAATATTCAAGATTAAGACTTGGTTATGACAAATGAAACAAGAGGAAAAGGAAGTTACTGAATACTACACAGAGATGAAGGCTCTCGGGCAAGAACTTAATCTGAGTTATGAAGAAGATTGGGAATGCCCTGGAGACAGCGTAAGATTTAAGAAGAGGCTGGAGAATGAGAGTGTCCTTGAATTTCTGACTGGGCTCCACTGAGAATTAGATGGAGTGAGAGGAAGAATCTTAGGCCGAAGACCGTTGCCTTCAATCTGTGAAGTTTTTTCCGAGATAAGACGAGAAAAGAATAGGCGCAAGGTGATGTTGAAACTCCTTGCCTCCATTGTATTGACTGGTTCTGGACCAGAAACGTCTACACTGATAACAAAAAGGGGACTGAATGGACCAGGTCAGAGTGAGCAAAGGAAAAAACCATGGTGTGAGCATTGTCACAAGACCCGTCACACTAAGGATACATGTTGGGAATTGCACGGGAAACCACCAGATTGGAAGCCAGTAGCTTGCAAGTGGGTGTTTACCCTGAAATACAGAACCAATGGAACAATAGAGCGATACAAAGCTCGTCTCGTTGCCTAGGGTTTTATACAGACTTATGGCATCGACTACACCGAAACATTTGCACCTGTGGCAAAGCAAAATACTGTAAGGGTTCTCTTATCATTGGCATCCAATTTGGATAGGTCACTTTACCAACTTGACATAAAGAATGCATTCTTGAATGGAGAATTAGAAGAGGAAGTCTACATGGAATTACCACTGGGGTTTCGTGAAAGGCAAGAAGAGAAGTAGGTATGTAAACTTAAGAGGTCACTTTATGGTCTCAAGTAGTCCCCAAGAGCATGGTTTGACAGGTTTGTTAGAGTAATAAAGAACCAAGGATATCTATAGAGACAATCAGATCATACTATGTTCTTCAAACAAGCCAAAGATGGGAAGAAGACAATTCTAATAGTCTATGTGGATGATATAATCCTTACCGGCGATAATGAGGCAGAAATGGAAAAGTTGAAGAGTGTTCTAGCCATAGAGTTTGAAGTAAAAGATCTTGGGCGAATGAGGTATTTCTTGGGAATGGAAGTTGCTTGATCAAAGAAAGGAATCAGTGTCTCCCAAAGAAAATATGTACTTGATCTCCTCACAGAGACCGGTATGCTTGGATGCAAACCTAGTGACACCCCAATTGAAGTGGGAAAGAAGATTGAAGATGCTGGAAAGATGGTTGACAAAGATAGATATCAGAGACTAGTAGGCAAACTAATATACTTGTCTCATACCCGATCCGACATTGCATTTGCAGTAAGTGTGGTGAGTCAACACATGCACTCACCAAGGGAAGCTCATCTGGAGGCAGTGCACAAGATACTCAGATATCTCAAAGGCTCACCTGGCAGGGGAATACTCTTCAAAAAAATCGACTGCAGGGGATATTGTACCTTTGTATGGGGGAACCTAGTAACTTGGAGGAGTAAGAAGCAGAATGTGGTGGCTCGAAGCAATACTGAAGCAGAGTTTAGAGGAGTTGCTCAAGGAATATGTGAAGTACTATGGCTGACAAAACTCCTAGAAGAACTTCAAGTCACAGTAGAGTTCCCAGTTAAACTTTACTGTGATAACAAAGCAGCAATTAACATATCTCTTAATCTTGCCCAACATGACATAACCAAGCATGTGGAAGTTGATAGACATTTTATCAAAGAGAAAGTGGAGAAGGGAATCATTTGCATGACCTACGTTCCTACTCAAGACCAGACAAATGATATCTTCACCAAAGGTCTCATAAGACAAAAATTTGATGATTTCTTAAACAAGTTTGACATGATCAACATCTATGATCCAACTTAAGGGGGAGTGTTGAAATCCTGGATTTTTAGGCTTAGAATCAGTTTCTGGATTTAGGATAAGTTGTTTACTGATTTGGTTTGATTTAGCAAATAACCTTTCTATTCTCTAGGCCACGATTTTAGGAGATTTAGTTTTCACAATTGTATTATAAATGAAAGCCCTATGTATAGAATTTTTATGAAATAGAAAAACAGATTCCATTATTCCTGCTTTCAGTTTAGTCAAAGTTTCTTAATTTTGTTGATTGTGTATAGTTGTTAGGAGTTGTCATATTGTATTTTGTATTAATTAGCATGATCATAGAAATTAGTCAAGAGATTTACTTTTAGACCTTTGCTGTCTTAAGTCTATTTAATTGTACTTTCTCCACGTGAATAAGATAACACAAAGTAATATATTTCAAAAATTGTGTTCATGGTCTCAGAGCCCAAGGGCTAAATCAATATGGCTAAAACTACTATGACTGGATCCAGATCCTTACAAGGGGAAGAAGTCATGTTTGCAAATTCCGGCTAAACTCTGGCCAATCAGTCCTTAACAACCCTTCACGGAGGAGAGACATGTTCACTCCAGATTTCCGGCCACAAACTTGATGGCAAGAACTACTTGCAGTGGGCCCAATCTGTCAAAATTGTCATCTGCGGCAGAGGAAAATTAGGATACATCATAGGAGAAATCAAAACTCTAGCGACAATGGACCCAATGCACAGAACATGGCAGGCTGAAAATTCCATCGTGCTCGCATGGCTTATTAATTCAATGGACCCAAAAATTAGCCGTCGATATCTGTTCTTTAAGACGGTGAAGGAAGTGTGGGATGCGGCACGAAGGATGTACTCTGATCTTGGGAATGTTTCACAAGTGTTCGAATTAAGGTCAAAATTGAAGGAGATGAAGCAAGGATCTTAGTCTCATTACACAATATTTCTCCGATTTGCAAGATTTATGGCGGGAACTTGATTTATTTCTTGAAGAGGATTCTCCATGTGCTAATGCAGTGTTAAACAGCAACAGGCCCTCAGGTCTCAATAGGAATCTCGATGAAGTTAGGGGGCAGATATTGAGCAGAATCCCATTCCCAAACACTGAAGAAGCCTTTGTTGAGGTTCGGGGAGAAGAATATAGACGGGGATTAATGTGTCAAGATGACGAACCACCAAGCCAAACCACACCAGAAGGTTCAGCCCCTGTGTCCAGAAACATTCCATCGAATGGGCAAGCCAACAATGAACCGAGGAGTTCGCGTAAAGGGGAAAGACTGGTGTGATCATTGCAACCGCCATGGCCATACTAGGGAGATATGCTGGAAAATCCATAGCAAACCTTCCAATTGGATACCACGAAGACAGGCAGAAGGAAAAGCTTATTAGACTCAATCAAACATCAGTGACAAGAATGGGAATACTGAAAAAATTGAGAATCCAATTCAGTTCAGTAAAGAGCAAGTGGAACATTTGTACCGCCTCCTCAATCAGGCCTCAATCTCCTCTCATTCTTTGAGTCCAAATCTAGGGTCATGTTTAGTTGCTCAATTTGGTAACTATCACACAGCCTTGAAATCTTCAGTTAAATCTAAAGAGCCTTGGATCATTGATTCAGGTGCTTGCGATCATATGACAAGTTGTTACAATCTCTTTTATTCTTTTGTTCCTTGTTCTAGCAACACCACTATTAAAATTGCATACGGGTCATTATCTTCAATTGCAGGAGTCGGAACAGTTAGAATCTTAAAGGATCTTGATCTAAAATATGTTCTTCATGTTCCAGCATTAAAATGCAATTTGATTTCTGTTAGCAAAATCACTCAAGATAATAATTGTGTTGCTAAATTCTTGTCTTCGTCACGTCTTTTTTAGGAGCTATCATCGGGGAGGACGATTGGCAGTGCTAGGATTCATGATGGACTTTATTTCTTTGAGGACGAAAATAAAGAGAGTCGACAAGCTCGTGTCTGGTGTTAAGTTTTTTTTTCTGTCTTTACTGCTAAGGAAATAATGTTGTGGCACCATAGACTTGGCCACCCCAATTTCTTATATCCGAAACGTTTGTTATCTTCTTTATTTGATAATAAAAATTTTGGTCCTTTTCAATGTGAGATATGTCAACTTGCAAAGCATACCCGAGTACCATTTCAACCAAAACCATATACACCATCTACACTTTTTTCACTAATCCATAGTGACATCTGGGGGCCATCCAAAATCACAACCTCAAATGGTAAAAAATGGTTTGTTACGTTCTTTGATGATCATACATGAATTACTTGGGTTTATTTACTCTGAGCAAAATCAAAGACATGTCAAGTGTTCAAAAACTTGAAACATGATTCAAACCCGTTTTCGAACAAGTATTCGTGTACTACGAACGGACAATGAAAGAGAGTATTTTCAATCCACTCTTGGAGAATACTTGTTACAAAATGGGATTATTAACCAAAGTTCATGTGTAAACACTCCACAACAAAATGGAGTCTCAAAGAGAAAGAATCGGCATTTGTTGGAAGTAGCTTGTGTTATTATGTTTAACATGAAAGTTCCAAAATACTTGTGGGGAGATGCCATATTAACAGCTACCTATCTCATCAATTGCTTACCCAATCGAACCTTAAATTTCCAGCCACCTCTAACTGTTCTCACCAAACAATATCCACAAATTTCCACCTTAAACTCCCTTCCACTAAAAACTTTCGATTGTACAGCCTTTGTCCATGTCCACCCTCACAACGGAAGTAAACTTGATCCAAGGGCTATCAAAACTATTTTTATTGGCTACTCCTCAACTCAGAAAGGTTGTCGATGCTACTGTCCACAAAGTAAAAGGACTTGTCTCCCGAGATGTGACCTTCTTTGAGGATACTCCATTTTATCCTCCGACTACACTTCAGGGGGAGAAGAGTGACCAAGAAGCTTCGTGGGACATTGATAGAAACCCAAGAATTCTAGGTGGTTTTCTTACTGTTATTACTCAGAAATAAAGACAGAAGTTACACATAGGAGGAATTCAAGGTTCCTTTGCCTCCAATACTCAGACTTAATTCCCAATACAATACCTTCACCTCTCGCTACAAGCTCATTCTTATAGCCAACTCTCTCTCACGGTATTCCCCATGCAAACTAATTCCTAACGGCATTCCTGACCTTAGCGTGAAACTCGGCAATAATTGCCACGTCTGCCAAGCCAGCCAATACCACATCCTATTACACTTCCCTATGCAAATCAACTATTGTCCCCTTGCTCCTTCTAGAATATACGAATTCAATGGGAGGAGCTCGGGCCCCTTCAAGACCAACCTTGTCCCCAAGGTTGAAGCCGGGAAACTGGGTTTAAATGGTGGAAACAGGCTCCCATGTGGCCTCATCGCTCGGTAGACCATCCCATTGAACCAATACCTCCGGTACGTGTTTACCCCCCGCTGATCGAACGCGGAAATCCAGAACCGTCGAAGGTTGAACGTCTAACTCCATTTCATCCGAAAGGCTGGAAGGTAAAGGTAAACTAGGAACCATCATTCCCTTATATGGTTTCAATTGGGACACATGAAAGACAGGGTGGATTCAAGCTGTAGGCGGCAGCTTAAGGCGATATGCCATTAGGCCAATCTGTTTTGCTATCTCGAAGGGACCATAAAATCGTGGACTCAGTTTTTCGTTAGGCCTGCGAGCTAAGGATTTCATGTAGTATGGCCGTAATCGCAGCAGTACCTGGTCACCTGCGGCGAAGGAGACGTCCCGGTGATGACGATCTACGAACTTGTTCATTTGTTGCTGAGCCAACAGTAGGTGTTCTTTCAATAGGTCCAGTGTCTGATTCCGCAGACGCAGCTGTTCCTCGACTCCTTGTACCACTGCAGATCCCTCTTGGTAGCGGTGGAGGGTAGGCGGAAGCCGGCCATAGACTATGAAGAATGGAGTGTATTTTGTAGACGAGTTATAATTGGTATTGAACCAATATTCGGCCCAGGGCAGGAAAGTCTGCCACTGCCGGGGTTTGTCACTAGTGAAGCAGCGTAAGTATGTTTCCAGGCACCTGTTGGTGACTTCTGTTTGCCATCCGATTCCGGATGGTATGCAGAGTTGGTGTGTAACGCGGTGCCCTACAACTTGAATATCTCTCTCCAGAAAAGGCTCATAAATAGGGGGTCACGGTCGCTAACAATGGTCTTGGGCACCCCGTGTAAACGGATGATTTCCTTGACGAAAACCTCCGCAACCTGTTTGGCGGTGTAAGGGTGGGCCAAAGAACAGAAATGGGCATATTTGGACAAGCGGTCCACTACAACCAGGATGGTATCCGCCCCCTTAGACCTTGGCAGCCCACTGATAAAGTCCATAGATATGTCCTCCCACACTCGCTGGGGCACTGCCAGGGGAGTTAACAGCCCTACCAGAGATAATGCGTCGGTCTTGCATTGCTGGCATGTTACACAGCCTGCCACATACTCCCGGATCGTCTTCTTCATCCCCTTCCAAAAGACTACTGCCGATAAACGTTTGTACGCGCGTAGGAAACCCGAATGCCCTCCAATAATTGAGTTATGGAATTCATGAAGGAGGGTCTTTACCCATGGGGACGAGGTAGGGAGGACTAAACGCGAGTTGAACAAGAGCAGCCCGTTTTGGTTGCTGTAACCTGGAGCGGACCCTGCACCTGACTGTAGTCCGGCCAAGAGGGCTGCACAGTGGGGGTCTCCCGCCTGTTCCTGTCGGAGGGCGTCAAGGTCGAGTTGCTGAGCAATGGAGATTGCAGCAAAAGTGGAAATGTCAGCCTCTTCCCTCCGAGACAAAGCATCGGCCACTCGATTGGCGGCTCCGGGTTTGTACTGGATTTCAAAATCATAGCCAAATAGCTTGGTCACCAGCCATAGCTGGTCAGGAGCCAGAACCTGCTGGTCCATGAAGTGGCGGACGCTCTGCTGGTCGGTACAGATGACAAAGTGTCGTCCAAGGAGGTAGTGCCGCCATTTTTGGACGGCGAGGACAATAGCTAGCAACTCCCTTTCATACACTGACTTCCACCACGCGGTTAGGGACAGTCCTTTACTGAAATACGCCAGAGGTCGCCCTTCCTGCATTAACACTGCACCTACACCACTGCTCGAAGCAACAGTTTTCAAAACGAAAAGTTTTTTAAAATCAGGTAAGGCGAGAATTGGGAGGTCCGCCATCAATTTCTTAAGTGTCTAAAAAGCCTCCTCTGCGAGTGGAGACCATTGAAAAGCCCTCTTCTTTAGCAAGTCTGTCAACGGTCGGGTGAGCCCCCCATAGCCGGTCACAAACCGGCGGTAATACCCGGTCAAGCCGAGGAATCCCCTAAGTTCCCTTATTGAACAAGGGGTAGGCCATGAGGTGATGGCCTGCACTTTTGTCGGGTTTGCCGCAATTCCCTCTTTTGAAATTATAAGTCCTAGGTAGTCCACCTGCCTACTGCCAAAAATACATTTTTTCTAGTTTGCGTATAGCTGTTCCTGGTGCAACATCTGTAGCGCCACCTCCAAATGCCGAGTATGCTCCTCGTTTGACCGGCTGTAAATTAGAATATCGTCAAAGAAAATGAGAACGAATTTACGTAGGAATGGTTGAAATACCGTGTTCATTAGTTATTGGAAGGTGGCAGGCGCGTTGGTAAGCCCGAAGGGCATCACTAGAAATTCGTAATGCCCTTCGTGCGTGCAAAACGCTGTTTTTTTCACGTCTTCCTCTCTTACGCGGATTTGATGGTACCCTGAACGAAGGTCTAATTTGGAGAAGATACTGGCTCCCTGTAATTCGTCCATCAGCTCGTCGATAATAGGAATGGGAAATTTATCCAGGATTGTCAGTTGGTTGACAGCACGATAATCGACACAGAATCTCCAGCTGCCGTCTTTTTTCTTGACCAGTAGAACAAGGCTCGAAAATGGACTAGTACTAGGTCGGATTATCCCTGATGCCAACATCTCCCTCACTAGGCATTCTATCTCGGCCTTCTGGATTTTGGGATATTGGTAGGGTCGGATGTTAGGGGGAGAGACCCCTTCTCGTAGCACGATGTGATGGTCACGAGCCCGGCGTGGAGGAAGTCCCTCCGGAAGTTCAGAGACCAACTTAAATTGTTCCAAAAGTGTGGCCAGTTCCTGCGGAGGTGCCACCGTCGAGGGTTCCCGTTCCCTGGGGCTGACCATCCCAATTTCGAGTAACACCCCAGCATGCTCGCACAGTAGCGAACGAAAGATTGAGCGCCTAGTTACCTTAGAACAGCTCAACGCGGGGTCCCCTTGCAGACACACCCATTGATTTCCTACCAAGAACTTCAAAGTGAAACGGGTCCAGTCAGCATGTACCTCCCCTAACGTTCCGAGCCACGTGACTCCCAGCACTGCATCCACGTTTCCTAATTCAAAAGGGAAAAAGTTCTCGATCACTTGGTGCCCTTGGATCGTCACCTGCACTGATCGGCAGACCCCTTCTTGCCAGAAAATCATTCCATTCCCTACCTCGATCTTGTGCTGAGCAGTCAAGTCCTGGGGTAATTTCAGTTCACTCACCAGCGAGGTGGAGATGAAGCTGTGAGACGCTCCGCTATCAACAAGAATGATAACCTCCCTCCCATTAATCGACCCATTGACTTTCAACGTTTTTGCCGAAGAGCATCCGTTGAAGGAATTAAGAGACAGGGCGGCCATTTCTGCGACCACCAAACTTTCCCGATCTGCGTTCCCGTCCTCCGTAATTATCTCCTCCTTACATCGATCCCTCGATTCTAAGCACCGATCCCTGCATCTCTCTAACTCTAGTATCCAGCCGAGTGACGTCCTCTTGTAGCTGGGGAACTCGGTCAGCTATGACGCTTACTATCTGAAGTGTGTCGTGAACGTCTTCTATCCTCTGCTTCGCCAGAGTGACTCGGTTTGCAACGTGCGGGTCGTGGTGGACGGAGGCCATAGAATCGGTGGCTCTAATACCAATGATATAAACCCAGGAATTCTGGGCGGTTTTCTTACTTTTATTAATCAGAAATAAAGACAAAAATTACAGATAGGAGGAATTTAAGGTTCCTCTGCCTCCAATACTCAGACTTAATTCCCAATACAATACCTTCACCTCTCGCTACAAGCTCATTCTTATGGCCAACTCTCTCTCACGGTATTCCCCATGCAAACTAATTCCTAACGGCATTCCTGACCGTAGCGTGAAACTCGGCAATAATTGTCACGTCAGCCAAGCCAACCAATACCACATCCTATTACACTTCCCTATGCGAATCAACTATTGTCCCCTTGCTCCTTCTAGAATATATGAATTTAATGGGAGGAGCTTGGGCTCTAACAGACATCATTGATACACTAGATCCGCATCCAACAACTTCTTCTACCACACATCTCTACCTACACCAATAGAGCCAGAACCGACCAATACAACAAACAAACTAGTATTGGAAACAGGGGGAGCTACAACACATAATCAACAAGAGCTACGTGTCTACTCTAGAAGAAAGGCTTCTCTAGGGAATAAACAAATCATGAATTCTACTCACAGTCAAGAAGTCGAATTAGTGGTAGACACTCACTGTCCAAATATTTCAGGTAATCTCAAAAATAATTCAAGTCAAAATATTCTAATCCAAGTCCTAGTCTTGATCTATATGTGCCAATAGCTATTAGGAAGGGTACTAGGTCTTGTACTCAACATCCTATTTACAAGTTTGTCTCTTATTCCAATTTATCACCTTCTTTCCGTGCCTTTACTGTGAAGTGTTCCGGAATGGAAGGTTGTCGTACTTGAAGAGATGCGTGCTCTTAAACAAAACAATACCTAGAGTTTAGTGGAGCTACCCCAAGACAAGAGTACAGTAGGATGCAAATTGGGTTTCACAGTGAAATATAAAGATGATGGGACCCATTGAGAGATACAAAACGTGGTTGGTAGCCAAAGGTTTTACACAAACCTATGGAATTGACTACACTGAAACTTTTGCTCCTGTTGCTAAGCTCAACGCAATCCGAATCCTACTCTCACTGGTAGCAAGTTCTAATTGGCCACTATGGGTCCGTTTGGTTTATGGATTCAAATCATGTGATTTGAATCATTTTCGATTTACGTGTATTTTTTGTGAGAGAAAATAATGTAGCGATCATGAATCATGATTCGAATCAGAGATTCGAATCTAGGAACCAAACGAACCCTATATCAACTTGATGTGAAGAATACTTTTTTGAATAGAGAACTCGAAGAAGTTTACATGAGTCTACCACCGGGTTTTGAGGAGAAATCTGGTAACCGAATTGTGGGTAAGCTTAACAAGTCCCTTTATGGTTTGAAATAGTTTCCACGTGCTTGGTTTGATCGATTCTCAAAAGCAATAAAAAACCATGGGTATGTTCAAGGACAAACTGATCATATGATGTTTGTTAAACACTCAAAGGATCGAAAGGTGACGATTCTAATAGTCTATGTTGATGATATCATAATTACTGGAGATAACATCAAGGAGATGAATGAAATCAAACAGATGATGGCAAAGGAGTTTGAAGTTAAGGATCTTGAAACCTTGAAGTACTTTCTGGGAATGGCATTTGTAAGAAGTAAAAAAGCTATTTTTGTATCACAAAGGAAATACACTCTAGACATACTAAAAGAAACTGGGATGCTCGGGTGTAAACCTAGTGAGACTCCAATCGAACTTTGTAACAAGACAAAAATGCTTGAAGGAGATCTGGTTGACAAAGTGAATTACCAGCGTCTCGTCGGAAAGCTTGTCTATCTTTCACACACAAGACCTAACATTGCCTTCAATGTAAGCTTAGTGACCCAATACATACATGCACCCTACCAAGGTCATCCTGATGCCGTGTATAGAATCTTGAGATATTTAAAGGAGACACCAGGAAAGGGACCGTTTTTGCAAGAAATGGCGATCGAAAAGTAAAGGTGTTCACAGATGCAGATTGGACTGGTTCAATCGATGATAGGAAGTCAACTTCTGGGTATTGTACTCTATTATGGGAAAATTTAGTAACATGGCGCAACAAAAAACAATCCGTTGTCGCAAGTAGTGCATAAGTCGAGTATAGAGCCATGGCTCATGGAATTTGTGAAGCTATATGGATCAAGAGACTACCGGAAGAATTGAAGATTAATGCGAAGAACCTATGCAGCTATTTTGTGATAACAAAGCAACTATCAACATAGCACATAATCCTGTCCATCATGATCGGACAAAACATGTGGAGGTAGATCGTCACTTCATCAAAGAAAAGTTAGATGGAGGCATTATCAGCATTGATTATGTTCCTACTTCTCAACAATTAGCTGATATACTAACAAAGGGGTTGACAGGACATGTGTTTGATCATCTTACAAACAAGCTTGGACTCATCAACATCTACAGTCAAGCCTAAGGGGGAGTGTTGGCAATTAAGATCAATCGGATTGATTTAGGAGATTTGGTTTAGTCAAAGTTTCTTAATTTAGTTGATTGTGTATAGTTGTTAGGAGTTGTCATATTGTATTTTGTATTCATTAGCATGATCACAAGAATTAGTGAAGGGATTTGCTTTTTGTCTTAAGGCTTTTAAATGCACTCTCTCCATGTGAATAAGATAACACAAAGTAATATATTTCAAAAACTGTGCTCACTAATCATTGCAAAATAATGTCCCACCCCCTCTAATAAGTATGAAGATGAACTCATAGTAAAACCTTTAGTTTGAGAAATCCATAATGCTACCCAATCTTGAATTTTGTCCCAAAGCTCACTGCTATTTCCTTGCACATCTTCAAAAATTCAACTAATTTTTTCAAGCCACACCGTCCATGTAACTGTAAGGACAATTGCATTCTAAAGCCTTCTTTTTGTATTGGCACTTTCAAACATCAAATCACTGCCAAACAACTCCACAATACTATTTGATGGAACACTAGAAATCCCAAATTCTCGCAAAACATGATGCCAAATACTCAACGAAAAGGATTAATGGAGGAAGAGATGATCTAGTGACTTAGCAACATTTCTGCAAAGAACACACCAGTTAAGAGATAGGTAAAGGTAAGGCTTCCTCCTTTGCAACAAATCCTGAGTGTTAAGTTTACTTCACATAGGCAACCAATTAAAGATATGGACTTTAGCAGGAACGAAAATTTTCCAAATGAAATGATTTAGGTTAAAAGAGGGATATGAATGACAATCAATCAGAGACTTAAAGAAAGATTTGCAAGAAAATAAATCTGAGCCCTCTAAATACCACAACCACCTTTTAGGAATAAATTCGCTCAACCTCACCCCTCTAAATGACTTAACAGCTCCACAATTTCACCCATCTCTCTCTCAGTAGGATCCCTCCTAAAATGAAAATTCCAGGAATTATTACTTTTTTATAAGAAACAAGAGAACATTATTAAAAAAAAAAGGAGAAAAGAACAGTAGAGGACAAGGAGTTTGTAAATTTTCTAGAGAGAACCTTTTTTACTCTCTTATTCGATAATAGTAAAAAAATAGTACAGAATAAATAGGCTAAAGGAAGAAACCTTATCTTCTTGAAAAATAGAAACTATTCTAACTAAAGATAAACCCACATCCTAGAAACCTTATCTTCTTAAAAACCGACACTCCCCTTCAAGTTGGTCCAAAGATATCTATCATGCCCAACTTGCTAATTAGAAACTCAAACTTCTGCCTTATGAGCCCCTTTGTTAGAATATCTGCAACTTGTGTTGTTGGAACAACTGGCGTGCAGATGATTCCTTCTTCGAGCTTCTCCTTTTTAAAGTGTCTATCAACCTCAATGTGCTTTGTCCTGTCATGGTGAACAGGATTATGTGCAATGTTGATTGCAGCCTTGTTGTCACAATACAGTTTCATAGGATGATCATTTGGTCTTCTAAGCTCCTCGAGAACTCTTTGTAGCCATAGTACCTCACATATCCCTAGTGCCATTGATCTATACTTAGCCTCGGCACTACTTCTAGCTACTATACTCTACTTTTTGCTCTTCCACTTGACTAAATTTCCTCATAAGAACGTGCAATATCCAGGGATAGATCTTCTATCCACAATTGATCCTGCCCAATCTGCATCAGAATATACTTTAATTCCCTTGTGCTCACTTTTTCTAAAAATCAATCATTTTCCTGGAGTTCATTTTAAATACCTTGAGATCCGGAAAACTACTTCAAGGTGTTCCTCATACGGAGCGTGCATGAATTGGCTAACCACACTTACTGCGAATGCAATATTAGGTCTTGTATGAGATAGATAAATCAACTTGCCAACTAGTTTCTGGTATCGGTTTGTGTCAACCTGGACCTCTTTCTCTCCTTCTCCAAGCTTTATGTTAAACTCCATAGGAGTATCAACCAGTCTACATCTGCTCATCCCCGTTTCTTCTAAAACATCAAGGATATATTTGCGCTGTAAGACGACAATCCCTTTCTTGGACCGAGCAACTTCCATATCAAGAAAGTATTGTAATGGTCTCAGATTCTTAATCTCAAACTCAGAAACCAAGCACTGCTTTTACTTACTCATTTCTTCGAAATCATCTCTTGTAAGGATAATATCATCCACGTAGACAATTAAGACAACAATCTTCTGTTCAGAGGATATCGTCATGAACAAAGTATGGTATGCTTGTCCTTGAGTAAAGCCTTGGCCTTTTACAAACCTTACAATGGACAAGAGAACCCTCACCGTATTCAGTTTTACATTTAGTTGGTATAGAGGCCAATCAAGATTCACGACAATGGACAAGAGAACCCTCACCGTATTCAGTTTTGCTACTGGAGAGAAGGTTTAAGAGTATTCAATACCATATGTTTGTGTGAATCCCTTTGCTACCAAGCAAGCTTTATATCTTTCCAATCAGTCATCTGAGTTGTACTTCACGGTAAACACCCATTTGTAGCCAACAGTTGCTTTCCCGCATGGCAAGTCTACTTCTTCCCACATTTCATTTTTTTCAAGCGCCCTCATCTCTTCATAGACTGCTTCCTTCTACTCAGGAACAACTAGAGCCTTTTGTACATTTTTTGGAATAGCTACACTAGAGAGTTGTGAGATAAGTCCATGGAAGTAAGTTGACACCTTTTCATACAACACAAAATTGGACAACGGATGTTTGGTGCAAGATCTAATACCTTTTCTGAGAGCAATAGGAATTGAAGAGTTTGGTTCAGATTTACTTAGGATTTTATCTGACACGGGATCTAATCCACAGTTCGACTCTTGGTAGTGCCGCAAGTTGGATTTCTCTCTTCCTTGTTGATGATTCCTTCTTGAGAAAACCAACCCTTTGTACCGTTTTGCACACATCTCTGATTTTCCACGATTATCGTCATGTAATGGCATTAAGGAAGTCTGTCCAAGATTTTCAATATCCAATTTGAATTTTCATTCAAACTTGTACCTACATCATCTATTTCCTCATCTATTTTGGGTGTAAGTTCAAAAACTGCTAGAACCGTTTCAGCTTTTTAAAAAAACATCAATATTGACGTTCGAATCTTCACTATTGCTCTCCCCCTGAAGATGAGAACTCATGTAATAACTTTTGTTTTCAAAAAATGTTACATCCATGGAGACAGTTTTTTTGAGAGTGGATCAAAGCACTTATACCCTTTTTGATTTAACGGATAGCTAGCAAAAATGCATTTTCTTGCCTTGGGATCTAATTTCCCATGTTTATTATATGAACAAATGCAGTACATCCAAATATTTTCAAATGAATATTGCCAAAAAGTCTTGATGCAGGAAAGCACTCTTTGAAAACATTTAAAGGGGTTTTAAATTTCAAAATCCTAGTTGGCATCCTATTTATCATGTAAGTCGTTGTAAGGATAACCTTCCCCCATAAATATTTTGAACATTAATTGAAAATCTCAAGGCTTGGGCAACTTCTAGGAGATGTTTATTCTTCCTTTCAACCACCCCATTATGTTGAGGTGTATTATTACAAGAGTTTTGATGCACAATTCCTTTTTCATCAAAAAAATCTCCCAGAATGGAGTTAAAATACTCCTTTCCATTATCATTCTGAAAGATTTGAATTTCGGTTTTAAATTGTGTTTGAACCGTGGTGTAAAATTTTTTAAACACTTGTTCTGCATCAAAATTTTCTTTTAGTAAAAACACCCACGAAATCCTCGTCTTTTTACCCGAAAGAGTTGCAACTCTAGGACCCCAAACATCACTATGTATTACAGTAAATGGTTTTGAGCTTTTGTAGGGTTGTGGTGGAAAGGAGGCACGGTGATGTTTTGCCAACTCACAAATTTCACATTGAAAAGAAGAGAGATTTTTATTGATAAATAACTTGGGAAACAAATATTTCAAATACTGAAAATTTGGATGACCTAATCATAATGCTATAACATGATTTCATTTGTACTAATAATAGAAATAGAATTGAAACAAGTCTTCCGAGCTTGCCTTCCAATTTTAGATCCACCTTCAAGTACGTAGAGTCCTCCAACTCGTTTAACACTGCCAATCATCTTCCCCGAGATTAAATCCTGCAACTCACAATGAGAAACATGGAAGTTAACTTGATTATTTTAATTATCAGTTAATTTACTAACAGATAAGAGATTCCAAGATAGATTTGGGACATGAAGGACATCATTGAGAGTAAGTTGAGGAGAAATAATAATGGTTCCTTTCCCGACTATTGCTGAGAGGGAACCATCGGCTATTTTGATTTTCTGATTTCCTGCACATGGTCTATATGATGAAAATAATTGTGATAACCCGGTCATATGATCAGTTACATCGGAATCGATTATCCAAGAAGAATTTGGATTGACACTGATAAGAGCTGCTGTGAGATAATTACCTTTTTGTGCCAAAGAACAAAAAGGGTTGGAATTTACTGGGGATTGTATAGGTGGCTGAAACATTTTGTACAAGTGGTCAATTTGTTCCTTTGTAAATGGAAAAGTTTTTTAGGAGAGTTGTTGCTACCCTGTTTCATTGTTGTTACTGGCTTGGAATGCCCGAGTGTCACCATTCTGCTTCTTTTTCCAGTTTGCTGGCTTGCCGTGAATTTTCCAGTAGTTCTCACGGGTGTGCCAAGGTTTTTTGCAGAGATCACACCATGGCTTATGCCTTCCATTCTTCCTTTTGCCCTCTGGATTATATCCTTTTGTAACCAGTGCAGAACTTTCAACATCAAGGCTTGGCCAAATGTCATCTACTGCTCTTATCATGACATGTCGACGAGCTTCTTCTTTGCGAACTTCAGAGAAAACCTATCTAAATAAGGGGAAAGGTGTTCCACCCAAATTTTGGCCCCGGACTTCATCTAACTCTTTGTTTAAACCTGCAAGGAATACAAACACGTGATCACTTCTCGATCTCCTTGCTGGGATTTCCATATCTTGGCATTTAATTCAAACATCTGCGAATGATTTTCCTGATCAGAGTATGTATCCTTAACTGCTTCCCAAACATCTCGGGCAGTAGGGAGAAACATGAAGGGTTTCCCAATCATCGGCTCTATAGAATTAATTAACCAGGCAATTACCATTGAGTTCTCTGATTTCCATCTCCTCTGCTTTGCATCATAAATATCTTTGTTTTTTATTTCTCTGGTTAGGTAACCAAGTTTTCCTTTACCATCGATCACACGTTTGACAGATTGTGACCATTCTTGATAATTCTTTCCATTCATTTTATGAATGGTTATTTGAAGGGAATGATCGGACAAAGACATAGGGGACTGATGAACAACCTCACCAATAACTTCTGAGGTACTTGTGCCTTTGGTGGCACTAACCATGGCTATTTTTATCGTGGCTCTGATACTATGTAAATTTTCTAGATAGAACCTTTTTTAGTCTCTTATTCGATAGTAGAAAAAAATAGTGCAGAATAAATAGGCTAAAGGAAGAAACGTTATCTTCCTAAAAAATAAAAACTATCCTAACTAAAGATAAACCCAAATCCTAGAAACCTTATCTCTGATGATAAACCATTTATCATCTGTTTTATTCAAATTCTAATACAAAACCCTTATCTAACAAAGAGAGTCCACTAAAGCATAACAAACTAAAAGAGAAAAAAGTAGCCACACAAAAACTACGGAAGGGCTAAATCCCACCCTCTAAGTAAGTCCGAAAAGGAAAAAGCAAAGTGAAGCCTTTAAGATGAGACAACCACAATGCCACAATCTACTTACATCCCCAAGCTACAAAAGGATCTTCCTCTAAATCTTCAAAATTCGATTGTTCCTCTCTAACCAAATAGCCGGGAATTATTACTCACGACATCCATAATGTAAAAGGATGGATTGAAGCATCATGAAGAGAAGAAATTCTATAGAGGTTCGAAAAACATATTGTGAAAGGCTCCACTTCTCTTCAACCATCCTCCCAAATTCTGAATCTCCTCTCATCTCCCACTTCGACATTAATACGAGCTTTAAATTCAATATGTAGAGCTTGTCTTGCCTTCTAAGGGCTTCTATGACTCCTCTAACACCCGTCGTTGATTCTCAATCCCCAAATCATGTCATGTATATTCCTTTTCTAACACGACCCCACAACACTCACCCTTTCTCGAAAATCTCGAAAGCCACTTTGAGAGTAAGGCTTGATTATAGAGAATCTGAGTTGCCAATCTCCAAACCGCCATTCTCTTTAGGTACCAAACCTGTTCCCTTGCCATCAGATGATCGAAGATTGAATTGTCACTCTCTGTTTTGCACGCCTTTTGGAACTCTAAAAGTTGACGAAAAAATAAATCGAGAAAGATAAACCTGATTTAATTAATGTCAATATCCTCCACAGGATGAAAACAATCTCTTTCATCCATCAAGTCTCTTAGCCACTTTCGACACAATTGGCTCCCAAAATGCAGATCTAGGAGTATTTCGCCAAGGTATTTAATCGCCATGATCCTACCGAACACCCACTACCTCTACCTCAAGATTGATGACAAAATTATGCTTTACCCACATTAATCTTAAGACCGGACGCAAAAGCAAAGTGCATCAAGGATAGTCATTAATGATCGAAGATTCTCTCTCTCCCTTGATGAAGAATAAAGTGTCAACTGCAAATTGAAAATGAGAGATCCTAATTCTCTCCTCGCCAACTTCCGAACCTCACAACAAATCTTGACATATGGCTTTATCCACTAATCTTCCCGATGCACTTGCCATCAAAGTGAATAGGAATGGGGACAACGGATCACCCTGTCTTAAACCTCTCGAGTGCCTAAATTTACCCCTCAGTCTACCATTTATTAACACCAAAAAGGACACTGACTTCAAGCAACCTCTAATCCAACTTCTCCATTTGACGCTGAACCTCTTCTTTTGCCGCACAAAATCCAAAAAATCCCATTCCACATGGTCTTAAGTCTTCTCAAAATCAATTTTGAGGACTACCCCTTCCTTAGCTTTTGCTCGATAATCCTCCACCACCTCATTAGCAATGAGAGCAACATCCAATATTTGTCCTTCCGGCAACAAAAGCCCTTGAGTCTTTGAAATCGTGCTATCCAAAACGTTTTTTAACCGAAAGACTAGAACCTTAGAGATAATCTTGTACAAACTAGTAACAAGGCTGATTGGCCTACAATCACAAATTTTAAAAGAATTTGTCTTCTTAGGTATAAGAGCAATGTATGTCTTATTAGTTGTATAAAGCTCTCCAAGCACCTCCAAGAGCTCATCTTTTACAATTTCTCAGCATTATTGCAAAAGTGCCATTGTATGTCGATCGGGTCCGGGAGATTTATTACCTTCACATTCAAAAACTGCCATCTTGACTTCTTCCTCTTCAAATGGCTTCTCCAAACCTGCTGCTTCTATTTCCAAAATTGGGCGCCAAGCCAATACTTCTATACCACAAATCCGACTATTGGATGAAGTGTATAGCTTCCTTAAAAAATGACAGATTTTGTGCAAGAAAGCATAAACTTACAAGCCGTTGAAGCAATCTAGACCAATCTTCATTTTAAGTTTGACATTTTCTCTTTATTAGAATATATGACTGATAATGTCAGTCTACCTCCCAAGTCCCAATGGCTAAAGCTTTTTGAAGAATTGGGTTTCTAAAACGGTGTTAGAGCAATTGGTTTTTGAGTTCAAGTACTTCCAACTATACTTTTCGAGTAGTCTTTCCAAGAATTGGTTTTTTTTTCCTCTTTTTTTTTTCCTGAATCTGCAGCTGTTTGGTTAGAACGGAACAACATAATTTTAAGGATATAGAGGGAGATGTTAATAAGGTTTGGGATAGAATCAAGTTTTGGGTTGCTTTATGGATTTCCCAAGTTAAAGGCTTCAATACATTTTCTCTCGTTGAGGATTTATTAAGAGGATGTGATTCTATCACCATTAATTTTGAGTTTTTAGGCTTTTGGTTCTATTTTTATCATTTTGTTCGGTGGGACTCCTTGTCCCCCTGATGTTCAACTTCTATCACATCTTCAAGTAACGAAGAATTCGTATCGCTTCCGGATGTTCTTCATTGGGTTTTTTTTTGAATTGACCGACCACACTTATCGAGAAGGCTATGTCGGTCGGCGTGTGCGAAAGGTAAATAAGTTTCCCAACCAGTTGATACCTTCTTGTCTCCACCGGCGGGGCTATTTTCGTTAACCACGAGTTTTTATTCGATCCATTGGAGTATCTACAGTTTGCATCCTAACATCCCGTTTCTTTGAGTAGATCAAGAACATATTTTGCTAAGAGATTACTATCCGTTTCTTTGAACGAGCTACCTCCATACCAAGGAAATATTTGAAGTTTCCAAGGTCTTTGATCTCAAACTCTCTTGATAGGGTTTCTCTCGGTTTGAGTATTTCTTCCTTAAAGTCTCGTGTCACAACAATATCATCAACATACACAATGAGAATCGCCACCTTTCCATCGTCTCGCAAACTTTATGAATAATGTGTGATTAGAGTGTCCTTGAGAATATCCTTGTTACTTAACCACTTTTGTGAATCATCAAACCAAGCTCATAGAGATTGTTTAAATCCATAAAGCGACTTTCGAGCCCGCACACACTTTGTTTGACGTTAGCTCTTGTTTGAAATCCATGTGGAATTTCCATAAATACGTTCTCTTATAAATCCCCATGGAGGAATGCATTTTTAGCATCAAATTGATGCAATGGCCAGTTCTTATTGGCGGCTAAGGAGAGAAGCGCACGAATGGTGTTGAGTTTTGCAATTGGCAAGAACGTTTCCTGATAGTCAATGTCGTAGGTTTGCGTGAAACCTTTGGCAACAAGTCTTGCTTTGTAATGGTCTAGGCTCCCATCTGGTTTGACTTTGACAGTGAATATCCATTTGCAGCCAATTGGATGTTTTCCTTGTGGTAGCTTTGTCAGCTTCCAAGTGCCATTCTTTTCAAGTGCTTCCATTTCTGCTTCAATCGCCTTCCTCCACTCTGGTTTGTTAAGAGCAATATGGATGTTCTGTGGAATCTCAATATCAACTAGATTAGTAGTAAATGCCTTGAATTCTGGATATAAACCAGCATAAGACACAAATATGTGAATAGGATGATTTGTACATTCCCGAACACCTTGTCTTATGGCAATTGGCACGTTAAGGTCATCAACAACATTGTTACCTTCATTTCTTCAAATGAGTTCAGATTCATGGCTCTGCTCAGGAAGAATTGGAATCTCTTCCTTCTCTCGAGACTTGTTCCTCCTTGTATAAACACATAGCTCTTTTTCATACACATTCTGAGGTGGTTCAGGGGATGTTTCAATTGGGGGGTTATTTGAAGTTGGTTCAGGTTCGGCCTCATTTGAAGTTGGTTTAGGTTCGGGCTTGATGTTATCGTTTAAGAAGCCAGGCTCAGTTGTGGTTGTGAGGTACCAATAATTACATTCATTCTATGTATTCTCCCTCCATGTTTCTTTCAGCTCTCCTAGCTACCATTTCCAGACGAAACTGCTATGATACTAATTTGATGAAAACCTCAACGGTTTAGCAATGAACGGAACAAATGATGGATAGTGTATTCGAATCGGCAATGGAAATCGTATAAAGGTGATGTTTGAGAGATCACCCAATTCAATTTCTATAGAATTCTCTCTAATTAACTTCTCAGCCTCCCTTTCTTATTTATAAGCTCCCTTACTAACACTAACCCAATTCGGTTATCCTAAAACTTCCTCAACAAGACTCTTCAACAAACTATATCCACGTCAGCTCTCATTACTGGCGTTTCTTCCTCCTACTATGGACTAGCAGTGTCTGGTTCTTTTCAGATTCATTGCAAAAGATTAGGACAAGACTTTATTTCCTCTTTTATTCCGCAATGCCATGATTCATCCGAGAAAGACAAGGCAAGGAATCAAGGTTCTCATTATCATTTGTTGAACTAGTGCTTAAACAACAAGCAAAAAGAAAAAAAAGGTTCTCCTTACCATTCGTCAAACTAGTGTTTAAATTTAAGCACAAGTCTGTAACAAAACGTCGTACTAAACCACCATCGATTCCAAGACAATATATAAAACTCAAAAATTCTTGTTTTTCCCCTCTTTTCAATCAAGAAAATAAGTAGAGCACATAAGAGGAGCATAGACAAGTTCACCATAATGTTTGTTGGCCAATATATGTTATCACACGCTTAACATTACATCAAAGAAAACCAATGGTTTGGGGTAAACTCGTGTTATTGACAAAATGAAGTAGTTAAAAACGGAAGTTGGTTTTAAAAACTAAAAACCAAGGGTTGTTTACAAAGGAGGGTAGAAATTAGAAGATTGAAAATGATAATGCTTAGGACAACAAGGTAACAAGGTGTGAAGAGCTTTCTACCAGTTGGACATCAAGAAACAATTGTCAAAAAAACCTTTGTCACTAGGACAGTAGTGAAAACAAGTGTCAAAAAACCTTGATGTCAAATGGATAGCGAGCTCTTTGACACTTGTTTCCATAATTGTACAAGTGACAAGAGGTTTGTGACACTTGTTCTCTTGATGTCCTACTAGTAGCAAGCTTTTTAAATCTTGTTATCTTGTTGTCTAGCTAATAGGAAGTTTTTGCCACCTTGTTTTCGTCAACAAGTGTCATTTTAATCTTGTAATCACTCCTTTTTTTTTTTTTTTTTTTTTTTACATAAAACCCTTGATTTTGACTTTTTAAAACTTTTTTTTTAAACTAAACATTAATAATGTTTGTGGTAAATTTTGAACTCTACTTCTATTTACACTAATAAAATGATAAGCATAAAATGTTAAGGGTAAGGCCAATAGAAGTAAACGTGCATTAAAGTAAAGGACCAATAACTGGAGAAAAATTAACAGGACCAACTAAGTGGAATTAGAAAGGAAAATAAACAACAGGACCAGGGTTAATGGGCTGTTAGAGTTTAGTTAGTAGCGTGTTAGTAGTGCTTACAAGAGAGTTAATAGTATAAGAAGGACGAATTAAGGGTTAGAGGGCAGGTCAGATCATTTGGGATTTTGGAAAACACTTTGGAGAGCTGATGATCTCTCGAATACCACCATTGTTAGGGTTTAGAATTAGGGGTTCTCTGGAATCCCAAATACTCCAGTCTATCCTTTATATTTTCTTCAATTTTCTCTTCCTGGTTTTGGCTTGTATGAGCTGGTGTTGAAGTTAATCAATAAAAATCCCTATTAATCTCTCAATTTCTCTTGTTCTTAGCTTCTGCGTTGTGAATTGTACTAAGGAAAACCCAGGTTCCTAACAGATTTTTAGGTGAGAGAGTCTATAAATACCAACCTACTTACCCATTTTAGAGGGAGAGATACAGACCAACCTTTAGTAATTCAGCCACTCTCTCATTTCTCTCACAACCCACTCCGTTCTTTCTTTTTCTTTTCTTTCTCTAGACAGTTACCAAAACTCACTTATCCCACATTTCATTACAAACTTTTCCTAAACATCAAAGCTTTCTTTCTTCTTCAAAACAAGATCAAAAACTTAATTTGAGGGCTATTGATCTACATACCCCTTACTTCAAAATTGCATTTGTGATATTATATGCATATTCAAAATACAAAGTTATCTAATAAAATTATTTTCTTGTTTCTATTCCCATTTCTCTTTTAGTTTGAAATTCTTTATTTCCTTTAGCACTTAACTTTTTTTTTTTTTTTTTTTTTTGCTACCTCCAAAGATATAACTTGTCCTTAATTTATTTTCGCTTATGTAGATTCAATTATTTTCATTTATGTAGATTCAATTATCTAATCTAGTTAGTTGGTCATTTTATTTACTTTCCATATCCAGTTAGTTGGTCCCGATCTTTCCTTTCTAATTCCAATTAGCCGGTTCTCTTAGTTATACTCGCTTTTCCAAACCAAATTCCTTTACTTTTATTCACTTTCAATATATATATATATATATATATCTTTTTTTTTTTTTGGCAATACACATTTAGTTCCATTAATCTAATATCCCAGACATTTTATGCTTATTAGTTACTTTAATATAATAAAACATAGCTCAAAAATTACCACAAACAACCAATAACCAGAAAATGAATAAGGGCTTCAAATAATCAAGAGAGTCCTTTGGCTAGAAGAGAGGTAAATTCCTAAACTATTTCGGTCATTCTTTTCCTCAATGAAAAACAGCTATAGGGGCAGTGGCATACCTAGATTACCATGGGAAAACAAGTCATCCTCGCGATGTATTATAAAGTTAATTGCCCGTACACTCCATCTCTCCAAATGCTATAATCGAACAGACTTGGAGTGGAAACATTTTTAGGAGACTGGACAGCCTTCCTTTCCACCAAATGATCAGTAATTCCTATCTCCAAATTATTTACTATGTTAATGCATACATCCTAAGTTTGAGCAATTCAAGGGAAACCTCCGACATTCTATTCTGACCCAATTCTTTTCTCCTACCTTGAAAACTATTGCCAATATGTCCCTGATAAGTAAAAAGGCCACAAAGAAAAGAAAACATAAAAAGAAACATTTACGTTGGAACAAAGCCAGTAATTACACAGAATGGTTAGTTATCAATTATAAAAACTCCTGAATGTAGCAAGAAAAACCTCATTTAAATCCATGTCTCAGACCAAGATTTATCAATAACTTCAGCCCAAAAGACACAAATAGTAATCTCCAAGCCATCAACCAAAGTGATCATTTTTAGATTTTCCATTTTTTAGCTTTCAAGATTACAATTGAAATACTTCTATATCATTACAAAAGAACACATGAATGTTGGGTGTTCGCTCCTACCAATAATTAACACAAAGTTCACACAAAATCACCAATCATAAGGAACTTAATTTTCAACATGCAATAGAAAACTAGCAGCTTATGTGAAAAAGGAATGCCTCCAGTGAGAACAAATTTTAACTAATCTATTTGTAATTGTATCATATGATTCATATCACTCGTGACTGAGACAATGTTACCAAAGAAATTTTTTCTTGGTGTCTATGTATTCCTTATGTTACAATCCTTGGGTAAAACTCATCCCTAAAAACTATCTTGTAGGGAGAGGGTGCTCAAGTTGTTATAAACCCACATACTAAGCTCATACTTTAGCAGGACTCAACTAGGTTCCTAACACCTTTTTTCTGTTTTGTACGAATATAATTTCCCTATGCAAGGTCAAAAGTCGTATTTTCATTTTTTCTTTGCAAATTAATCTTCCCCTCAACACCCTGCATTACAAGGTTTTGATACCTGTTTATTTGATAGAACTAGTAAAGGGTGTGAGGCTGAAAATTATGATTGGACAAGTTCACTACTTTCTATCAGCTTACTTCTTAAGTTGATTCATTGCCAGATGTATCTTCTTTATTCTTGTTGCCCAAAAGTTAGTTAGCTTACTGAGGGAAAACTTATTTGACATATCTTTAGATAGTGTTTCTCACACCTGACGCTTTGTATTTATTCATTTTCTCTTTTTCATAATTTTTTAGTATAGTGTCATGTTAGTCGTGGTATCTATAACTCCTAATTTGTAATTTTTGCTGCAGTTGGCGGAACTTGTCAATACCGAAGGCTATTATGATTGGATATGTTTGATAGCAGAGTTTACAATGAAGTCTTTACGTTCTTGGCAGGTTCATCCATCTCGTTTAGTATATTCTAAAGATGTTAGTTTTATCGTTTTTCCCTTTGATAAAGGAAAATATGTCTGAAACAGTGAAGTTGATCTCTTTTTTCAGTGGGCCAACACCAGTGTTTACTATGTTTTGGGGCTGTGGTCGAGACTGGTAACATCTGTGCCTTACTTTACTTTCATATTGTAGTGGTGAACAGCAAGAACTACTTGATGCAAAACTCTCGGCGCGTGTTTTTCAGTTGATCAATGTCGGCGACAATGGGGCACACAAACAAGTATTAAGGAGTAGAGGTCACATAGCAATGTATGGTGTGGATGAAATTTGTTGTGAAATTTATTTGCATGTATGAGATGTCACAACATCATGTTACAAGTGCATTTGCAACTCTCTTTTGTAATCTAGCTACATTGTTGTATATGTTGGGAAGAAAGTATATGGTTTCTGCATTGTTGTTCTAATGGTTTAAGTGTCAAGTATTGCGCCTTTTCGTGCATTCATATGAATAATGTCCAACCACATAACCTGGGTGATTGTAATTTATATTGCTCGATGGTTTTCTGTAGCATGAGGGGCTCACTATTGTAACTGGGAGTGAGTAATTATCTCTTGTCATTGTAGCGTCAGTAGCTTAAAGGTCAAGTAGCTTAAAGGAATTTCCCAATTTACATGTTGGTAGGAGCTGTCAAGGAGAAGCAAAAATAATTATAGTAATAGTATATTAAAGGTCAATATTGTTGTTGTATAAGGATTTTAGAGGAGTTTGAATGTAATAATTGAGATAGGTGAGGAAATTACTTCTCTAATTGTAATTTCTAGATGTTGAAGGAGATGATGATTAAAGGGATTTCTACTTGAGATTGGATATGACCCAGCATTGTCTCGTATCTGAGACGAACTGGTTGTGTTAGTGCAGTTTCGGTAACTTCATTTTCTTGATTTTGAGATTGGTCATTTATGTTTCCAAAATGTTGATTGAGTTGGAGAATGTTATGGCGCATACATCGACCTACCTGAGTGCGACGATTTCTTTCGAGTTCTTTCTTGTCCATATTTTTGTACAATATGGAATTGTTTAAATTAGGAAAAAAAAGACCAGAGGTAGTTATTTATTTTTCTTAGAATGGATTAGTCATTATTAAGATTGGTAATGAATGCTTAATGAATTAATGTTGTAAAGATAGTTTTATTGAATTATATAGTTATAATTGCAGTTTATTGTAAATTAACTATTAAAAAATATATACAACAGTGACAATTAAAATCTTATGATGTTAGATATAAGATTTTCTAAAATAAATTAATAAAGTAAGAATGAGACATTAATAAGAAAAACAAAGAAATACTATGCAAGAAAAAAAAATTGCATTTATATGTGTATATATAAGAATAATAGATTAATAAAAAAGAGAAAGAAATACCATATAAGGAAATAAATTGATATTGGCATCTACATATTTTTGGAATAAGATGAATGACTATAATAATATAAATTATGAATTTAGATGAAACTGTTAAGCATAAGAATAGAACAAATACATTAATAAGATAATAATAATGGATAGATTGCTTTTTGTTAATCAAGAGTACATTAAAAAATGAAGTCTATCTCGATGTCTTGCCCTTTTTTCCTTCATGTGGGAGCAAATCGGTGGAGGAGTTTGTATGATAAAATGTAACTGTACATAATTTCTTGAGTAACAAAGAGAATAATACAAAATATAGTAAATTGTTAGTCAATAAGAGAGGGCAAAAATAAGGAAAATAATAATGAATAAGTGATGGGATTAGTTTGGGTATCATTATTTTTCCATAATATTTGTGGCTCAGACATTGGATATTTATAATAATACCTGGTGCATAAATTTATTTATTTA
This sequence comes from Morus alba, assembly GCA_012066045.3. Taxonomy (NCBI): domain Eukaryota; kingdom Viridiplantae; phylum Streptophyta; class Magnoliopsida; order Rosales; family Moraceae; genus Morus; species Morus alba. The sequence goes on along the minus strand of CP050232.2, from coordinate 9,906,499 downwards.
TTAGATGAAAGACGTGGAGACAATGAGAGAGATGGATAAGATGATGTTTAGAGTTTAGAAGTAAGACAATGAATATAAAAAACGATGTTTAGAATTGGGGCTGCAGCGGTATGAAGGGTAGGAATAAATGAAAGAATAGATGAAAGAATGGAGGTTTATATAATGGCATTATGAACATTAAACGGACAGACTATATGTATTTAGTAGATGATGACAAAAACAATGTGAAGAATAGGAGACGTAGTCATTGGGAAATTGGCTACTAGATGCAAGCGGAAGGAAGAAATAGTTAGGTATCTCTAGTTCTATTTGTGGAGCTGTGATGAAAGGGATGAATAGAAAAAGTGGAATCAAAAATTAACTGAAGAAGGAAGTGATTATGTTCTATAATTTAAGAAAATTAAAAATAATTTATGTAACAAAAGCATTAAGAAAATAGGGTAAATAGATATCACTATGAATAGTAGGATTTGGGACAATATTTAATGAATTGATACAGGAGGAAAAAATATTGACATGGAGAGGGAAAGAACTTAGGAAAATGAAAATAGATAGTAAATATCAAAGTTGATGGCGGTGTTTGTGCAAAAATATGTAGTAAAGGTGAGTGCAAGTAAAGGAAAAGAGTCAAAAGGAAAGAATTTAGGAGGAGTTTAACTGAAATTACCTATCATACAATTTTCTAATTTTGATGCTTGAACCATACAAGTAGATTTGCAGCCAAAGTTGGTCAAATTGATGTTGATATCACTTAAATCGAAGTTTTGAAAATTGGACAAAAATGAAGTACAAAGTTATAAGCATGTCTGTTGTTGGTCCTAATTGTGTGATTTTGTGGTCAATTTTCAATCATATGGGCAATGAGGATTGAGTTCGCTTTGGGGATATTCACTCTAAAGAATATGTAACTAAGCCAATTACATTTTATAATTCAGTTACATTATTTGGTATATTTCCCATCATAATCATGAAATTTCTTTACCAAACTATAAGGCACTTCATACAATATTCGGCACTACTTTTTGTGGGTCGTTCGGAACCAACAAGGCATTTTTATATGAGAGCAAGTACACTAGGATAAGATAGTTACTTCAAGTTAGTTAAGGTTAAGGCTTCCAGTCTATAAAATAAACTTCCAATTTATTTCCATTAAAAATGTATGATTCCGAATTTTTTTTTCTAAGGTTATGATCGAAGCTGATAGCTAAGTTACATTTTTTTACTTATTCGCAGCTCATTGACATTTTTTTCTTTTCTAACTCCGATATAAACTTCCAATAAAAAGTGCTTTTGATTTGACTCACCTTTTTTGTCTAATTAGTATTTGGTTAGGATAGTTTTGATTTAAGATTTGAATCTCGATGTGATGTTTCAAACCACGAATCACCTTTGATTCTAAAACCACGTCATTGGTTTTGGGTGGTTCAAACTCCTAATTTTGGTTCTGGTTTCAGAACCATAATTTGGACCAAAAATCATAAATTATGATTATGATTCTAAAATCAAAACTAAAATTACCTTGATTTAAACTCTCATACCAAAGGAATCCTAAATGTTCCTATAAATGGCTCTTTAGACTTGACAAGCAGTGGCCCAATCTAGCTTGTTATCAATCTTAATTGGGAAACCCAAGCCCCTTTCTGAACTCCTAGAAGAAGCCAGAAGCCCAAAAGTCATAATTATGAAATTTTCGTAAAAATGTAGTTAAAGGAAACCTTTTTGTTTGTCAGAGTACAAGTTCAATGAGACTGAGGGCATATTTAGTTTGTTGATTTGAGTTTTTAATTTTAGTTGAGATGCGATTTTATGTGAGCGCTTTTTTCTGTAGCAAAAAATTTAGATGTGACTATTTCTGAGAGCTTTTTTTTACTATAACAAAACTCAAATCGGTAAAATAAATAAAACCCTAGTAATTACTATCTATTTATTAGTTATTAAGCATATTTATTTATTAACTATTAATTAATATATAATATAATTAGTAATTAGTAATTAATTATTTAATATAACTTGTTGATAATCATTAATTGTACTATGTTGATTCCCTTTACAATTTAAAAATTAAAAATTATTTTTAGGCTACTTCTAATTTTATCAGTAAATTCTTTAAAATTTTTTAAAATTATTTTTTATAATTTTTACTAAACACTATTATCAACTTCTCATAATTATAGAAGTGATTTTGGGCTCCAATAGGCATTATCAAATACACCCATTGTCTAAGGTCTTATTCACTTTACATATTTAAATTTTTAATTTGAGCTGAGATGTAATATTTTTTGAGAGTTTCTTTTACTGTAGTAAAAAGAGTTAGATGTGATATTTTATAAAAACTTTTTATTTTAAAAATTTAAAACTAAAAATTTAAATTAATTAAATAAATGAAGCCTAAATATCCCTGTAAATGGCCCTTTAGACTTGGCAAGTCGTGGCCCAATCCAGCTTGTTACAATCTTAATTGGGCAACCTAGGCCCCGTTTTGAACTCCTAGAAGAAGCCGGAAGCCCAAAAGTCATAATTATACATTTTTCGTAAAAAAAAAAAAGCGCGGTGAAAGGAAGCCTTTTTGTTTGTCAGAGTACAACTGTACAAGTTCGACGAGACCTAGCAAACGCAGGGCAACCATAGCTAACAATAACGAACGAACGGCGATTTCTGCCCTAACTCACTCTCTAAGATTGAATTGATGGGGAGCTTCGCGAACAGCAGCAGAAATGGCGGCGGCGGCGGCGCCATCGTGGACAAGGGGGTGGATTTCGCGCAGTACTTCTGCACCTACGGCTTCCTCTACCACCAGAAGGAGATGCTCTGCGATCGCGTTCGCATGGACCCCTACTTCAACGCCATCTTCGTAAACAAACACAATTTCACAGGAAAGGTATGTTAATATATATGTATATATATATATATGCGAGTGTGTGTATATATTTTCCTGTAGTTTTTTTTATTTTTTATTTTTTATTTTTAACTTGTATATGCACCAGAACGGAGATGAGTTCATTTTCTTAGGTTTCGGATGTTTATTATTTTTGTTGAATGAAAATATTGATACCTTTTTACTCTGAGCTCTGTTTGAACACTATTCGCTTTTAGCCGAGTGAATTGAAAAGGAAAAAAAAAATTTGTTCCTTAAGAGTGTGATTTCGTAATGAGTTTGGTTTTTTGACAGAAAATCTGTGGTGGTTGTTGTAGTTACTGCCAGTAATAATTCGTTATGAAATTTGGTTATCATGGAAATGGTTAATTTTCGCAGCTGAGCTTTGGTTCAATCATATTGTTTTAGTGGAGAGGAAGCACCTAATCCTTTTGAGGGATTTGCATATATCATATATATTATGACGTTATGAGTATGATTTTGTACTGAGCTTGAAGTTTTGGGAGACACTTTTAAGAGGCCATTCAGCTTTGTTAGTGTATTGTGAAGTATTAGCACATTCTGACTATCCTGGAAAATGGCCATTTAATGTGCTTGTGCTGAAGGTTGTGTTGGATGTGGGGACTGGGAGTGGCATTCTTGCAATATGGTCGGCGCAAGCTGGTGCAAGGAAGGTTTATGCCGTGGAAGCAACTAAGATGGCAGAACATGCTTGTGCGCTTGTAAAAGCAAATAACCTCCAAGATGTGGTTGAAGTGATTGAGGGTCCCGAGAAAGGTTTTCTCCTTGTTTAATTAATCTAGTTAAGTTGTGTCATTTGAGTTTATCCTTGCTATGAACATTTAGACCAACGTTTGTGCAGTTGATGTGATCATCTCTGAGTGGATGGGATATTTTCTTCTCCGTGAGTCTATGTTTGATTCAGTGATTTGTGCAGGTGACCGCTGGTTGAAACCAACTAGAGTAATGTAAGCCTGTTTTGCATCTAATTGTCTTTCAAATTTGGTTTCTTGGTGTTGTTGAATGCAGAAACTTATAAGATCTTGTTATTGGATTTTTTAATACTCAAAAGTAATTACGGAGTACCTTTTAATCTTATGTCTAGACAAGTCTCCACAATAATAAATATGTGCTTATGGTGTCTTTTGCATTGTTTCACATATATTGTTTCATGACTTTATTTAGCATGTTAGGATCTCATTCCGACTTCCACATAATTTAAGTAGTAATTGATAGTAATCTTGTGACTGCCACATAATTGAAGTAGAAATTGATAGTAATTTTGTTCAACAACATCTGTCAAGTAGACAGAAACTTTATGTTTACTGTACATGTGTTTGTGTCATTGTGCTAAACTTAGGGGACTCAACATCCAGATATTCTTGGAATTTTGTCAAGTGGGCATTCATATATGAGTATATGCAACCAATATGATGCTCACATATTTAGCTATTTCCTTATATTTCTAGAATTGCTATCTTAGATCTGTGATGGAGCATTTGTTTCTGTGTTATATAGATTTTTGGTATGCGGTCACCATAATTTTTATGACAGCCCTTATGTATTATGCCCGCTCAGTGGGTATTAATTGGTGATTGAATAATTTTTAGATGATTTTGAAATGGTGCATGCACCTCCTTTGATGGGTGTTAATTTGCTACTGGATGGTTTTCACATTATATGAAATGATGCATTTAGGATCGCTCTGAGTTGACCGAACAAACTTTTTGTTTCATAGGTATCCTAGCCATGCTCAGATATATGGGTGGCACCTATCCGGTCGAGCGGGGAGCATAAAATGGGTGAGTATCAATCAACTATGGATGAGTGGTGTGACTTTGTAGACGAGACAAAAACTTATTATGGTGTTGATATGAGTGTTTTGTCAAAACCTTTCTCTCAAGAGCGTAAGAAAAATACTATCTACAAGTGTTTTCCTAATTTTCTGGTGGCCATTTGAGTTTCATTTCTTTCTCTTTTTTATAAATTGTTTTCGTGGATGAATTTGTTGTTCTAAGCTATATGTTTGTTGGTCAACGTTGGCATCATGTGACCATATCTTATGGAAGTAAAATATCCAAAGACCTTTACAATACACACACACACACACTATGGAGTAGTATTAAATCTACTGTTTGGATAAATGCTTATTTTTCTAATTAATCATTTTGTTGAACCTGTGCATAAATATTCGAGGCTACTAATTAGAACTAAAACGCAATTGATAGTCATCTTGAAGTTCCATGTTTTTTCGCTTGTGCATTGTCATTTACTAATAAAGTTTCTCAAATAATCTGTCTTCTTTTGAAGTATTCTATTTGCTTAAGTTGCATGGTGCATGTATAAAATTTTCGTTAGTTTTGGTGCAGGTTTTGCTGGCCATGCTATTTAGGTTTGTGGATTTCGACTTTGATTTGGCATTTTTTTTTCGTTAGTTTTGGTGCAGGTTTTTGCTACTCGAGTCACCAATCGCTGGAGGAGATAGGTTTGCCGTGTTGATTTCGGGCCGGAGGAAGCAGGCTTGTCATGCTGATTTCGGCTTTGATTTGGCATTTTTTTCTAGTTAGTTTTGGTGCGTGTTTCTTTGGTCATCTTTGTTTGGGTTTGTCTAGTTAGTTTTTTGTGCGGTTTTTGCTTTGGCCATCTTTGTTTGGGTATCTTTGTTTGGGTTTTATGGTGAATGAATGAATGAATGGTTTTGCTAGCCATGCTGTTTGGGTTTGCGGTGAAAATTAATGAATGATCAGTTTGGCTTGTTTTTTATATTAGATGAATGAATGAATAAATGTTAGATGAATGAATGATCAGTTTAGTTTGTCTTTTATGTTAGATTTATTTGACAGACTTGACATCTTTGGTTTTTTTTTTTTTTTTTTTTTTTTTTTTTTCAGAGGGCTCCAGTATCAAACTCAAGAGTTCGGGAATGAATGAATGGCAGAGGACTCTAGTATCAAACTTGAGAGTTCGTGAGTGAATGAATGAATGAATGAACGAATAATCAGTTTGACTTGTTTTTTTATGTTAGATGAATGAATGAATGTTAGATGAATGAATGAATGAATGTTAGATGAATGTTAGATGAATGAATGAATGAATGTTAGATGAATGATCAATTTGGCTTTTTTTTTATGTTAGATTTATTTGATAGAGTTGACATCTCTGATTTTTTTTTTTTTTTTTTTTTTCGTAGGGCTCCAATATCAAAGTCGAGAGTTCGTGAATGAATGAATGAATGATGAGGGCTCTAGTATCAAATTCGGAGTTCGTAAATGAATGAATGAATGATCGGTTTGACTTATTTTTTATGTTAGATGAATGAATGAATGAATAAATGTTAGATGAATGTTAGATGAATGAATGTTAGATGAATGTTAGATGAATGAATGATCAGTTTGACTTGTTTTTTATGTTAGATTTATTTGATGGACTTAACATCTTTGGTTTTTTTTTTTTCCGTAGGGGTTCCAAAGATGTCGAATTCGAGAGTTCAGGAATGAATGAATGTCAGATGACTCTAGTATCAAAGTCGAGAGTTCGTGAATGAATGAATGATCAATTTAGCTTGTTCTTTTTATGTTAGATGAATGAATGAATGTTAGATGAATAAATGACCATTTTGGATTGTTTTTTATGTTAGATTTATTTGACATCTTTGACTTTTTTTTTCAGTTGGCTCCAGTATCAAACTCGAGAGTGCGGAAATGAATGAATCACAGAGGGCTCTCGTATCAAACTCGAGAGTTCGTGAATGAATGAATGATCAATTTAGCTTGTTCTTTTTATGTTAGATGAATGAATGAATGTTAGATGAATAAATGACCATTTTGGATTGTTTTTTATGTTAGATTTATTTGACAGATTTGACATCTTTGACTTTTTTTTTTCAGATGGCTCCAGTATCAAACTCGAGAGTGCGGAAATGAATGAATGACAGAGGGCTCTCGTATCAAACTCGAGAGTTCGTGAATGAATGAATAAATGAATGAATGATCAGTTTGGTTTGTTTTTAATGTTAGATGAATGAATAAATGTTAAATGAATGAATGAATGTTAGATAAATGTTAGATGAATGTTAGATAAATGTTAGATGAATGTTAGATTAATGAATGATCAGTTTAACTTGTTTTTTATGTTGGATTTATTTCACGGACACATGACATCTTTTTTTTTTTTTTTTTTTTCGTAGGGCTCCAATTATCAAACTCGAGAGTTCGGGAATGATTGGCGAGAGGACTCTAGTATCAAATTTAAGAGTTCATGAATGAATGAATGAATGATCGGTTTGGTTTTTTTTTTAATGTTAGATGAATGAATGAATGAATGTTAGAGGAATGTTAGATGAATGAATGTTAGATGAATGTTAGATGAATGAATGAATGTTAGATGAATGAATGATCGATTTGACTTGTTTTTTATGTTAGATTTATTTAACAGACTTGACATCTTTGGTGTTTTTTTTTTCAGAGGGCTCCAGTATCAAACTCGAAAGTTCAGGAATGAATGGCAGAGGGCTCTAGTATTAAACTCGGGAGTTCGTGAATGAATAATTGAATGAATGATTAGTTTGACTTGTTTTTTATGTTAGATTTATTTGACATACATGACATCTTTAGCTGCTTTTTTTTTTTCAGAGGGCTCTAATATCAAACTCGAGAATTCGGGAATGAATGAATTAATTAATGAACGAACTCGAGGAGTTCCGGAATGAATGAATAGCAGAGGGCTCCAGTATTGAACTTGAGATTTTGGGAATGAATGAATTAATGAATGAATGATCAGTTTAGCTTGTCTTTTATGTTAGTTTTATTTGACAAACTTGACATTTTTGGCTTTTTTTTTCCAGAGTGCTCCAATATCAAATTCGGGAGTTTGGGAATGAATGAATGAATGAACGAACGAACTCGAAGATTTGTTTTTGGTATTCAAGTATTTGGCTTTGATTTGCCGCTTCAACCGACATGTTCTTGGTTAGCATTTGTAGTAGGTCTTATTTCCTTCCTCTATGTGTTATTTTGTCATGTTCTATCTCTCTCTCGTCTTTTTGTGAACATATTATGTTGGCTTGGTATGCATTGATTTGTTATGTCCATTTCCTTTCAGGTTAAGAATTTAGGACAAATGTTTTTGTAGATTTATTTATCTAATCTTAAAGAAGAATGCTTACTTACAAACCAAGTTTGCTAGGCACCATGTCACTATGTCACTGGCTTGAAGATATTGAATCAACTTGTTTCGAGATGAATCAAAGTTAGCATCATATACATTGTGCATAAATTTGTGTGTATATATATATATATATATACATATATGTTGTATTAAATGGCACCATTTTGGGCGTAGTGAAAAAAATGCTTAATTTGCAACAAAAACAATAGACAAATATAAGGAAATAGTCTCCTTATGTCATGTATTCGAAATTCTCTAATTGCATAGAGTTTCTATATATCTAATGTTTTCTTTATAGAAAGTTTATCCCAAATTCTATGTTTTTCACATTTTCTTTGTCTATAATTTATCGCCCACATCTTGGATTATCCAGATCTCGCCAACGTAGGATAGCTAACATTTTCGTGAGCAATCACTTTTTAAATTTCTCGATATCCATAAGTTCATTGCATCGCTTAAAAACGATGGTAGGTGTTTTCATTAATTGATAATGTTAAATGTTATATATAATATGTTTTTCTCATTTGCTATTGCCAACATTTATGTCTTGACCAATGATTTTGTTGAAAGTAAGTTGCGTGATTGGCTCTCTCACTTTCCCTCAGTTGTTTGTCATTTGATTTTCTGGAGACTTCATTTGATGAAAGTTCGATGAGATTGATACTTGTTCGGTATAATTATAAAGAATAATTACATTGACTTTTACTTATATTTTGAATATGTATATATATATATATATATATATATATATTTTTTTTTTTTTTTGTTGGTTAGAATTTTTTTATTTATTTATTTTTTTTAGATGTACAGATTCCTACTTCTTGGAGGCCAATCCTTGAGGATCTTTCAACACTGCAAATCTTTTTTGATTATTCCGCAATTATTCAGTCATTTTTCAAAGAAGGTTTGTAATGTAGGTTTGTAATGTTTGTTCCTGCATTTATATATATATATATATGTATATTGGTAAACTTGCATTAATAAGAGAAAAAAGGTACAAAAAGGGACAAGGGTCCACTAGAAGGGAAAAGAAGCAAAACTAGAGGGCCTAAACAAGAACCCTAAAAACTAAGGCCTCGTTCACTTCATGATTTGAGTTTTCAATTTGAGTTGAAATGTGACATTTTTAATAATTTTTCTTTATGTAGAAAAAAAGTTAGATGTGACATTTTCAAAAACTTTTACTTTAGAAATTTGAAACTGAAAACTTGAATAGCTGAAATGAACGGGGCCTAATTGTTGGCAATTCAAATCAATCAGATTGATTTAGGAGATTTGGTTTATGTTAAAATCTCAAATTTTTAGACTTATAATCAGTTTCTGGATTTAGGATAAGTTGTTCCTGATTTGGTTTGATTTAGCAAATAACCTTCCTATTCTCTAGGCCATGATTTTAGGAGATTTAGTTTTCACAATTGTATTATAAATAGAAGCCCTATGTACATAATTTTTATGAAATAGAAAAACAGAAAGCATTATTCCTACTTTCATGGTACCAGAGCCGAGGAAACCCTAACCTGGGCATTCAATGGTGGAATCAACGTTCTCAAAGAATCACGGAAAATAGAGACGGCGGTCACCAACACTATGACGCCGAGTGGATCCGGGAATTCCACTTTCCAGTTCACAATTGAGAAACATAACGGAAGAATTTTCTTGAATGGGCTCAATCGATCAAACTGGTGACCGATGGAAAAGGCAAGTTTGGATATCTCACCTGAGAAACTAAGAAGTCATCCTCTATTGATTCCTCCTTTTAGAAGTGGAAGTCAGAAAACACGATGGTAACCGCATGGCTGGTCAACTCGATGAAGCCCTCAGTCTGAAAAACCTATATGTTTCTTCCTACCGCAAAGGATGTTTGGGATGACGAGAGAGAAACATACTCTGATGTGGAAAACTCTTCCCAAATATTCAAGATTAAGACTTGGTTATGACAAATGAAACAAGAGGAAAAGGAAGTTATCAATACTACACAGAGATGAAGGCTCTCGGGCAAGAACTTGATCCGAAAGTTATGAAGAAGATTGGGAATGCCCCGAGACAGCAAACAAGAAGATTTAAGAAGAGGTTGGAGAATGAGAGTGTCCTTGAATTTCCGACCGGCTCCACCGAGAATTAGATGGAGTGAGAGGAAGAATCTTAGGCCAAGACCGTTGCCTTCAATCTGTGAAGTTTTTTCCGAGATAAGACGAGAAAAGAATAGGCGCAAGGTGATGTTGAAACTCCTTGCCTCCATTGTATTGACCGGTTCTCGACCGTAAACGCCTACACCGATAACAAAAAGGAGACCGAATGGACCAGGTCGAGTGAGCAAAGGAAAAACCATGGTGTGAGCATTGTCACAAGACCCGTCACACTAAGGATACATGTTGGGAATTGCACGGGAAACCACCAGATTGGAAGCCAGTAGCTTGCAAGTGGGTGTTTACCCTGAAATACAGAACCAATTGAACAATAGAGCGATACAAAGCTCGGCTCGTTGCCTAGGGTTTTATACAAACTTATGGCATCGACTACACCGAAACATTTGCTCCTGTGGCAAAGTAAAATACTGTAAGGGTTCTCTTATCATTGGCATCCAATTTGGATAGGTCACTTCACCAACTTGACATAAAGAATGCATTCTTGAATGGAGAATTAGAAGAGGAAGTCTACATGGAATTACCACTGGGGTTTCGTGAAAGGCAAGAAGAGAAGTAGGTATGTAAACTTAAGAGGTCACTTTATGGTCTCAAGTAGTCCCCAAGAGCATGGTTTGACAGGTTTGTTAGAGTAATAAAGAACCAAGGATATCTATAGAGACAATCGAGATCATACTATGTTCTTCAAACAAGCCAAAGATGGGAAGAAGACAATTCTAATAGTCTATGTGGATGATATAATCCTTACCGCGATAATGAGGCGAAATGGAAAAGTTGAAGAGTGTTCTAGCCATAGAGTTTGAAGTAAAAGATCTTGGGCGAATGAGGTATTTCTTGGGAATGGAAGTTGCTTGATCAAAGAAAGGAATCAGTGTCTCCCAAAGAAAATATGTACTTGATCTCCTCACAGAGACCGGTATGCTTGGATGCAAACTTAGTGACACCCCAATTGAAGTGGGAAAGAAGATTGAAGATGCTGGAAAGATGGTTGACAAAGATAGATATCAGAGACTAGTAGGCAAACTAATATACTTGTCTCATACCCGATCCGACATTGCATTTGCAGTAAGTGTGGTGAGTCAACACATGCACTCACCAAGGGAAGCTCATCTGGAGGCAGTGCACAAGATACTCAGATATCTCAAAGGCTCACCTGGCAGGGGAATACTCTTCAAAAAAATCGACTGCAGGGGATATTGTACCTTTGTATGGGGAACCTAGTAACTTGGAGGAGTAAGAAGCGAATGTGGTGGCTCAAGCAACATCAAGCAGAGTTTAGAGGAGTTGCTCAAGGAATATGTGAAGTACTATGGTCGACAAAACTCCTAGAAGAACTTCAAGTCACAAAGAGAGTTCCCAGCTAAACTTTACCGTGATAACAAAGCGAAGAATTAACATATCTCTTAATCTTGCCCAACATGACATAACCAAGCATGTGGAAGTTGATAGACATTTTATCAAAGAGAAAGTGGAGAAGGGAATCATTTGCATGACCTACGTTCCTACTCAAGACCGACAAAATGATATCTTCACCAAAGGTCTCATAAGACAAAAATTTGATGATTTCTTAAACAAGTTTGACATGATCAACATCTATGATCCAACTTAAGGGGAGTGTTGAAATCCGGATTTTTAGGCTTAGAATCGGTTTCTGGATTTAGGATAAGTTGTTTACTGATTTGGTTTGATTTAGCAAATAACCTTTCTATTCTCTAGGCCACGATTTTAGGAGATTTAGTTTTCACAATTGTATTATAAATGAAAGCCCTATGTATAGAATTTTTATGAAATAGAAAAACAGATTCCATTATTCCTGCTTTCAGTTTAGTCAAAGTTTCTTAATTTTGTTGATTGTGTATAGTTGTTAGGAGTTGTCATATTGTATTTTGTATTAATTAGCATGATCATAGGAATTAGTCAAGAGATTTACTTTTAGACCTTTGCTGTCTTAAGTCTATTTAATTGTACTTTCTCCACGTGAATAAGATAACACAAAGTAATATATTTCAAAAATTGTGTTCATGGTCTCGAGCCCAAGGGCTAAATCAATATGGCTAAAACTACTATGACTGGATCCAGATCCTTACAAGGGGAAGAAGTCATGTTTGCAAATTCCGGCTAAACTCTGGCCAATCAGTCCTTAACAACCCTTCACGGAGGAGAGACATGTTCACTCCAGATTTCCGGCCACAAACTTGATGGCAAGAACTACTTGCAGTGGGCCCAATCTGTCAAAATTGTCATCTGCGGCAGAGGAAAATTAGGATACATCATAGGAGAAATCAAAACTCTAGCGACGATGGACCCAATGCACAGAACATGGCAGGCTGAAAATTCCATCGTGCTCGCATGGCTTATTAATTCAATGGACCCAAAAATTAGCCGTCGATATCTGTTCTTTAAGACGGTGAAGGAAGTGTGGGATGCGGCACGAAGGATGTACTCTGATCTTGGGAATGCTTCACAAGTGTTCGAATTGCGGTCAAAATTGAAGGAGATGAAGCAAGGATCTTAGTCTGTTACACAATATTTCTCTGATTTGCAAGATTTATGGCAGGAACTTGATTTATTTCTTGAAGAGGATTCTCCATGTGCTAATGCAGTGTTAAACAGCAACAGGCCCTCAGGTCTCAATAGGAATCTCGATGAAGTTAGGGGGCAGATATTGAGCAGAATCCCATTCCCAAACACTGAAGAAGCCTTTGTTGAGGTTCGGGGAGAAGAATATAGACGGGGATTAATGTGTCAAGATGACGAACCACCAAGCCAAACCACACCAGAAGGTTCAGCCCGTGTCCGTAAAACATTCCATCGAATGGGCAAGCCAACAATGAACCGAGGAGTTCGCGTAAAGGGGAAAAGACTGGTGTGATCATTGCAACCGCCATGGCCATACTAGGGAGATATCTTTGGAAAATCCATAGCAAACCTTCCAATTGGATACCACGAAGACAAAAGGAAGGAAAATCTTATTAGACTCAATCAAACATCAAGGACAAGAATGGGAATATTGAAAAATTGAGAATCCAATTCGATTCGAAGAAAGAGCAAGTGGAACATTTGTACCGCCTCCTCAATCAGGCCTCAATCTCCTCTCATTCTTTGAGTCCAAATCTAGGGTCATGTTTAGTTGCTCAATTTGGTAACTATCACACAGCCTTGAAATCTTCAGTTAAATCTAAAGAGCCTTGGATCATTGATTCAGGTGCTTGCGATCATATGACAAGTTGTTACAATCTCTTTTATTCTTTTGTTCCTTGTTCTAGCAACACCACTATTAAAATTGCATATGGGTCATTATCTTCAATTGCAGGAGTCGGAACAGTTAGAATCTTAAAGGATCTTGATCTAAAATATGTTCTTCATGTTCCAGCATTAAAATGCAATTTGATTTCTGTTAGCAAAATCACTCAAGATAATAATTGTGTTGCTAAATTCTTGTCTTAAATCACGTCTTTTTAGGAGCTATCATCGGGGAGGACGATTGGCGGTGCTAGGATTCATGATGGACTTTATTTCTTTGAGGACGAAAATAAAGAGAGTCGACAAGCTCGTGGTCCGGTGTTAAGTTTTTTTTTTTCTTTTTTATCGCTAAGGAAATAATGTTGTGGCACCATAGACTTGGCCACCCCAATTTCTTATATCCGAAACGTTTGTTATCCTCTTTATTTGATAATAAAAATTATGGTCATTTTCAATGTGAGATATGTCAACTTGCAAAGCATACCCGAGTACCATTTCAACCAAAACCATATACACCATCTACACTTTTTTCACTAATCCATAGTGACATCTGGGGGCCATCCAAAATCACAACCTCAAATGGTAAAAAATGGTTTGTTACGTTCTTTGATGATCATACATGAATTACTTGGGTTTATTTACTCTGAGCAAAATCAAAGACATGTCAAGTGTTCAAAAACTTCAGAAACATGATTCAAACCCAGTTTCGAACAAGTATTCGTGTACTACGAACGGACAATGAAAGAGAGTACTTTCAATCCACTCTTGGAGAATACTTGTTACAAAATGGGATTATTAACCAAAGTTCATGTGTAAACACTCCACAACAAAATGGAGTCTCAAAGAGAAAGAATCGGCATTTGTTGGAAGTAGCTTGTGTTATTATGTTTAACATGAAAGTTCCAAAATACTTGTGGGGAGATGCCATATTAGTGAAAAAAGATAAACCTGATTTAATTAACGTCAATATCCCTCCACGGGATGAAAACAATCTCTTTCATCCATCAAGTCTCCTAGCCACTTTCGACACAACTGGCTCCCAAACTGCAGATCTAAGAGTATTTCGGCCAAGGTATTTAACTGGCCATGATCCTACCGAACACCCACTACCTCTACCTCAAGATTTTTATCATTTTGTTCAGGTGGACTCCTTGTCCCCTGATGTTCAACTTTCCTTTCATTAATAAAATTCTCTCGTTTCTTATATATATATATATATATATATATATACACACATACATATATATATATACATATGTGTATGAAGATTATTTGAGTGAAAAAGAATGAAGAATTGAGAGAATTTGAGAAAAGAGAATACTGATAATAGGAAGTTTTATTCTCTTCTTTTATGCTCCTAACTGTGTAGAGCCACTGCCTATTAATAGGTTAGAATTAGCAAATCCTGCTGATTGTTACAACAGTAACAAAAGGAAAGAAATCAAAATGATTCCCATGAATTTGGGAACCTTATTTGTAGGCCCTAATCAAATTTGATATGATCAGATTTACCTTATATCTTAAAAACAAAAATACAGCAAAGGCAATAATAAAAACTAATTACAAATTATCATAATCTTTCAACACTCCCCCTCAAGCTTGGAATATATGTTGATCATTCCAAGCTTGGAATTAAGCTCCTCGAACTTTACTCGTGCGAGTCCTTTTGTTAGGACATTTGCCACTTGTTGATGAGTTGACACATGATTCAAAGTCAGAATCCCTTCAATTTTCTCTTTGAGGAAATGTCGGTCAAGTTCCACATGTTTGGTCGTATCGTGATGAACAAGATTCTTAGCAATGCTTATCACTGCTTGATTATTATAGAATACAAACATGGGTTCTTCTATAGGAACTATGAGTTCCGTAAGTAGTTTGTTTAGCCACATCCCCTCACAGATACCTTGTGCTAGTGCGCGGAACTCTACTTATGCACTACTCCTTGCAACAACTGACTGTTTCTTACTTTGCCATGTGACAAGATTGCCCCACACGTAGGAACAATAGCCTGTTGTGGATCTTCTGTCAACGATTGAGCCTGCCCAGTCTGCATCTGTAAATATTTCTACCATTCGATTTGTTCCCTTTTTGAAGAACATTCCTTTCCCTGGAGTCATCTTCAAGTAACGAAGAATTTTGTATACTGCTTCCAGATGTTCTTCATTGAGTTTTTTCATGAATTGACTGACCACACCTACTGAGAAGGCTATGTCAGGCCGCGTGTGCGAAAGGTAAATAAGTTTCCCAACCAGGCGTGGATACCTTCTCGTCTCCACCGGTGGGGCTATTTTCGTTAACCACGAGTTTTTTATTCTGATCCATTGGAGTATCTGCAGGTTTGCATCCTAACATCCCAGTTTCTTTGAGTAGATCCAGAACATATTTTGCTGAGAGATTACTATTCGTTTCTTTGAACGAGCTACCTCCATACCAAGGAAATATTTGAAGTTTCCAAGGTCTTTGATCTCAAACTCTCTTGATAGGATTTCTCTCAGTCTGAGTATTTCTTCCTTAAAGTCTCGTGTCACAACAATATCATCAACATACACAATGAGAATCGCCACCTTTCCATCGTCTGCAAACTTTATGAATAATGTGTGATTAGAGTGTCCTTGAGAATATCCTTGTTACTTAACCACTTTTGTGAATCTGTCAAACCAAGCTCATAGAGATTGTTTAAATCCATAAACGACTTTCAAAGCCTGCACACTTTGTTGACGTTAGCTCTTGTTTGAAATCCATGTGGAATTTCCATAAATACCTTCTCTTCTAAATCCCCATGGAGGAATGCATTTTTAGCATCGAACTGATGCAATGGTCAGTTCTTATTGGCGGCTAAGGAGAGAAGCGCACGAATGGTGTTGAGTTTTGCAATTGGCGAGAACGTTTCCTGATTGTCAATGCCGTAGGTTTGCGTGAAACCTTTGGCAACAAGTATTGCTTTGTAATGGTCTAGGCTCCCATCTGGTTTGACTTTGACAGTGAATATCCATCTGCAGCAAATTGGATGTTTTCCTTGTGGTAGCTTTGTCAGCTTCCAAGTGCCATTCTTTTCAAGTGCTTCCATTTATGCTTCAATCGCCTTCCTCCACTCTGGTTTGCTAAGAGCAATATGGATGTTCTGTGGAATCTCAATATCAACTAGATTAGTAGTAAATGCCTTGAATTCTGGAGATAAACCAGCATAAGACACAAACCTGTGAATAGGATGATTTGTACATTCACAAACACCTTGTCTTATGGCAATTGGCACGTTAAGGTCATCAACAACATTGTTACCTTCATTTCTTCAAATGAGTTCAGATTCATGGCTCTGCTCAGGAAGAATTGGAATCTCTTCCTTCTCTCGAGGCTTGTTCCTCCTTGTATAAACACATAGCTCTTTTTCATACACATTCTGAGGCAGTTCAGGAGATGTTTCAATTGGGGGGTTATTTGAAGTTGGTTCAGGTTCGGCCTCATTTAAAGTTGGTTTAGGTTCGGGCTTGATGTTATCGTTTGACTTGATGTTATCGTTTGAGAAGCCAGGCTCAGTTGTGGTTGTGAGGTACCAAGAATTACATTCATTCTATGTATTCTCCCTCCATGTTTCTTTCAGCTCTCCTAGCTACCATTCCCAGACGAAACTACTATGATACCAATTTGATGAAAACCTCAACAGTTTAGCAATGAACGAAACAAATGATGGACAATGTATTCGAATCGGCAATGGAAATCATATAAAGGTGATGTTTGAGAGATCACCCAATTCAGTTTCTATATAATTCTCTCTATATTTTGGGGCTGTGGTCGAGACTGGTAACATCTGTGCCTTACTTTACTTTCATATTGTAGTGGTGAACAGCAAGAACTACTTGATGCAAAACTCTCGACGCGTGTTTTTCGGTTGATCAATGTCGCCGACAATGGGGCACACAGACAAGTATTAAGGAGTAGAGGTCACATAGCAATGTATGGTGTGGATGAAATTTGTTGTGAAATTTATTTGCATGTATGAGATGTCACAACATCGTGTTACAAGTGCATTTGCAACTCTCTTTTGTAATCTAGCTACATTGTTGTATATGTTGGGAAGAAAGTATATGGTTTCTGCATTGTTGTTCTAATGGTTTAAGTGTCAAGTATTGCGCCTTTTCGTGCATTCATATGAATAATGTCCAACCACATAACCTGGGTGATTGTAATTTATATTGCTCGATGGTTTTCTGTAGCATGAGGGGCTCACTATTGTAACTGGGAGTGAGTATCACTTGTGATTGTAGCGTCAGTAGCTTCTACATTTCCTTTCAAGTTCTCCAATTTGTGATTTATGTGATGCAGCTTCCAAATGTTTTGTTGTTGACTGTTTACTGCTTTTGGTGCATGTAGATGTCTCCTAAGAGTAATTAGTTTTGTTGATTTTGTCGTTTCTTCTTCTTAATGACTCATTTTATTACCAAGGAATTTCCCAATTTACATGTTGGTAGGAGCTGTCAAGGAGAAGCAAAAATAATTATAGTAATAGTATATTAAAGGTCAATATTGTTGTTGTATAAGGATTTTAGAGGAGTTTGAATGTAATAATTGAGATAGGTGAGGAAATTACTTCTCTAATTGTAATTTCTAGATGTTGAAGGAGATGATGATTAAGGGATTTCTACTTGAGATTGGATATGACCCAGCATTGTCTCGTATATGAGACGAACTGGTTGTGTTAGTGCAGTTTCGGTAACTTCATTTTCTTGATTTTGAGATTGGTCATTTATGTTTCCAAAATCTTGATTGAGTTGGAGAATGTTATGGCGCATACATCGACCTACCTGAGTGCAACGATTTCTTTCGAGTTCTTTCTTGTCCATATTTTTGTACAATATGGGATTGTTTAAATTAGGAAAAAAAGGACCAGAGGTAGTTATTTATTTTTCTTAGAATGGATTAGTCATTATTAAGATTGGTAATGAATGCTTAATGAATTAATGTTGTAAAGATAGTTTTATTAAATTATATAGTTATAATTGCAGTTTATTGTAAATTAACTATTATAAAAATTATACAACAATGACAATTAAAATCTTATGATGTTAGATATAAGATTTTCTAAAATAAATTAATAAAGTAAGAATGAGATATTAATAAGAAAGACAAAGAAATACTATGCAAGCAAAAAAAAAATTTGCATTTATATGTGTATATATAAGAATAATAGATTAATAAAAAAGAGAAAGAAATACCATGTAAGGAAATAAATTGATATTGGCATCTACATATTTTTGGAATAAGATGAATGACTATAATAATATAAATTATGAATTTAGATGAAACTGTTAAGCATAAGAATAGAACAAATACATTAATAAGATAATAATAATGGATAGATTGCATTTGTTAATCAAGAGTACATTAAAAAATGAAGTCTATCTCGATGTCTTGCCCTTTTTCCTTCATGTGGGAGCAAATCGGTGGAGGAGTTTGTATGATAAAATGTAACTGTACATAATTTCTTGAGTAACAAAGAGAATAATACAAAATATAGTAAATTGTTAGTCAATAAGAGAGGGCAAAAATAAGGAAAATAATAATGAATAAGTGATGGTATTAGTTTGGGTATCATTATTTTTTCATAATATTTGTGGCTCAGACATTGGATATTTATAATAATACATGGTGCATAAATTTATTCATTTATTAGATGAAAGACGTGGAGACAATGAGAGAGATGGATAAGATGATGTTTAGAGTTTAGAAGTAGGACAATCAGTATAAAAACGATGTTTAGAATTGGGGCCAAAAATTAACTGAAGAAGTAAGTGATTATGTTCTATAATTTAAGAAAATTCAAAATAATTTATGTAAGAAAAGCATTAAGAAAATAAGGTAGATAGATATCACTATGAATAGTAGGATTTGGGACAATATTTAATGAATTGATACAGGAGGAAAAAATATTGACATGGAGAGGGAAAGAACTTAGGAAAATGAAAATAGATAGTAAATATCAAAGTTGATGGCGGTGTTTGTGCAAAAATACGTAGTAAAGGTGAGTGCAAGTAAAGGACACTACACCACAAAAAGCCTTTCGTAGCTAACGAAAAACGCTATTAATAACTATCAATAGCACTTTTTAGAGCGCTAGGACAGCGGGCGCTATTATAGGTCCTAAGAAAACATAGCGTTTCAAGAAAATTATAAAAAGCGCTACAAAATTAAAATATTATAGCGTTTAAGACAAGCTATTTTCATCCTATTACAGCTCTTTATCATAGCTACGATACAAATTAATAATGTTTTTCCCTTGTTATGTTTATACTCTTGTAGCTTTTTAAAATTATTATTGATATCCTTATGAATTCATTCAAATAAATGGTAATTCCGAGATATGTGATATATCTAAATAGGAACATTTAAATTAAAACATAAAAACATTCAACAAATCAATTGATATTAGTATCTACCAAGTTGGCAATAAAATTACATCTACAACATAATTCATACAATGTTCAAAACCTTAACATTCAAAACAAGTAAAGAAAATAGAGAAATAGCTAGAGATATCAAAGTATCCAAAATGTCTAAGTGTAATGGTGAAGTAAATCCTTCCATCTTGACAAAATGCTTCATTAAACCTGAGGCAGATGACGACTAGCTTTCGTTTCTTGTTCTGGTCCAACAACGGAGACGTTATCCTGCCTTTCTCCTGCCATGGAAGGACTTCATCTAGTAGTCTTCACTCAATAGAAGACTAAATGACAAGAGACTCAAATGCCAACAAGCAACTAGTTAAGTATAGACTACTTTTGACCCTAATTACACCATCACAGAATTAAACTCAAACAAGAGCTAACAACATAATAAACTACCAACATAGCTTCAAAAAGAATACTCCTACAAGTACAAATAAATCAATCAACTGATAATCAAATCCAGAATTCATTTTGTTTCGGCTTTACCTTGGAGGAAATCATCTCAGTCGTGGCAATCTTAGCAAGCTTAGCCTTGAAAGAAGGATCAAGATCCTTCTTGTCCAACGCCCGAACTCCAAATGCCATTACTTGAAAAACACCAACCATGTTCCCGAAGCGCTAAAAAAATCAAAAAATGGAGGAAAAAAAGAAAAAAGAATCCATACAAGGTCCATTTTGGCGAGGATATTGACATGGGGCAACTCAAGCTGGACCATTGTAGAAAGAGATGCCATGCATCTACTGATAAACTTAGTGACATCTGCCATAAACTGATACGATCAAAAGCAATAACCATCAGCAGCAATATCAATAACACTCTTGAGTATGTGTCAAAACATAACTTTATTTCATTTTATAAAATCAGCAAAAAAACAATAATGTCTTACATTTGTCATTTCATAAATAACAAATTACATCCCACTTTATGGATACATTTCCAACAATAGGCCCAGCAACGATTTCTGGATCAAAAGTCATGTTCGTCTTCATTCAAAGTTCACCGATTTATTTTCCTCCGAAACTGATGAAAACAGGTGAATTTTGACACAAAAAATTGGGTTGTTGAACTACGCCCTTCCATGTTTGTAGAGCTCAAAAAACAGCTTCGATTTGGTATATTAGAAGCCCAGCAACGATTTGTGGATCAGAAGTTATGGTCGTCTTCAGTCATAGTTCTCCAATTTTTTTCCTCTAAAATTGATGAAAACAATTGAATTTTGGCCCAAAAAATTAGGTTGGCAGGCTACGTCCTTCCACATTTGTAGAGCTCGAGAAGAGCTTTAATTTGGTATATTATAAGCCCAAGAACGATTTGTGGATCAGAAGTTATGGCCGTCTCCAGTCACAGTTCTCCAATTTTTTTCCTCTGAAAACGATGAAAACAAGTGAATTTTGGCCCAAAAAATTGGCTTGGCAGGCTACGGCCTGCCCCATTTGTAGAGCATGAAAAGTGCTTTGATTTGGTATATTATAGGCCTAGCAACGATTTCTGAATTAAACGTTATCGCTGTCTTCAGTCACAGTTCTCCGATTTTTTTCCTCCTCCGAAATGATGAATACAAGTGAATTTTGGCCCAAAAAATTGGGTTGGTAGGCCACGCCCTGCCAGGTTAGTAGAGCTCAAAAAGAGATTCGATTTGGTATATTAGAGGCCCAGCAACGATTTGTGGATCAAAACTTATGACCGTCCTCAGTCACAGTTCTCCAATTTTTTTCCTCCAAAACTAATGAAAACAAGTGAATTTTGGACCAAAAAATTGGCTTGGCGGGCTACAACCTGCCACATTTGTAGAGCCTTAAAAGAGCTTTGATTTTGTATATTATAGCCCACCAACGATCCTGGATCACAAGTTATGGCCATCCTCAATCACAGTTCTCAGATTTTTTTCCTCTAAGACTGATGAAAACAAGTGAATTTTGGCCCAAAAAATTGGGTTTGCAAGCTACATGCTGTCATGTTTGTAGAGCTCGAAAATAGCTTCGCATTGGTATATTATAGACCCAGCAATGATTTTTGGATCAAAAGTTATGGCCGTCTTCAGTCACAATTCTCCGATTTGTTTTCCTCCGAAACTGATGAAAACAAGTGAATTTTGACACAAAAAATTGGGTGGTTGAACTACGCCCTGCGACATTTACAGAGCTCAAAAAGAGATTCGATTTGGTATATTATAGGCCCTATAACGAATTCTGGATCAAAACTTATGGCCGTCTTCAGTCACAGTTCTCTAATTTTTTCCTTCAAAACTGATGAAAGCAAGTGAATTTTTGCCCAAAAAATTGGGTTGGTGGGCTATGCTCTATTCTGTTTGTTGAGCTCGAAAACAACTTCACTTTGGTATATTATAGACCTAGCAACGATTTTTGGATCAAAAGTTATGGCCGTCTTCACCACAGTTCACCGTTTTGTTTTCCTCCAAAACTGATGAAAACAGGTGAATTTTGACACAAAAAATTGGGTGCTCAAACTACGCCCTGCCACGTTTGTAGAGCTCGAAAGGAGTTTCGATTTGCTATATTATAGGCCTAGCAACAATTTGTGGATCAGAAGTTATGGCCGTCTTCAGTCACAATTCTCCAATTTTTTTCCTCCGAAAACGATGAAAACATGTGAATTTTGTCCCCAAAAATTAGGTTGGTGGGCTAAGCCCTGTCATGTTTGTAGACTTCGATTTGGTATATTATAAGCCCAGAAACGATTTCTGGATCAACAGTTATAGTTGTCTCAGTCGTAGTTCTCTGAATTTTTTTCCTCCAAAACTGATGAGAACAAGTGAATTTTTGCCGAAAAAATTTGGTTGGCGGGCTACGTCCTGTCCCATTTATAGAGCTCGAAAAGAGCTTCAATTTGGTATATTATAGGCACAACAACGATTCTAGATCAAAAGTTATGGCAGTCCTCAGTCACAGTTCGCCGATTTTTTTTCCTCTAAAATTAATGAAAACAAGTGAATTTTGGCCCAAAAAATTGGGTTGGCGGGCTACGCCCTACCACGTTTGTAGGCTCGAAAAGAGCTTCAAAACAAGTGAATTTTGACACAAAAAATTTGGTAGTCAAAGTACGCCCTGCGACATTTGCAGAGCTCGAGAAGAGCTTCGATTTGGTATATTATAAGCCGAGCAACGAATTCTGTATCAAAAGTTATGGTCGTCTTTAGTCACATTTCTCCGATTTTCTTCCTCCGAAACTGATGAAAACAAATGAATTTTGGCCCCAAAAATTGTGTTAGAAAGCTATGCCCTGCCACGTTTGTAAAGTTCAAAAAGAGCTGTGATTTGGTTATTATAGGCCCAGCATCGACTTCTGGATCAAAAGTTATGGCCGTCTTCAGTCACATTTTTCAGAATTTTTTTTCCTCTGAAACTGATGAAAGCAAGTGAATTTTTTCCCAAAAATTTTGGTTGGTGGGCTATGCCCTGCCCTGTTTGTAGAGCTCGAAAAGTGCTTCGACTTGGTATATTATAGGCCCAGCAATGATTTCTGTATCAAAAGTTATGGCCGTCTTCAGTCACAGTTCTCCTATTTTTTCCTCCGAAACTGATGAAAACAAGTGAATTTTTGCCCCAAAAATTGGGTTGGTGGGCTATGCCCTGCCACATTTGTAGAGCTCAAAAAGAGCTTCGATTTGGTATATTATAGCCCCAGCAACGATTTCTGGATCAAAAGTTATGGCCATCTTCAGTCACATTTGTATGATTTTTTTTACTCCAAAACTGATGAAAACAAGTGAATTTTGGCCCAAAAATTTGGGTTGGTGGGCTACGCCCTGCCACGTTTGTAGACCTTGAAAAAAGCTTCGATTTGGTTGGGATCTCGCGAAGGAAGGCAAGAAGGGGGATGAAGAGGCAACGCGTGAGACCCGGAAGTGCGTGAGACCACGTTGGCTGAGGGAGTTTGTTATGGCAGAGCAACGATGAGCTAGGCGTGGATTTCCAAAGCTCATAACCGAATTCTGTTATTCGATTTTGTTAGTTTTTCATTTACAATTTCAAACCAACTTGTAAGAGCCATATATGTTGTTGCTTGACATTTGGGAATTACATTGAATAATAATCTGGTTATTGAAAGGGGATTGGCATTGTCTCGAAAAATGCATATTGTTTATACTCTGTGCTTCTTATCATTGGTGCTTTCATTGAGAGGCAATGAGGAACGAGGAGCTAGCAAAAATCATGAAGGTCGTGGAGCAGAGCCTCAAGCAGCATGTTGATTCTCAACTGGAAAGGTTTTCCACGCTGCTTTCACAGCATATGGACAGCACGGAGGAGCGCTTGAACCAGTTGTCCCAGACGCGACGAGCGGGAGAGCCCTTGGCAGAGCCCATGATCAGACAGGATAGTACGGGAGTAGAGAACAGCCAATCAGGGGGCCAGCGATTCCTTAGAGAGCACGATCTGGGGGAAGTGAATTCGATTTTGAAAACTCTGCGGATTGAGGCACCGCGGTTTGACGAGAAGAATGTGGAAAACTAGATTTATAAAATTAACAAATTCTTCGATCTTCAGCTAGTAGAACCGATGGTACGGTTGTCAGTGATGGCATTTCACTTGGACGGCGAACCGTCCATGTGGTATCAATGGATGGAAAAGAGCGGGTTGCTGACTAGTTGGGAAATTTTCCTCCATGAACTGCGCAAAAGCTTTGGAGTGACGATCTATGACGATCCATTGAGCTGAATCGCTAAGCTCACATAGACAGGAAGGGTCTCCCAATATCGCGCGGAATTTGAAAGGTTGATGACCCAAATCACGGGGTACCCGAACCCTTGTCTCTCAACTTCTTTGTTTGGGGGTTGAAGTTGGAAATCTGACATGAAATCCTGATGGCTCAACCACGAGATTTTACGGATGCGATGGCAAAGGCTCAGTTGTTTGAGGATAGACATGATGATATATTGGGCAAGCAGAGGGGTGAGGGCCAACGGACATGGGCACCTCAGGGTAAGCCAGGGCTACCAAGCCTACCGAAGGGGTACAAACCGAGCGGTCACAGCACGATCGGAGCTGTCATACCATCGACCACCAGAGGAATTCAGATTGGGGCACCCAAGTTCCCCGTCAAACGACTATCCCCAGCAAAACTCCAAGAGAAATGAGAAAGGGGGTTGTGTTTTACCTGCAATGAAAAGTTCCATGTGGGACATAGGTGCAAGAATCGAGTATTGTTGTTGTGCGGAGACGAAGATGATGGGGTGGACTCGGAAACTCCAGAGTCATAAAAGGAGGAACTAGCGGAGGAAAACGAGCTCGAGGTAAGCCTTAATACTTTTTCCAACTCGATGAACCCTCAAATTTTTCATATCCTAGCTAGGCATGGAACTGAACCCTGGGAAGTATTAATAGACACCGGAAGTAATAATAATTTTATACAAGAGGCTTTGGTAGAGAAATTGGGGCTGGCGTGGGAAGAAACCAAGAGGTTTAAGGTCTACATGGGTAATGGTAATTACTTAGTTTGCTGTAAGAAGTGTAGAGAGGTGGGATTGGAAATGCAGGGACACTGTTTCAAGGTTGATTTGTTTGTGCTGCCCATTTGGGGTTTGGACGTTGTACTGGGAATGCAGTGGTTGTGTACGTCATAACCACAATGAATTGACGATGGAGTTTCAATGGGAAAGGCGAACTATTAAGCTGATAGGGAACGCACAGGTTTGAGCCCAACAGGTCACTTTCTCTCAGTTTAACATTCTGCTTCTGGAAGGGGAGATTAGTGGGGTTTACAGGCTGACATCAAGAGAAGAGTTGCATAGGGATGGAGCCACGGAGGTAGACCAGCTGGAAGCCACACTTCCAGCAGCGGGGAAGGGAATTATCCACCAATTCCGGAGGGTGTTTGAGGAACCCAGATGGTTACCACCCATCAGAAATATGGACCACAGAATACATTTGCAGCCAGGATCAACACTAATCAATGTGAGGCCCTATAGGTACCTCTATTTTCAAAAGGATGTTATGGAGAATTTGGTTAAGGAGATGTTGGAATGTGGCTTCATAAGACATAGCAATAGCCCGTACTCTTCTCCGATGTTGCTGGTTAAAAAAAAACGGTTCTTGGCGCTTTTGTGTGGACTATCACACCTTGAATGGGATCACAATTAGAGACCGGTTCCCTATTCCCACAATCGACAAGCTTCTAGATGAGCTAGGGGCGGTGGTATTCTCCAAGATTGATCTCTGATCCGGGTATCACCAAATCCAAATGGATCACCAAGACATACATAAGACCGCCTTTCAAACTCATGAAAGTCACTACGAGTTCAATGTTATGCCCTTTGGCCTAACGAATGCTCCGTCTAACTTTCAAGCAGCCATGAACCTAATTTTCAAACCCTTTTTACAGCGGCTTGTGATAGTTTTTTTTTATGATATTCTCATCTATAGTAGAAGTTTTAAGGAGCATGGCTAGCATTTGCGTTTGGTGCTTATTGCCTAGCCAAGAACCAATTTTTTGCGAAAGGAAGCAAATGTCATTTTTTTCAAGGAACGGTAGAGTATTTGGGTCACTTAGTGTCCCGTGACGGGGTGAAGGCAAACCCTTCTAAGATCGAAGCAATGGTGGATTGGCCGCAGCCACAAAACCTCAAGCAATTGAGGGGTTTCTTGGGGCTCATGGGGTATTACTGTAGATTTGTTGCTCACTATGCCACAATAGCAGCTCCACTTACTGAGTTGCTTAAGAAGGATAGTTTTAAATGGATAGAGGACGCTTCCCAAGCCTTTGCAAGGCTAAAACAACCCATGACAGTAACTCCAATGCTCCATCTACCCGCTTTACAAAGGAATTTGTAGTCAAGATGGACGCTTCAAACGTCAGAATAGGCAGAGTCCTAATGCAAGCTAGGCACCTTCTGGCTTATTTCAACAAGAAACTTGGGCCACGATTGATGGGAACCTCAACCTACATAAGGGAACTACGAGCAGTGGTCAACGCCGTAGCCAAGTGGTGACAATATCTACTCGGGCGGATTGATTATCGAAGTTTGAAGGAACTTCTTATCAAGTAATACAGACACCGGAGCAGCAACAATACCTTAGGAAGTTGATGGGCTACAAGTTCACCATTGAATATAAGAGTGGCAGGGAAAATGCAGTGGCGGATGCTCTTTCACGGCGACATGAAGAGCCAAATATTCAACTCCGGGCAGCCATCTCCGCTGGCAGGTATGAATTCTTGGTTGACTTGAGACATGAAGTGGGAAGGTATGCGGAGGGAGGTTAAGGATTATGAATTCTTGGTTGACTTGAGACATGAGGTATGAATGCAGTGGGAAGGTATGCGGAGGGAGGTTAAGGATTATGTGGCCTCTTGTCTCATTTGTCAGACGGTGAAGTACTCACCTACCGCTCCTTACGGTCTCCTCCAGCCACTTGAGATTCCGGAACGAGTTTGGGAGGATTTGGCCATGGACTTTATAGCTGGGTTACCCAATTCCCATGGCAATACCAATATTCTAGTTGTGATTGATCGCTTCACTAAATATGCTCATTTTGGGTCCTTGCCGACTCACTACACCGCCACGAAGGTGGCTGACATGTTTTCTCACATGGTCATCCGTCTACACGGCCTACCCCGCACCATCGTGTCTGATCGCAATCTGATTTTCACAAGTGCCTTCTGGAAGAAACTATTTGAACTAATGGGCACAAAGTTGAAGATGACTTCCGCCTATCACCCACAGACAGACGGGCAATTCGAAGTGACCAACCGGTATGTGGAGCAGTACTTGCGGGGATTCACAGCGGAGAACCCAAAGCGGTGGAGTAGGTTCCTTTCCTGGGCTGAGTATCACTACAACACGAGTCACCATTCCGCAATCCCGCGAAAATAAGTCTTTAATCATAGACTAAAAAAATGAATTTCGAACATCATTCAAAATCCTTTAAGCTACAATCTTCATTACAACCTTTTAAGAAGTACCCATTTTCGTTCAGGAGAAAAAAAAAATTTTTGAAGTCCCCATTTTCCCTCGATTGAAGGCAGCTAAATCCGGAAATTATTTATACTAAATTCGGTAACATATGCTGAAAGCAAACGTATATTATCAAGCTTTAAATTGACCTTTTTTTAACATTTTATTAGGACATCCAATTATATAATTAAATTCTTAGAAATCAAATTATTTTAAAAAATATGTTAAAATATCTTGAAACTTAGTCATTATTTATTTCTTTTTTAAAAAATTTTAAATTATTGTTAAAACGTTCTATCAAAATTTTTTGTACTAAACCGACGATTATGAAAAATCTTGCAAATTTTTGAAATTAACTTTTCAAAATATGAAAATTAAAAATAGTTTCAGTGACGCTACAAAGAAAAAAAAAAAAAAAAAAAAAATGAAATAGACGAACTATTGCAAAAATGCGTTTAAAAATTCACGAATAAAATTCTAGGGAAGTAGACCGAAATAGAGGAGATTTTTTTTTTTGGATTCTAGAACATATCCGATGCCCCAAAAAAGTAATCAAATCGTACGGTGGAGAAAGCAGCGTGAAACTAAAGCCAGAAAGAAAGCCTTATAAGGCTCTCTCCCCCCTCTAAACCCCCAATTCTACTCGTCAGCCGTCTCTCTCTCTCTCTCTCTCTCTCTCTCCGTTAACTGAGTTTCTCTGCTCTGCAACAACTCCGTTGCTATGGTAACAATCTCTCTCTCTCTCTCTCTCTCTCTCTCTATTTTGTTTGGTTTCCGTTCTCTTTTCATTTAGTCTAGGGTTTTACGGATCGAACTTGTTGTCTAGCCTCAATCGTGTTATTTCCATGGTAAAGATTGTTTATGGTTTTTGAATCGTTTGTTTCGTAGGCTTTGCCAAACCAACAAACTGTTGACTATCCAAGCTTCAAGCTCGTTATTGTCGGCGATGGTGGCACAGGTAATATTTTTTCCCTCAATAATGATAAATTTCTTTTTATTTTTGGTGGTGTTGTTTCATCGTTTATGCGTTCTTGATCTAGTTTTGGGGATATTTTTTAATTGTGCGATTAGGGTTTCGATTATATTTATTTTTTATTTTCCTTTTGTGCTTTATTATTCAAATTATTTTCGGCTTTCTTGGCTCCGTTTGCTCTTGAAGCGAGAATCATTTATGGGATGTATTTTGAGGAAAACTGTGATAGTTCCGTTGTGGGAAAAAAAATAGTGCGTTAATTTTTTCAAAGGTTTTTGTTACATACAATTTATTGGATATTGCAATTTTTTTTTCACCGTTGCAGATGGATCTAAAATTTTGGGCTTTTCATTAATATTAAAAACGAAATTGGTTTTTTGAGATTATAGATTTATCTTGCTTCTCTATCATGAAAATATGAAATGCTTGCTCACCGTATACATAATTATGATGTGGTATGTGGTGCATTGAATAATTTTTTGAATTTTGCAGGGAAAACCACCTTTGTGAAGAGACATCTTACCGGGGAGTTCGAGAAGAAATATGAACGTAAGAGCCTGAATTCTGTGTTTGTAATTAGTCTTTGGTTTTATTGGGTTCATTTGCTTGTTTGCTACTTCTATTCATTTGTATGATTTTTTGTTCTATACAGCAACTATTGGTGTTGAAGTTCACCCGTTGGACTTCTTCACGAATTGTGGGAAAATCCGGTTCTACTGCTGGGACACTGCTGGACAAGAGAAGTTTGGTGGTCTGCGAGATGGTTACTAGTAAGTAAATCATAAGTATTCTTGTGGTGTTCATCTTTTACGTTAGAAGTCACATCAGTGAGCCAGATTCTTGCACTAATCCTGATATCCTTAGCCGTTTTTAGTATCTCTATTAAAAGCAAGTTACTAGTGCTCAAATTGTATTTTAAAACGAGTACCACCATACTTGGTGTCTAGAATTAGTTTCCTGTAGTTACTTCCTTTAATATCCTTGACAGGGTGGTTGTCGCAGGCTTGACATAAACATGAATATTATGTCCTAATAATGAACTGATTTTTCACTTGTCATTTCCTCATTTCGTTGAACTTGGTAGAGCCATTTTTTCTAAGTGTAGTGCCAGCATGTTAATCCTTTTGTTCTGTTTGGTTGTAAGTTCAAAAAGTGTTGAACTTACATTTCTTTAATTATTTGCAGCATTCATGGGCAGTGTGCGATTATCATGTTTGATGTTACAGCTCGTTTGACATATAAGAATGTTCCCACATGGCACCGAGATCTCTGCCGGTATGTTAAACTAGTCTTCTTATATTTCTATTTTGTGTTGTTTTTAAACTTCTCCTTGTAGCAGGTTTTCATTCTGTGGATTTGCATTGCAATTTCAGGGTTTGTGAGAACATTCCTATAGTTCTTTGTGGAAACAAGGTCGATGTGAAGAATAGGCAGGTTAAGGCCAAGCAGGTAACCTTCCACAGGAAGAAGAATTTGCAATACTATGAAATATCTGCAAAGAGCAACTACAACTTTGAGAAGCCTTTCCTGTATCTTGCCAGGAAACTTGCTGGGTAATTACATTTTTTCCTTTTATTTTCATTCATTTATGAATTTTTCATCAATATCTGAATTCATGAATGTGATGGTGATAACAGGGATCCTAATCTTCACTTTGTGGAGAGTCCTGCTCTTGCTCCACCAGAAGTACACATTGACTTGGCTGCTCAACAACTGTAAGTACATTTTACCTATTGATAATTAAAATAATTTGTATAATTTGTTTGCATAATATATCTTTAAATACCATGATCGGCAAGAGTTTGTGGTTTGGTAAATGATCCCTTGTGTTCATGAGTACCATAAATGATTTATGTTTACTGTGTTCTGTAATCTGTTTGACTGTTGCAAGTTTAAGCAACTGCAGTTAACATTAAGGTCTATATTTATATGCATATGTTCTCTCTTTACTGGACTCAGTGGAAAGTAAAAGCCTCGATCCGCACTGCTTGTCTGGATGAATCTTTTGTAGCATCCTAATTTAAGATGCAAATTTTTATTTTTGCTGTCTGTCTTAATGCGGTCATTTTGTTTCTTACAGTCATGAAGCGGAGCTTGCCCAAGCTGCTGCTCAGCCTCTTCCTGACGATGACGATGACACATTCGAGTGAAGAAGGGGGGCTCCTATTGCTGGAGATGCTTGCTTGTATTCAAGCTTTTTGTTCTTTTTTCATGTCAACCCTTTGCTTTTCCTTATGAGCTGTGTTAGATAATTCAAAGTATGTTTTGGCATGATTTCAACCAAAAATATATTTTGGGATGATTTCATGATTGCAAGAATAGATCTTTATGTACTCTGTAGGACCGTTTTAGTAAAGATTCTCATTTGGCTATATCATTATGGCTATTGTTGGAGTCTGGTCGTGCTATTATTGTTTCTGATTTCTCACTGTAAAAGTACCATTGTTCGGATTATCAGGGTTTTTTGTGCTGTTTGCGGCGGCTAATTCCTGCTGGCTTTAAGAGAACACCACGCTTATATTTTTCCGAGATAGTCTCCTCGCTTTGTTTCACATGTTTTCAGCCTTTGTTCATCAAATAGCGGCACGAAAGTTGGCATTGGATTTGGTCATAAAATAAAGGTACTAAATAAGCATGTTACGGGTCATGGTCATGGTAATTTATCAGTGTGGGTAGGTGAGGAAAATAGAAGGGAATGACCTTACTCTCGAGGTATGGATTCTTAATTCTTTTGCCAATATCTTCTATATTTGGAGTGTCAAATTAGTGCTATTTGAAGGGTTTAAACTTTACTTTCCTAATTTTTTCATTCGTCTTCTCTTTGGAAGCCCAAATTCTTTTATTAAGCCTCTCACCACTTTCCTTTCTCTTTACCATTTTCTTAAAACTAACAAGCTCTAAAAGAAACAAGTGAAATAAGGGAAATAGTAGAAAATAAGTCAATATAAAAAGCTTAAGAAAGTATATAGGTCAATTTTTAATTATAGAAATTAATAGGTCATAATTTATTAAGTTATGGTTCATAATCAGATAAGTTATGGATAAATTTGTCAAGTTATAGTTTATAACCGGACAAGTTATAGACAATTATGAATAATAATTTGTCAAGTTATGATTTATAACTAGATAAGTTATGGATGAAAATAATAATTTGGTCTATTTATTAACTTATGTAAATTATTGGCCTATTAATTTTAATTCATCTCAAATTTTGACATATTTTTCTCTTTCTTCCAAGAAACAATTTAATGTGACCTTGATACAGAAAAACATTCTGCCTTTAACGGTCAAAGTGCACAGCTTCTAGTTTCTACTAGGGCTGTAAGAAATCACCCCGAACCTGACGAACTCGGCCGAGCTGAGTCGATCCCTACTCGAAAATCACGGATTTTTAATTTTTTATTTAATTTTCAGTTTTAATTATGTCTAACCTGCACTGCGCGGGTAGGGGCGCAGGAGGGTTGCATGAACCCAAGGTAACCCTACCTGGCCGAACATGTTCAAAGTAGGTAAAATAATGTCTAACACTTCAAATTCTTACTTTCATAAGTTTATGAACTTTATGCATTTAAACTATTAACTTATTTATATTTTGAATTCACGGTTTGTGTAAAAAATGCTTGTATGTCATAGTTGTTGAATTAGGACATTCTTTATTTATATTAAAAGTGTTTGATTTCAAAGTGAGTGTTTTAATTGTTCACCTTGCATTTAGACCCTCTCTTGAAGAAAATACATGTTCTGTTTGATAATGATTTCTTCTATAACAAGCACAGATTAATTGATTAAAAAGTGATCATATGGTCCTTGAGATCACCAACCGGATAGGGAAGGCTCAATTTTTCGGCTCAATCTTACCCTATCCGGTTGATTTACACCCCTAGTTTCTACGCAGTGCCGGATTTGTGTGCGCGGGCGTCTGGACTTTCGCTCGTTGGATCTTTGGACCGATTTCTTACAATAGAATGTCGTAACTAAATTAAATAGTTATGACATCTTACTGCAGGAAATCAGTGTGGTTATGTTGTGGTGTGGTCAGTTTTGGGCTATCAAATGACGTGCATTTTGACTACTTTTTGTTTCGTCTACGGAATTTTGTCCTAACGACGAATAATTGATAAAGTACTAAGGCCTCGTTCATTTCGCTTATTCGAGTTTAGAATCCGAGTTTTGCTACAGTAAAAAGTTCTCAAAAATAATCACATCTAACTTTTTTACTACAGTAAAAAACTCTCACATAAAATCAAATCTGAACTCAAATTAAAAATTCGAATCAGCCAAGTGAACGGGCCCTAATTTTATTATCAAAACAGATTATCAGACGTGAAAGAGTGAAGAGGAGGAGGTATCCGCTTTAATTATTGTATTGGGTGTAACTATATACTTTATCTAAACTCCCCATCCATGGTAATCGACTTGGAGACGGCCCTATGAATTTTTGGATGAACAATTTGGGCCAATCTGCTGTCTCACCATACAGGAGAGGAGAGGCAATATAATCGTAGAGGCTCAAATACTCATCACGGCTTGCCTTAATATAACTAGTAATTCTAGTTGGTGGTAAGGAAAAAAACAGAACAAAATAAAACAAAAAGGCTGCCCCGAGAAACAAGAACATAGATGCCCGAACCATGCAGAAAACTTTCATGTTTATGTCTCCACGCTTTGTGCATTCGGCTTGGTAAAAAAGAGCACTAGTTAAAGTGTTAAAACTGCAAATATGTACTACCATTGTATCTTTAAAAAAAAAAAAAAAAAAAAAAAAAAAAAAAAAGGAGACAAGGCTGGTCTAGTTATGTGAAATCAACCAACCAAATGCACAACGTGCCAATAAAAACAAAAGAGAGCTCTTTTTTTCTTTTTTTTTTTTTTTTTTTTTTTTTTTTCTTTTTACTTGCAGACTCTTAAGAAAACGTACGACACAAAATCAAAACCCACTTGCCTGTGTCTTAGGAACCAATCCTAGCACATTTTTTGTTCCATTTGAAAAGAAAAGAAAAATAAAAAATATAGTACAAACAAAGAGCATGCTGGTCTCAGTCGACCCAGTGGAATTGGCTCCCTGGTCAGTGGTCACCTTACTTGTGATAGCCCCAACTGGGAATAGGACTTGTCCCTATCGGTGTCGGTTCGAACCGACACCCAATCAGAATCCCACACCGCACCATACCGCAAACCCAATCTCCCAGCCCCTCTGGGACTGGGACTATGCTTTGACCTCTGCCCACCAGCCATATATCTACATCATTCCAACCAAGAGGTGGGGTTTCTTAGAGCTGGTCCTAGCCCTTCGCCAGCATGTTTACTAGCTGTGGGGTGCCCTCAATAAGGACACTGTCTTAAACTTCAGGGGCTCATATCCTAAACCAAGGACCCCATTTTGTACAACACTCGGTATAAGTTACAAGAACAAGGTTAAATGTCATTATTGTTGTTGTTGTTGTTTGTTTTTTTTTTTTTTTTTGGTTCTCTCTCCTACTATGCTTTAACTAGAGTTCCACTGCGCTCCTAAACTTGAAAATGTCACACTTTACTCCTTTCAAATAATGCCAATGTCCCGTTTTGCCACCTTCGTTTTAGAATTGCTTTAAAAAAAAAAAAAAAGGGACTAACTCTTTTGAAATAATGACAATGTCGTATGAATTTTCAGTCACGTCTTATTTTGTCTCGCTTTTGCCCTCTAAATTCGGCAAAGTTTTTCATTTATTTGAGGAGTAAAACACGGGTTTTTTCATGTTCAAGGGACAAACTACAACATGAGCGCAAGTTAGCAGGGCCAAAAGAATAATTCATCCAAAATATAGTTTAAAAGGGGGGGGAAGAGAAAACTAGAGGTTTTTAATGGCAGCAAAAAATAGTGGCTTTCACTGTCGGTGGGTGGTCGGACTGGTCTTGGGCTAGGGCCAAACCGAGGGCCCTAATAATCCCAAGCCCTGCTTTGCTTTGCTTTCCCTCATATCTTTTCAAGAGTCAGTTTCTATTGCTATTATCCTGAATGGGCTCTATTTGCAATGACTCCTGCTGTCTTGCTTCCTTTTGGTGAAATGGCTATTCTTTCTCTTTCATTTATGATAGCTCCTATCTATCCCCTTGTTTTGTTAGTTTTATAACTGACCCAATATGTTTTCGTGTTTGTTTCTCTTTGTTTTTTTGTGGGTTTTTGTTGTTTAGTAAGTTTCTCACAATATATATATATATATATATATATATATTTTTGCATTATACAACAAAAAATTTAAATTAAAAAAAAAAAAAAAGAAGCATTGGCACTATCATTTTCCCTTCCCTCTTTTAAACTTTTAATTTAACACTGACTAAGATGACACATTCAGAATTTGCAACAAGTCTGCACATGTATGTGTCGATCCACAGTATCTATCTATAAAAGTGAACCCATCCATAGGATTTGATTACAAAGAGAAAAAAAAAAAAAAAAAAAAAAAAAAAAAAAAAAAAGAAAAGGAAAGCAAAAACAAAGAAGATCATGATTCATGAAGAGAAATATCAAAGAAGATGAAAGAGAAGAGAAGAAAAGAAAAATGTGGGGAAAGAGTAGTAATTGAAGATTGTGACTCATCAAGACAAGGCCATCATGTGATGATACGAAGTTCATGTATACATATGAAATATATATATATATATATATATATATATATATATATAAAAAAGGAGAAGTTCTGAATGGTGATGGTAGGGTATACGGAGCATGATGATGAGAGGCAGAAAAATGAAAAATGATTTTTCATAGTGAGACTGCAAAGTGGCTTCATGTAAAACTTGAAACAGGACATGTTCTGCAAAGAAAGCATGTGCTTACGCATAAACGGGGTGTGGCATAAATGGGGAAGATAGGAAAGCAACTGTCATTGTCTTTGCCATATGCATGTATTCCTTATTACTAGTATTAGAATAGGGAAACCTGAATTTATTGACTCCTAGCTAGGCTAGCTAGCCTATGCTATCTATCTAGCTAGGTTTCTCTCTCTTCTCTCTTTCTCTCTCTCTTCCTTAGAGCTTAGTTGTGATGATCTGGATTCTCCAGCTTCAGTACTTTGAATTTTTGGTGTGTCAATTGTATAGCTCATGGTCCATGGCCTATGGTCCCCATTTTTAAAGTTTTTTTTAGGGGGCTTGATCTTTTTTTTTTTTTTTTTTTTTTTTTTTTTTTTTTTTTTCAGCAATTAATGTGGTTGAGACATTGTATTTTGGCAACAAATTTGGTGATGTGTATTTTGTTAAACATAGTAGTCTACCCGTTTTCTACAAGTTTCTTACCTCTTATTGTACATGAATGATTTTCCTTGTTGGGGATATTACTGGGCTTGGTGTTGCTCCATTTTTACCTAGTACTCCATCTCATAAGATAAGGTTTTCTTTTCTCTTTTTTTTTTTTTTTTTTTTTTTCTTAAAGGGAACACCAAATAACTTGTTTATTATTATTATTATTATTATTTTGCTAATCAAAAGGAATTAAGTGTACTACAATATGTTATTGGCATATGATTGAAGGGATTTGAGTCGCTACTAGAATGAAAATACAAGGCTTACTTGTCACATTCATGAATATTGAATAGCACTTTGCTAGTTAAGAAGGTTTGTTCATCAGTTTGGCATTTGTGTTAATATACAATAAGCATAAAATAATTTAGCCTGTCATATCTTGAAATGACATTCCATTGCCACTTCCATTTGAGATGTTGGCAGCATTTGCAAAAAGTTGATAGCAAATCCTTTATTGTTTTCTCTTTCCCCTTTTCACAGCTCTTTTTGAGCTGAGAAATTACAAAATCAATCACATCAAACTATTTAATTATCAAAAAAAAAAAAAAAAAAAAACCATATCAAACAGAAATGATACTCAACATTTGATTCAAAAGTTTCCATTATAGTACAACTCTATTCCATTGAGCTCACTTTTACCCACTGATTTAACTAAGCGAGTTTGTTTTATTGTCCCGATTAACCATTTTTGCACTAACCTATTAACTTACTATATGAGATTTTTTCCGTAGGAATATTCTGCTAGTAGCTAGGCCTCAATTTTAAATCGGCAAATTTAAGTTTTGCATGCCTTTTCCTTTAATGTGATTTTCATTAAATTTAATATTTAGAAACGTACACAACAACGGTGAAGCAATTACCCTATCGCAGAAAGCTTCTAACTTATATGGCTTAAGATGATTAATTGTCAACTTAAAAAAAAATTGTCATAATTGCCCTTGATTTGAGCTTTTTTTCTCCCTAATTTGGGAAACACCTTACTGTGATTTACATATCTGAAAGACAAATGTGATCAAAGAAAAAACAGTTAGAACAAAAATTTCCACAAAGATATCAAGCAAGAACAAAGAAGAGAGATTAAGAAGGGCAATGAGGAAAAACAGAATCCTTGTCATAATTTCAAGTTAGAAGACTTGGCCATTGGAAAGAGACAAAAATGAACGAGGATAGTTTTATAGGAACAAAACAAGTGCCATGACTTGTAGTACCTTGTGTTTAGCTACCCCCATATTTATACACCCCACCAAAAGAAGAAAAAATTGTTGAAATCATTACATTTATAGATATATAGGCAACTGTTGAATTTATTACATGTATAGATATAGGAGCAAAAAGTTTTGGTTCTAAATGTGTGAAGAATCCGTCTCATATATATGTATGTAACATATAGAAGTGACAGTTCTAACATAATATTTTTTATATAATAATAACTTTTAAATATAATAATATTAATTTAATTTACTACATGCTAATGTTAATATGTTATACTTTTTCACATGCATTGTTAATAGAATAAATTTCATGTTACACTTTTTAATTTTTATTTCTACATGTTAAAGTTTAGGGCTGTTCCTCCGTAAATTCTTTAATTATATCAAGGATGCAAATGTTTGATATCGGCAAAAGATATCGAGAAGCTAGATAAGAAAATATATAGACAATGTTGATAGTAGTAAAAGGATTTTTTTTTTTTCTAAAAAGACAAATAACTACATAAAAAATTAGAAATTTCAAGTAACATTGTAAAAATTTATAATGCAAAAGGACTAATTAATACGTAAATTGACATATTTTTGTCACTATAAAAGCTCATATGTACGTGTGTGTGTGTGTGTGTAATAGTTATAACCAACAGAAAAGCGTTGTAACATACCCTCATTACTGACATGACTACTTATATATATATATATATATATATATATATATATTCTGGAATAATGTTTGAAAATAGTTATTAACATGCTACACGTATGTTGATTGAATCACCTAATCCATAGATTCCTTAGCTTGATTTTTTTTTTCTAAGAAGATGGATATCGTTGGTGAGCGTGTACAGATATATCATATGAGTGTAATGACCTTATTTGGTGCGAAGGATAACATTAATAATGTGAATATATACCGGAATTACCTAGACCTGAGTCCTGGGACAACGTTGCAACTTGAACCTATTTGAGGATCATAAGAACAAGGATTTTTACCACACACACACACACACACACACACACACACACACACACACACACACATATATATATATGAACTTACGTTCAATATCCCTTACGCAAAAATTTTGGGTTTTTTTCATCTTAAAAAAATTAAAAAATTTTTAAAATATCAATTAAATCTTTTATTTTTCTTGCCACTTGAGGTGCAAAATTATTAGTCTTCTCTTTATATTCAAGTTCATCTAATATCTTTTTAAAAAAATTTAAGTGGAGATTGTTATTTGTTAATGTATATTAACAATAAAATTTTATTAAAATGGAGATTGTTAGTGTATACTAACAATAAAACTTAACTATTGATCTCTCTCATAAATAAAGCTTTAAAAAAATCATAAATAAAGCTTTTTACTTACATAAGAATTTTACATTCCAAAGCAGTTGGCCAACCCTCCATCCATGAATAAAGTTTTTTTTGTTTTTTTTTTTTTTTTTTTTTTTTTTAGGGAAAAACCAATCCATGAATAAAACTTTTTACGTGCATAATATTTCTAAATTCCAATTCACCATCTCTCTAAAAACTAGCTCGTATTCATATTTACTTATATATATATATATATATATATATATATATAGTTTTTTAGTGTAAAATAATTATAATAAATAGATATATAAATTAGAAGTCATAATTATTTGGGGGCCTTAATTTAGATGGGACCTTAGGCAATTGCCTATTTTTCTCAAGGTAAAGCCGACCAAGACCATGGGTAAAATAAGGGATATCAGTAGATATTTTTACGGGTATATCATCGAAAATATCGATGTACATTCAGATGCTGGAGTAAAGTAGTAAAGAGAAAATGGATATTAATACTTTATGGACGTTCTTCAAAAGTATTCATGGATATTTAGGAGAAAAAATATTTTTACACAACATAATTTATATATCAAGGGTCCCGATCTATGGATGTTATCAGGAAAACGTCAACAAAGAAAGTTGTTGATTGTTTCATGACTACCTAATTATATTTGATTTCAT
Organism: Morus alba; assembly: GCA_012066045.3. Taxonomy (NCBI): domain Eukaryota; kingdom Viridiplantae; phylum Streptophyta; class Magnoliopsida; order Rosales; family Moraceae; genus Morus; species Morus alba. Next base: position 9,867,263 of record CP050232.2, on the reverse strand, counting down.
ATTTTTTCATATATTTTTTATTATTTTACACATTAATTTCACTAATATAATATATTATTATTTAAATAATTAATAAAATAATAAAATTACATGTTAAATAATAAATATAAAAAATAACAGAGGCCGATTGAAAAAATAACGTTAGTTGAGAAAAGTAAAATGGTCATCATAGATAATATGGCAACTGTAAAATTAAAAAAAAAATAAAAAAATAAAAAGAAAAGAAAGAAAAGAAGGGGTTTCCAATATCTATAAATCTGATCTGATAAAGTGAAAAAATACTGCCCCTCGATTCTCGAGGGGATGTGGGTGGAAAAAAGTACGGATTTTGCCTTTGTCTGTGATTCTTATATATATTAATATTACTGCCAGAGTTTGTTATCTTTGTACTCAGAAATCATTTCTGACTCTGCTTTTTTCTTTTTTTCTTTTTTTTTTTTTTTTTTCTCCCCTTCTTTTCCTTTCCTTTTCTCTACAGAAGTTACTGTTCCAAAAAAGCATGTGATTTCCTCACTGTTTTCCCAAATTGCCATTCTGGTCTTCCTCTTTTATTTTGTTTATTTATTGTGTGATTTTAATTATTATTCTAATATCTATTCATGCACAATGTTAATGACATGGTTGTATTAAATTAGGTCATTAATTAAAAAGTATATGATAATTATTAAAATTAAATTATTATCGCATCACGTTATTAAAATTTTACTTTTAATAGATAATTACTAATAAAAATATAACCATAAAAAAACTCATTCTTATTTATGGCTTATTTAGTGGAGGTTAAAACGCTGATTTAAAGTTTTGTTATAATGTTTTATCTCATAAAAATTTAAACTTAAAAAATTTTATTACAGTAGTTTTTCTCACAAAATTTTAAAAATTTAAATTTTGATGCAAATTATTTAGTTTGAATACATTAACTAAACAAACCCTTATTAATGATTATTTTTAATAAATGAAGACACTGTGATTTTTGTGCTGCTCAAGAACACTACCAAGGAGATAAATCATTTAGGGGCTCCACATTTGAAGCTTTATATTGGTCAGTTGACCAAACTCTCTTTTCACTTCGTATTGCCTTGCGTTCATGATTGGTTTCTTTGTGACAAACTTTTCCATTTTTACGATTATTAATATTAATGACAATTAGTCATTGGTTAGAGTTTAGACTTTTGTACACACTGTTTTACTTTTATCATACAATTATGAAGTGAAGATTTGATTGAATTCCGGATTTGATATTTTGACTCTCTTAGCAATAAGTGCAAAATCACGATTTTTTTTTTTTTTTTTTTTTTTTTTTCTTTTCCTTACATTAAATGTTTAAGATAGTGGTGATAAATAATGATTGAATACTGTGTAGCCATAAAAACCTATATTGCTACTTAAAGGGCCCGAAAGCTAATACTTCAGTTACAAATTAATAATAATAATAATAATAATAATAATAATAAATAAATTTAAAAACTAAATTCAAAGATTGTTATCAAATTATCATAATTAGACAAAGATTCACTAAATATATATATATAGGGTTTTTTTATGGTGCTGAGAGAAAAATTTCTAACACTGTGTTAGAAGATACGTTAATTTATTAAATTTTATGCTAAAACTTGTAAATTTAAATGATTAAGTTGTAAAAATTATGATAAACTTGTGAATTTTAAATGAATACGATAACTTATGAATTTTACGTTAAAATTTACAAACTCAAACGATTTATCATATTTCTTCAAAATTCACAAATTTATCATAATTTTTATAATTTTATAAATTATAATATAAAATTTCACACATTACCATAAAACTTTTAATATATATACACACACGAAATAGTAAAAAGGAAAAAAAAAAAAAAAAAAAAAAAAAAAAAGGGGTCAATTAGTAAATTAGGAGGGGAAGCAAACAAAGAAGCGCTGGATCTGCCAAAGGCCTTGAGTTGAGTTGATGTAACGAAAGGCTTCTGTGCATGACAAAAATGAAGAGAAACGTAAATGATTGGCTGACACGTGGCAATCATTGATTTGACGTGGTTGTGGTTTTATACATGAAAAGTTTTGAAAAATAAATAAATAAATAAATAAGAAGACAGTGCAGGTGCAGCTGTGAAATGCAAAGGACCCGTGCGTCGTCACACAGTTGATTGCGTGGACGATATAACTGGTTAAATGTTACTGTTATTCCCTGTCACATACATAACAAAATTACCTAACATATGATACTATGATACGTTATGGTTACATGATACCTACTTTATTTCTTATTTGTTTTGTCTATTATTTTATACACACACACACTTCAAATGAAAGTAAAATACAAATTTTGGTTGCACTTTTCAAAGCATAGCTAACAAAAGTTTGATGTAACTATACAATGAATTGGAATATCATAGCATAATGACACATATTGTTCAAAAGGATTTTCTATTACCAATATCAAATCGTCATAGGGGCCATAAGAGATTTTGCCCTTAAGAAAAAATAATGGAAAGTGATCATGAGAAAAATATGAAGTTTAAAATTATAGTTAATTTATTGAAAGGAACTCATTTATAAAGTTATAATGTAAAAACTTTCTCTTGTAGTCTCTGTAAAAATAGATTATCAATAGTCTTTTATTTTTCAACCATCAGATATGATCTTCTGTATATATTTTTAATATGATGCAATTCTAACTAAATTTAACGGTCAAAAATTGAGACTACTGATAAGACGGACTACTAGAGAAACTCCTTACTATTTAGTGACTTTATTTTCAATTTATCTAGAATAATAAAGTTTTCCAAATAAAATAATAGAAACGAAAAAAATTACATCATAATCTAACAAGTCGGTTAGAAAAGGTAAGATACCATTTTTACAACAATATCTCACAAAAAGTCTTAACAAAAATTTGTGCCCTTTTTGGGCAAAGCCAAAGGCATGCGCAAGCGCATGCTTTTTTTTTCATTTCTTTTTTTTTTTTTTTTTCCATAGTGCATGAAGATGAGCCCTTCTTGATTTCTTGATTGACCATCTAAGTGCGCATTTTCTTGACCCCCAAAACAATTATAGTACGCAATTACTATGGCATTATTATTAGGTTGATGAAAATCTTGGACCAACTCTTTTTTTCAAACCGGATTTGGCATTGAGTACCCTGTGGATCTCTTTCAACGTTTGTTTTATCAAAAGGTCAAAAGATTTAACAAGTTTATTGTGTGGAAGAAATAGCTGTGTAGATAGGGGAATTTGGCGAAGTATGCTATAAATAGAATGATGTGTGGAAACATTCATGCTAAAATTGGCTACATATATATATATATATATATATATATATATATATATATGTTTGTTTGACAATATCCTCTTCTTTGTGGAGGAAATTAGGGTGGTTGGAAGTGACCGATGAGGTAGAAGAAAATATATATGCATGATGAGGAAGAGGGATTTGCTAACCAAAATCATAAATGCATATCCCTTCTTTTGCTCTTTGTAGCTTGTCTTTACCGATGGACTAAATCTTTGTACGTCTTTATAGAAAGTTCTTCTCTTTCTCTATCTTGTGATTAAAGAAAATACGTTTTGGGTTTCAATTATTGCCAATTATTTTTCTTCAGAGAATTAGCTATAGGGGTCCAAAGTCTATCATTTAGTCTCAATCATTTGTTTCAATATATCAGATATATTAATTTTTCTCTTTTTTTTTTTTATTTTTTTGTGCCAATCGTCCCGAATTTCAATTATCTTTCTCAAGTATTTCCAAACCATGTGAACATTTGTTTCCATGTCATAAATATGAAAACCAAAGTACATCTAAGAATCCCATTTCATCGTAAAGATATTATACTTGCACATGTGTATATATCATATGTCACGGTATAATAAGATAGATTTCACGCACATTAACATTGATTTTGTGAATAATATATGCAATTTTCGGGATAAACTTTCATTTTTTGTTTCTTTTACAATATATATGCATATATGTCCACCACTTCATCACCTCTCTTTTCGGTACAAGGAAAAATACCTAGCAAAAATAGTCGTCTATTCCCAACAATGACATACATGATTTTGCGAATGCCATGTGTGGTGCCTATATGTAAATATTTACGTATATATAAATATTTTATTATTGATGATTGCATTAACGAGAGAAAACAATTACAAATGGATGCAAACCAACGCGTAGTATATGTTTGTATATATATAATATTACACATATATATTCAGGCATGCTGCGTGATCTGCTTAAGATGGTCTGGGATTAGTACTTCTAATTAAGGGCCACTATTAATTAGAGGTCAAATGTAGCATACTTGCTAGAGCCGTTAGAAACTTGATATATAATGAGACAATTAGCATTGTGAATATATTCTTGGAATCTCTTAACAAACTTAATTATATTAGCATACAAGTTCCAAAACAAAACAAAACAAAAAAAAAAAAAAAAAAAAACAAAACAAAAAAAAAAAAAAAAAAAAAAAAAAAAAAAAAAAAAAAAAAAAAAAAAAGGAAAAGATCAGAAACACAAGTTTTACAAGCAAAGGTACCTTATCGGCTGCAGGCTTTCTCGGTTGGATTATTTTGGTCACTTTCGAAAAATCCACAACTTTGTTAAGAGATTGCATAATATTCTACTTTTGTCCTTTTTTTTTCACTCTCTCTCTCTCCCTCTATTTATGTTTTGTTTTGCAGAGAAAATTGTTTATAAGTAATTATAAGAGGAGAAAAAAAAAAAAAAAAATGGGCCAGCCCTTGATTCCCTCTATATTTTTGCTTTTGAACTTTCATTTTGCAGCACTAAAGCTACATGATGAACAGGGTTTTCAAGGACTAGCTCAGATCTTCCTTGAATTCTACAAATTCGTGCTCTTTCTCTACACCTCAAGGACAAACATAGAATGATGCGTTCTATTACCACCACTATACCACATTGATACCATAAAACATTAGTATTTAATAATACCTATCCATTATAATACATGATCTCTAAGCTCAAATCATGACATGGTGAATAAGAAAACAAGAAGAATAACAGAAATTAACGGAGCACACACGGGATTTATTTACAGTGATTCATTTTCAATGTTAGAGTTGCGTCTATTTATCGTTACAAAATATCTCAATAACCAAGTATGTGTTAGCTATACATGCGTCATCACAATATTTAGGCCTCAGTATGTGTTAGCTATATATGCGTCATCACAATATTTAGGCCCCAGTATGTGTTAGCTATACATGCGTCATCACAATATTTAGGCCCCATTCATTTCACTAGTTTAAATTAGAACTCAAGTTTTTATTACAGTATTTTCTATCACATGAATTTATTTTTTAACTCAAATTTTCAACTCAAATTAACAAAACGAATGAGACCTTAGACTCCACATACCCAACAAATATTTCTTGCACAAAAATTGGTTTTCCATCACCAGCAAGATATACAGATATATATTGAGCGCAAAATATGTGGGTTCTGTTGGTGCTTCCAAATGCATTGCAGTATGTGTATTTATATATGTATGTATGTATTGTGTTGTTTATTGCTGATTGTTGGAGTGGTCGATTTGCTCTTAAATTCTAACAATTTTTTAAGAGCCAATCGACCACTCCATTTCCAACAATCAACAATAAACAACACAATACATACTAAAAATAACAGAAATTAACGGAGCACACACGAGATTTATTTACGGTCATTCGTTCTCAATGTTAGAGTTGCATCCATTTATCATTACAAAATATCACAATAACCAAGTGTATGTTAGCTATATATGCGTCATTACAATATTTAGGTTCCATTCATTTCACTAGTTTAAATTAGAATTTAACTTTTTACTACATACTTTTTTGTCACAAAAATGCAAATTTAATTTTTTCTGTGATGGTGTTTTCTCTCATATGAATTCACTTTTTAATTTAAATTCTCAACTCAAACTAACAAAACCAAGGGAACCTTAGACTCCACATATACCCAACAAATATTTCTCGCACAAAAATTGGTTTTCCATCACCAGCAAGATATGCAGATATATATTGAGCGCGAAATATGTGGGTTCTGTTGGTGCTTCCAAATACATTGCCGTTGTGCTATACAAGAAGGTAGCAAAATACACAACGGAAATTGATGGGAGGAATTGGAATGTAGAGGTCAAACAAAGTGAACAGTTACTTTAATTTATCCAAATTTGGGCATTGAAATGAAACTTAACTTTATTGGTAGAAGTCAGCCACCATTGGCGATGGTGCTGAATATGGCATGACTCCGCGAGTTTGTGTTATATTTGTGTGTTGTGTGTGTGTGTGTGTAACCGTTTGAGAGTTTGTTTTAAATTTTGTAGGGCCCATAGAAGGGGGCACATGGCCCCAAGATGTTTTGGGTATATTAAGACAGGATTAGGGAAGGGTGCCTTTGCGTGGGTACGCCTTTGTTGGGTCAACTAGAGCATATTTCCCCACCTAAAGCACAGAAACAAGCCTCAAAATAGACAGCCTTGTTCCCATGTGCACAAATTTAAGAGCAACATTCCAAAACCACAACCCACTTTGTGCCCTCTCTCTCTCTCTCTCTCTCTCTCTCTCTCTCTCTCTCTTTCTCTTTCTAATCCCCCTCTCTCTCTCTCTCTCCCAAAATCAATCTTTTTGGGAACAATATTGGAATGGAAGAAGAAAAAGAAGGTAAGGAACAATATATACTACCAGTCCCTTCCACATTCTATATATATAATTTTCACATTCCCTTTTCGAGGAAGTTATTATGTGGGAAATATGACAAATTCTACGACCAATAGTTTTGAACTGTAAGATTTTCCCCTCTGATCATTCATCTTTGGACAATTAGATCATAATTGTGGGAGTTTGCATAAAAAAAAATAAATAAATAAACTATGCTGTTTCTACTTGTAACATCGTATTAAAAAAACTATTTATTTTGTATATTTTTTTAATATGATATGATTTTAATAAAATTTAATAGTCAAAAACTATATGGTGAGAAGAGTCCACTAAAAAAAAACCGTTATTCTTATTCCTTTTGTGCTATTTGGGTTTAAAAGTTAGCATTAATGGCTAGCTAAGTTACAATACAAATATGTTATGATCTTCAAAGTATTTATTACCATGACCCTTTTAAGTTTTTTTTTTTTTTTTTTTTTTTTTAATATTCTCATTGATGTCATACAGGTTGGAAAAAGCTGCTGCAAAATTAAGTAGAGAAGTTGTCTTGTCACGAGAATTTAAAGAAAGCCATTGCGAGTTTTTCTTTATTTGCTTACCATTATTTTGAAAATCAATATACTTATTTAATGAATGAAGTCATGAAGTTGACCCAGCAAATCTTTAGCAAACATTTATTTTTAGATGCGATTGTTTACTTATGTGGGGTTTACATACTTTTGGTTTTATCAATTCTCTAAATATTACAAACCATTCATCAATAAATGTGGTGAACGTCGAATGATAGTTTACATATCTGTTTATGGTTCTCGATATATAGATTTATTAAATGCAAGTGGCAGTCTGAATATATAATTATTCAATATTTCTATTTCTATTTCCAAAAACGCAAAAGATAAACGAATTGGAGCTATTTATACGTATATGTACATATTTGGTGTACATTGGAATTGAATAAGCTTCAAGGTAATATCCAATCAGAAAATTTATAAAAACAACAAAAAAACTCTTATTGGCAACTGGCAATATTTATAAAACACACACACACACACACACACACACACACACACACACACACACACACACACACATATATATATATATATATATATAATGTAACTAAAGGTATGGGGGATAATTTGTACTAGGTAGTTAAAGAAGAGCCAAATTTTAGAATGCATGCATAACTATACAAAATCATTGATTCATATTGTTAATGGACAAAACATTGCAAATATAATCATCCCATTTCAAAAAAGAAGGGAAAAGAAAACGCAGTACTATAATCATCTAGAAGAGCCTAGCTAGCCTAACCGTTCCTATACGTGGTTTTGTTTTTTTTTTTTTTTTTTTAATAGAATTTGGTATCATTGTAGAAATATATAAACAAAAATTATATATGTGAATTATATACACCTCATGCTGCTCTGTTCTCCAATCATTCCTTAAATAGGAGAAAAAAAAGAAGAAGTATCAAGTTACAAAAAGCTCCTCGCATCTAGAAGTACATACAATTTTTCTTTTGGAAGTACTTAGCAAGTACATTCAATTAGAGAAGAGAAGCATTCCCATAAAGTATAAAAAAAAAAAAAAAAGCGGCTATAGTATTTTTTTTTTGGAAGGGTAATTAATGAGCGCATACGTTATTAAATGATGACATCAAATTACGTATTATGTTAAATACTCAAATACGTTTCTTAAGTTTTGGAACATTCAATTAGAGAAAAGAAGCAGCTTTAGCAAAGTTTTTTTTTTTTATTAGGACATCAAATTAAGTATTATTTTTAAATACTAATTAATCAAATACGTTTCATAAGCTGGGAACATTCTTACGTTAGAATGTCACTCACACAATGCTACTATATCTTCTTGGTTTTTTTTCTTCTTTTTTAAAGTTGGGTTTCTCGAAAAGAATTCCCCTCTCTATTTTATAGAAACAACAACTTCAAAATAGAAAGCCATATTTCATTTTTGGAAAAAGAAAAGAAAAGGGATATAAATAATACTAATAGGAAAAGACAAGGGCATTGTTGTCTTCAAGGTATTAAAAAGACTAAAAAACCCTCTCACTCGTTGACCCGTCCTTAGAATTGCCATTGCGGCCCCTACGCCGTTGGCCTTGCTTAAACCAAAAACCTCTCTCTCTCCTCTCTCTTCGTGGTATTAAAAAGCCAAGACACTGAACAAAGAAACAAGTAACAAACATAACCAAAGCAGATAGATAAGAAGCCAAAAAACAAAAAAAAAAAAAAAAAAAAAAAAGCAAAGGTAAGGGAAGAGAGAAAAAGTAGTACTTATACTATAACTTCTCTGTTCCAGATTATAAAAGGAGAGAAACCAGAGAGAAGTTGATCTAGAAAAAAAAAAAGTACTTATCGAAGTTCTTTTTTTTTTTTTTTTTTTTTTTTTTTAATTCCTTATCTTTCCTCCAAACATGGCTGATGAGGAGCTAATGATCTTCACTTGGCTAAAGCTTGTCTTCCTTGCGTTCGTGGGGTTAGTATTTGTTCTCAACATGGTAGTGCTTCTCTGGTGGAGACCAAGAAAAATCGAAGATCACTTCTCAAGGCAAGGGATCAGAGGACCTCCTTACCGTTTCTTCATTGGGAATGTTAAGGAACTCGTTGCTATGATGCTCAAAGCCTCTTCTCAGCCCATGCCTAATTTCTCTCACAACATTCTCCCTAGAGTTCTCTCTTTCTACCACCACTGGAAGAAAATCTATGGTAATATATACATATACATATACATATATATATATATATATATACTATTTGTATATTTTCTCTCTTTTTCTTCTCTTTTTGAATCTTTCAAGAGTTTTAGCATCCGGGTTTTCATGAATTGCCCATATGTTTTGGTTTTTGACAAAAAACGAAAAACAAGTTTTGTTAAGTGTACATGTTTTGGTTAATGTGGTATTAATGGAGCTTTTTTTTTTCCCTCTTTGTTTGGGCTGTGTTGATTAAGAGAGGAGTCTTGGTATTAATCATTAAAGTTTCTGGGGTTCTGTTTGCTTATCTCCCATGATCATGATCCTCTAGATTTTTGGCTTTTTGGAAAGGCGTCTTTGTTTTTTGAGTTTTGGGCTACTTCTTTTTAAGACTTTTTCAGGCTTTTGTGTGTGTGTGTGTGTGTGTGTGTGTTTTTTTTTTTTTGCTCTGAGCTCGGGGTGCTTGATGTTGAAGTTCAGATTTTGGACTGTTTCGCACCTGTTCTTTTCCTTATTTTCCTCTTCTCATTTTCTTTTTCACTTTTTTTTTTCCTTCTTCTTCCGGGAAAATTCAAGAAAAAAAAAAAAAAAAAATTAATAGTTTGGTTTGGTTCATTAAAAAAGTGACATTTGTACTTATAATCACTGTCCTGGCAGGGTAACAATAAAACATATTACTTTTGTCCCATGTGTTCTATACATATTTTATATTATGGCATATACTCTTTCCAAATAAGTTGATATTATTGATCATCATCTTCAACTCCGAGGGAGAGTGGTGAAGCTTTCAGACTTTCAGTTATTTTATTATTATTATTATTATTTTTAATTTCTCTCTATTAATTTCTATGTCGTTTTTCATTTGTTTCATCCGGGGTCATGAATATACATAATAATAATGAAGTCATAAACGTTTGGTAGTATTAATAGTTTGGAGTTGTCTTCTTCCTACTTTCATTTTGGTTCTTGCTCTCTCTTTCTCTCTGCTCTCTCTTAATTTCTCTCCTTCATTGTAGGGTCTTCACTATCCATGTTCATTCTGAATTAATGGCTACCATATTTCCTTCTCATTATTTCTCTTTCACTAAACTTGATACTTACCCCTTGAGGGTAGTGTAGTAGTTGTCACATTTTCTGTTAAAAAACAGAATATTGATCTTCTTTTCTTTTCTTTTTATTAATGTCTTTAATGTAACGTTCACTATTCACATTTAATTTTTTTTTCTTACTTTACTTGAATTTTATTCTCTCATTAATGACTTCTCTGTCCCGTAACCGTCTCTATACTAATGTAAATTAATTAATTAATTCCCTCACGGCAGGTGCGACATTCCTAGTGTGGTTCGGACCCACCGGTCGACTCGCCGTCTCCGACCCCGACCTCATTCGCGAAATTTTCTCTTCCAAGTCTGAATTCTACGAGAAAAATGAGGCTCACCCGCTTATCAAGCAGCTCGAAGGCGACGGTCTCCTAAGTCTCAAAGGCGAAAAATGGGCTCACCATAGGAAAATCATCACCCCCACTTTCCATATGGAGAATCTTAAAGTAAGCATAGTTACATATGCAATAGTGATAAATAGCATTTCTCTTAGTATTATTATTTATTTCGTACTCTTTGTACCTACAATATGCTTAAAAGACAAAAAACCTTTTTTTTTTTTTTTTTTTGTGTGTTTGGTAATTTTATGTTTGTACATGTACTCTAGGCTTTAATACCAGTGATGGCAAAAAGCGTGGTGGAGATGCTGGACAACTGGTCAGCCATGTTGTCGAACTCCGGCGAGGTAGAAATCGAAGTTTCGGAATGCTTCCAAACCCTAACGGAAGAAGTTATAACCAGAACAGCATTCGGAAGCAGCTACGAAGATGGCAAAGCAATTTTCAGGCTTCAAGCCCAACAAATGGTTCTCGCTTCCGATGCATTCCAGAAAGTCTTCGTTCCCGGTTATAGGTAATTAATTACGTACACACATATATTTACATGATATATATCTTCTACACATAATAAACATCCACATTCTTGTTTCTAATGGTAAAATATTAATGTACGGGCAGATTTCTACCGACGCAAAGGAACATAAAATCATGGAAACTGGACAAGGAGATAAAGGGATCACTGATGAAGCTGATCGAACGGCGGAAGGAGGAGTCGTCGTCGTCATCATCATCAAGATCATCATCATCATCATCAAGTTCATCATCATCGAGTGGTAGTCCAAAAGATTTATTGGGACTGATGATAGAGGCGTCGTGGAGGTCGACGAGGAACATGATAACAGAGAAAGACATAGTGGAGGAGTGCAAGAGCTTTTTCTTTGCGGGAAAACAGACCACATCCAACCTACTGACGTGGACAACGGTTCTGCTAGCGATGCACCCACAATGGCAGGTACGGGCACGTGATGAGGTGCTTAGGGTGTGTGGAGCACGTGACATCCCTACCAAGGATGATGTTGTAAAGCTCAAGACGGTATGCTCTACGACAAAAATATTTTTCCTGTTTTTGTCTCCTACCCGACGCGTTTCGTTTCTTTTTCTTTTCTTTTTTCCTTTCCCGCGGTTTTATAAATGTTACTGTTGGAAATGAAGTGGCACTTTCGTCATTTTGATGAGCACACACAAACGATAAACGATTTTGTCGTGACGAGGGTATTTTGGTCATTTAGTAATAACGGTTTTGGGGTCGTTTTGATTCCATGTGCAGCTGAGCATGATACTGAACGAATCACTCCGGTTATACCCGCCGACGATCGCGACAATCAGACGGGCGAAAACGGACGTGGAGCTGGGTGGGTACAAGATCCCGCGTGGGACCGAGCTACTGATCCCGATCCTGGCCGTCCATCACGATCAGGCCACGTGGGGGAACGACGCGAACGAGTTCAACCCGGCTCGGTTCGCCGACGGCGTGGCTCGAGCCGCCAAGCACCCGGTGGCTTTCATCCCCTTCGGCCTCGGGGTCCGGACCTGCATCGGCCAAAACCTCGCCGTTCTCCACGCCAAGCTGGCACTCGCCATCATACTTCAACGGTTCAGATTCAGGCTCGCCCCCACCTACCAGCACGCTCCGACGGTGCTTATGCTTCTTTATCCTCAGCACGGCGCGCCGATTATTTTCCAGCCCTTGGATCATCACGATGACGTGGCGTAAGTGGACCCCACTGGCCCTACTTGCTAAAGGGGCACACCAATTTCCATTTCGTGTGTGAGCATTTTGATTTTGGCTTAATTGGGGTGGTTTTCTTTTTTTTTTTTTTATTATTTTTGGTTCTTTAATTAAATGTAATACCCGCCATTGATGCCTTGCCCTCTAATTAATTAGAGGTAAAAAAAGAAAAAAAAAAAAAATGCCACCCATCCAAACATGTCCTTGGTTTTTCACCAAAGGATATTGAACCTGGGCATGTGAAGAAACCCATGGTTGTTTTTGTTTACGTGTAGTGTTTTGCCTTGGCATGTAAGTCGTGTCTTCCTTTTTTTTTTTTTTTTTTTTTTTTTTTTTTTTTTTGGAGTCTAGGAATTAGAGAAATGGCTAACAACTGGGTAGCTGGTCCATCCCTTTCTCTCTCTCTGTTCCTCTTTCTTTACATCTGCATTTCTCTCTCTAGATATATATATCGCGGATATGTATGTATTGTAATGTAATGTATAGCCTACTGAATTCTTACACAGTTTTGTAAAATCACAAGTCAATGTTGTTGCTGACCATTCTCTTCTCTGACCATAATTTTAACATGTACCGTCTCTCTTCTCTCCTTTAGAAATTTATTAACCACCTTATATCTCATTCAATTGTGCTTCATTTATTTACCTCCTTGGTTGAAGAATCAGATATTGCCCATGTTATATATCACATGGATTCTTTTATGGTGCCGAAAGAAGAATTCTTAACATTAATATCGAGAATATGATAATTTACGTATTTTGTATCTGAATTTGTGAATTCTAGAATTAGTAAGCCATGATAGGCATGTGAATTTTAAAGGGAATACCATATCTTTTATATTTGAGCAATATTCTTACAAACTTTAAACAATGATGTTGTAAAAATCCATAAACTTATAAATTGATACAAATGTTATGAAGACACCAACCTCATTGTGTATATCAGTATAAGACATTTGGTAAATTTAAGGGATCATAATGTATTAGCCTATATAGTGTGATCTTTTATATATTTATTAAAAAAGTAATTCAACCAAAATGTTTATTCGATCGTACTATGAAATTCTAATGTAATTACTCTAAAAGGTAAAAATAAACCCAAGTCTCAAATCTTTTACAAATAGTAATAAACAACAACTTATATGAACATTGGACCACTCCACTTAACTGGTTAAAAAACTAACTCAAACGAACGACTTAATCCATCTAATATACAAGATTAATGACTCTAAAAATAACATCACCTTACTGGGCGTATAAAGAGTAAAAAAGAACCTGAGTCTCACATCATTTTACTTATAACAATAAATATCAACTTATAAGGATATTTATTGTATTCATGCTACTTAATCAATAAGTTGATTCTGTTGGATACAACTTTTTTTTATATATTCCTTTTCTTTTAATAATCACATTTTTATTTTGGATTTGAAATATGATAAAAAATAAAAATAAAAAACCATAAACAACACAAAAAATGAAATACACAAGATTTAGACATGATCACTTGTGAGCTGTAAAACAAAACGAAAGATAAACGCTTCTTTTTTTCCTCAATATATATATATATATATATATATATATATTTGATATTTTTCCCCCTTTGATGAACACCAATATTGACTTCTAACCAGGCTAAACAATGGCACATGCCTCACGTCTTGAATGAAGGAGCCTAAAATTTCTGTTTCATTTTTGTTTGATTAGCAATCATGTGTAGGTTTCATAATGGAGAGTCGCTAGCTTGCATTTCCTGTGCTATAGTCAAGGTTCCAACCTCAAAACTGTGTGTGATATTAACGGCTGGAGGGTGAATCATATAATAAGTTAACTTCAAATTTAAGTTGACTAGAAGGAAAGCTATAGTTATGCCAATTTGTAAGCTTAGCCAATGTGGTTGTTTGATCATGTTTTATATTAGTATAAATAAACTTTATGTATTGCCAATTAGGGCAGCAATTTGCATGCTCGCTCTTCCAATTATAATTAATTAACTGACCAGTTAGATCAGCAGCCTCTCTTAGCGAAAAATTAGCCTAACTTCCTTCTAAAATCAATATTGTTCCGTACACTCTTGCCAGGCTGGAAAATAATATGTCATGCTAATAGAAATAGTTATACAACTAAATGTGACACTTTAAATAAAAGTTTTATTGATCACGATCAATATCATAAATATTTTTCAATCGAAGAGAATTAAAGAACTCCATCTCATTGATCATGATCCTAGCAATTCAAGGACTTGCCAATCATGATTTTGAAACAATTTAGAAGTCTATTGTTGTTCTAATTAATATTCCAGCTAATAGTAGTAGTTATCCACACAGTTGTGTTCCAAATGAAAGAAGTGTGCTCCTTTATCACAAAAACAATATATATGGGCAGTACTCAAAAGGCCAAAAATACATACCCTTTTTCATTTCATCTTCTTCCAAGTAGTATTAATTAATATTTAATATTGGTGGATGTTACTAGCTAGATTTAAGATGAAAAGCAAGGAAACATGCAATGCCCAAGGCATGAAATGTTCTTTTAAAGCAAAGGTAGTTGTGATCCAGCATGCAAATGCACATTTTTTTATTTTTTTATTATTTTTTTAAGTTTTAAGTTTTAAGTGAATCCAGCATGCAAATGCCACATTTTTTATGCATTCTCCTTTTCTGGGGTTTAGGGCACTTGAGTTGTAGTTTAGTAAGGAGTAAGATATGATAGAGGAACACACCTTTCTTTTTGTATTACTTTTTGGGATCTTCTCATGCTCTTCTTGGAGGGTAGCTCTAATATTTTGGGGGAGAGTTTGATGGTCCCCAGGAAGCATGTGGTTTGAAGAGAGAGAGAGAGAGAGAGAGAGAGAGAGAGAGAGAGAGAGAGAGAGAGAGAGAGAGAGAGAGAGAGAGAGAGAGATTTCTCTTTTATCTAATTATCTCTTCTATTTTTGGTGTATTTTAGCTTTTATTAAGGGAATCAATTGCATGCCATGAAGCATGTGATCTCATCCATAATTACCTTATGAGAATCCATAATTTCTCAATTCTTAATTATAGAGCAACCTCTCTTTTGGCATTGACATGGCCAATTCCTTTAGTCCTCTCTCTCTCTCTCTCACTTTGGAGACACACACCGTGGTGCATTAATGGTGATTATAACCTGTTTATTCTTCCTTATCACGATGCTAATCTTGAAAATTGTGCTTCAAGGACCACAAACTATTCTATCATTATTATATTATATATGTATATACATATAATATAACCGACATTATCACCAAGCAAGTGAATTGGAAATTGGAATCCTTAAATCTTTGATGCATGCAATCTGCTAATTCTGTCTGATTAAAGGGCATGAAAAGAGCCAGAATCGCCTTTACGATTCTCCAATCACATACAAAACAAGAGGAAAATATAATAATGTTTTACGTGAACCCATGATTATTCATTAACCCAATATTGTTTGGAATACATGCAAATTGGCGCTTCAGCTAAAAACAGCAAAACTTAGTTCCTTTTTATAATTTATTTGTTTTATATTAGAGGCTTCTGTTCTTTTGTGCTTTGTCTTGAGCATGCTTCCTCATCAATATCTGAACAATGTCTCCCCCAACCTTGCTAGATGACAAAATTAACATTCTAATATTAGATCCATGTTAAAAGGCATATATATATATATATATATATATTCTAGCCTAGTATTCTTGTCTATGATCTAATATCTCACAAAACAAGAAAATTTGTCTGAAAATTTGGAGGCCGGATTAGAGCCATTTGAAGTTTTGAACATCTTTCTATGTGAATATAAATTAACCGTTGGTACCCCTATGCACAATTTTTTTTTTTCACTACAAAATTGAGCTAAAGACCATTGTTTCTTTATCCAAGATAGCAAATTCCTAGAATTTTTTCAAGGAATTTTTATCCAAGATAGCACATTTAAATGATGAAAGATTTTACAGAAAATATCTAAATACAATTTTAAACCGTTAAATTATATCAAAATATTTAAATGAACAAATATATAAAATTAAAATGAATTTAAGAGAGATTAACGAATCTAAAATTTTATATATCCATAAGGTATCCTTTCATACTCTACCATAATATTATATAAATCTGTAATAACTACTTGAAGATCGTGGCAAAATGATCCTTGATCAAAAATTCCAAACTAATTAAAAAAAAAAAAAAAAAAAAAAAAAAAAAAAAACACCAAAATATTTCTCTCTGTTAGAATTATAATTATTTTTTGCTTTGGGCACTGATGCCAAAGCAATTGAGCTGGCTAATGCCTACCCTTGATTAATGCGACCTTGTCGGTCTGTCAAAAGACCAAATGCCAGAGGGTTTTCTCTCTGCATGATTGGCCATTTTCTCAACGCTCCATGAGAATGGCACGTCTCTAGCTATACGATCCAAATCTCAGTGTTTCAGAACTGCCGAATCTGTACCTACCATTTTATTCATTACCGAGGTTTCTTAGAAGCCACTTAGTTGGATTTGGCCATTTGCCAGCATGTAATTTTAATCTTAATTTAAGATAAATAATATTGTGTTTGTGGCCGGTGGGAGAGCCCTCATAACCCCAAATAGTAAATACTTGCTGCAAGGGGGTATATTGAACACGTGACGTGCGCGTGCATATGGAGTTCTATGAGCTTAAACTACTATGTTTGTAGACTATACTCTATAGTTTAATGTGAATTGAGAATCATATGGTAGGCTACAGAAAAACATACAAGGACGTGGTTTCAAACCGTTAAATTTTTATCAAATTCTTTTAAATTACTATATTTCTATAGAACTTATGTTGTAAACATTGTTCTTTTTAATTATCGATAGTTTGATACAAAGTATCGTGTTCAAAAGCAGAGCCACTTAAGGTCTTGGGGTGCAACTGCATCCCACAATTCCTTTTTAACTTTTGGCTCTTTATTTTTTTCTTCTTCTTACGCTTTTGGCCTGTCAAGTTTTATGATTATAATTTTTTTTTTTTTTGCATATGTTTAAAATATGTTCTATCAAATTCTAGTTGTATGTATAGTCATTTCTAATAAAACTAGGTAGTTACATGATATTTTCTTTCAAAATTTTTGTTCAACTCATGCCCCTTGAAATTTTTCTAACTCTGCCACTAGTCGTGTTCATCATTTGAATAAGATTATTTATGACTACTTAAGTTAAAAAATATACATCACACGATACAAAATTACTACAGTCATAAATTAAAAGAATAGTACATACTAATAGTTAAAAAGGACAAGTCTTATCATATAAATTTCCTATTTTTACTACTCTAATATGATTTTGATATAATATGATAATTAATAATTGTGTCTTATTGATAAGATATATTTCTTTTACACTCTGCCACTGAATTCTCAGTAGTTAAAACCTTATCACTAACTATTTAGAAAAAAAAAAAAACAATTATGTTGTAAATTCTTCAATTGAAGGAGCAGTCTAATTCTTCTTCTTCTTCTTCTTTCCCCTATAAAATGAGCATTGTAAATCTTGTGCGAGTAGTTTAGATATTCTTTTCATTTTGGTTCAATTTTTCAAAACAAAATGAACCCAAATAGAATTTTTTGAAGTTCTTATGAATGAGGGATCACCCCGGATCCTAACTTAATTTTAGTCCGAAAGATCATAAATAGATTTTTTAACGATCGAGTTTTATTGAATCTTCGGATGAGATGCCTCATGTTTAGCCTTTAGTAGTTTGGTGTCCGCCTCCTTTAAGCTATGTGAACCGTACGTAGTTGTAATGTGGTTGTGTCAAATGTTGTTGGGTGGTTCCCAATCCTGAGTTTTTTTTTTTTTTTTTTTTTTCCCAATTGTGTAGTCTTTTATCTTCTTTGTTCTTTTGCTCTTGTGGTAACCTTTGTCTTGGTTTTTTTTTTTTTTTTTTTTTTCCCCCTCAATAATGTATTCCTTGCTTATATAAACATAGAAATAGATAACCGTTTAGACTACTCAATTGTTTTTATTGAAGTGAAAATTCGGAGAGAGAACGATCAGCATTAACATATCTTCTATCCAGATGGGCGTTCATAAGAGTTATATATCTTTAGTAAGGAATCTAATTTCATTCGAAAAAAAAAAAGTACCTAAATTTTTTTTTTTTTTTTTTAATTCCTTAACAGAGAAAGTTATTTATGCAAATAACAACAGTTTATACTACTTTCGTGTCTAAAAAGAGTGGTATGATTCAAACAATTACTCAAGCTCTTTTCCTAGCAGCCTCAGGCACACATCACATGTCAAACAAAGAGGCACTCTCAAAATCAGGAGTCAGGACCAGATATTGATTAGACTTTCCAGGAGGTCTCAATTCTTTGAAAGGAACAGACAAGACAAAACTTGGAAAGCTGTGGCTTGTCTTTCTTTTTCTTTTTTTTTTTTTTTTTTTTTTTTCCTTTATTTGGCCAGGAATAAACCAAGCAAAAATGATTCAATATATTACGCATATAATGTCAAACTCTTGTGAATTATGAAGGCCGTTTTGCAGTCATAAAAAAACTAAAAAAAAAAAAAAAGTAATTTGAGTTATAATTTTATTTAAGTTTATATTTTTTTAAGTTTTAATTTGAGTTTAAATTTAAGTTTAGGATTAAAAATTCAAGTTTAAGTTTCTTTTTTAATTTGAGTTTAAAAATTCGAACTCAAATTAATAAATAATATTTTTTTATTTTTAAAAATATTATAACTTTTTCGTTTTAATTCTGATTGAGATGATTTTTTTCTATGTGTTGATAAAAAAAAGATTAATAAAACCACACTTATATACCCTATTAAAATTTTTCATCACTATTGAGTTTTTATTAAAATACTATATAAATATAAATTTAAGTTTTGACTCACTCAAACACAAATTCAAAAAAATTCTTATCTCAAACTATAATTCAAATATACACAATCAAATATAAACTCAAGTTATAACTTTAACTTAAGTTATAACTCAAACTCAACTTAAAATCTTTACTTAAGAATGCCTAATTTAAAAATGCAAAGAATAATCCCCAAAGGTTTTTGAAGTTTTTGAGATCATGATTGTCATTTGTGAAAATGAGATCATCATGGTCACTTTAACAAATATACAAAAAAAAAAAAAAAAAAAAAAAAAATAAAAAAAAATAAAAACAGAAATTGAAATAAATAGAGTGTCCACAAAATCCAGAACATTGGGTAACAGTTGCTCAAGAAATCTTTATCTATGGATATTCATATATGAGGAGCATCGTCACATGGGAAGGCCAATCATGAAAAGATGTGAATGAGACAATGGCAGAGGATTTGGTGGAGCCACATAAATGCACAACTCATTTGTCTCTCTCTCAACCCCTATTTAACATCTTAAAAAGAAAAGGGCAAACTCAACCAACCTTCCAACAGATGGAGCATTTGAATACCCTCTTTTTTTTTTTATTTTCTATTTTAATATATATATATATATATATATATATATATATACACACACACACACATACAAGCAAGACGCAAATAATCTCATCGAGCATATCAACTATAAGGGCCTCCAGGATGGGAAGATATAATGAACTAAAGGTCTTTGCTTGTGTGTATACTTAAAAGACTGATAGCCACTATGCGAGTCCCACATCGACGTGGAGTGCAGAATACAAGTAACTAACGTTTGAAGTTGTGTTTGAAAACATTTCTGCACATCTTTTAATATACAAAATTAAAAATGATTTTTAAATTGTATTTATTTAATAAATATTTTAAAAACAAAAATAAAAAATAATGAAAATGATTTTTGTAAATAAATTAAAAAATAGTTCAAAATTATTTTTCTTTTCTTGTTTTTATTTTCTAGTAGTTATTAATAATGTTATAATATATTAATTAATAATTATAATTGAATAATCAAACACAATTTTAGTTTTTTATTATACTCAAAATAATATGTTAAAAAATCAACCAAATATAATTTCAGAAGAATAATTCTTAAAATAATCTTATTTTTATTTTTATATTATTACCAAACGGGCCCTTAGTTTTGTTTGAGTAAGCAATTGCCTCTATATACATTTGTGTCCCCGAAATGTACATCTTTCTTTATTTTGTGCTTAGAGAGACCATTATCAAAATGTAGAATATTCTAAGCAAAGAATGACACTCTCGAACTTTCTTGATTATTTTATTGTCCTACACTACAACACATCACTGCCCTTTACTAAGACAAAAACGGAATATATAGAAGATAAATTTTTTTTAAAAGGCAGAAGGTTCATAAACTAGAACTGTTATTAGAAGAACCACATTATTATTTATAGGCCTGCAACTAGCTTTCCAAGAAGTTGGGTAAGAGAAGGAAGGAAACAGTCCTACGTTGGTTTTCCAAGCCCAAATCAATCATCTTGGCCCTATCCAAAAAGTTCATATGGACTTGGGCCCCATATAGCATGAGAGACATCAGGGAGACTTCCAATTTTAGGCCTTTCATTAATAACTTATGGGCCACACAGCACTCTTTTGGGACCACACTTAGACAAAGGAAATATTTTTCCTATAGTATATTGCCAATTGCTTCTTGTGAGACCAAACAACACCATGAAAATTAGCATTAATAAATACTTCTTCTGTTGAAGCACTTTGAGATCTCACCAGGGCATGCTTAGGTCCCCTGCAATTCCCTTATAAACCTATTATAGCTCCTATTTGTTGCTAATGTGGACTTTGTTCGCACCTTTAACAATCCCCCCTTCGAATGAAGTACCACCCCGCCGAACCCCCCCGAACAATAACCCATTCCGTCTGTTGGATCCTCCATCGCACCTCCATTGCATTGCATAGAGATCCCACCACCTCGAGCGTTCACGGAATTTTTTCTCGATCGCAACCAGTGGCCCACTCCTTCATTCGCCACACCAAGGGTTCATCTCGTGCGTACACTTGGTAACATATGGGTCCCATCTCTGATAACACTTCTTAGGACTATGGGTTTCCACTATAAGAGAATGGGATTCCAACTCAAAAGATTAAGATAGTGAGTGGAGTAACCCACTCCCTCATAAACCCATCATAACTCTCATTAATTGCCAATGTGGGACTTTCTTCGCACCCTTAACAAGTTCAACACAATATAAAAATTCCTCAAATATGTACAGAAAAAAAATGGTGAAAGTTTTGATGTGTTGCAATTAGCTGTACAATGAATTCAACAGATAGCAGATGGGTAAGATAGATTCCTCTGCATCTACAATAGGAATAATAGAGAACTAGAAATTAGAAATGAATGACGCGTTTGGAACTCGTTCTAAAATAATTTTATTTTTTGTATGAAAATAAAAATGAAAACGTTTTTAATATCAAACATAAATTATTTTTAAAAATGCGTTTGATAGTGTTTTCAGTGTAAAAAAAACTCATTAATGTCTCTCTCTGCTCGAGAGAGGAGAAAATAAAAACAAAAAATAAAAAACAACTAAAAGTTGTTTTTTATTTGTCTCTCATTTTACACTAAACGAAAAATCGTTTTCATTTCTGTTTTTTGTTTTTGTTACGCCAAACATTATTTTGGAAATGTTTTTATTTTTTCTCAAAAACGTGAAAAATAAAAACGGATCAATTCCAAACACAATCGAAGTAGGGGTGTAAATCGGCCGGGTAGGGTAGGGTTGAGCCAAAAATTGAGCATACTCGACCAATGCGGGTTGAGAAAATTTTAGGCAGCGACACTCTCTTAAATCTACAAACCCGCAACCTTTTGGGTGACCTCGGGTAGGGTCGGGTTACTCGGGTTGGTGATCTCAAGGACCACATGATCACTTTTTAATTAATTAATCTGTACTTGTTATAGAAGAAATCATTATCAAACATAACATGTATTTCCTTCAAGAGGGGGTCTAAATGCAAGGTGAACAATTAAAACACTCACTTTAAAATCAAACACTTCCAATATAAATAAAGAATGTCCTAATTCAACAACTATGACATACAAGCATTTTTTACACAAACCGTGAATTCAAAACATAAATAAGTTAATAGTTTAAATGAATAAAGTTCATAAACTTATGAAAGTAAGAATTTGAAGTGTTAGACATTATTTTACCTACTTTGAACATGTTCGGCCGGGTAGGGTTACCTCGGGTTCATGTAACCCCACCCCGCGCCCCTACCCGCGCAGTGCGGGTTAGGCATAATTAAAACCGAAAATTAAATAAAAAATTAGAAACCCGTGATTTTCGGGGTAGGGTCCGCTTGGCTCGGTCGGGTTCGTCGGGTTCGGAGTGATTTCTTACAACCCTAGATCGAAGAGTTGAATTTTCACAAACTGGGGTGGAAAACATGACTTTAGATTTTTTAAAAAAAAAAAAAAAAAAAAAAGAATTTAGAAGAGATTATTTAGAAGAGATTCTAAGGTCAGTTATTAGAAGGAGAAAAAATATTTGCTGATACTATCTATGCTCTATCATTATAGAAGATGAGCATAACAGACTTCATTGAGCAACACACGTTGTGCTTTAATCAGCTGAGAAAAAGGTTTGAAAAAAACAAATCCTTCCAAGAATTCACTTCTGAGGTCGTCCCATATCGGCCACATCATAAGTCTCAGGTTCTCCATTGGTCAGGCTTCAGAGCAACAGAAATACAAGTCAATTGTTGCTTGAGTTGCAAGTTATCCAGCCATAGCGAAAACACAGCTCCATTACAAGCTGTCTTTCGAATATTGCCCCCGGAGAATGCCTGAAAACCGCAATGTCATTTCGGACGCTTGGAAGCAAGGTGTAGAGGCTCCTACTTTGGCCTTTGGAAAATGCAGGGGCATCATCAACACTGCCCTCATCTAAAGTTTCTGAACTCCCAAGAGGAATTGACATTTACAACTTAAATGAGGACGTATTACAACAAGAGTCCATATGCAACGAGAAAGCATAACAAAACTTTCTTCAAACCCAGAGTATGTAGTCCATTTATCTGGCATTATTGGATATAAGACACAAATGATAAATATTAAGCAGAATTGTCAAAAAAAAAAAAAAAAAAAAAAAAAAAAAAAAAACGCAGTCCATCTTCTGAAGAAGATATCAATACCTATATGCTAAATTCTTAGCCCGCTTATGCTGCATTATTTGGTCAACTTAAAGGATATTAAGCACAAAAAATCAATCTGCCTATCATGGGGAGATCAAAAACAACAAAAGGAAGATAAAATTCAGTAAACAACGGCAAGGAAAATGCAATTTCTTGGAAAACTTTGGATTACATTAACTGCAGAAATGACTACCATTTTTTATAAGCCTTATTCAAGTAATGGAAAAACTTTCTGTCTCTTTTCTTACATTGTACCAATTTGCAGGAGAAAAAAAAAATACTCAATCAAAATCTACAGCTAGATGGAAAATAAAAATGCTACTGTCATCTAAAATGTACGCTGGTATCTGCAGAAACCAAGTTTCTGATCTCTAGCAAATGTTCATCGTTTGATATATGGAGCGAAAGACGAAGATTAGTCATCAATTCTTCTTGTTCCCAACTTAAAGGTCCGGATGCATGCAGTGCCTCTATAGTACAACGATAAGCGTGCAACTCTAACCTATGGATCTCAGCAGCCAATTCATCCTTTGTGGGACGTACACAATTTCCTTCCTCAAATCTCACCTGACAAAATGATTCAGCATCCCCACAATCCAAATCTTCAACAGGACTGGCAAAAACACGATGAGGTAGTGCACGTGAATTGTTGCTGTTGATGCTACAACTGCCGACTGAACAGGCAGTGCTTTCGGCATCATTTGATTGTATATTTACTGCAAATGAACAACCATCAAGTCCACTTGGCTTCTTCCTACTGGATTTCGCTTCAGGAAATCTATTCGTTCTGATCTTAAATAAAGCAAGTGATTCTTTTTCACCTAGCATGTCTCTTGGTAAAGCGGAATCAACCTGTTCAGCCAATAACAATGGATCTGAAGTGAACACTCGGTGGCATCTGCCCTCGTTTTCAATAACTCTAAATTTCTGGGGAGTTCCAGCATGTGCATTGACTTGAGAGGAGCAATAAGGTGATGATCTTTTTAGAGTTCTCGACGAGGCAAAGTGAGACTCCTGAAAACTTAATTTGTGTGTAGCAGGAAAAGACTGACCATTTGCACGTGGATTTATTCTTCTGCTTGTCTTATGAATTTGGAAACTTGAGTTTTGATTGTCCTCCAAATTTAATATTTCATCATGTTTGACATTATCATAATATCCAGACCCCTGTGTCAAAAAAAAAAAAAAAAAAAAAAGGGACAAAAGTTGGAAAAGAGAGAAGGACAATGAGTGACAAAATAAACAAATACCTCCTATTGTGTTTCTTGTTTTCAAACTCGTCAACAATATAAAAGGAGTGAAATTACAATATGATTTAACACACCTATAACAGGCAGGCAATTATCGTTTTTTTAAACGAATATTCAGACAGTTCACAACACTTATTTCAATATTAAATTCAAGTGACTACTTACAAG
Source organism: Morus alba (assembly GCA_012066045.3). Taxonomy (NCBI): domain Eukaryota; kingdom Viridiplantae; phylum Streptophyta; class Magnoliopsida; order Rosales; family Moraceae; genus Morus; species Morus alba. The sequence continues at coordinate 9,842,259 of CP050232.2, read as the reverse complement.
CATCAAGATACACAAACCAGAAAACATGAAAAGGTCAACTAAAACACAATCTATATGAGAAAAATAGTGCTGCGACGTAACTGCGACTTATAAAATACTTAAGTATGTGATAGAATTGATGAGTATGAAGTTACCTTTCCAATCACAGTCCATTGATCATCCTGCCAAAACTGTCTGACTCGGACGTCGAATTTACTGACTTTATATTCGCGAGAGGATCCAAGTAACCTGACAAAAACATGCTTCTTCCCCATAACCTTTGAGATGGTTGCCAATTTCCAAGAAGAATTGTAAAACACCTCTATGAGATCACCGGCAACCCATGACGCCGAAACTTCTAGAGGAGGAGGACAAGGCCTAATCTCCTTTCTAGATACCCTCTCCACAACTGTGGAACCCCCTAATTCCTCATATCTAACCGTGTAGTTGTGGCCATTGCCACTGATTATCTCAGCACATTGCCAGGACCCCGAAGGGGCCTCCTTCTTGCACAAAACTTCGACTTTACTTCCTTTTTTGAATCTCATAGGGGCTGATATGTCACGTAAAATTCTGAAGAACAAATCTGCAAAGCAATAGCAAAATTAATGTAAGAGACTATTGACAGAGCAGAGGAATTCGACTTGCAAAGTTCGTAGTTAATGTTGGACAATACAAAAACTATTTATTATATCACTTAATAAAAGTAGACAAATTACAAACAGCTATAGAGTGCTTGATAAACATAGATATGGAAGAAAACATTACTACATTTTGGGATCTCATAGGTATAGAAGATATATCATGCAATGCGATTGGAAAAGAAAAGATTACAGAAGAAATTTAGTCTTACGGGATTATTGTTTTTAAGAAAGTAGTAGTTATGATAATGGCCTGCATAAATTTGATTAGATTATAATGAATACATTGCAACCACAAAACATAATTATGCATCTTGTATCATGCTCCTACTTGGGTTACCGATAGAATTAATGATTTTGAAAATGAAAAGAACAAAACAAAACAAGAAAGACAATATTTTGAACTTTCTATTCTGTGTCAATTTTAATTGTTAAGAATAAATATTGATATAGTTACCCAAACCAGCAAAGAGTAGATATAGCCAGTATATTCTGGTTTTAGAAAGAAAATAATCAGTATTCCAACCTTTTTTTTTTTTTTTTATACTCATATACGTATTTTCTCGACAGCCAAACAGGCCAGGGAAAAAAGATATTTAACTCTTTCAACATAACAATCCTTTAAAACAACTATCTTAGGAAAAGAAACAATCTTACAATCGCTGATCAGTATTTGAGGTACACTGGAAAACAGTTTATGCTCCGTTTGGTTGCTGAGAAAGTGAAAGAATTACATTAGTTCTTCGTCCTAATTTCCAACAATTAAAGCGGAAAGAAAAGTAGTCAACCAAGCTCAAGACAATTCTTTGCCTATTTTCAGACGCCTTCTTTATTAATACCACATCTAACAAACAAATTACAAATTGAAAATCCATTGTTTTTTTTTTTCTTTCTTTCTCTATCTACCAGTTTCTCAGAAACCAAACATGGGTGAATCAACAAAAACGAACCAGAAAGCAAAATCAAAACTTTCTATGCAAATTACTAATCATCCATAATTAAATGAAAAAGAAAAACAGAAACTAAAAACTGAATTTTGCAACACAAAGACGTTATGGCATGAAAATTTCACTACATATTCAAAATGCATATGAACAGAAAAGAAACAAACGGGGATAGCTTTCACTAACCTTTGCGATTCAGAGAGATTGGTCGTTGCAGAGATTCTTCACTTTGTGATTGTTATTGTCATTTTGGTTGTGGTTCGTGTTTGTGTGTTTGTTTCTTTTTTTTTTTTTTCCCCTTCTTTTGGGTTTGTTTTGATTGGTAATTAGAGAAAAAAAGATTATTTGTATTTTCTTTGTTAAATAATAAAAAATGTTTTTGTCAATTTTGAGTATTTAATGGTCCAAAATTTGAGCGTAATAAACAACGAATATGGTATGGTTTGTGTGCCAAGTTGCCAACTACCCAAGAATAGCTTGTTGAGATGGAAAATTAACATCTTTGCCAGGTAGGGGTGTGTACTACGCATATCCTCCTCTTATCTTCTTTTCTTCTTCTTTTTCCCCCTTAAAAATGAAAAAAAAAAAAAAAAAAAAAAACTATTGTATATTATTCATGAAAAATTTCAGTAAAATCTTTTTTTTTTTTTTATAAGTTATATTATATGTATTCCACGTATCTTTGCATATTAAAGTTATAGGTTATTGTTTTGCCAATAGGGCCTGGTTGAAAGTAGTTAATTGAAGTAGTTTTGATATATTTTTTGATAACTTATTAACGTTTTGTTTGATTACTTAAGTAATTTTGCTTGTTTTAATTTGAATTTTGAACTTGGTATGATTTTCTTTTTTTTCACTTAAATTACTAGGGACTAGCAATAAATTGATTGAGGATTATAATAAGTGTACAAAAATACACTTTTCAGTGTACATAATTGTTAAATAAATTAAATTTTAATTAAATATTTTCATGAATTAATCAAAAATATTTTGGTATGTTTGGCAGGATTTTAGTGGCTTCACATGCACTGCTAATTCCTTGGGCTTTTGACTTGATTTTTGCTGGCTTTGTGGTCCAAATGCAATTGTTTCCCTACAAAACATATCAAAATATTTTTGATTAATTCATGAAAATATTTAACTAAAAACTTAATTTATTTGAGAATTATGTACACTAAAAAGTGCATTTTTGTGTACTTATCAGTAGTCATGTCTCTAAACCCCATCCCCCTCCAAGCTTTGGGCGACCCAATTTCTCCCAATGTAGCCAATGGATTTTCCTAACCGACTCCGATCCGGCCCACCAAAACCTCGCAACAAGTAATTGGGACCTGAGGGATCCGGCTCATAGAGTAAGTAGCCGTAGCTTAACTCACCTTTTTTATGGGTATTTCTCTTCCTGCCATTGAAAAATTTTCCCTTCCAACCATTAATTCCGAAGCACACAATCCTTAATGGTATTAAAAGTTGCCCATTTATTTTTGAAAAATAGTTAAAAATAGGTTAATATGAAAAGTTTAAGAAAGTATATAGGTCAATTTTTAGTTATAGAAATTAATAGGTCATAACTTGTCAAGTTATGGTTCATAACCAGATAAGTTATAGATAAACTTATCAAGTTATGATTCATAACTAGATAAGTTATGGACAATTATGGACAATAACTTGTCAAGTTATGATTCATAGCCAGACAAATTATAGACGAAAATAATAATTTAACCTATTTATTAAGTTATGTAAACTATTAATCTATTAATTTTAATAAGTTTGGACTTATTTCTCTCTTTCTCTCTTTATTCTTCCCCACAAACGATGGAGGCCCAAATATTTATCATGAGAAACATTACTATTTTGAAGGATAGGTTTTGATTTCCTCTTTTGTCTCAACAGAAAAATTGGGGCTAAGTAATCATAGATTTAGCAAAATTAAGATTTTGTTCTGTAGCTTTTGCGTAGGAGTTGGAAACGTCAACAATCGCTACTCCATCCTCTCAGCGCGCTCTATTGAAAATAATTGAGTCGTTTAGAAAAAATAGATGACTCACCCTTGGAGCATAATGAGCCAACGCTACTCTAATCCGATCCATAATTTTTGCTCTGCGAAGCAGTGATGAAAGACCTTAAGCACAAATAAGGAACAAATATGGGGATATAGGGCGACCTTGGTGGATTCCACGCTGAGGTTGAATGGAGCCTTACGACGCCTCGTCAACTATGAAAGACATTCGCGAAGTATAAACACAATCCATAACCAATCTAGTGAATAGATCCCCAAAACCCAGCTTCAAAAGCAGTTGAAGCTTGGTTATAATTTTTTCTTATTTGTTTTTTGGAATGTGTATCCATTTGCTAATGATTGTGCGTTTTGTTTGTGGCAGATTTTTATAGTGGGAGTGCAAATTTTTTCATTCCTTTGCAGATTTTGATGTTTCTTGATTTTGGATCTGAATTTTGGTTAGATTAATCTACTTTGCATTTCTGTAGTGCTGATTTATGACGCCTACAATATTAGTTTGTAGTTTGTACTATTAGATGGATGATTTGTTTCCTTTTTATTATAGAAGCATTAAATGAGTCTATGATTTTGTTTTCCCGTGGTTTTTATCCTTTGGAATATGCACATAATTTGGAGGGGGGAATTGTTTTTCATGTTACGTTATTATTTTCTGAAACATGCAAAAAATCTGAAAAAAAAAAAAAAGAGTAATGGATATTGATTTATTGGTAATAATTTATAACATTTAAGATGTTGATTTGTATTCTTAGGTTAATGATTTTCCCTTTTATTCTTTGCTTGATTTTGGTTTTTTAGATGTTTTCGGTGCAGGTTTGTTATTACATATTTTGTTTGGGATTTTTATGCAATTTTACCGGTGTGTATATGTATTTTTTTCCCCTTTCTCTCTTAAACTGTCGTCAGTTTTTTTTCTCCTTTGTTTTTTTCCCTTCTCCTTCTTCTATTTCTTCTTCTTCTTCTTCTTCTTCTTCTTCTTCTTCTTCTTGTGTTGATCGCCTTTTGCTGTTTTTTTTTTGTTTTGATTTGGGACCTTGGTTGGCTTTTTTCTATGTTGCGATAGTACATATTTTGGGTTCCATGCAATTTTTCTCCTTAAAAAAAAAAAAAAAAACACACAAAGAAGATAGAAAGCGAGCATTTTCTCACTGTTGGTGATTTATTTTCTGTTATGGTTGGTCTACTAATGTTTTTTTAATTGCTTAAAATATATTGCTATTTTCTGTTTTGGATATTTTTTTTTCTTTTACTAATGATTCTCGAATCTTCTTTGAGTATTTTATTCCTTTTAACAGCTCATTGATTTGCCCATAAAGAGATCTATGTCGTGGCTGATTTCTATAGGTAAAGTCATATTTTTTCTCTGCTCTATAGATCTTCCTATTTGCTGATTGTGTATCCGACTTCTGCTTAAACTAATCTCTTTTGCATTTATTGATTTTACTGATCTATGTTGATGATCTGTAATGCCTTTGATACTCATTTGTACTTTTATGTTAATCTGTGTCATTTTTTAAAAAAAGCATTAAATGATTTGGGGATTTTTTATTATTTTTTCTGATCTATGTTGATGATCTGTAATGCCTAAGATACTCATTTGTACTTTTATCTTGATCAGTGTCATTTTTTTTTTACAGAAGCATTAAATGATTTGGGGATTTTTCCTTCTTTTTGTTGTCAGAATAAGTACAAAATTTAACCCAAAAAAAATGCATCTTTTTTTATCCTCCCCCTCTTTTTTTCATCTATTTTCTTTTTCTCTGTACTAAATATTATTTGGGGTTTTTTTTTTTTTTCCTCTTTTTTTCTTTTTTCATTTTTTCTTATGATTTTCTTTTTTTTTCATCCTTTTTTTGTATCTTTTGCCACTTTTAATCCCATGACATTTCTATCATTTTCTTTAATCAAAGAAATTTTTTTCTTTGCAGCTTTCATGCACCGACTTCCAACTATTACGTGTGACATTGTTATTGGTTATCTCGCTCTTTATATATGCAAAATGTTGTTGTTGTATATTAATTTGTTGTTTAAATTATCTCATGTTTGCTCTTCCACACCTAAGATCTATCCTTTTCTGCTCTACCATTGATCATTTATTGCTCTACTTTACGTTGGCCTATTTACTGCCCCATCATCTTATTCCTATCTCTTTGGGTTTTATTTGGTTGGCTTATATTGGTTATTTAAGGCACAACACAGTATTTTAGGTATTATTAATGATTTTTGTCCAAATACTCTTAATATTTCTTGTTGTACTGAAATATTGTTTTGTTGTATTGCAATCAATCTATGTTGTTTTTTATAGTGTTTAGAAACATTTATTCCTTTTCATTGTTAATAAATCTTAGTGATATATGATTATCTTTTTATGTGTCCTTTATTCATCTTACAGTAGTATATATATTAGTTTGTATTTCCACTTAACATATGTTATCCTTAACTGGTTTCAATATATGGCAGTGATTCTTACAATCTATTTTTACACATTTGTTGCTATGTAATTTGTTCAGAAATTATGATCAATGTATTTGTGGTTATCTAGATCTTTATTTTAGAATATGATATTGTCTATAATTGTTGATTACAACTGTCTTGATATATTATTTCTTCTCCCTTTTTACTTGCTCTAACAATTTTGGCTTTTTGGCTGTTTGGTCTCATCTTGGCCTACTTACTACTCAGTCTTTTAAGTTGTTTCTCTTTCATCTGTGTTTTGTTGGCTAATATTCCCTGTTTAAGGCAATATTCATAGCGTTACAGGTACTTTTTCTAACTATTGCCCATATCTTCTTCATATCCGTTATTAATTTTGGATATATTGTGTATTGCTTTGTGTTGATGACTATAATATTCAAAAAAAAATCCTTTATTTTTTTATGATTGCCCTTTTGTTGTGTCTTATTTTTATTTTCTATTCATATCTAAATAATATTTTACAATTTCAACCCTCGCTAAAAAACAACAACATCAATTCATCCACCAACACTATACCCAAAAAAATCAAACACAAGGTAACACACACACACACACATATATATATATATATTAATTTACATTATTCATCAATAAAACATAATGTTTATAACTTTTACATATCTTAATAACCTTCTATTGTTTCAAGTTCTCAATCAAAGGAAACAAGACAATTCAGAAAATGCCCACAAATGAACTAGGTAATGTAACTACTTCTAACTCAAAATATTTCCAATTTCCTTAATTAACAATACTGATTTTTTTCAAAATTTATATTTTGTAGCTAAAAAAAAAAACCAGGATAAGGAGCATAGATACAACCTCAAACACATTTTAAATAACTCTTTATAAAAATTTTTACAGGCATATGTAAATAACTCTTTGTAAAAATATTTTACAGATATATGTACATAACTCTTTGTAAAATATTTTTACAGACATATCTGTATATAAATGTACTATAAAAATTATCAACATTTTTTATAATTCAGAATTAATACGCGCTGCAATGCGCGCGTGCTCGGCTAGTGTGTACTATTTGAATGTAATTTTGTGTTCCAGTAAAGGCAACAAGCTTTGTTGGCTTCTTGTTATTTATTTTGCAACAAGACTTCTACGAATTACATGAGCTTTATGCGAATGATGTATGTCAAAATTTTGCATATGTTCGGTAAAATTAGGAAGAGGATAATCATGTACATGATATGGATTACAGGGAAATTGTACATAAAAATGCCAGGTTTCTTTTGAAAAAGAAAAGAGAGAGAGAGAGAGAGAGAAGGAAATGATTGGTTCGGAAATTATTATAAAAGTGGCCGTTATCTCAAAAAGACAAAATAGCGATTTTGCCTCTGGGCGGCAGATCCAACAGCGGTCACACAGTTATTCGCAATCGCAAAGCCTATCGACGAGCTTTGCAATAAATATCACAAGAACCATTGCGACTAACAAGTGACGGAGTTAGAAATTTTTTTTCAAGAGGGTATGAATTAAACCAAAAAAATTTACTAAAACAAATAGAATTATTGTAATCGAATTTAATTCACTTTTTAAGATTTGGGGTTCACAAAGTTATTAATTTATATATATTGTGGTGGATTTTTGATTATTTGATAGTTTAAATTTGAAATATAAGTACATCAAAATTCCAAAGTTAAAATTGGGGGTTCCACGTTCTTCCTCCATCTTTCATTATAAGCAACTATTTACAAGAACGAGAAAAGAAAAAAACAGAAATAAAAAAAGAAGTTTATATTAAACGATAATATTTTTGTACAACAATCACATCTCTGTATTGTTGGCAAATTTAGGAGTAAAATAATAAATGGGTAAAAGTAAATAAAATATAAACACAGTATTTTACGTGGAATATCTTTTAAAAAGACGGGATAAAAATCACTTTACAAATATAGAAAAATTTCACTATAAAAAATAAATATTACAGTATTTTTTTAAAATTACACGGAGAGAATAATAAGAACCACTATCTTAGTAAATAGGAGAAGCATCTCACAAAAGAAGAAAAATTAGAGAAACTAAATTTCTCTCACACTATAGGAATTCTCTCTGAATGGTAAAATGTGATGCAAAACTAAGAAATAAATGAGTTCTATTTATAGCTAAACTCTTCCTGAGAAAACCGTATGAGTCAATTATAAGTAACTAGTTCTTTCTTCAAATGTCAGTACTGAATTTAGTTTTTTTTTCCTTTTTCTTTTCCTTTTTTTTTTCTTCTTTCCTTCAAAAACTGTGACTGTCTTTTATTTATTAGACAACGCTTACATGTATAAGAAACCTCGCTAAAAAATAAAAAAAGCGGTAGTAAAGAAAGCAAATCGAGATTGCCAATGAGCCATTTACACTTTACCTGGATGTGAGAAAATCCAGAGAATGAAGCCACAGAGAAGCAAAACAAGGGGTATTATATGAATTGCGTTTTCTCCTATCAACTTGTGCGTACCAATTTCCTTTTTGGTAGCTTCTGAGATAGGATCATAGAGAGGCAAGTCATCGGAAGCCGCAGAGTTCATCGGTGAAGAGACAAAAAAAGCCGGTGAAAAGTTGACTAAGAAGTCGTCAGAAGCTCTTGAAGTGCTTGAAGACCTCTGCATTTTTTTCGGGAGCCGGAGGAGAAAATGAGGAAAAGGGGTAGCAGTTAGCGAAGTTCCAACTAATCTTATACACAAAAATTGGTAAGACTTTTACGAATTTGAAGAGCTTTAAGTCCCAGTGAAGCTAACCACTTTGCTTTTGAAGCCAAAGTTGTGGTGAAAGGTTCAAAATTGATCTACGATTACAAGTTGGTGATTAAATATTAGATTGTTTAAGCGTTTGAATAGTCATACACGTTGTAATTCCTGCTTATTAGACTTGATAAAAGGCAGTTTCCACGGTAAATAAAGGCATGCAAGTGCATGTGATGAAAGTCAAATGTCAAAGACGATATGTTTATTGTTATTATTTTCCTTCTAGAAGTTCATGAATATGAAAACTGCAGCAAGAAAGATGCCAAAAGAATGAACCATTAGACCTTTCTTTTCACTAATGGAGGCAATTGAGCTTCTTGATCTTTTTTCTTGCTAATTACCCAAAAAATTAAAAAAAAAATTAAAAAAAAAAAAAAACGACTGAAACAAAGAGGAGGAAAAAAGTTAAATAATATCTGTCATAATTCCTTTCTTTCCAGAGACTAATCAAAATTCAGACAGTTGCTGTAGTGTTCGAACCGGGACTTTGTTAGGTCCTGGTTGTTTGTCTTGTTTTTAGGGCATTGGACCTTCGTGCAACGAGGGGAGAGAGAGAGAGAGAGAGAGAGAGAGAGAGAGAGAGAGAGAGAGAGAGAGAGTTACAACAACATGCTGCAAAGGAAAGGCAGTATTTAAGTACAAAATACAAAAGCATTTTAGTTGCAAACTTCGGCCCAAAATTGTCGATTTGACTCGTGTATCTCATCATTTAAGAGAATCCGGTCAGCAAACAAAAGTACTGGTGAACTTTACCTTGCACAAAGACTGGAAATTAACATAATTAGTGTCTTGAGATGGTGTTCATAACAAATGAAATTCGAAAAATCTCAGTGAAAAGAAGCTGATAGATTTTACCTTTTGCCAAGGTCAAAAGCAAACTGTGCTAGCTTCTTTTTCACTCGATGTAGAACTTGTTACTGAAACGGGGAATCAGCTTGCCAGAAAGTGGTTGTATTTCACAGCTGATATCAACCTCCATAAGTCGATGATTCTCATTCGAGCGATTCATCGAAAAAGAAACACTTAAGTTGTCCCCTTCACTGACACGAATGGGAGGGTGCAAGAGGAAAACCTATTTGATAAACAAGAAGAACAACTAAAATAGGACGCTAAAATTACAGCTGCAAGCCCTATATGCAAGGGAAGGACCAATTACTTGGCATACCAACATATGACATGTTGAAGTTCCATAAACAATTAGAATTGTTTGAAAGTATGCAAACGTTACATATGATGCTTTATTCGTCTTCAATTCCCTGTCTCTTCTAACTGATAGTGCATATGTACCAACGCATCAGGTTTAGTACAAACTGATTGATTTGTTAACTATCAAATTACGGCCTCAATTCAAGAAAAGGGTAATGTTAATGTTGCACAGATGACCTCAATTAGCTAAATAAAATGAAAATGGTGGTATAATTCATTACGTAAATGTTCTAAAAAGATTTCCTGTTGTTTCTCATCATTTAAAAAAAAAAAAAATGAATATGGTGACTTTACCTGTTGACCCCAATGTGTGCCATTGTCTACACTAGGAGCAGTAGTCAACTCTATTTCTTGCTGAGCCGGGTCCTCTTTTCTTCCCTGAAGCAACAGAGAAAAAACGAGAGCTGGTTGGAACTCCCAAGAAGATGCTTGAGAAACCAAAACAAAATGGAGTAGCTGAAGAGTGAAGATCAACTTACTCTAAAATGAACATCAAACCATCCACCATACCCACAGAATCTTGTGTTCTCGAGAGTTATAGATGAACAAATATCTGCTCTAACTTCAAGAATGTCATTGACAGTGGCAGTTAAACAATCAATCTCCTTTAGAATGGCAGTGGACCCAATAACTTGATTTGGATGAAGATTGTTCCACAATGATGTCTACGGAAATTTTATACATGCACCATGCAACTTAAGCAAATAGAGTACTTCGAAAGAAGACAGATTATTTGAGAAACTTTATTAGTAAATGACAATGCACAAGCGAACAAACATGGAACTTCAAGATGACTATCAATTGCGTTTTAGTTCTAATTAGTAGCCTTGAATATTTATGCACAGGTTCAACAAAATGATTAATTAGAAAAATAAGCATTTATCCAAACAGTAGATTTAATACTACTCCTAAGTGAAATAACATAAGTAAATACACTGAGTCACATCTCATGAACATAATCACCAGAATAATGTGTGTGTGTGTGTGTGTGTGTGTGTGTGTGTGTGTGTGTGTGTGTGTGTGTGTATTGTAAAGGAGCTGGATATTTTACTTCCATAAGATATGGTCACATAATGCCAACGTTGACCAACAGCATATAGCTTAGAACAACAAATTCATCCACGAAAACAATTTATTAAAAGAGAGAAAGAAATGAAACTCAAATGGCCACCAGAAAATTAGGAAACACCTGTAGATAGTATTTCTTCTGCTCTTCAGAGAAAGGTTTTGACAAAACACTCATATCAACACCATAATAAGTTTTTGTCTCGTCTACAAAGTCACACCAGTCATCCATAGTTGATTGATAATCACCCATTTTATGCTCCCCCGCTCCTGACCGGATAGGTGCCACCCATATACGAGCATGGCTAGGATACCTATGAAACAAAAGTTTGTTCAGTCAGCTCAGATCGATCCTAAATGCATCATTTCAAATAATGTGAAAACCATCCAGTAGCAAATTAACACCCATCGAAGGAGGTGCATGCACCATTTCAAAATCATCTAAAAATTATTCAATCACCAATTAATACCCACTGAACGGGCATAATACATAAGGGCTGTCATAAAAATTATGGTGGCTGCATACCAAAAATCTATATAACACAGAAACAAATGCTCCATCACAGATCTAAGACAGCAATTCTAGAAATATAAGGAAATAGCTAAATATGTGAGCATCATATTGGTCGCATATACTCATATATGAATGCCCACTTGACAAAATTCCAAGAATATCTGGATGTTGAGTCCCCTAAGTTTAGCACGATGACACAAACACATGTACAGTAAACATAACGTTTCTGTCTACTTGACACAGATGTTGTTGAACAAAATTACTATCAATTTCTACTTCAATTATGTGGCAGTCACAAGATTACTATCAATTACTACTTAAATTATGTGGAAGTCTGGAATGAGATCCTGACATGCTAAATAAAGTCATGAAACAATATATGTCTGCAAAGACACCATAAGCACATATTTATTATTGAGGAGACTTGTTTACACATAAGATTAAAAAGTACTCCGTAATTACTTTGAGTATTAAAAAAAATTCCAATAACAAGATCTTACAAGTTTCTGCATTCAACAACACCAAGAAACCAAATTTGAAAGACAATTAGATGCAAAACAGGCTTACATTACTCCAGTTGGTTTCAACCAGCGGTCACGTGCACAAATCACCGAATCAAACATAGACTCACGGAGAAGAAAATATCCCATCCACTCAGAGATGATCACATCAACTGCACAAACGTTGGTCTAAATGTTCATAGCAAGGATAAACTCAAATGACACAACTTAACCAGATTAATTAAACAAGGAGAAAACCTTTCTCGGGGAGGGTAATATCCTCGATAGAGCCCTCAATCACTTCAACCACATCTTGGAGGTTATTTGCTTTTACAAGCGCACGAGCATGTTCTGCCATCTTAGTTGCTTCCACGGCATAAACCTTCCTCGCACCAGCTTGCGCCGACCATATTGCAAGAATGCCACTCCCAGTCCCCACATCCAACACAACCTTCACCACAAGCACATTAAATGGGCATTTTCCAGGATAGTCAGAATGTGCTAATACTTCACAATACACTAACAAAGCTGAATGGCCTCTTAAAAGTTTCTCCCAAAACTTCAAACTCAGTACAAAATCATACTCATAAAGTCATAATATATATGATATATGCAAATCCCTCAAAAGGATTAGGTGCTTCCTCTCCACTAAAACAATATGATTGAACCGAAGCTCAGCTGCGAAAAATAACCATTTCCATGATAACCAAATTTCATAACGAATTATTACTGGCAGTAATTACAACAACCACCACAGATTTTCTGTCAAAAAACCAAACTCATTACGAAATCATACTCTTAAGGAACACATTTTTTTTTCCTTTTCAATTCACTCGGCTAAAAGCGAATAGTGTTCAAACAGAGCTCAGAGTAAAAAGGTATCAATATTTTCATTCGACAAAAATAATAAACATCCGAAACCTAACAAAATGAACTCATCTCCGTTCTGGTGCATATGCAAGTTAAAAAAAAAAAAAAAAAAGCTACAGGAAAATATATACACACACTCGCATATATATATATATATATATATAAATATATATATATATACACACACATATATATTAACATACCTTTCCTGTGAAATGGTGTTTGTTTACGAAGATGGCGTTGAAGTAGGCGTCCATGCGAACGCGATCGCAGAGCATCTCCTTCTGGTGGTAGAGGAAGCCGTAGGTGCAGAAGTACTGCGCGAAATCCACCCCCTTGTCCACGATGGCGCCGCCGCCGCCGCCATTTCTGCTGCTGTTCGCGAAGCTCCCCATCAATTCAATCTTAGAGAGAGAGTTAGGGCAGAAATCGCCGTTCGTTATTGTTAGCTATGGTTGCCCTGCGTTTGCTAGGTCTCGTCGAACTTGTACAGTTGTACTCTGACAAACAAAAAGGCCTCCTTTCACCGCGCTTTTTTTTTTTTTTTTTTTTTTTTTTTTTTTTTTTTACGAAAAATGCATAATTATGACTTTTGGGCTTCCGGCTTCTTCTAGGAGTTCAGAAAGGGCCTGGGTTGCCCAGTTAAGATTGTAACAAGTGGATTGGGCCACTACTTGCCAAGTCTAAAGGGCCATTTACAGGGATATTTAGGCCTCATTTATTTTACCGATTTGAATTTTGAGTTTTGAGTTTTTAAAATAAAAAGCTCTTAAAAATGTCACATCTAACTTCTTTTACTACAGTAAAAAACTCTCAGAAAATGTCACATCTCAGCTCGAATTGAAAACTCAAATCTGCGAAGTGAACAAGACCTTAGACAATGGGTGTATTTGATAATGCTTATTGGAGCCCAAAATCACTTCTATAATTATGAGAAGTTGATAATAGTGTTTAGTAAATATTATAAAAAATAATTTTAAAAAATTTTAAAGAATTTACCGATAAAATTAGAAGCAACCTAACAATAATTTTTAATTTTTAAATTGTGTGAGAATCAACATAGTACAATTAATGATTATCAACAAGTTATATTAAATAATTAATTATTAATTACTAATTATATTATATATTAATTAATAGTTAATAAATAAATATGCTTAATAACTAATAAATAGATAGTAATTACTAGGGTTTCGTTTATTTTACCGATTTGAGTTTGTTATAGTAAAAAAAGCTCTCAGAAATAGTCACATATAACTTTTTTGCTATAAGAAAAAGCGCTCTCATAAAATGACATCTCAACTAAAATTAAAAACTCGAATCAACGAACTAAATATGCCTTCAGTCTCATCGAACTTGTACTCTAACAAACAAAAAGGTTTCCTTTAACCGCGTTTTTTTTTTTGACGAAAATTTCATAATTATGACTTTTGGGCTTCCGGCTTCTTCTAGGAGTTCAGAAAGGGGCATGGGTTTCCCAATTAAGATTGATAACAAGCTAGATTGGGCCACTGCTTGTCAAGTCTAAAGGGCCATTTACAGGAACATTTAGGATTCGTTTGATATGAGAGTTTAAATTAAGGTAATTCTAGTTTTGATTTTAGAATCATAATCATGATTTATCATTTTGGGTCCAAATTATGGTTCTGAAACCAAAACCAAAATTAGGAGTTTGAACCACCCAAAACCAAGGAGGTGGTTTTAGAATCAAAGGTGATTTGTGGTTTAAAACATCACATCAGGATTCAAACCTTAAATCAGAACTATCCTAACCAAACACTAATTCTGAGTGAGTCAAATCAAACCACTTTTTATTTTTTGTAAACAAACACTAATTCTGAATCAGAATCATAGTTCCGAGTTCAGAACCCTTAGACCAAACAACACCTTAGACAATACCACTTTGGTATTCTATTCTACCACTTTTGTAGAAGAGTTTAAAACATCACTTTCCAAGAATAGAAAGACAATTTGCTCCAGACAATTAGACATAATTTATCTTAGTGTTTTCATAAATTTAATTACTTCAGCGGGTGTTTTGAATCTAATTTTATATAGGGGGAGTGTTTTAAGTATTTGTATAAAAAGAGAGACAAAATTGATATTTAGACAAAACACACGGGGTATTTAGTGTAGGGTTGTACATCAGTCGGTGGCCATTTAATTAATAGTTGGAGTAAAGAAAAATTTAAAAAAAATAAATCATTAACTATTTTGACTAAAAACATGAAGTAATTAATATAATTGGAGTTACTCTAAGTTTGTAAGTCGTGAATAAACAAAAATGTAAAAGAGTTAGAAAGAAAAAAAAATGCCAATGAGCTGCGAATAAGCAAAAAAATGTAACTTAGCTATCAGCTTCGATCATAACCTCAAAAAAATAAAATTTCGAAATCATACATTTTTAATGGAAATAAATTGGAAGTTTATTTTATAGACTAGAAGCCTTAACCCTAACAAACTCGAAGTAACTATCTTATCCTAGTGTACTTGCTCTCATATAAAAATGCCTTATTGGTTCCAAATGACCCACAAAAAATAGTGCCGAATATTGTATGAAGTGCCTTATAGTTTGGTAAAGAAATTTCATAATTATGATGGGAAATATACCAAACAATGTAACTGAATTGTAAAATGTAATTGGCTTAGTTACATATTCTTTAGACTGAATATCCCCAAAGCGAACTCAATCCTCATTACCCATATGATTGAAAATTGACCACAAAATCACACAATTAGGACCAACAACAGACATGCTTAAACTTTGTACTTCATTTTTGTCCAATTTTCAAAACTTCGATTTAAGTGATATCAACATCAATTTGACCAACTTTGGCTGCAAATCTACTCGTATGGTTCAAGCATCAAAATTAGAGAATTGTATGATAGGCTATTGATTATCCATCGATATAACATAATATCGAAGTGTCAAATTATTATTAATTTATATTAAACTGTTAGATTTGTTAAATCTATTGTAATCTTGATTTGATAATTTAGAATGAAAAATACTACCTTAAAAAATGATAAAATACTAAAAAAAATTTCCCTTATGTTTCGTTTGCATACCACTTTTGTCCTTCTCATTGTTCGAATGCCCAAAATACCACTTGTAATTATAAAATCATGCTCAAAACACCCTTTGTGTTTATAAATTAATCTTAAAATATCTTTTGAAGCAATGGAATTTTTGAAAATATAGAGACATTCTTATTTTTTTCACAACTTAAGTCACAACACAAATTTTATTGTTACAGTCTTTTCTCTCGCAAACATTCAAATTCAACTTTTTTACTACAATATTTTTTTCTCACATACACAACTCAAATTAAGAACTTGAGTTGTCAAACAAACATAACTCTCAACCTATATCAAATACAATTTAAAACATTATTAACCAAAATATTAAATGAAATCAATCTTTGAAAATTGAAAAAATTCTCAAAATAATTGAAATGATTATTTGAACATTTTAAAATTTAATTTAGGGTAATTGGCATGGATGGTCCCTAACCTCTTTAGTAGGTGACAATTTAGTTCCTATTTTTTACTTTTGACAAAATGGTCCTCGACGTCATTAAATTGGTGTAATTAAGTCATTTCTGTCTAATTTCGTCAAATTTTAAATGGTTTTACATAGGTGACCTTCATACTTGTCACTTTTATTGTAAAGTTACTAAACATCCCATTGTCATGTACAATTTAAGGAAATTAGGTTTTAAGAAAAGTGAAGTGGATTTCACAATATCATAACAAAACAAGTTTCAAAACCAACCTCTGGTATCACATTAGGATTCCCCACAGAAAAATCCATATTGTAGCACACATAAACAAAACAAGTAACTGAATATAGACATCAACCACAGTCTAGGAGTATTAAGAGTTACAAACCGTAATTTATACATGCCTTAGAAGTATACGACAATGAAGAAAGTAAATTACAACTTTTTCGCTTGAATAACACAAACTGGCGCTGCTGGTAGTTGCTATCTACTCGACGCTGCCGGTAGTTGCTATATACTCGGCACTGCTTCTAGCGTCACATGAGAGTGATTTAAAACATTAAAAACATGATAAATAGTGAACAAAAGGTCCAATAGGATATAATTTCATAAATCTTTATTAATTGAATGAGTACACAGTCCAGACATATTATTCGAAACCAAACATCATTGAAAAGAATAGTCCATAATTTCAAGTTTAATGTTCCAATAAGTAATTTATAAGATTATGATGAATCATTTACCTTATCATAAAGCCATGATATCAGTACCGAAGTGGTCCGTATGGATTTCGGGACTTGCTCCCAAGGATATGATATGCATACCCCGATCTCAAGGCTATCATGTGTTTTATCATTTATTAAAATATCTCATTTCAAGAAAATATTACTTTAAATTCTTCTTTAAAGCTTAATAATGTCAAACATACTTTGTTTTTAAAACATTTTCATAGGCCAAATACATTTTAAACAAAGCTAATAAGGATACAGACAAGAATATCCTATTTCTTAGATATCAATTCTACGGTTCACTTATCGTCATCTTAGCCTCACTTATCTTTGAAGCTCAATATCCGGTCCCGCCGCTAGCTTCACCATCAAAACAAAGTTTTAGAGTTTAAACCTCACCTCTAAAACAAATCTAGCTTAATTATATACCATTGTAACATACTTAATGTGCCTTGACTTAAAATCAAAGTTTATAAACAACTTCATAATCCAAATTGTAAATCAACTCACTATTTTTTTAAATTTCAGATAGGAGAAAAAAGAAAATAAAAAATATAAATTAAGGTCTTCTTCTTCCCTATGTGAGCAAACCCACAAAAAGTGCTCAAGATAGACTTGAGGTACAATCCACCGTCATTACAAAAAAAAAATGGTTAATGATTTTTCAGGATCGTTGCAAATAAAATTAATTTTGTGGAGAGAATAATCAAATGCCCTTGTGTATTTTAGAAATGAAAATATTTCAAGCCAAAAACCAATTATCTCATCGGAACTCACCAACCCGTTGATGAAAATCGCCGACAAAACCCGGCCTCCGTTCCCACAGCCGGCGCGAAACTTTAACCTCTACCATCACTGTTGTCGCAAAAGGTGGCTACCAAACCCACTGGCATCACGAAACAACCTCCTTCCCTCTGCTTCTTGAAAGGCCAACTTGGGCATCCTCTCCCCGGATTTGCAGAGGCAGCAAAATCCACAAACACCAAAGTTCTCAACGAAATCCAGAATCACAAAAACAAAAGCCGAAATCGAAAAAAGCCAAACTTGCAACCATAATTTTGAGGAAAACCATAAATAAAATACTTACGTTGATGCTTGAGAATATCACAGACCCCATTCCTTAATCAATTCCAAATCAAGAGAGAGAGAGAGAGGGAGAGGAGCGAAAGAGAATAAGTGAAGTATAAGCAAATTGAGTCCAATCAGGTGATAGTACCATGTGCAAGACAAAAATACCCTTATCTTGGTATTTTACCAAAATACCCTCTACTGTAAGATCACATGTCTTGCACATGATCAATTATGTTAAAAATTTAATGTAACTTAATGGAAAGGACTTAATTTCATTAATTTAATGACGTTATAGATTATTTTGTTAAAATTAAAAAAATAGAGACTAAATTGTTACTTATTAAAAATATTAAGAACCATATGTGCCAATTACTCTTTAATTTATTTTGTAAGTCATATTTAAGATAAATTTAAATTGAAATGGTTATTTGAACATTTTAAAATTTATTTATTTTGTATGTCATATTTAAGATAAATTTTATTATAGATTGAGAGGGTAATTTTTGGTATTTTTAAAAAATTAATTGTTTCAAATGGATTTTGTGACTCATTTTATTTTAGGTATTTACACAATAAGATGTAGCTAGGGGTGTAAATCGGCCGAGTAAGGTAGGGTTGAGCCAAACAATTAAGCATACCCGACCAGTGCGGGTTGAGAAAATTTTGGGCCGCAACACTCTCATAAGTCTACAAACCCGCAACCTTTCGGGTGACCTCGGGTAGGGTCGGGTTACTCGGGTTAGTGAAAACTAATTTTAATCTATGACTTTATCAATTTTAATCTAAGAGGCTCTTATATGCAAATAAATGATAAAATACTATTGTAGTAAATGAGCAATAAATGATATATGCAAATACTATTGTAGTAAATAATTACGCAACAAAATTGCGACATAATAAATATAAAGACTAATAACTCATAGTTAGGGGTGTAATTCAGCCGGGTTGGCTCGGGTTGGGCTGAAAATTTGGCCGAGCTGCACTATGCGGGTTGAGAAAACTTTAAGCCACAACACCCCCATAAGCCTACAAACCCGTAACCTGTCAGGTGAACTCAGGTTACTCGAGTTACTCGGGTGAAAGGCTTGGTGGACTCTAATGGGCTGTGGTGATATTGGATTTGTATGGCTGGTACTGTAGTTGAAAAACTCCATTATTGAGCCATCTTTCTGGCCGAAAATACTTTGCATCTTCTCCCCAACTAGAAGCATGGCCAAACCTTTCCAATTATCACAATATGCATAAAGCAAGAGTGATCTCAAGGACCACATGATCACTTTTTAGTCAATTAATCTGTGCTTGTTACAGAAAAAATCATTATCAAACAGAACATGTCTTTCCTTCAAGAGGGTGTCTAAATGCAAGGTGAACAATTAAAACACTTACTTTGAAATCAAACACTTCTAATATAAATAAAGAATGTCCTAATTCAACAACTATGGCATACAAGCATTTTTTACACAAACCGTGAATCCAAAACATAAATTAGCATAAAGTCCATAAACTTATGAAAGTAAGAATTTGAAGTGTTGGACATTGTTTTACCTACTTTGAACATGTTCGGCCGAGTAGGGTTATCTCGGGTTCATGTAACCACCCCGCGCCCCTACCCGCACAGTGCGGGTTAGGCATAATTAAAACTGAAAATTAAATAAAAAATTAGAAACTCGTGATTTTCGAGTTGGGTCGGCTCGGCTTAGCCGGGTTCGTTAGGTTCGGGGTGATTACTTATAGCCCTAATAAGATGAGTAAAATACAGAATACTTTTTGGGTTCTTTTATTTAAAATTTTGTTATATGATATATTGATATTGATAAATTGATAAATACAAGGGGAAAAAAGAAAAGGAAAGAGAGAGCCCCATTTTATCTTATTGAAAAAAAGACAATACCTATTAAAGTGTATAGATCTTTATTTTTATTATTTATTTTTAATCAATATTATTTTTAATTAAATAATCATATTAGTTAAAATCTTGCTAATTAAGAACAAAAAGTAAAAATTCCTGTATTAAAAATAAGTTCAACAATATTTTCTGTTTTTATTTTATTTTATTTTTTTATCTGGTCCAATAATATTTTCTGCAAAACTGCAACCGTTTGAGACTTTGAGAAGACAGAATACCCAGAAAAGGACTTTTGAAGAAAAAAAGAGGATGTCATCAGTTTTGGCTTTTTCTTTTTCTTTTTCTTTTTTTTTTTTTGGCCTTTTGTGGGGCTGTATAATATGACCTTAATAACCGGACGAAAATTCCCTCCAGGAGGGCATTTGTCTAGTGTGTATAACTACTTCAAGCCTGTTTGAGTGTTTGGTAGTTTTCCACCGTTGGATGGGTCATCGAAATGCTCTTGATCAGCATCCAACAGTTGGCTTAGAGGGAGTGGTTTTCCAGCTTACGGGGACTTGGATTCTTCCTTAACAGTTCTTAGCGGCGGAATTACTTTTGATCTTAATATAAGAGACTGAAAGGAATTATTATTATTATTAATAGACGCCTCCATAACGGCTTGTTTGCTTTGTTTTTCCTAGGCTTGAAAGTGTTAACAGCTGAGCTCAAGTTGAGGCAGGTTTTTATTTTTTATTTTTTATTTTGCTTTAGCAAAAATAAAAAAATAAAAAAGACCCATTTAATTTATTATTATTACTTTTTCTCGAATGAAAGACCATCTCTCTCTTTTCCCTCTTTTTTTATTTTCTTTTTATTGGTGTGCAAATGACCCACATTTGTTACTCATTTAGTGACCAATATATTTTAAAGTTTTTTTTGTCCTTAAAAAGAACCTATTTTACCTTATAACTTATGGAAAAAATAGAGGATAAAGTAAATATAACACTGTAACTCATGTTAATAACTGTTTTTATTATGTATCATAAAATTATTGTTACGTAAAATGATACCATATTATACTTATTTTTTTTACATGTGATATAAAGTAGGATCAATCTTTCTAATCCTAAAATCTTAATGACACATTTTTTTCTAGAAATTCTAATGAATTTCTATTTCTTTTTTTTCAAATATATATTTTATTTTATTCAATGAATTTTCTTTTCATAAGAATATTTTATATTAGAATTTGTTTTTTTAATTACCAATAAGTTTTTAAAATCTGATGTGTGATAAAGAAATTTCTATCATAAATACTCATAAAATTAGACCGTTAATATTTTAATTTTAGCCGAGCCAAATAAAATATCTATCTCAAGCCACTTGACACGGACTCTATTGAGACAGACAGTGTGACAGATCCACTTTGTAATACTATCTTTGTCTGAAAATCAAAAAGTAACTACTATAATAATAAACTAAAGTAAACTCTTGAAAATTATTCCAAATCTTAAAACCCCCATTCTCTCTCTAAAACCCAATTCATTCACACTCTCCAAGCTTGAAAGCTTCTACTCTACTTCTACTGTCTTTTTCCCTTCTCTCTCCTCTCTCTCTCTCTCTCTCTCTCTCTCTCTCCTCACAAAAAAGGTACCACTCATCTTCCATTTCCTCAAAGAATCTCTCTTTTTTTCCCTCTGAAGAAGAAGATTGACAGATTATTATCATTACAGAAAGAAAAATGAGGGGTCCTTTGGGGGCGGTCATAGGAAGATACCCATCAAGTGATGGAAGTGCCCAAATGGGCGGAAATGGAATCATTAGACACAACAGGAAATGCAGAGATGTTGTGTTTCTTGTGATCTTCAGTGCCTTCTGGGTTGCCATGATTGTTAACTCCAGCTTTGGATTCAACAAAGGAAACCCATTAAGGTAAAACAACAAAATAAAAAATAAATCTAATATCTTCCCACACTTTACTTTTGTTATGTTTTTGTGTATTTTTTATGGTCAGAATCAGTTTTCCTTAACTGGGTTTCTTCTGTTTTAGCTCGTGTGTCTGTGGAATTTGTTTACTTTACTTACCTGTTGGTAGAACATACAGTAACTGTGTTTTATTTTAGTATATTGATTTTTGAGACTAATATTGGCGTTTTTTTCTCCGTCAATTTCGGTTTAGGTTTTTTTTTTTTTTTTTTTTTTTTTTTTTTTTTTGCAATGTTATGTATGTTTCCCAGTTTTTCTGGTTGAATCATTTGTTTGCTGGAGAGGAGATCTAGAGAAAACGAAATATTGGGTTTTATAGATTTTGTGATTTTATTACTGGGAAAATAAAATTTCGCTTATTCACTTGAAATGGACTTGATAATGACCGCGCCTTAATTTGCTCCCTTTAAAAAAAAAAAAAAAAAAAAAAAACTTGAATATTACCTCCACCATGTCCAAGGAGTTGTTTTATGCATTGTGAATTTTAGTTTCTTTTCTCTCCGGTGTGGAAGGTTTTTGGCTAGAAAAGAATTGAATTAATAAGTCAGCTAAATTTTGATATATTTATCCTTAGTTTGTGAATGTGACTTTTGTTAAATTGGGGGTGAAATATTTTGGAAGTGTAATATTTCATAAAATTGAGGTCAAAGTTAAGTTCTAGTCAGGCAAGTTAGTGAAGAAGGTACACGATTACAAGCCCCTTACGAGACTTCAAAACAGTTCTTGTGACAAAACACCAAAACACTTCAAAAATCTTTATCTTGTTGTTGCATATGGACTACTTTATCGTGTTAGATTATGTAAACTTATAAGTATACATCTTTTTCCAGTTTATTCTCTGAGTCTATGCAAGTGTGACTATGTTATTATTATTATTAGTTTCGAGTTTTGACGCTGTGCTTTCTCTTGCTACAAGACAGTTACATTTTTTTTTTTTGGCGGATGAACTCCACACACCCCCCCCCCCACACACACACACACTTTTTGTTGTTGTGATCAATAGTGCTCTCTTACTAAACAGGCTCACCTATGGACTGGACTACAAAGGAAATGTATGTGGGGACAAGCATGCTGGTCTTCGTCAACTCGAACTCAGATATTGGTTAAATCCAAACCAAGTCTACCAAAGTGGTCTGAAAGACAGTGGATTCAAGTTGGCTAATGCACGGAGTATTTGCTTACTTGATTGTCCCATGCCGTCTGATGATGCACTGAATTGGGTTTGTGATTATCCAGAAGGAGATATCCGTCTCTCAATGGACGATTGGATTGATAGAAATTTTGATTATTTCGAGTTTCTTACGCCAGAAATGAGGAACACCTCTCTCCAGCTTCAGGGTCCTTGTTACCCGGTCATATTTCCAAGTATTAATGGTAAGCAGACTCACCATTGTTTTCTTCTTCTCAAAAACTGTTTTGTTGCAGTGGCATCATGAAAATGTAATGATTATTACCGTTTTCTGCATTGAATTTTTATAATAAGCTCTTTCTGCTTTCCAGTTTATTGGAGCTGCCAATTTATCGCTCGCTCATCAAATATGTCTTTGAGGCATTGGCAACAAATGGGTGGAGTGCACATCAATGAGGACATTGTTATAGATAAATCCATTCACAGGACCATCAATTCTCCGTCATCTGTTCTAAAGGTTGAGTACCTTTCGCCTATTTACTGTTCTTTTGCTGCTTTAAAAGCGTTATACTTGTGACTAATTTGGGAAAACATACTACTTGGTCTTTGTCTACATGAATTCTTCTCGGCATAGTTTCCATTTGGCATTTTACTATTTGTGATATAGTCTTCAATTCCATATTCATGTTTATTTGCAGAGATACATGGCTGATATTGGAAAATCATGGCCCGTGTTAATTGTTTGCGGAGGACTATTGCCGCTTTTTTTGTCTGTGATTTGGCTGCTATTGATCCGGCATTTCGTCGCTGCAATGCCTTGGATAACAGTTGCTCTCTTTAACATTCTCATAATATCAGTCACTATGTTTTATTACATAAAAGGTCAGGAACTTTTTTTATTCGCCATTTTATTTTTATTCTTTTCCCATGTCTGTCTGTTTGGTCAGAAGGTGTGCTGTCAAATGGAAATTGTGGTAAAGGGTAAAAAAGTTGTCTCTTGCAACTGTGTTTTTTTTTTTTTTTTTTTTTTTTTTTTTTTAACTTCTTAAATTGTCCTATCATTATATCAGTGCTTAGAAGCTTTTCTTAAAAAAAGAAAAATCCTTTATCAACTCATTTTTTTTGTTGAGCATTATAATGGTTTTTTTTTTTTTTTTTTTTTTTTTTTTTTTTTTGCGTTTAGTGTTGGCTCCCAGAGTGGAGTTAATATAGCTCCAATG
Organism: Morus alba; assembly: GCA_012066045.3. Lineage (NCBI taxonomy): Eukaryota > Viridiplantae > Streptophyta > Magnoliopsida > Rosales > Moraceae > Morus > Morus alba. The sequence goes on along the minus strand of CP050232.2, from coordinate 9,817,842 downwards.
GCAGACAAAAGAAATTTCACTGTATGAGAGCAAATAATAGTAGCATAGTGCTTTGTGTAGTAATTCTTGTCTATTTCTTTTCCTATATATTCTTGTCGTGTTGATAACTTTCAACCAAATATAATGCTGAATATTTGGTCTCCATTACTTTCAGCTGGATGGATAGGAAATGATGCGATCACTCCCATAATTGGTGAACATGATCCATATTTTCACGTATCTGCAAGGGTGGGTATCATCGTTAACTTATCTCTCACCATTCAAAGCTTTCTATGCATATTTTTTAAGTTTAACCACTTCAACATTTGAATCTTCCAGGAACTACATCATATCCGCGGTGTTGCTGTTCTTATGACCTTTATTATGGTTGTTGCTGTTCTCACATCAATTGCTATTATCCGCCGCATTCTTATGGCAACATCAGTCCTCAAGGCAAGTTTAACATACATATTGTATACATCAGTTTTGATAATCAAATGATTAAAAGAAGTTGGCAATACCCAATTAGTAGATTCCTTTTGTTTTAGAGTAGTTGATGCTATCTGCATTAATGTGTTTCACTTACGAGATTATCTACACCGGGGGAAGCAAAGGATTTGAGTGAATGTGTTGACGTGGGTTGTGATAGCCATTTAACTTGTGGTATGTAGGCTTAGCCTTACAATAATTCCGCGCTCACCTCTAATAAAAGAAAACAGCCATGATTGACTCGGTCGTCTAATAAAGAAAAAATATGGGATTTAGCTTTTACTAATTGGTACTTTTTTCTTTTGGGAATAAATCAACATGTTGTACAAATAATCTGTTCAACTTGACCTACTGGTCTTGTGACTTCGGATGGTTATCAGCACTACTTGGTTCTTACAGCATTAACATGTTTGACATCCCAATTTCTTCACGCGAGCCTTGGGAGTGTTTATGGAGTTCTTTTAGCAGACTGCCACTAATGTTTTGATCGTTCAAAAAGAATGTCCTGTTCTTCTTAACTAACATGGCATGTACTTTCTCAAATTTTTTTTTTTTTTGCCTAATATGGCATTGGAGTAAATAGATACCATTAGCTGGGGATAGTAAACTTTCAACCAAAAGTTGACTTTACCAGTAGTCCATCAGAGGTTTGAGAGAAAAACACTGCTTTTTAATTTGCACTTTGCATTTTGGCAAAACCTGCAATTACATTTTAATTTATATCAACACTAAATGTCTTTATTCCTTAAATTATAACAACTAGAAAATTAGCCTGATTTCTTTATCTCACTTAGATATCAATTTTTTCAACGTTTCTTTACATGTCACAGGTCGCTGCAAAGGTCATTGGAGAAGTTCAAGCGCTCATAATTTTTCCTATCATACCATATGCCAGCCTTGCAATTTTTTACATGTTCTGGTTTTCAGCTGCTTTCCATCTCTTCAGTTCTGGTGAGATCCTCCAGAACAACTGCAGCGACAACTGCTGTACTTATGATCTCGTGTCGAAAAGGGTGAACTGTGATCGTTGCTGCGGCTATAGCATTCATTACACTCCTCACATTGGAGTTGCTATCCTTTTCCACTTATTTGGGGGTTACTGGGCTACACAATTTTTTATAGCATGCTCTTCAACTGTCATCGCGGGTTCTGTAGCCTCCTATTATTGGGCTCGTAGTGAAACATCAGTAAGTATCCAAGCAAATTGCAAGGACATTTAAAAAACTCGGACGGATCATTGTTCTATTTACATGTGTTTACTTATTATCTGGATTTCACTAAATGACAAATCTATGTTAGTGTGGCAGAATGCTAAATAACAGAATGGGGTTGATTGTAGCCTGTATATCGTCTACTAATTTTTATATATCCATAACAAATCATCGGTCCATGTAATTCCCGAAGGTATTCCATAATACCTTTTATCAAGTGCCATGGGTGCCATTCAAACTAACCAAAATGATTGGCTAAATTGGGGGGAATTTTCTATTGTTTCTTGGTAGAGCCGTTGAATTTGAACAATGAAGTGTCCAAGATTTTAATTTTCTTGGTCATAGAAGGTCTGACAGCATTGTTTATGAATGACTTTGTGTAATATATGTCTAAATGGTAAAAGAGGAAGCTTGTTTTTAGTAGCCATCTAAGGAATTGTTTAAGATTTTCTGTTTGGAAATTAAACTGAAAAACTATTTAGAGTGCATTGTTTTCCTCATAAATTGCTGATATTTATTATTCTAAATGCAGCCGGAAATTCCATTTCTTCCAGTCTTCTCCTCCATGAAGCGACTTATTCGATACAACCTCGGATCTGTTGCTCTTGGCTCCCTGATTCTATCATTCGTGGAATCCATCCGTTTTATGCTCGAGTCAGTTCGTCGGAAACTGAAAGTTGTTGGCACCACACCTGATAATTGGTTTGGAAGGATGGCATTCCATATTTCTAGGTTTTGCCTAAGGTGTGTCGATTGGACAATCAGATCGGTGAACCGCAATGCCTACATCATGGTAATTCTAGAGATTATATTGTCAAGTATAGCTGCATGTGCATGTATGCTTATTCAGATTCATCAATGTCCCTCTTTGAAAAGATTGCTAGAAAGAGAAACAGGCTTTAATAATATCAGAAGTATCTGAATGCACTCCCAATACTCTTCTCAACTCCTAGTGATATAAAGTCTAGTGTATCACAATCAAATCTTCTACCAACTTTTATACCAACACACGTGGCAAGGACTTGTCATTTTTGGATTGGTGAATAAAATGACGTCCGTTCATAGAAAGTTGCATCTTACCAATTGAAAAGTGACATGACTTACTAGTACCACGTCAGTTGTGGTAAAAAGTTGGTAAAAGAATAAAAATAGCATTGGATAAGGCAACTAAAATTGTCCCATTTTCTTTTATGTTTTACTATATTAGCTGCAAGTAAACTTCCGAGTCAGTTCTTTCTTTCATCCACTAAACATCTTGAGTTCGAGTCCCACTAGGAAGATCCTGGATTTTTTCAACTAATGAGGCCTATGGGCCGTCTCATTGGTCATTTTCTAGCTCAAAGACCAATGAGACAGCCTATAAGCTTCATTAGTCGAATAATCTAAGGTCTTTTTAGTGGGACTCGAACCCGAGATGTTTTGGGTTCGGCTCATCCATAGTTGTGGTCACCCTCAGGTTACACCCATATGGGCAATATCCATGATCTTTTGCCAATAAAAAGTTACACCCGTAATCTCTTTGCTAAAATTCTAGTATTCCTTGACACATTGTTTGTACATTATTGGTAATTCATTCATGCTTGTTGTCTTTGCAGATCGCCATAACGGGTAAAAGCTTCTGCAAGGCCTCGGCCATTGCAACTGAACTAATCATCAACAACATCCTTCGAATAGGGAGGGTTAACGTGATTGGAGACGTTATCTTATTCCTTGGAAAACTGTGCGTCAGCCTCTCGAGTGCCCTCTTCGCATTCCTCATGCTGGACAGCCACAAGTACAGAGCCTCACACAACAAGATCTCGTCTCCACTATTTCCCGTGTTGGTACGTTCTCTTACGATCAAAAGAATGGCATGCGCACGACTGCTAAATCAAGAGATCTTTTCTTTGATAATAACTTTTCATCTAATTGAAGAGGACAGAAGAGGCTGATATTTGTGTTTTTGTCTCCTGCAGGTTTGCTGGTGCCTTGGCTACGTCGTCGCAACGCTTTTCTTTGCAGTGGTTGAGATGTCGATTGACACCATCATTCTTTCCTTCTGCCAAGACTCTGAAGAACACCAAGGGACGGCGCAATATGCTCCACCCCTTCTCATTGAAACTCTCAATGACCAAAATGAGATGCAGAGACTTACCCAAGGACCCCAGTCAATTTAACTGATACATGTATAATTTTTCCTTTCTCATATATTTTGCTTAACGGGATTCAAGAATCCTTATATTTAATTAGGTGTTTTCATATCCTTCCCGTCTAATGTTTCAGCCACTTTGCCTTACAGTTTTGTGTTGGTTACCTGTATTGTATATGTTTTTTGAGTGCTAGGCAAAGAGTCAAAGGGAAAGGGCAATAGATGGAAAAGATGGTGTCTATAGATAAATTCCGAACATATAGAAAGAGTTAACAATTATGTGAAAGGAAGCTTCTATGAATTTAGCAACAAATGGAGGAATCTAGATGTACTACCCCCATTTCCTATCTGATCGGTTGTCTCTGCGCTATTTATTTGTCAACTATAAAAAATAGTAATTAAATACTAAAAATACTTAAATAATTTATGACGTGACAAATTAAATTTAAAGTAACTATAATTTAGGCAAATGTCCTGCCTTTTTTCTCTACAGTTTTTTTTTTTTTTTTTTTTTTTTTTATGTTTAGAGCAAAGGTCACCCACATGCAGGGGTGTAATTTAGCCAGGTAAAGTCGGGTTGAGCTGAAAAATTGAGCCGACTCGCTCAATATGGGTTGAGAAAATTTTAGGCTGCAATACTCTCTTAAACCCACAAACTTGCAACCTATTAGGTGACATCGGGTAGGTTCAGGTTATCCGGGATTATTCGGGTTACTCGGGTTGGTGAAAATCAATTTTAATCTATGATTTCATACATCTTTTAACAGTTCAAAAGCATAAAATCTAAAAACAATCCATAAACATTAACATAACATCAAATATACTTCTTAACAGTCAATAAAGTCCAAGAATAAAATTACTTGTACGTCAAATAAACAGTTCATATAGAGATAGTCTAGCAAAATAGATTTAAGAATTTAGGGCTTACACACTTAAATCAGATCGGGTCAGGTCGGGTCAGGATAAAGCGGGTTTAAAATATCCATCCCGCCCTCCAACCAGCACAATGCGGGTTGGGACTATTTGAATCAATTTTTTTTTAACCCCCCCCCCCCCCTTCTACCTACTTTCAGGTCGGGTCAGATCAGGTCGGATCGACAAAGTTATTTGGATTCGAGCTCATTTCTTACGCCCTCCACTTTCGGATCGTGTCAGATCAGGTCGGATCGACAAGTTATTTGGATTCGAGCTCATTTCTTAGAGCCCCTACCCACACGTGGGATTATAGTTATTAGAGGCGGCGTGTAGCGACTCTAACTTGGGGTATGGAGGCCCAGTTCCGCCTCTTCCCGTCCCTCTCGACTCTCCCACATTGACAAACTTCTCTTTTCGCTGTCGCGCAGGCAAATCCGAAGAAAGCTATAGAATTCTGAAAGGGCCTCTTTAAGACTTAAGGTATTCTTTCTCTCCGATTTTCGATTCAACGGAAATCTCTTCTTTAATCCGTTTCTTTCTCTCTCTCTGGATTTTTTTCCCCGTTTCTGGGTAGAATTGGTTTTTAAAAGCTTTCAAACTTCACATGATCCGATCAAATTTTGAATTTTGGTCTGACAATCACCCCTGGTCCGGCGTTATTTCCTTTTTTTTTTCTGGCTGAATTTTTGGAATTGTTTGAATCATCACAACATTATTAGGTCCACTGGATTGGATTAGATTTCTGCTTAGGATTGAATTGAATTACATTATATTTGATTGTGTCTTTTTATTTTTTGATTCTGAATTGGGTTTTACTAACTTATTTGAAAGCTAATGGTAAATTAATCTTTCAAATATTTGGACTTTTTAAATATCAGAACTTCAATTTATTTGGGATGTAAAAATAAATTTAATACTCTTAATAGGGTGAGATTACTTATCCATGTGTTTGAAGGGGTTAATAATTCCATGGAAGTTACTCAAATGATTCTATTTTACAGTCTCCGGATCAGCTATCGAAAATATGACATAAACATGGTCTAAGCAAGAATTAGTCGAGCTTAATCTGTTGTACTAAACATGCCGTGAGTGTATCGTGTAGAATGTTTGTTATGCTAAGCAGCCAATTTTGATATGATAGAGCAGGCAGAAATGAGTGGCAGAGGAGTGATTGGAGATAAATGGTCAATGAGGATTCTTTGGGCATGCGCAATTGGAAGTGCAATCGGTATGGATTCTTGATCTTACAGCTTTTCTAATCGCGGGGTTTTGCTGATATGTATTAAATTAGTTTCCTTTTATTGCGTTAATTTGCCTTTGATGGTTTACACTTTTTTCAGAATGCCATTTTGGTTTTACCTTTATTTGAGTATACATTAGGATTTTAGTTATTTGCAAAGTTATCTCATTCTTTGGTGTTGCCGGTAGTTTTCTTTTTTTGTACTAGTATTGCCCTCTATCAGAAGGATACTATTGAGTATTGTCTAATCCCATCTAATTTTTGCCTATGTTCAGGTGTGCAGTATATTTTTACAAAAAATTAAAATCTGAAAGAATGTTTCCAAGAATCTAAAAAAATTCAAAATAAAGTAACATTTCTATAGAAGTTGCAAAATTATGGGACGTCATGTAATCAACCCCTTTATATCCACATCACACACTCAGCTGTCTGTGTTATTTGTTTCTTTGTCGTTCTACTTCCCACTTTGGTGATGTACCAATGGTGATTTTACTTGTTAGGCTTGTACATGGTTGCTGCCGAGAGGCAAATGCAGAACAGAAACCGAATGCTCGCTGAAAGTTTCAAGGCAATGGATTCCGACTCGAGCAACGGCGAAGAAGTTTGATAGACGACGAATTTTTTTTTCCGTCAACTCTTGTCTGTTAGTTCCATAATTATAGTTTCTTAGAGGCCTTTGTAGAAGATGTCAATGTAATTTTTGTTCAGAACCTAAAGGGTAGGGCTCATGAGACACTCGATGATACTAAGTTTGTCCTCTTTAGCAAAATGACAATTTCACCCCTCAATTTGGGCTTCTTTTTTTTCACTATTAGCCCCCTAAACTTCTCGTGTTTTGCCAAATCAGTCCCTCAAAAAAGATTTTGGCAATTGATCTCTTGGATTGAAAAATTTGTTGTATAGTTAGTCCTTTTAACAGTCTGTTAAATCTTACGCTTTTTAACAACTTGCTCGTGACAATCTCTTTAGGGCATTGGTGGTCTTAATATTAAATAAAAATAAAGAAGTTGCCTCTCAATTTTCAAAACCATGGGATCTCAAGTCCATGAGATCTTGACATATATCCGACTTCTTTGAATTCGCGATGACCATCAATGGAGTCAACGTTTTGGTGGTGCTACACATATGCATTGCCTGCTGATGAGGCGGACGACCAGATGTGCATATGTTGCGACGACAATGACCTTGTAACCGTGAAGATGACATAATGCTCACAGAACCCCCTTCCCCTTGAGCTCGCTATCATGCCCCGTCTCCCATCAGAGCTCACCGTCCAGCACCCCACCCTCTCCAGATCTCATCGTAATAGTGCCCCTCACTGCTTTCATAAATATTTGCTTCAGGAGTGCAGGTGGGATGTTCAGATGCTATATTTATAGGACTGTGATTAAGCTAATTGGTTCTTCTGTTTTGAAGAAGCTATTAAAGACAACAATTAACCAAAGGATTTCATCAAAAAGTTTCGAGACTGAGTTTGGTATAGGTTTCCTTTCTTAGGAAGGATGTCATTTGAGATGTATGTACAATTTTTTTTTTTTCTTGTGAGTAAGGTTATGCTTTTTTTTTTTTTTTCCTTTTAATTTTTAAGTTTTACTTTGATTTTATGTTTCCCTCTCTTTGGTTTTCTTATTCAACGTTCATATGAAGTGTCTTTACCAAGTGTGGTAGCTTAAGCGATTTGAAAAGATGTATTGACCATAAAGAAATAGAGAAAGAAAGAAAGAAAGAGAGAAGCTTATAAGCATCTCCAATGTAATGTTATAATTAATGTGTCAATTGTAAATTTAACATTTGAGTATAAAAAATACTCTCTAATGTAATGTTATTTGTTATGTTAAATTTTTCGTATGCTATATTTTGTGGTAAATTTCTCACCAACTATAATAGCATATGAGAAATTTGACATTTAATTATTATTGGTTGAAATGTCTTCTTTTTCTATGTAATCAATGTAACTTTTGTATTTTTTAATTATTTTAAAAATAAAAGTTTACTTTTACAACTTTGAAAAGCTTAATAATTATATGAAAAAGTACATTTAGCATTACAAATAGCATTATGCATTGGAGTAAAAACTGAAAATAGCATACCATATTATACTTTTTGATGCTAATTATATACAATTGGTATTAGCATTTGCATTGGAGATGGTCTTATAGTTGATGTGTCAATTGTAAATTTAACATTTGAGTGTAAAAAATACTCTCCAACGTAATGTTATTTGTTGTGACAAATTTTTAATATGCTATACTGTGGTAAATTTCTCACTAAGTGTAGCATATGAGAAATTTAGCATTTGATTGTTATTGGTTAAATTGTTTATTTTTTCATGTAATCATTGCAACTTTTATATTTTTTAATTATTTTAAAAATAAAAATTTACTTTTACAATTTTCAAACCTCAATGATTATAGAAAAAATTAGATTTTAACATTTTAAATGACATTATGTACTGGAGAAAAAATGAAAATAACATACCATATCACACTTTTTGACACTAAATATATAATTGATATTAACATTTGTATTGGAGATTCTTATGAGAGATACAAAGATGCAAAAAGATGCAACCATTATCTGTGTTTTTTTTCCTCTAATTTTTTTAAAGATAACTTTTACATTAATTTACCTTTATCTTTAAAAAAAAAAAAAAAGTAAAATTCAGTTAAGAGCAATTTTTAATTAATTAATTCCAAGTAAAATAGTTAAATTTGAATTAAGCTTGAGTTTAAAAAATGAATTTTGAGTTAAAATAAATGAAAATGACATAGATTGCTTTTCTTTATTACTCATGATTGACCGATTTAAACAACTGTCTTTATTGGACCTCATGCAACGGATTTTAAAATTAAAAGGCCAATTATCAAAATTTTAAAGGGAAATAGTAGAAAATAGGCGAAAAGTTTAAGAATCAGACCGATCAAAACTTAAACAACCGTCTTTAATTGGACCTGCAAGGCAACGGATTTTAAAATTAAAAGGCCAATTATCAAAATTTTAAATTCAAGAATTGATTTACCAAACATGCTAAATTTAGGAGGCATTCAGGCGAAATAGCCCTCGCTTTATACTAAGGATTTTAGTGAAGATCCCAACTGAATTTCCATTAGACGAATTTTCTCCTCACACATAGGATGGTACTTAATGAAACGCTACTTTGTACTACACCTAACAAGTTATTTGGTTCATTGGCATGTTTAAAACCGTATCAAACTTTTCTATGTTCATCTACATATTGATCCCACATTCCTTTTTAAGACAACAACATGAATGTTTTGACATGTCACGGATTCTACTCAGTAAATGTTGAAAGTAGGTCATGAAACACAATCTCATACTCTCTACATACCTATATTGACGAGTGTAGAAGGAAATCCAAGAAACAAACAATATATAAATATAAAGGCAAGAATAGTTGCCAACTAAAGCGATGAGATGAGAGAGAGTAATGCAAGAAACCAAAAAAAAAGGCCATGCAATTGGTATCATTCAAGTCTGTTCTTAAACTCCGGAAGAACACAAACTGCATGACTCCTGGCTTCAAGAGAGATCCAAAGAATACCACTTCTCATGTGTATAAAAAGCCCACGTCCGAACCATGCAAATCACCCAAAAAAAAAAAAGGGAAGCTTCAAACATGGCTATTCTAAAATGTGCTCTCATTGTAGTTTTTTGCTTAAGTTTCACCCATGCTTCAAGGAGCCCACCTGCTCCTAAACTCGAAGAATCTCTCGAGTCCATGTCCGCTCTCTCAAGGAAATTGGACGAGGCTAAGGGGGACAAGGGAATGAAGATGGGCTCAAGCGTCCCTATTGGTGGTAACAAGTCTGCGTCTCCAAAGAAATCAAACGAGGATGAGGGGGCCAAGGGTAAGAAGGTTGGCCCGAGCTCTGGTGTTGGTGTCGGATATGGTAGCGGGACTGGGACTGATAGTGGGACTGGAGTTGGATATGGGTCCGGTTCTGGGTCAGGGAGTGGTGGTGATTCCGGGTATGGTTATGGGAGGGGCAGTGGTAGTGGTAATGGTGGATCGGGAACCGGTGTAGGTTATGGATCGGGTTCTGGATCAGGTTATGGATACGGATCTGGTTCTAGTGGTAGTGATTCTGGGTATGGTTATGGGAGTGGTAGTGGTAGTGGTAGTGGTAACGGTGGATCGGGAACCGGTGTAGGTTATGGATCAGGCTCTGGATCTAGTTCTGGATCAGGTTACGGATACGGATCCGGTTCTGGACCAGGTTATGGTGGCTCTGGTAGCGGTGTGGGTGTTGGAATTGGAGTGGGCCAGGGAGGCAGTAACGACGGGTATCCAGGGAACCCTGGTCACTGGGACCATAGTGGCTGCCCACCTTATCAGGGCCGTCCTTGCAATTGGCCTAATGATCCTAACTGCGGCGGAATCATAAGCATTCCACTACCACCAATTTTGATTCCACCAGTGATTCCACAACCACCAACTTTGATTCCACCACCAATTTGTGTGCCCGGGGTTGGCTGCAATACGCCTCAAGCAATGCATGAGGACCATCAGCCCACTTCTGAAGCCGGCGAAACCCGAGGGCAGGCCGTGGACAAGAAGCCTATGCATGAGAACGGTGACCCATCGGCAGAGCGTGACATGCCCCACAATGAAGCCCAAGTTGGGTCTGGTCAAAGTCGTGATCCACAGGTTCAACTATGAAGTGCCAGGATGTAATATAACCCAAGTAAAAAATATAGATTATCTCTCATAATAAAATAAAAGTCTTGATAAGTAATTATATTATCGTTATTTATAAACACTTTGCTTCATGGGGAAATTCAGAGATGGGAATAATGTTCTCTCGCACAATATGACCAAAATCTATCCATATTCAAATTCAGTACTTTACAAGTAACTAACCAAATAAGAAAGCAATCCTTGCAATGAGATACTACGATGGAAAAAAAAAAGCTGGAAATTAGGACAAAAAATGTCAATTAATTTTGGGTCTGTGACAAAATATGGGAAAAGCTAATTAAATTTCATATCTTCACCAGTATGCTTTGATGTTTTCCGATATCTTGTGTTCGTGTTTCATATAAATTCATAGTTACTGACACTAACTTATGGCAAAGTATGTTACAACTTACATATCACTAGTATTCTATTCATTTGTATCCTTCATGCAAATATTAGAAAGTAGAAGAAAAGGAAACAAGTTCCGAGTTGCTTACACAAAAAAGCCAAACCTAAATACAATTTCCTTTTCTAGTACCTTCTGTATCCGGATATCTGCTTCCAAGTTCATCAACCTATGCACTTTACCGTCTTGATTTTCTTCGTCATCATCCTCGTTACTTGTCAAATACGTCATTCTCTTCTGGCCGGCATTGAAAAAGACCTCAGAGTACTGCCTTTGTGAAAATCTAGTGTAACTGATGAAGGCACCGAAGTACATGGCCGAAGAAGGGGTGTACCGATCCTACTTGATGTTTCATTAGCAACAGCAGCAGTGTCTGCAACATCAGGAGAAGCTTGTTGCAATTCTATTTCAGTATGTGCATTTGCTTCGGTTTCTTGGTTACCAATAAACTGATGATCGTCTTCCTCAACGGAGATCACTGTGCTTGCATCGGTGTGAATGGTCGAATCGTCTGTGAACATGCCGAGCCTTCTTTTCCTCCTAGCCGCCTTTTTCCACCCGTGAATGGTTTCCCTTATTCTCTGTGGTATGAGGGCTGCCTTATAATTTGTTCCCATCTAAAGAAAATGCAGCAAAATAGTACGCAGAAACAGTTAGAATTTTGCTAGAAAACTGAAACAGAACATAACCCAAAAATATACTTTCGCATTTATCCAGATTATTCAACCTTGGAGTTTGCAAATTTTCATAATACCATATGCAATACAACGATATGCATTTACTCGTTCCATACCTGAGTTACCAATGCATAAAGCGGCAAAGTACTATAGCTGCAAAGAAATTGCCCAGCAAACCTACAAAGTGACGAAATGTAATGACCATAATTGATCATATAGTCTATCAAATAGACAAGATTAGCATGATAAATTGTATGCATACCCCAAAATGAGCCTTAAATAGACAAGCAAATGATTCCGAATGAAGCAAGAATTGTAACCAAATTGCCACTGCAATCATAAAATAATAAAAACATTTAGATAAATTGCACAGTTTTAACCTTTTTCATGACAAAAAAGATACGGGTTAAATCGCAATCTAGATGAGGAAAAGTTACCCAAAACCAAAAGAATGAAGCTAGTTCAAATGCGTTCTGCAAAAAGAGCAAATAAAAGAAATTGTATTAGTTAAACAGTATTTAACTCGTGGAGAAGCCGTTAATTGAAACAATATTTACTTTAAAGTATAAAACTTTGGTGGATATGTAGCTGACCTGGAATAGAACAAAGTGAATCAAGGACAACAAAAGTTCTGGCTTCTTAAACCAGAAAAGATCATCCCGCGGCCTCAGCTTTGACCCTTCATGAAATCCTGTAATACCAGCATTCTCTAATGCCAGGGTCGCGATAATATGCTGCAGCTTCGCACCTATCAGAAGAACTAGCTGTGTACGATAATATGAAACCAAATTAGAAACATCAAAAGAAAATTTATCACCATAGAATCTGACCGATTTGAGACAGAACAGAAGTCTTATTTGATCATGTAATGATCACCTCAGCTGGGGTGTACTTTCTGGGATAACATATTAAGATGTAGTTTTGTTGGTTTTTCAAGTGTGTGCTGAGCTAGCACCTTAGAGAATACACACTTAAAGAGAGGAAAATGGTATACACACTAGTATACACACTAACAACTTAAAGAGAGGAAAATGGTTTCCAAACTTACAGTAATGGGAATGATTGCAATCCAGAAATAGAGATTAGACCCTGTCATAAGGTACAGAATGAAAAAAAAAAAAAAAATCAGAAATTTCCAAGATAGACTATAAACATATTATTTGGAAGTGTCACTCTAATATTTTCAGAAGTACGATGATGGGAAACATAAAAGCAAGGTCATCTATGTATGGTCTCATTTCATATGCTTGTCGTACCTTTTATGTTAAACAGCATGAAGGCAACAACAAATCCCCATAATGGACCACTGCAAGTCATTAGCCAGTGATGTGTATCAGCTGTTAATTTCTGATTTGAATTATGCAAACAAGTAAATAACATCGGAGAAGATAACTTGGTTGCTTCGCCTGTTGGCCGTTCTAAACAATTGTGTTAGTGGTTGAATATTGGTTTTCCATGCAAGGGGTAAAAATACTTTAAACAAACAGGACTTGTGATGGATAAGAATAATTATAAGGTAGCTTCAGGGCCGTATCTGAAGCAATGAAATGGTTGCAAGATACTTTGAATGGCTTTATTTTTCTAGTTCACTTTTAACAGTAATGATGTTCCCAAAATGGTTTCTCTTTTCCCAAATAGACTTTGGCAGTCTATGACATGTATAATGTAAAAGTAAAAAAGGAAAATAGCATAAAAACACTCCAGAAGAACTTTTATTTTTATAAACTGCTAAATTTAAAAGCTTGAGATGCTAAGAACAGCTGCAAATGTGTTGGTTACCTCACACCAACTATCCTTTGGAATTCTTCTTCCATGGAACGAATCATATAGCTGTGGAAATCATATTTTAGTGTGAGGTTATGATTCTGCCACAAACAAGGGAAAGAAAGTGAGTATTCAAACAGAAATAGAAAGAATTAGAACATCCAGCAATATTAATAAAAACACAGGAGTATTCTTATCATTATCAGCAGCATATATTTGTGAAAAACTACTTCAACTTCAAATGAAACAGGTAGAAATACGAAGATATATCAACTTATAGCACCATACAAAGCAGCTAATGAAAAAAAAAAAAAAAAAAAAAAAAAAAAAAAAAAAAAGGCACTTCAGAAAATGCCCGTGGGATTTTCAGTTAATGAATGAAACTAGTGAGAGCTCTTCTTGAAAAATATTTATATGATATACCATCTTGCTGTAAGAGGCATGTATAATCATTATATAGAAACATATTAGTGATTTTATAAGTGTAGAATGTGCGTCTCAAACGAAAGAAACTTAGCACAGAAAGAAAAGATAAATAATAATAATAAAAAAAAAAAAACCCATGGTAGTTCTTTGAGGAACGAAATTGCATACCATGATGAAGCCCTTGCGCAATGTTAAGTAATCAGCACGAACCACTGAATGCCCAAACTGGCGGAAGAAACAGGTCTGCAGGATAAAGGCCACAATTCAGTACAAAAATAAGTCAGTGAGTTAAGCTTTCCACCAACTCACGAGGTTAAGAGATCCTAGATGCTTTCTTCCACTCAGATGAACTATTTGCACCATTAGTAATGATGTAGTAGAACATAAAAGAGAATAAAGGCACACATATAACTAAAGCAAAGAGAGTGTACTTACCACCCAGATGAGAAGACTGTTTCTGACCGGAGGCGTTGAAGTGTGGACATGAACTTTGACAAAGGTTGATTGCCTTCGCATGGTCAAATGTCTTGTGATTTCTGTTAAAGAAGCTATTGTTGTCATCTTTTGAAATCTATGGAAATGCAGAAAATAGGTGCCTATTAAGCACAACCAACCCCAGTATCCATGCACCACAAATGGAGCACCAAAATAATAGGATGGAATAACATGCATGGTCAAACCTATTTACATAATATTCTCCTGTTTTACCAAGAAGTTAAAATGCATATATGTCTGACGAGAGTAATATGATTGTCTTGTATGACCATTGATCACATTGGCCAGTGAACAATTCTACAAAAGTCTATCAGCCTGTGAAACAATCTTATTCTTATAAAAAAGGATTTAGGGTCCGTTTGATTTAGGGATTCGAATCATGTGATTTGAACCATTTTTTATTTACGTGTATTTTTTGTGAGAGAAACTACTGTAGCGAACCACGAATCATGATTCGAATCAGGGGACGAATCCCCCAACCAAACGGACCCTTAGTAACTTCCCTCTTTGCATAGTGGAGTCGGGAACGGGTCCGATCTGCCAAGTTGATCAGTAACTGGGGTTTCAGCCTGGAATTTTACTCTTCGGACTATTTTATTTTTAGGAGTGGGAGTCTTTACTAAAGAGTGAAGCTCCTTATTCAAAGAGGGGCGGGTAATTAGCGACGTTTGCAAAGTCTAAAACTCTGGCAAGTTGGATGCATACAAACCCCAAACCAAAAGGTGAATAGTTAGCCAAGGAAGGGCCTGTACAAGCTTTTTTGCCCAACAGTATGTAATCAATCGCAACACAATGGGGGAAAAAAGATTTAAAGAAGTCAGACTCATAAGAATTCTGGCACTCCATATTTTTCCATAGATTACAAGTACAACAATGTATACTGACAATCGGGGTTGTGACATGAGGCAAACCAACACGAGTTTTACTTCTCCCAACAAAACACCTTAAAGCTTACCAGTTAAAGAATCATGCCTGTCCATGTGAGCCTCATCCTCCCATGCCCTCCAACTATGAACCTGGACATCATCACAATGTCAAACAAAATGCTTTGTCAGAACACTCATAAGGTGTGTCCACTCTCAATTTTATCACTTAAAGTTCAGGTAGAGCAATGAAGATCCTCGGAGTTTCATAACTTCAAAGAGCAGCTAAAGAGCACAATACTGTACAGATATAGCAAGACATCAAAACCAGAGAAGCTAAGTTTCCTTCAACTGATTTAAACATACAAAAGGCATGTCTAGATACAACAAAAGATTACTTTTTTTCCTCTCTTTTCCTCTCTTTCCTTTACAGGTCAAATCAAAACGATGAGAAGTCTCGAGGTAAATAGGAAAAAAAAATGACAACACAATACAACTCAACTCAATCTTCTATGGTATTTATCAGCAAGCAAAGCATATATGACCAATCGTTCTCCTCTTCTATTCCAGTGTCCATTAACTGGGAGTAACCAGGACTAATCTCGATCAGGAAATTCTTTATGCTACAATTTTTCAATTTATTCAACAAGCCCACCAAAAGACACACAAACTCCACCTTATATAGCTCCTTGGTGTAGTAACTAGCTCTTCTTTCCATTATATCTCGCCACCATCATTCAGAATACTATGATGCAAACTAATCAGGATAACTTACAAATTTTTATAGCTATGATCTAGAAGGGCACAAGGAGACTTTTCATGTTCGCATTGTATTAGAACATACCAAAGCAACACTTCTACTTAGTTCGCAACCAAACAAAGACTAAATAAGTGCTTTGGTAGAGAGAATGAGATGCTAACAAGGAAAAATCAAAGAAGCTCAAATTCTCAAGTAAGTCTAGAACAATATATAGTAAAGGCTGACTTACCTTAACAATTGCCAGCAACATCGTCAAGCAACTATAGGATACATGAGTTACTGCCATAACAAAGATGAAGCGGTGCAACTGCTCGAGACCTTCGTATGAAACAAAAGGCTCATGACCCTAACAAACCGAGAAAATGTCCAATTATCCTCTATCATTCATTTTGTTAACATTATTTTCCAAGAAATAAATGAAGCATAAGAGAGCAATTTCTTCTTTTGAAAAAGTATAAGAGCGTCTAAATCTCAAAGGTGAGGACATGCCTCTTTGCAGGTATTCTGATTTAAATCATTCAACATTCTACTAAATGAGTGATGCAGTACAGGAGACATCAATAGTTTACGTTGTTCGTCGGATGAATTGTCCTCAGTTTCCTCATCAATCTCAGACCTTGTGCACGGAGCAAAAGCGCTATTGTAAAACTTTGATGGGATGCAAATATTGGCTATGATGCTTGACGTGGCCGTTAAAAGGAGAGATATAAACCCCAGCAGCATCAACTCTGATCACAGGAGTGCAAAAGTGAAAACTTATCAGCGAGAGTAGTAAAATATTTGGAAGTGTTGGGTTGTTCTTTTGGAGTGTAACTTGAGTATAGTTTTTGAGTTGAATTTGAGTTATAACTTGAGTTGAAGTTAAAACTTGAATAAAGTTGAGTAAAATTGAATAAAGTTAAAACTTAAAAGAACGTGAACTTGAATAAAGTTAAACTTTGAGTTGTCTTTTTTTGAGTTTTTTTGACAAAACAACATGCCTGATTCACTTATCAACCATACAAAAGACTTAATTCTTTACATGTTGATATGGTTCTTAATTCTTTGCATGTTGATATGGTTCCAAAAAAGATTTATACCAGGTACCTTCTTTCATTTTCTCCACTGCTTCAAGCAAGGGTTTTCGATTAGTCTTCCGCAGCCACTAAAACAACAATAAAAGTAAAACTCAGAATAAAGTTATTACTAATAATGCAGTAGAAACCAAAAACTTGGAATTTGGATAAAATTGAGCACACAAGAAACTTGTAATAATTCTTAGTTTAATCACTTAAATCTTACAAAGTTGACTGATCACAATTCAACAAATGAAAATATACAAGAATGTAAGAAGCTAATCGAAGTTAACTATCCAAATCATTTTCTAGGCTGTTAAATATTCAAGAAAAAATGAGGCAGAATCAAGGTTCAATATAACAAGTGGCTATCAAAACACACGATGTTGACAATTGTGCTGGGGGATTGATGGCAGGAAGGTGGTCAATGCCATTGCAATATGCAACCAAAAACAACAAGATTAAAAGTAAGACTTTCTATGTACGGAGATTATATAGACAATGACAAAAACTCAGAACTTGTAGGCAAAAGTCATCTAAACATTGGAAGCTTAACAATCGAGGTGAAGTGTTAAAAGGCAGAGTAAGCACGTTGCTGAATTTTCAGCCTAATAACTTAACTAAATTACCACATTCTTGAAGAAACATTGTGTAACTTTCAGAAAATTCATCTGTCACAAATAATTGGAAAGTCTTCGAGATATTTATGCCATGGCACTATAACTTGTTTCGTCTTCATGTATGTTGTAGGAAGCTTTTTAACCAAAGGGATATCTTGAAAGGCTTCTATTATTTGGACTCAAATAGATGGCCACCATCATGCTTAAAAGGTTAATAAAACATTCACAGAGAGCAAATGGGCAATGGGGTTACTAAAACAGTTTTTCTCTCCGTACAAAAGGTTATCAATTTTAAGTTCTAACTGAGGAACGTGACTTCCAAAAATTATCCGCCATCAAGGTTTGAACTGAATTCTCTCAAATGAAGGCTGTGATGTAGTACAGGATACTTCAGATTGTTTTTCATCAAAAACAACCAAAACAACTTTTTCTTTTCTCTTAAAACAAGTGAAAGGGCTTAAGACAAACAGCCAGAAGCTATTAAAAAAAATTACTTCCTGAAAACGACATTGGCACCTCATTAGTACAAAATCCTTATTAAACAAGAGAAAACTTTTCTCCATCAGTACAACAACAACAACAACAATAAAAAGAATGATAATAATAATAATAATAATAATAAAGCTTAATAAGACTCTAGACTAAACTCAAGCTTAAAACACAAGATAAGATAGGAGTCTTACTAGGGAAAAAAAAAAAAAAAAAAAAAAAAAATCGAGTGTTGTTATTAAGAGTACAACTTACATTGCTTAAACGATGGATGGAGCGCTCCACAAGCAAAGAAACGGCAACAAAGATTGTCAAGACAGTAGCAACAGACCACGTTGGTGTCAAGGCCAAAGATCTCGTTTCCTTTGAATTTTCCTCCATTTTCTATACCACGAACAACCTCCTAAAAAGACCCTTAAATTACCTTCCTCTTCTCTCAACCCAATCCCAGAAAAAATAAAACGGAAAAAAGAAGAAAAAAAAAAACTTGTCCTCAATTACATACCAAAATCAGAAGCACATTAAAACTATTCAAACCCCATTATGAACAGACCATCCTTAGCTACTGATAGGGAAGATACAAATTATGGGCAATTGGGTATCCTTACATTTCTATAACCTAATCACAAATGTGAACACAAAACAGGAATAATAAGAATAAAACAAAAATGGGTTTGTAGAAAAGTCTCCAGTATTCCCAAATCTTTCTCCTGAGAATAGAAAAACAAAACTAGAGTACCTTTCTTTCCTTGGATAGTACTAGTACAAAAAAAAAAAAATAATAAATAAAAACCTTAACTCTTGTATGCAAGAAAAAGCTAGAGTTGGTCTGGAAAAAGGCAATCTTTATTTCCCAACAGAGCCCACACACTGACAAAGTTGTTGCCTCTGAGTAAATACACCAAAATATGAACTAGCTTTCCCACTGCATTTGTTCAAACCAAATTATGGGTAACAAGTTGTTATGTTACAATAAAATGGCAAATTCTCTCTCTCTCTCTCTCTCTCTCTCTCTCTCTCTCTCTCTCTATCTATCTACCTGTAGAGCCTTCTGTTTTTCAGCCTCTTTTTTCTCTCTCTCTCCAAAAAGCTGACCTATACAACTCTCTGGCCACTGGGATTTTTGGCAGTACAAAGCAAAGGTGCAAATTTGTCCTTCTGAGACACTTGAGAAATTCCTGTTCACAAGAAAACCCTGATGAAACTTTGGATCAAGAAGCAATGTACACACATCTCTTGTTTGTTTGTATGTGTATATATAGAAGTTTTATTAAGGTCGTTTCTGGAGACAGAAGAAGAGGGAAGAAAAAAAAAGTTATAAAAGAAGAGTAGTGATGGTTCTAGGAATTTAGAGGAATTTATTTGCTCATTTTTATGAAGAAGAAAATTTTTTTACAAAAAAGAAATATGACAGTTTATAATTATATAATTGGAGCATTGACCTTCACCAGGAGAGATCTCAATCTCAGTCTGTCACTCTCTCTCTCTGTTTTTATTTTTGGCCTTTATTAATTACCTTTTTTTTTTTAGAATATTTCCATGTGTATGTGGTAGCGAAGATTACGGTGGTTTAATTATTTGAAGGGACTCTAATACAATTATTTCTGCTTGAAGGACTGGGAGAAAAAATAGACATGTTTGAAAGATGAGCCTTACTTCTGTGTGTGTGTTTTTTTTTTTTTTAAGGAATTTTACTTCTGTTATTTTTTGAATGTTTCATATAATTTTTGTTGAATAATGTTTGATGTAATTAAAACCACTTCAAATCCGTTGGTTTAAAATTATATTCTATTAGTTATATATGAGCTTATTAACAATTTATCAAATAAAAAGGAAAATCCTTTAATGAGATAAGAAGAAATCGTATGAGTAGACAACTTTTCATCAAATTCCATTAACTGTTATAGTTAATGTGATGTGGCGGTTAATGTCTTAAAGTTTTTTTTTTTTTTTTTTTCTTGTTTTTTTTAGTTTTTTTTTATAATTTGTCTCATCAATAGTCTTAATTTTTTAGCGTTAAATTTAATTAAAATTACATTAAATAAAAAAATATGTAAAATAGACAAATTTTAATATAAATCTGACGTTAAAAAATAAAAAACTATTATAAATCTATTTTTACAGGGATTATTAGAATAATTCTTTTTTATGGGGACTATCAATATTTTTACACGTCTTTTTATTATTTTCTAATTGATAGAGAATTCTGTTTTTTTTCATAACTCAAGTTCATATAATATTTTTTCTTATAAAAATTTAAATTAAAATTTTTTTCTCCACAATATTTTTCTCTTATAAACACAGCTCAAATTCTTCACTTAAATTATGAAATAAACATTCTCTCCGTCCTAAACCCCTTACCACTCTTTTCTTTAAAAAAAAAAAAAAAAAAAAAAAAAAAAAAAAAACGTGCAATTGTAATTTTTATTTTTATTCAACTTCCTTAACTAGAAGAGTTACTTTTGTAGTTTCTTTTATACAACTTCCTTAACTAGAAGAGTAGCTCTTGTAGTTTCTTTGTACTTATTTGTTTTAAATTATTTTGCTTGTACTTATTTTGTAAAAGATGTTTAGGATTGTGTTATTCATTGACTTTTGCATTAACATTGTACTTATACTTTGTTAAAATAAATTAAAATTAATCTAATAAAAGTTATGTAAAACCACATAAAATAGAAAGAAAACTAATCATACATATATACATGTAAAAATCATTTTCAATTTTTCATATTTAATATATCTAAGTTCAGTTTAATTTTAATAAATTCTGAAATGCAATTGAACGGAGGAGGTAACAAGTGAAACTTCTTTAACAACATAATTTTGCATTATATCCCAACAACCTGCTCAATTTTTAAATACAAAGATAAAGACATGCACATGTGCATGTGAATCTTTCAATTCCTCACATTGTAATTACAACAATTTTGATGAAGACTTTGAATGATACACATATTAGTCACTTGACCTTCAACATCCACAATTATAGGGGAGGAAAAAAAAAAAAAAAGGATAAGTGATCAAAGAACTTCGTATCATTATTTGTTATTGTGGGGGAGAAAATAATTCATTATTAAATGTCTATGTATGGCATGTAATATATCAAGGAAAGAAAATGATGCCATTGAAATAATTTTAATGAAAGTAAGAACAAAAGCGCGTTCAGGGCCTAATTAGAGCATAATACAAAAATTAATAAGATCAAATACATGAAAAAACTGATGCATGGGCCATGGCACATAATCAGATCGCATTAAGAAGAATGGCACATTAAGCATAAGGACGATCTCGATTAGCAAAAGAAAGCAAAAGGACAATCTCATTTAGTGAAAACACATGAGATCCTGTGAATCAACTATTAGAATTAGAAATAACCTGGATTTATAAATAGTAGATTTTCCTTTGAATTTTCCTAAATTGTTACTTTTATGACTTGAGCGCTGCCGAGTCTTGGGAGAAATCCATATTTCCCTCGTTTTCGTAGAGCTTTAGACAATATCATTGATCAAAATATAGTTAACGGGATTACATATAGCAAATTTGAACCCCAAGAAGTGCAATATAATTATGTTTATCTCTCGCTATATTTTTCTTATTTAAAAATGCAATAATAAAAAGAATATGTTACGGTCCACAAAAAGATTAGCGGCGAAATCATTGGTATGTTTGAGTTAGGACTTTGGCCCCAAATTGTTGAAATATATAAATGCTTCAAACTTTATAAGTGATCCTAAAGTTGTTCTAATGCCAAAAGCTACTTTTGGTTAGAAAAAATTCACACATGCGTCATGTAACTGTTAAAATAAGCGCACTATAGATAATGTAATAAATAGAATAATAGAATCTCATATATCAAACCGTCAAGACAAAAAAAGAGAAAAAAAAAAAAGGTGAGATCAAAATCCTTTATTTATTAACGATTAGATATCACATTATTTTTTGTCTTTCTCTCTCAAACGACAATAAAGCAAAGGTGTGCAGTATTTGACCAAAGCTCCGGCGCTACCTCTGGGCACTTCGTCGGGCTTTCGACTGTGGAAGTTGGTCATCAGACTCGTTTCGACATCGACTTCCCCGTGGCAGTGGTTGTGTGTGGAGCGACACAATCGTTTGAGCATATCTAACATGCTTTGGAGATTAGTTGCCATTTGTTTAGATTGTTGTTTCTAGTGTGGTCATCTGGCTAGTGGCTACACTCTCTTGGGATTTTTGTCCGCGTGGTGGTGAGCTTCTCATGGACATGGTGGTTCCATGTCATGCCCGTGGCTAGAGTGCTTATCATGGTACAGTTTAATGATATTCCTCTACCTTATCGTGTGCCTCTCGAAGTCCTTCACCTTCCTAGTAGTGTTATTATTGACTACCTCCTCACTAAAGTCAGTTGACGGTAGGTACCCGGGGCCTATTTTTTAGTTTTATAGTTTTATTTGTGGTGTGTCTTGTTTATTTTAATAATGGCATTTTCACTCCGCTTGTTAGGTTTGGTTATGGTGTCTACTATTGTTATGTGTATGTTAGACTTGTATCTTAGCAATGTTTGGTATAGCTTTAGCACTATGAAGATCTTCCCCTCCATTGCTTAAAAGTTTCAATTGACCTGAGTGATTTTGTGAAAAGGAGCCTTATGTGTGCTCGAACTTTAGTGT
The DNA here is from genome assembly GCA_012066045.3 of Morus alba. Taxonomy (NCBI): domain Eukaryota; kingdom Viridiplantae; phylum Streptophyta; class Magnoliopsida; order Rosales; family Moraceae; genus Morus; species Morus alba. Next base: position 9,794,980 of record CP050232.2, on the reverse strand, counting down.
GCCGAAGTATCTCCCGTGTGTGTCCATTAAATTGGCGTCTTAACAGTGTTTAGTGTAGTTTTAGCACTATGTAAATATGCCCCTTTATCGATTGGAAGCTTCCATTGATCGGAGCGGTTGTTTTAAAAGAGTTTTATGTGTGCTTGACTTTAATGTGCCAAACTCTCCAATTTTTGGGTATCAGGCGTACATCATTCTCTTCGTTGGGTCATTAGCATTTGATCATGACTTTTATAACTTAGTTTAATTTAAATGCAATCAAAAATCCTTTATTTATTATTATTAACTCAACAACTCAAGTAGACATTTTTTTTTGTTGTTGTGAAAATTGGATATTTTTCGTCAATATGTAGCTTTTAACTTTTTAACATGCAGAAGAAAAATGTAGGTCTTAAACTAACAAAAAGGCCAACTTAAAAGTTTACACTGTTTATAAAATCTAAAGTAAAATCTTTTTTGGTAGAAAAAATCTAAAATAAATTGCATCATTGCATTTCAGACTATTCGTTTTTTCATAATAAATATTATGTTTTCAATTTTGATAAATTGCACTCTTAAGTTTAAAATTAATAGCAATCGAGGTACGCTAATGTACGTTATCAAATTAATAGTATAAGATATGAAATTTATACATAAAAGATAAAAATTGTCATTTTTTCAATCTATTTAGTATAAATTATGTATTTCAAACTATTAATTTGATAACATCATCAGTTATTAGAGCTGATTTTAAAGTTAAAGGTATATTTTACTAAAAATTGAAACTTTAAGGTGTTAGGAACCCCAAAATCTTAGGGCTTACTCGGTTACATTTTTAAGTTATGATGATTTGAGTGTAAATTTTGAGTTGAATTTGAGTTATAATTTGAGTTGAAGTTGTAACTTGAGTTTGTGTTTAGATGCGCACATTTGAGTTATGATTTGAATTAAGACTCTATTTGAGTTTGTGTTTAAGTGGGTAAAAAATTGAATTTATATTTAGATAGTATTTTAATAAAAACTCAATGGTGATGAAAAATTTTAATATGGTATATGGGTGAAATTTTATTCGTCTTTTCATTGTGAACGCATAGAAAAAAAATCATCTCAATAGGAATTAAAATGAAAAAATTATGACGTTTTTAAGAATAAAAAAATATTGTTCATTAACTTAAATTTGAGTTTAAAAACTTTAGTTGAATGGAAAATTTGAATTCAAATTGTAGTCTTAAATTCAAGTTCAAACTCAATTTTTACAAACGAATAAAAACTTAAATAAAATTAAAATTTGACGTCAAATTTTTTTTTTTTTTAGTTTTATTCTAAAAAAAAGCCCTTAACTTCATTAATGAGATTGAAAATGACAGAATATAATGGGCACTCTCAAGAACTTCCAACCTTAAGGTAGGGCACAGCATTAAGACACTTTTTATAAATTTATGCCTCATTCATTTTATTAATTTGAGTTTTTAATTTTAAATTTTTATAGTAAAAAATTTTTAAAAAATATCACATTTAAATTTTTTTATTATAGTAAAATTTTTTTAAAAAATATTATATCTCAATTTAAATTAAAAACTCAAATCTGTAAAATATACGAGGATTTCGTCGTTCCCTCTTTTAACCACTTAACCTCCTATTTTTTATACTACTATAAGAATACTAGCCACTAACTAGTTATCAGGTCTCTAACATTATTGCTGCCCCAAAGACATACCTTGCCCTCAAGGTGTCAAGTAACTGATGCTGAATGTGGCCATTTTCGTCCCATTTCGATGCACCCGGATCTGGAACGTCGAAGGAAACAACCAATCTAGGAGAGCCAAATGTAGCAGTGACCAATTTAAGTGTGATAAGAGCCAAGGGGATTCTATGGTGACGAGCTTGGAGCGACGAAACCAAGAGTATCGAACCCAAAAATGTTGGGTGGAGAGAAAAAACCGGAAATTTCAGCCATGCCATTGGCAAAATTCTAAACTCCAACTCCAAGCAAGCCAATTTCGCCATAACCAGTCCGAATCACACTGATAGTTGTTGATCCAACTCCAATATTGCCGTAATTTTTGCCAGAAATCTACGACGCAGTCCCCAATCACGATGGGCTCCAAGTTCCAGCCCCTAAATCGCCAACATTCGCCCCAAAAGCATCGGGATCCAAGACAAAACCACAGTCTCGCAGGACCAGCCCCAATTGCACTGATAGTTGTAGACCCAGCTTCAACCTCAACGGAATTCTCTGACCCAGACTCAAAAACATGGTAATACTAAAACCCAGACGTAGGAGTTATTTTTGTGGAGTGTAATTTGAGTGTAATTTTTAAGTTGAATTTATGTTATAATTTGAGTTAAAGTTAGAATTTAAAAAAGTTAAATAAAATTAAATAAAATTAAAATTTAAAAAAACGTGAATTTAAATAAAATTAAAATTTGAGTTATATTTTTTAAAATTTTTTAGATAAAAGAACATGCCTTAAATCTCGCTGGAATTAGCCTCAATGTTGCAGAATTCTCGAGACCAGCCCTAAATGTGAAAAATATATCTCTAATCTTGTTAGAATCGCGAAGCACAATCCTCATCACACCAGACTAGAATCACAATTGATACGAGAATTTGTAACATGATTTAAATTATAATTCATAATTTATTATAATATTTTTTTTACATAAAATATATACATAAATTAAGAATAATTTTAAATAATTATTTTAAATTTATAAATTAAATGTCCATAAAATCTAGCTTTAATGGCGTTGGAACTGACCTTAATGTATGTCAGAAATATGGGGGTCATTACAAGCTTCTTTTATTTCACTGATTTGAGTTTAAAATTTAAATTTTAAGATAATAAAAAATTTTAAAAACAATCACATTTAATTTTTTTTATTACAGTAAAAAATTTTTATATAAAATTACATTTTAACTCAAAATTAAAATTAAAATTAATGAATTAAAAAAGCTCTTAATATTAACGATGATATCAGAGTTATTTAAAAAATGAATACTTTAGGGTATAATAGTGCAATTTCCGTTAAAATTTAAGGTTGTTATCTGTTATATTTTGAAATTTTGTGGCCCAAAAGTAAAGATAGGACGATGGTTCCAATACATAAGTACAAGAATCCAAAAATTGTAACGCGGTTGCAAAGTGCATTTGAAATATGCAAAGTGCATTTGAAATATGCAAAGTGCAAACGTCCAAACATCTTTTTTGTTTGATATGAAAGTTTCGATAGAAAAAGGAAAGAGAAGCAAAAGTCTAATCAGTCCTTAAACAAAACACTTTTTCTTTTTCGGACAAAAAATCCAATGAAGAAGACAGCTGGAACCGGGGGTTATGTACTTTAAAAACAACGAAAAAAGTTCCATGTGCCTTCCATTAAGGAGAGATTCATGCCATCTTAATTCAACGTGTTACGTATATACTCTGCTAATTAAAAAAAAAAAAAATGAAAATCTTACTTTTGGACCCACAAAAAGGTGCCACTTTCAAAGATGAAATGAAATAACAAAAAAGCTTCAACACACCAGAATGATGAAAATGATGAAAACTAATGGCCATGCGTTTGCTTTGGTCAATTCCCTCATTTTGCCTTTTTTTTTTTTTTTTTTTTTTTAGAATAATAATTATTATTATTACTAGGCTTGGGGATATGGCCCAGTAACTTATTATATATTAAAATTACCCTCGCTACATGACAAGAATTTGATTTCGCTTTGTGGACTTCTCCAACTTTCCTAAAAATGTAGTAAGATTATTAGATTATTCTCTCTTTCTTTTTTGTTTGTTGGAAATCTCAAACTTTGTAAAAATTTTAAAAAAAAAATGTACTCATTTTAATGTAAGCTTGAGATTCTAAATAATTTTAATGCATGCCTGCGAGAAAGATATGAAATGGGTGGATAAAATATTCAAAATTGTTTTGTAACTTACTCATGGAAAGGTGAAAAAAAAAAACAAAAAAAAAAAGAGAGAAGATATTGATGATACTCATACGTATTAAACATGGTACAGAAATGTCGGTTGAAATTACGGATGGAAATAAATATTTCCCTTTGTGTGTAGATAGAGGGTACTTGAATGAAACGAGTAATTTAGCATCACAATTTATAACACGCAAGAGTACAATTGTTTTGTTTTGTTTTGTTTTTTTGTTTTTGTTCTTTTTTTTTTTGCCTTATTTTCCTTTCTAAGCTAAGCAACTTAGAGAGAATGAGCTTTTTTCTTCGTAGGGTAGTATTATATCCTACCTAATGTAAGTTTTTGAAAGTTATATTATCAAAATAAAAAAATATAAAATTTTTTATAGATAGCAGTTGTCGGTCAAAGTTATTATACAAGTCAATCAAAATTACTATGCAAGTCAATCAAATAATAACTGTAAATAGTGTTGAAATTTCTTTTATAAATAGAGCTCTAAGACTCTTCATTTTATATACATTCACAAGATTAATGAGACTATTTCTCCCTGATTTTTCTCTCTAAAATTTATCTTCTTAGTTTTACAATTTTTTTAGTTTAAATAACAAAATTGATATATCCGACGGGTCAAAATAGAATCGTCATCATTTTCTTATCAAAACTCTTATAGTCTATACTATAAATTTCCTCTTTTTAAAAAAAGAAAAAATTATATTATGTGGTCAAAATTTAAGCAATATGGAATCTCTCCTAAAGTCGCAAGTATTTATAATTTCCAGTTGTTTGCTAATGACATCAGTGGTCTCCAAAAAAGGAGGCCCGATTTGCATGCATTATTTAACCAGCTAATCAGCCTCTGGCTCTGCAGATGCTTAGTCGTTTTCCATAACCGAACCATTTTATGATAATTATTATCAAGAAAACACACTAATATTATTAGAGTCTATATCTGCATAGAACAACCTACCCAACTTTTGGGCCAATAACCTTGTTAGAGACCGATGGCTGCACCGGAGGCCCGGCTTCCACAGTCCAGGGGGTCGGCTAATGGCCCATTACAATTGTCTAATTGTAATTGAATCATGCTTACACACTAATTTAAATACCAACTTTTATGTATCAATTAATATGATATATGACATATGTGAGTTTTATTTTTATATTAGTAGTTGTTTAAAATATTATCGTATCAATTAATCAAAGAGATTATATCTATAAATAAAAAATGACAATTCACATCTCACATAGTGTTCTTAGTATCATAGTAATGTTATTAGGTCATTGCAACCAATATTCTAATTGTGATAATTTACCCCTGAACTTTCTAATTTAATACAATATACCGCATTTTATTTAATTTTCCGTTAAATTAGTGATGAAAAGTCAGCGCCTGCCTCATGCAAGGAGGAAGGAAGATCTCATGTGTTTTATGCTATGTTTCGTAGGATGGATAGAAAAGAGGAAGGAAGGAGAAGTGAAATATCTAGGTGAACGAAGTAAAATAATTTTCTCTCGTGTTGTTTAGTAGAAGAGAAAAAAAAGTGAAAAGAAAATATTAAATCTAAGACATTTTACAATAATACCTCAATACAAATAAAAATATGATGAATAGTGAATGTTAAAATTATTATTTTACACCTTATTTGTTTGTCAAACTTTTTCCCTCCTTTTTTTTTTTCCAAAGTTAGAAGGATTAAAAATTAGTGGCTCTCATGGATTTTCATTTTCCTTCCTTTCTCATTTCCTCTATACCAAACAACTTAAAATTCTATTTTTCTCTCTAAAATCTTTCCTCTATTTTCTTTTCTCTCTCTTTTCCACACTACCAAACACACTGTTAATGAGGAGTTAATAAAATAGAGCATATTACTACAACTTAGAAAGTTGAGGGGAAAATTGCCTAAACAAACAGTTTAAGACACAAGTTACCAAAAGGAGAAAAATTTGAGAAGCAACAGTGCTAAAACATTTACTAGTGAACTTGCTTATGTTTCCTTAGAGAGTATGGATCTAAGCTTTTACTCTTTAGTCTTAATTAATATCATCTTGACTAATATAGTTATTTGATTAAAAAGATACCTTAATTCATTGAGCAATTTTAAAAATTATCACTGATGTATCATTATTAGCTCCTATATGTTACTATATGGCTCGCACCTATTTACCTCATCCTATTTTGTTATTTAGAAAAAATTATTAAACTTTTATTGCAGTGAACCATAGTGCATGAAAAAACTGTTGATCCTTTTTTTTTTTTTTTTAACGTACTATTATACTAAATTTTTATTAATATCATTTGTTATTTTTCAATTGATATGTAGTCTTCGGTACCAATTAATGTGACAATTACTTGAAAATTCCTTAATAAATGGAAGATAAGTCACTAGTTATCTCAATTGGTATTAAAAAAGTAAAAAATAAATTTAAACTCTTAGTATTATTCAAATCAATATTCGTGTGATATATATCGGCGAATATGCATAGCAAGATATGCTATGTGAGAAAGAAAGAGAGTCGTATTGAAGTTTTCTTCCTTCCTAATTTCAGGCATTGCTTTGCATGTATTAGCTGTAATAGAGATTTGACCAAATCCAAGTCATAATATAAGAAGACATCGATGACAATTGACAACAACAAAATAACCAAAATTAGTTAGTCGTCAATTTGCCACCATTAATGAATGCTATACCAAGAAAAAAATTCCAATTAGCTGCATGTGAAGTGATAGGGCCAGTGGACCACTTAATCATGCATTTTGCTATGCAAATAATTACGATTGAAAAGGTTGGTGATATATGATTACAAAGATTCAAAACCATATAAAAATGACAAACACTTGAGAATTCCGAAAAACACAGAAATAATACCCCAAAAAATACTTTGAACGAAACATGGAGCTGGTTTATTGAGGAAAAATTAATCGGCGCGTTGTTTTTTGAGTTCTTTGAGTGCCACCAGGCTGGTTTAACTTGGAGTCGCGGATTCAAACTTGCCGTGTCATAGAGTAGATTAAACGAGCTGGTTCAACTATACTTGAACCAGAAACACAAGCCTCTCAAGGTGAAGTGTCTGTTGTCTAAAATAAAATTCATCATTCGCTGGTTTGTTTCAATTTGTAGAAGTTATAAGTCCGTCTGGTAAGTGATAATTTAGTAAACAGGCCTACGGCTTTCATCCATGTTAATCCGTGTGTTTTTTGGTCTCTCCAATTACAGGCCAAAGCATGGATGTAAACCAAAAAGAAGACACACCAGTGATAGCGTATTTGTGAAGTAACTTTTGGTCCCAAATATTTTTTTTAAAAAAAAGGAAAAACTAGTCAATGAGTAGGATAAGAGGATCTACATGTGAAAATGGCGACGGCTAAGACGTTCAATATTCTACCCCACAATGCTTTTTTTTGGTAAAATTTTTGTTTCACACCATTGCTCTTGTACAAATGACAATCTCTGTCCATCTGTGATTATGATAATCTGTCTTCTCATTTTACCTTCCTTCTCAAGATTATGGATTTGTTAATTAACTTGTACAAATTATGAAGAGCGAAATTCCAAACCACATGCATATAGCAACTTTTAGTGTGTATAGTTTAAACGGAATATATATAGACACACACACACATATACGTATATAGAGCCATTAAAAGAAGCACAACTCACTCCTGTTGCGACCTTATCTCATATTCCACATTGAAACAATTACTCTCGTAAAAATCAACCACATTAAGTTCGCTCTTTGTCTGACTGTCTGAAAGAGGACACTAAAACAAAATTTTAGATAATAACATTACTGGGCACCAAGTAAAAGACCTACTATGCTTAACTACAAAAAGTGACGGCTTTTTCTAATTCAACAAAATGGTAAAGAGTCAATTACCGAAAGTTGCTTCAACCAAAAAAAAAAAAACCGGAAGTTGCTCATCTAACTTGCTGAGTGGCTCAAAGTTACTCATTTGTCTCGTCCTCACTGGTCAGAAGCTGTTCATCTGTTTCACCCTTTGATTTGGTTTCATTCTCAGGGACGCTCATTTGCTGTTGGGACGAAGTCGGAAGCTGCTCAGCTGTTTCACCTTTTAAGTCTGTCTCACTAAATAGATCCTTCTGAACAGGAACAGTCATTTGTTGTTGGGATGAAATGACATTTGCGATGGCTTTAAAGGCTGTGGATGCCTTATCGCTACCTTCAGCTGCGTCGTCATCTTTACCACTAGCATCAGGTTCCGTTGATGACTCATCTTCTTGCTTAGGAGGGGGCACAAAAAATGGTATCTTACCCCTCTGCCAGTCGTGAAGGACCATCTTTGCAGCGGTCGTCAAGTCGGGTTCACCACCCTAGAGGGAGCCAATTCAAAATTTCCATTAAGCTTTCCAAACCAAAAAAAATAAGGGATAATTCAGTAGGTTGCGACCACTCATCTCGAACACAGGCAAAATTGGGCCAAAATATAGTAAATTACCAAAAACCATATTGCATGTTTATCCAGCAGTCACAAAGGGAATAAAATATATAATATATTATATATGCAACTCTTTAATCCATATTAGCCCCCTGAAAGAAAAAGGAAGCTCTAGATTTTATGTCAACAAGAAACTCTTGCAGGGTTTAGTTTTACAATGGCTCCTTAAGGAATATGCAAAATGCATGGCACAGAGTCCAACACGGTTGAACAGGTAAGAAACTGGTAAACAATTACAACAAGGCATGAATTTATTGAGGAAGAAAAAAAACAAATTACTCTCGATCCCACCGTCTAATTCACTTAAGTTCCCTATTTTCACTCTTTATAAATTTCTCTCCTTCCCAAATTGGATAACATCATTGAACTATACATTCAGACTGAACAATAGCTTTGAAATGAAAAATAAAAAGAAAGAAGTCAGGCCAAATGGAATTCATTTGGGAGTAAATTTATGGATAGATCCCTGTAATTACCAGTAAAACACTAAAACATAAAGAATTACCCTTAAAAGCTTGCCCGTCAGTTTGCACAGTTGAACTAGAAAGTCATTCTCATCCTCCCTGAAAATAAAATAATGGATGAAACGGTTATATGTAACTCTTCATACTGGAATTTTCCGTGAAGATAAAAAAGGTCCTTACAGCGTTGGAGGACAATGAAAAAAAAAAAGAAAATACAACAATACAAAACTAATGCGATCTTGATGAACACACTAACATAGTATAAAATAGACAGAAGATAGATCTATGCTGCAGCCTTTCATTCACGACAATGTCCAACTGATAAACATAATTACATAAGTATCACCTCAACCATTAAAATCAAGCCAGAAAAAGAGAAAAAGTCAATTTCATTGACAAACTCATCATAGGTCAATCGGACCTATAAACAAATAAATATCACCTCAAGTATTAGCAAGCATAAAAAAACAGAAAGAAACAATTTTCTGGCATAGATCTAACCATAGGAATATCAACTTCTTGTTTGAGAAAAGTGGATCTTAAAAACCAGGCTGAGGCTGAACAATCTGGACACAAGTCTATGACACCAGCATAATCTTTAAATTCAGCGGACATAAAAGTATTAAAACCCCATCACAGAGAAAAGGTAACACACCAATCTTTTATCTTGTATGCTCTTTCCAAATGCTCCCTCTTAACTCGTTTCAAAACTTCTCCTATGTGTTCTGCAGCATCTTCCAAGTTTGTCACGCGCACCTGTCAAAAGTACTAGAATTATTTCCCCCATGAATATCAAATGAAATTTGCATAACGCACGTAGACTTAGTTTGGTAGTGTTGTAGATTTTGAAAAAATTGCTTTAAACTGTGTTGAAGGAAGAAGTAGCTGTTACAAAAAGAAGCTAAGTGTTTGGTAAGCTATAATATAGTAACTGTACCGGTTCTAAAATCAATGTAATAACGTTTGGAAAATTATGAGGTTGAATTGCTGTAAATAGTTAAAAATTACGACTGTATTATATTATACTATAATATAATATATATATAATTACAATATATATTTATTATTATATTTAATATAATACAAAAAACTATTATTATATAATATGTTATATAATTATGATATAGAATATAATAATATTATTAAAATAATAACTGAAATAATTAAAAATAATAATTATATTATATTACGTTATACTATAATATAATATATATAATTACAATATAATGTATATTTATTATTATATTCAAAATAATACAATAAAATTATTATTAAATGACATATTATATAATTATGATATAGAATATAATAATATTATTAAAATGGTTAATATAATTACAATATTATAAAACATATTATAATATTACATAACAAATACTAATATTTCAGTTATAATATAATTAAAAATTACAACTATATTATATTATAATATATTATATTATGTAATCATTATTATATTATATTATATGATATTAATATTAGAATTATAAGATTATATTAATATTTAATTATATTAAATATTATAATAAATATAATTATATCAATATAATAAAATGTAATGTAATAATATCATTGTAATAATATTAATATAATAAATATAATTATATCAATACAATATAATATTATTATAAAATAATAATTATAATATCATATTATTAAAATAATTATAATATTATTATAATATCATATTATATGATAAAATAATAATATTAGAGTTATTATAATTATGATATTATTTGTTACAATATTACTATTATATTATTGTATTATTATATAAAATTATATTATATTATATTACAAGTCTGAATTTTAGATTGGGAAGATTATAAATTTTAAATATCATTAGTGATATTATGGGTATTATGAAAGTTTCATTAATTGTACTATACTGATTCCTACACAATCTAAAAGCTGAAGTTGTCTTTAGACTGCTTCTGATTTTGGCTGTAGATTCTTAAAAAATTCTTCAAAAAACACTTTTGAGGAGATATACCAAACACTAAAATCAACTTTTGCTACAAGCAGAAGCTGATTTTGGAAGCGAAAAACAATACCAAACTAAGCCATAGAAAATAAGCAGACAAAAAATAAAGTAATAAGCATGCTTGTCGACAATTTCTTTCACCTAATGTATCCAAAACAGCAGCCTCAAAATAATGTATCCAAAATAGCAGCCTCAGAAAAAAGAGAATTGACAAGATAAAACAACAAATAACTCCAAAAGCTAGATGAAGGAGCATAATCATGAAATTTATTTTTCATCTAATTGAGAGCCTTTATAGGTTGAACAATTACGAAGAATCTAAGAAGGGCACATGTCCATAAAGGTAGAATGACAAGGATACTCATCCTAGGAAGAAGGAAAATAAATTCTTCAAACTGGAGTAACTAATCAGAAAACAAATGGAAAGGTAAACAAACAATTAAATATCTACAATAATAAATGACAAAAAAATAACAATAATTCATAATAACAATAACTATAATGGAAATAAAAATAACACAGAAATATTAATGTTCCAAAATCCAAAAGCATAAAACATTTCAATAACAAATTGCACACGCAAACCGAATGAAGAAAAAAGATAGATCTGCCACCAAAGTCAGAAAAATTAACGACAACATACCACTCCCTTCAGCACAATATCAGTTTCAGAGTCCCTGTTTTGATAAACAACTCCAGGACAGTCAATCAAGAAAATCCTCTTTGTAAGTGTGATATACTGCCACACTCTAGTCTCCCCTGGTATAGGAGCAACCTTGCAAACCTGTAGAGAAAGAAACGCATACATGCATTAGCTATATCATGCACCAAACTAGCTAGAAGTATGATCATGCCGCCATCATTTTCCCAAAACTTAATAACTAAACTCATCCACAAAGTTCAACATCTGAAAGAGATATCATATACTCTTTCAAGCATGACTAGTTATAAGCACGCCCCATCAGAGCATTGCAAAGTCAAGTCCAAAGTAGTCCTAAATCATTGCACAGTCAGACGATTTAGTATGGTGAAACATTACCACATCCTTATTTGCAAGGAAGAGATAAAACCAATCATAAAAGATGAGTAACAACTGGAAGATTCGTGAAAAGATTTTAAAGTCCATAGTCACTGCATTATGATTCCAATCATTTCTTATTAGGACTATTACGTGATCGGATTCCATGTAAATGATATAAAATGGATCTCAAATTATGTAAAAGCATAACTAGATAAACTAAAATAGTGCATGTCTAAACACCATAAAAATGAAAAGAGATTAAGTACATTACATTTTTGGTTCGCAATGTATTAATAACTGATGACTTCCCGACATTGGGATATCCAACAAATCCGACAGAAATTGCTTGCTTGTCGCTCTTTAAGCGGGCAAATTGCCTCAAAACCGAAAGAAGAGAACCCTAAGTGCACCAACACAGACAGAAGGAGATAATCAACAAACCAAATATCAACTATAAACTCAATATGAATTTATGATGTTAACTTAAGCCACAATGCAACATAATAAATGCACGGCCACAACGCTACATAATAGATGCACTTTCAAAAGGAGTAGCATACTAAATTCTAAAGCTACCTTGCCAAATGACTTGTTGATGCTAGCATGGAAAGCAAGAGTAGGATATTCTTTGGATAGTACCCTCAGCCATCCTTTTGTTGCCCATGCAGGAACTAAATCACACTGAGGACACCAAGTGTTAATATTTTCAAGCTGTAGAAGAATTTGACAGAAACAAAGGAGGACTAATCCTCAAAATCTTATTGCCCTCCACAACACGAGAAGTGTAACAGACCTTGTTTAACAAAAGAATCATATTTTTATGCTTGCAGTGCTCTTTCAAATGCTTCTCCAAGTGGTAACATCTTGTACCTTGGGGGTCTCTTGCATCCAAAACCTATAAAAGAAAATTCGAGAGGAGAAGACAATCAAGAAGTAACTTTCAATGACGTGTATCAGCAATATCTTGACATGAACAAGATTGTTAAGCAAGCATATAGATGAAACAATAAATACGCACACAGACAAATATATTGTGTAATGTAACATGCGTGTGTCTGAGTATCTCGTGTAAACTACATAAGAATTGTTTCTTGTTAACAACTCTTCAGCATCCCCGCAAAAAAAAAAAAAAAAAAAAAAAAGGTACTTTACAGTGTGTTGGTTGATGGAGCAAGATCATAGAATTATCTGTTCCCATTTTACGAGAGAATTGACAAGGAAGCTAATCATAGTCATGAAATTCCCAAATATTCATTCCATTCAAGAAAATTGAATTGAAACCAAGTTAATCGAACTGACTTGCAGGATAATTGTGTGGAGTACTGACCTGGACAACAACATCGGAAGAGTCTATTACTTTGTAAAGCTCACCCCAAATACGTTTACTTTGACCCTTCTCGAACATTGTATGCCGAACCAGGTCTCTGAATCCATCCTCTTCATTTCCTTCTGCAGATGGATCAGCAGCATACTTCTGCTCGAATGCATCTACAGATTACCAAAATGGTTTTGTGGGACACTTCTAACAAAGGGTTTGATTTTTTAAGGCGTATACATTCAAGTTTCCCAAACATATCCATCCATGCAAGCAATAGGCTAAATATTATATTGGATAAACTCCCTGGAAATGCGAAGAGTAAAAAGTACGCTATGAAAATAATTACCCTGGGAACCACCAGCTTTCTTAACCAAAGAATCATAATCTGCTGCCAAGAGCTTTGGACGCTTCCTCTTTGTCTTGGGTCCAAAAGCATCCTCAAAGGGCTCTCTGTCAAGGAGATGAACTCTGGCTTGCTTCACATTTATTAAGAGCACAGTTTAGTATGATACAACATAAGAATAAGAATGTCACCACTGAAAATACATTGTAACTAATATTTGAGCTCATAACGCCATTGGTGAATTCATATTACCTTCTGGTGATCATTCAAGAGGGACAAAGGCAGTTTCCTCTCCCTCAAAATAACATTGTAGTTATTTGACATTCGGCTTTGCAGCTCTTCACGGAAAAATTCGAGTTCCTTTTGGTTCACAACCCGAGTATTACCTACAAACTCAGCCCACCAAAAATCCCATTGACTTAACTCAAACAAAAGCCCTAATACTATGAATAATTATCTTCCTAACCAAAAAGGTTCCACAATTCCTCAATTTTTCTCTTGTTCATTAACACCATCTCTTCTACAACATCATAATCGAAAGGAAATGCACATAATCGCAACTTAATCAGCTCTTCAACAGTCTAAACCAAGTACTTCTAGAAGTAACCAAACAGTACTCATTTTTAAGCTCTATTACCACTGATAAGTCAACATCATAATCAATCTATACAGACATATATATATATATATTATGTACGTATATATTGTTCGTACCGAACCAGCGGCGATCGGGTTGGATTCGCGTGTCCGGTAACTCCTTGGACTGAAACTCGTTGGACAAAATCTTGCCTTTACTGTCACGCTTAGGCCTCGTCTTGTACATCTTGAGCCGGCGAACCGTGGCGGCGCTGCGAGAATCATTTTTCTTCGAATCCGAGCGGTTCGCGTCCAAAGAGTGCTTCGGCTTCCCGGAGATGTTCACCTTCTTCTCTTTCTTCTTCGTCATCTTTGCAAGCTCAAAGATACTATCTCGCAACTTGTTTGGTTGCAGAGAAAGTGCAGGAAAATAACTCGAGAAATCTCACGGCGTCGGCGTGGGAGAGTTGCGCAGAGTCGGTGGATGGGGACCGAGGCGGCGGCGCGAGGGCGAAAAAGAAAGAAGAAAGGAAGAGAGAAATGCTTTCTTTATCATAGGATTAGGAAGGATAAGTGTGGGAATTTTACAAGTTGTGTGAGGATACTTTGGGTATCACGAGGATTTTATTAAATTCATTTTTAATTTAGATTAATTACACAAATTTCTTCTTAATTATACTATTCATAACACTTTATTCATTATTTTTAAAAGGTAATATATGTTCTCTCTTAATAATTTTTTTTTTTTTAAAAACCTTTTCATTAGAGCTTTAATTAAAATTAACATTTAATTAATTATTTTGAAGACATTTTAATAAACTAATTTAAATATTCAAAAAAACTTCATAAATTTTTTTGTTCTACCAAAAAAATTTAAATTTTTTACTTACATTCAATCGATGTGTCAAAATTAAAAGTTTAAATTTTAATTAATTTTTAATTTAAACTAAATTTTAAACCATAAAGTTATTAAATTACCTCAAAATAATAAACTACACGTCAATATCCCTTAAAAAAACCATATGAAGTGGGATCTTTTATTAACATTTTATTGTTTAAGAAAAACAGATGTTACATATCAAAGATTGAAAGCCAGAATGTTATAAGGGGTATAGTTCATTAGGAGTTTTTGTAATTAATCATTTTAGTTTTTTTAAACATAAAATTGTCTCTCAAGAAAAAAAAACATTGTTTGGAGGTTCATTAACAGAAAAAAAAAATGTTTTTTTGCATGGATACCCCATCAACTTCACAAATTTGATAAATTGGTCTTTTAACTTTTTTCTTAGCAATTCACCCTTTAAACTTTAAAATTTGTTGCATTATTGGTCAAATGAAAAATGAAGTTAAAAATTTAGATGATATATTCCACATGAGTGTTTAATAAGTATAATTTTGGTCTTTTTGCAACGAATTAAACCCTTCATACACATCATGAATGAAAATTTTTTTTTTTGAAATTAGGGGATCCCCTATTTTCTCCCAAAACGGTTAACTCTCAATTTCGAAAAAATCTTCACTCGTAATGCGTGTATAAGGATCAATTTGATGCAAACAAATATTCATTACCCTTATTAAATACCCACGTGGAAGATATCGTTTAAATTTTTAAATTCATTTTTAATTTGACTAATATTATAATAAATTTTAAAATTTAAAGAGTGAATTGTCACGAAAAAAAGTTAAAAAACTAAATTGTCAAACTCACAAAATTGAAGGAGTGTGCATGCAAAATAGCCACAAAAAAAAAAAAGGTTTGGAGGTATTCGTTAAAAATCTAAAATGACATAAATGAAATGCTTTATTAACAAAATGACTCTTAAGAAACTTTAAATTGCAAACCTTTCTTCTTTTTTTTTCTTTAAGGAGAAGTTTATGGTAGGGAGGCCGAAATGTTAGTGGTATTTTATTCACAATTATTGCATTAAAATTTGGCGGCTGAAAACATAAAGGAGTGTTGAATTATAATAAGTCCCCTTACATCTAATTTTATTTCTTTAGAAAAAAAACTAATTTTTATCTAAAATAAATCTCAATCATTAATCTGATTAGACTTTTAATCTTAACTTTTGATTTTAAAACATGTCCAAACCCTAAATTAATCCACAAGATTTGATGTGCTTCCCTGTAGCCGCCGGCCACCCTTTAACGAAGCTCCACCCACGCAGGCAACGGACCTCACCTCTTGACAACGAACTTCACCCTCCAACGACACAATCTCCTTCTGCCCCCTCATCGCAGCCATTGCAGACAGATGAAGTTTCCCTGTATCTCGCGGACGGAGTTTCGGCAGAGTAGATTGAGGCAAGGCGTTGAAGCGAAGACAATGACGAGTCAATCAACACCGGTGCTGTGGCAAAGATATGGCAGATTAGTAGGGCGCAAGTGGTCAAAGTTTGCCATGAGTTGCGAGAGTAACATTGAGCGTGTTTAGAATTAATTTTATTTTTATTTTTTATGTTTTTTGAGAAAAAAAATATAAACATTTTTAAAATGATATTTGACGTAATAAAAATAAAAAATAAAAATAAAAATAATTTTTTAATTTAGTATAAAATAAAAGAAAAATAAAAAATAATTTTTAATTATTTTTTATTTTTTGTTTTTATTTTTTTTTTCTCAATCATAGAGAGAAAAAGAGACATTAATAATTTTTTTATATTGAAAATAATTTATTGATAAAACTATTAAACATATTTTTAAAAATAATTTATGTATGAGATTAAAAATATTTTTATTTTTATTTTTATATAAAAAATAAAATTATTTTAGAACGAGTTTCAAATGAACTCAGAAATTCTGGTTGAGATTCGTCGAAATAGTTGCGGTGTTTTAATTGTCATGATGTTTGATCACAGTGATATAGGCGGTGTCGTCATCAAAGATCAAACTGGTGGAGCGTGAGACATGCGCGGCGGTCAGCGGCCACATGTGGGGGAGTCAAGCATGAGGTGTTGGGTTATCTTTTGTAAAATTAGTTATTTTTCCTTTAAAAAAAAAAAAACTTAACTTGTGTTTTCAAATAATTGAAAGTTAAATTAGTTTGATATTCAATTTGTGAAATTAGTTTTGATCTTAGTTTTGATATTTTTTGATAGATTGATATAATTTTAGTCATTGTTTGTTTCGCGGATTCGAGTTTTTAATTCGAATTAAGATATGATATTTTTTAAGAACTTTTAATTGTAACAGAAAAAATTAAATGTGATATTTTTTTAGAGTTTTTAACTGTAAAAACTTAAAACTGAAAACTCGAATCGGTGAAATGAAGGCATTGAAATAAGTTTAATATTATTATTGTTTTGATTTTTTAACTTTTTGAAATTTAACGGTTTTTTTTTTAATATTTTCATTGTATTTAAGCTATAATTTGGTGTTGAATAGACTATGTAGACCCTCGTTAAGATCTAATAGATGGTCACTTACGGGTGAGGAATTTTGACTTATCCTACCATAAGACACACATTTTTCTTTTAATGTAAGAAGTAAAGTTAATAGCTTTTTTTTTTTTTTTTTATTTATAGGGTGATTTAGAGTTTTAGATGAGGGATAGAAAAACAAAAAATAAAGAAAAAGTAAGTAAAATTATATTTAAAAGATAAACAGACAATAGCATATTTTTTAATGTTATTGAAATAAATAATATATTTTTTAAAACAATTGAAATAAATATTATATTTACTGGTAAAATATTCATTAATAAAAGAGTATTTATCAAGAGTAAAAGATAAGTGTTCAGACTCATACACTCTTAAAGGTAAATTTTTTATTTTTTTTAAAAAATTTTTTGTTATTGTTGTTGTGCTATTAGTGAGAAGTTGTTTTGACAAAAAATATTTAGGTGTTTGGTAAATGTTTCTAAAAATTGTTGTGAATACCAAAAGTAAAAATTTAAGTGTTTAGTAAATTATGTATAAAATTACTGTGAAGATGTATAATAGCTAAAATAGTCATATTTTAGAACACATATTTATAATTAGTTTCATTTTTATTTTTTAGATCAATCTTCATAATATTTTTCCACCAAAATACTAAAAAATTATTTTAATTTATTGTTTTAAAATATTACTAAAATATAAATTGTTAAATTTAATATTTATTGTTATTATTTTTAAATATTTTGATAAGCGTAAAAAATATTTGAGTAAATTTAACACAGTATGTTTATTAAATATTTTCAATTTTTAAATGATATTTAAAAAAACATTTTTTAATTTAATATGAAAAATAAAATAAATAAATAAAGAATTAAATTTTATTACTAAAATTATTTAAATGAATTTAAACAGGGATAATAGAATAATTGCACAAAAACAACAAACTTGTATATCAAATTCTGATTTTGAAGTAATTTTTAAAAACTCTTATGATAAAAATGGAATTTATCAAACACTAACATATCGTAGCTTTTTGAGAAAAGTTGAAACAGCCTCTAAAACAATGCTAAACGGGACATCAGAGTTTAGGGGCGAATTTATCAAAAATGAAAGACGAGGGATTAATTATTTAATTTGTCACTTGTTTTCCAGGAAAAAAAAAATTAGAGGCCAAATAACACTAATCCTACAGAGAAAAAAAAATAAAATGATACGGTATCACCTGCGGAGAAAAATGTGTATGGCTCCATTTATTTTATAATTTAAATTTAAAATTTAAGTTTTATTATAATAAAAAAAATTTAAAAATAATTATATTTAATTTTTTTATTTGAATAAAAGATTTTCATCTAAAATTATATGTCGACTTAAATTATAAACTCGAATGAAGAAGAAGTGAACGGACGATAACTGCTCATCTTGCACAAGTCAGTCGTCCATGTTAAAACTCCATTCCACACTCCATTGAAGCACAGATCTGAAAATCAAAACCTCATTTCGTCGAAAGTTACAAGCTTGATCCCATGGATCGTCTTCTCAAAGCCGCGAGAGCCTCTGGTTCTCTCAACCTCTCGAATCGCTCTCTCAGGCAAGTTTTCTCCTCCGCTTCATCTCCGAAAACCGTCCAACATTTCGCCGACCAAAAGATTTACGGTTTTTTGACGCCATTATTTGTGTTTTGAATTTTTTAGAGATGTTCCGAACGAGGTCTATCGGAGCTTAGACGCAGTTGGTGACGACGAGAAATGGTGGGAGGTAATTCGATAAAAATCTTCGCCTTCTCTCTCTCTCTCTCTTTTTTTTTTTGTTTGGTTGGGATGAATTACGAATGTGAATATTCAGAATGTCAGTTCGTATTTAATTTCTTTTGATTTTAGGCTGTGGAGCTACAGAAGCTCATTCTTGCTCATAACGATATTGAAGTTTTGAAAGAAGATTTGAGAAATTTAGCTCAACTTACTGTATTGAATGTCAGCCATAACAAGCTCACGGTGCTTCCATCTGCAATAGGGGAGTAAGTTTTTTTTAAAAAATTTTCTTATAGTTTGATTGCCCTTTATCATGAATTCCTATACTAG
The DNA here is from genome assembly GCA_012066045.3 of Morus alba. NCBI lineage: Eukaryota > Viridiplantae > Streptophyta > Magnoliopsida > Rosales > Moraceae > Morus > Morus alba. The sequence continues at coordinate 9,775,464 of CP050232.2, read as the reverse complement.
AAGATTTTGTTTTCTAATTTCTTGAATTGGATTGTGAATAGGCTTCCCATGCTGAAATCATTGGATGTTTCCTTCAATTCAATTCAACACTTACCCGAGGAAATTGGTTCTGCAACTTCTCTTGTCAAGTACGAACTTCTTTTTATTGTTGCTTTTCCTTTATCTATTTATTCTTTGTTAGTTACTTTGTTTTTATAGAAATAGAAGTAGCTTTACTTTTATCTGATATTTTGTGTTCGATAGACATGGAAACGGCCATGTCTTTTGAAATTTGTAAGCTGTCACTTACCACCCTTGTAAAATGTAGCGCCTTGATTTTGTTATTCCTTGCTATTTGGCATATAGTGAAAACTGGTTGAGATGGGCTATAATATATGTACTTTTTCATTTTTGTTCCAACCAAGTTTATTGCAAAATTACTTCTTTGTCGAATTTAAGAGTAAGTTTATGGTATAAGTTTACGTAGTTAATGTGATGCATTTCATATATGCGATGTTTCCAGATTTGATTGTTCAAATAATCAGCTTAAGAAACTCCCTAGCTCACTTGGAAGATGTACATGTTTATCAGAATTTAAGGTAATTTTTTGGTTTGCGAATATAAATATATGATTGAGCCATGTAATTGGTCTTCCTGCTGTAAGAATGTATGTTTTCTTATTTTGGGTCCTAGTTTAAAGGAGTGATATACTGGTGGAATTAAGTTGGCTAGTTGTATCTTTAGGCTTTGCAATAATAGACGGGCTTGACCTTCACTGTCAGTGACTTTGTGATCTTATAAATCTACTTCTTTCCAATTTCAAAGTTTTCTCTTAGTTTATCTCCACATATGATCTCGAAGAAAAGCTGCCTTTTTGAACTCTTTTTCAGGCATCAAACAATAGTATCACTAGCTTTCCAGAAGATATGGCGAACTGTTCAAAAATGATGAAACTGGATGTAGAGGTAAGTAATATTAGTACCCCTGGCGCCTACTTTGCTGGTTGGCTTGTTTATATATTGAAAAATTATGGCAGTTGTTGTGCTGCAAATAAGTTTCTATCATCTATCCGTGCTAGGGAAACAAGCTAACAATGCTGTCTGAGACTTTGATTGCGTCATGGACTATGCTTATGGAGCTCAATGCATGTAATTGCCCAAAGTTTTACAACTGAGTGATAATTCTTTCTTTATATTTACACTTTCATAATAGTTTTTACGTAACTTGTGCAGCAAAAAATTTGCTCAGCAGTATACCAGATAACATTGGAAGCCTTTCACATCTCATTCGTCTTGACCTCCATCAGAACAGTGAGTTAAATCATAATTGAATTACGTCAATATCCCTATTTTGAGATATTGTGAACCCATTTTTACACTTGTCATTGTTAGTTGCCTAATTCTACAAAGTATGCAGGAATTTCAGCTGTTCCACCATCAATAATGGGGTGTGGTTCTCTTGCGGAGTTTTACATGGGGTAACCACACTTAAACAAGCATATTTTACTTATTGTTTTTCTTTAAAGTTTTGAATCTTTTTATATTGTTGTCCAATTGCACCATCAAATTTTAGGAGCAATGCACTTGCTACTTTACCAGCAGAGATGGGGGCGCTTTCTCATTTAGGGACATTAGATCTTCACTCAAACCAGGTAGCTAAAAGTTAGTATAAATGAACTTTCTATCTAATCTGTAGTGTAAAGGTATTTGGGAGAATAGCTCGTTTATTGACACAAAGGTATTGAGAACTTTACTGTACATGCTTTATTATGTTGAGTGCATATGGATTCCAAGTGAATCCTGGTCAGACATCATTCTTTTCTTCCCCTGTTGTTGTGAGAACAGAATGCATAACAACAAAAAAGAAATGAATCCAAATAATGAAGTGTCAGCAGATTTAATTTGATGACAAACTTTTGATGATAAAACATGATGATGATGGTCAACTTCATTAAGGCACTGTGTAACCTAGATGTGGCTAACTGAATTATAAGTGTCTGCTAAAATATGTGATGCAGTTGAAAGAGTACCCAGTGGAGGCATGCAAATTGCGTCTCTCGGTCTTGGATCTCTCTAACAATTCATTGAGTGGATTGCCCCCAGAACTGGGTAACGTTAGCTTATTCTACTTGTAAGAGATTTAGAACTGCTATACTTTGTGGGAATCATAGTTCTCACATGGCTCACGGCTCAATTTGCTCAAAAAACCTTTGCCTTTTAAGTTGAATTAAATTAAATTAAAAGTTAAGAAACGAGAACTTTATTTTGGTTTGTTTACTACTTTTTGAAAAAATCCATAATTTACTTGTATATTCTGTGATATTATTTCCTTTTGTTCTTTGTCTAGGGAAGATGACTACCCTGCGAAAACTTTTACTTACTGGAAATCCTTTACGAACTCTTCGAAGGTGTGAGGCATTTTCTCGGCCCTTTGTGTGTTTAATGCTTCTGTCAATGAATAATCTTACAGCTGATATTTTCTTTCCAGCTCATTGGTTTCTGGACCCACACAAGCTTTATTGAAGTATCTTCGAAGTAGACTTCCACAAAGTGAAGGTTTGTGCTTCTCATGCGTGAGCATGAGCACGAGCATTTTGCTACACTTGATGCATATCCTAACTCTGTCGGTTTTTCTCTATTCTTATGACAATCCTATATTTCAATCCATTGCCGTGGTTTCCTTTCCTTCCTTCCTCTCAAAAAATCCATTATCATGGTTTCGTGATTTACAAATCTGAATCTAACTTCTGTTTTAAGTAATAAAGTTTGTGATTCTCATGCAGAATCTGAAGCTACAACTACAACAAAAGATGATGTAATAGCGATGGCATCTCGGTTGTCTATCACTTCAAAGGTATAGGTTAGCACAGCATTCTTTTTTCTGAACAAGATGAGCTTATGATATTTGTTTGGTTTCTCGCACAGTTATGCTGTTAACCTTTCCTTTTTTCTCTCTCTCTCTCTCTCTCTCTCCTCTCTCTCTCTCATTAGCACATATGATCTGATTCATCCTCTACATGTGATTTATGAGTAGGATTCACCCTTCTTGTTTTCGTCATTGTTTTTTGGTTGGAGATATGCACCTTTCTTGGGGGTTTTGCTTTCAGGAACTTTCATTGGAACGGTTGGATTTGAGTGATGTCCCAGCAAAAGTATGGGAATCAGGTGAGATCATAAAAGTTGATCTATCAAGGAATTCCATTCAAGAGCTACCAGTTGAACTTTCCTCGTGCACGTCCCTCCAGGTAAATTTATTTGAACTAATTATTGGTGAGCAACAAGATGTAAACAATTAGGAACTAAAGTATATGTTTTATTTATGAGGATTATTTTAGGATTTATTCAATTTTATTTGATGATTATGTAAAATGTTGTGATTATGTGATGGTTATTAATTGTTTAGTACAGAGATTTGCTCTCTATTGTTCTCTATTCTTCCTAAATTTCTCTTCTATTTCTCCTCTCTCCGTTTCTCTTTTCCTTGCCTTCCTTTCTCTTTCTTTCTCTCTTCTCTCTTGGTTCCACATTAGTTATCCTGCCTGCTTAGAAGCTAGGTTTAAAAGTGGTTAAAAAAGCCGAAGGAACTTGTACCTTTTCCCGTCTGTCTCTTTCAGAATCATTCAATTTTTTCATCATTTCTATATTTATTTAGCCATGAGTCTGGGGCAGCTCTCCTGGGCTGTGAGCAGCAGCCTGATATCAGTAAGTTGGCTGTTAAAGATATGTATTTCTATATAAAGGAGAATTTGGTTTCATTTTGCCTGGATATAATAGGCTTGGCTTGGCCAAGTTAAAAAGCTATCACTGTGAACTGCTGGAGTAGATAATTTAAAAATAAAAAGTTGCTCAGTTGGCTCTAACTTTTATCCACATGTTGCAGACTTTGGTTTTATCCAGAAACAAGTTCAAAGAGTGGCCCGGTTCAATCTTTAAGTCACTTCCTAATCTAGTCTGTTTGAAGCTGGACAGTAATCCCCTTAAGCAGGTAAAACTTTTTGTGATTTCTGTGTGTGTATATAAGAGCTTAGATTCTTTGACAGGTTTTATCTCCCACTTTCATAGGCACTTTGTTTTGAAATGGAGCTTCACAAGATACTACTAATAGGTATTGTGAAAGAAGTTCTTGAATTTCTTTTTGACCAGATTCATAGAGTTCTTAATTCATTTGGATTTGTCTTGACTTTGATACCATGTCTCTCTCGTTGGATTGTTTCAATATGGGAGAATAAATAGATATTGATTCCAGTTCCAAAAAGCATTGGAAGACCAGAGCACACACTTTTTTCAAACTTATCAATGATATCTTGTTAAGCTCAATGTCTTTAACAAGGCGCTTTGAAAGTTCTCTTCTTGGTTCTGTACTTCTATCTCTTTTACCTGGGTCCTACTTTGTATGTGCGCGCGCACAAGTGCTTCTGTGTGTGTGTGTGTGTGTGTGTACGTACGTTGAAACAAACTTCTGCTTGTTTTCTTTTACATAACCTTTAGAAATAGCATCTGGAGTGTTGTGGTTGGTCAAACTTTTCATCTGATTCTATCAGTCATTAATTCAGTTTCTCTGACTAATTAATTTTCATCTAAATGTTCTAAATGCCTACCTGTTGTCTGTTTCAAATATCTTTTCTCAAGATAATAACGGCATTAGATTAGACCCCTAGATGTATAACGTGTGTTACCTAATATGATGACTGAATTCAACGAGATGAATTATTTGTCTCTTGCCGACCTACGTTTATTTGTCATGTGAAGAAGACTTTTTCTTACAATTAGAAAAAAATATTTTTCAATGAGAAAGTTTGAATAGCTTGCTTCTGGTTATGACTTTCTGGATTCTTTATCTTGAGAAAGAAGAAACTTATGGTGAATGACAGGTGAAGCCCATACGAATGAGCATGTTGTTTTATATTTTTATGTTCTATGCTTCCAATTGGTTGTGCAATCTGATTCGCCTTCTTATTTTCTCAACCTGTAGATTCCATCAGATGGATTTCAAGCAGTGCCTATGCTTCAGGTTCTGGATCTAAGTTGTAATGCAGCTTCACTACCGGAGCATCCAGCATTTTCTAGCCTACCTCATTTACGGGAGCTTTATCTCAGGTAGTCAACAAAAAGTCACGTCCTACATGTGCATAGCAAACATACAGTAAGCGTGTTCATTTCTCTTCATGTATTCGTCGTTGTCAATACCCTGTTTTATTTAATTTATTTATTTTTTAATTTAAGGCCCATATGATGAAGAGCAAGATTAGCATATTATGAATTTGAATTGCATAGTTATCTATTAGGATGTGTTTTAATTTTAGTATATAATTTTGAATTAAGGATTATGGCATCTCTAAGGATTATTTAGAATTTAGTGAAGTTTATCCTATTATTTTAATTTCTCTATAAATAGCTTAGTGGTTGTAACTTTAATTCAGAGAGTTGATTGATGAATGAATATTGACCTTGTTAGTTTTCTTCATCTTGAGTTCTTGTTCTTCTCTTAAATCCTCTATTTTCTCTTCTTTGGTTCTATTTCTGTCTCTAGCAGTTCTATTTCTCTTCTTTGTTGTCTTTTCTATCTAGATTTTATCTCGTCTATCTTGGTTCTACATCACCATGTCATTCATCTTACATCTTATATCAATTTAAATTCACAGACAAATGCACTTACATGAAGTACCATCCGAGATATTGAGCTTACAGAACCTGCGGATACTTGACCTGAGCCGAAATTCCCTTCAATCTATTCCAGTGGTAACAGTTTTTCACTCAGAAGCTACTCTATGGCATGTAATCTTTAGAATAATTTGAAAGCATAAACCTCTGTCAGGAGGAGATAAAAGGTTTAGCTCTAGTAGTTGTATGATTTGTACAAAGAGGAGGAAGGAAAAAAGTAGCAGTGAAAGATTGGTGGAAAACAAATGTAACTGGTTAGCTATAAGTTGGGAAAAATGGTTCAGCTGTAAGGAATGGGAAGGGGAGGGATCACAATTTTTATAGTGTATGCTAGCTCCTTTTTATTTATAAAATTTGTATAATGTACAAACTGTCTTTTTAATTTTTTATTCCAAAAGAATATGTACAAACTCTGTACAATGAATTCCTCACAACCACAGTAGTGCCTATTACTTCTATCAGGTATTTGGATATTTTCTTGGGAAGTGGATATAAATTTCCTCTAAAATCCTTGGGTTAGGTGGTAATAAAACCCATGTCCTTTAGCATATTAACACTTAGGTTTTAAGTTAATAAAACAATTAGGTTATATTCTCAGTTGCCCCTTCTCTTTAAGTATTTGGTACTGATTGCTGGGGGAGTTTGGATCTTCTTGAGTTATGCCTTACTGGGTTGTGGATCTTTTCAATAATGATCTAATGTTTGGTAGAAGTAAAAGCTGTAAGAGGTTATGGAATGTAGCTACTCTTGCTCTCACGTGGACTCTGTGGTTAGAAAAGAACAATAGTCTCCGAGGACATAGAGGACGATATAACAAAGTTTGGGATAAAATCAAGTTTTGGGTTGCGCTTTGGATCTCTCAAGTTAAAGGCTTTAAGAGTGTCTTCTTTTTCTGATTTATTGAGAGGATGGGATTTAGTTCTACAATGATTCTGTAGTTTGGATGTCCTTAGATTTTATTTTTTTATTTTTTTTATCAGTGTATTAGTTTTGTTTATGTTTCGTTGTTTTGTTTGTTGCTGGTGGACTACTTGTTCCCTTTTCTACTCCTATTCACTTTTCTTTTCCTATTCACTTTTCTTTTTTAATAAAAGTCTCGTTTCTTATAAAAAAATATTGATGCATCAATGGCAGGGTTTCAAAAATGTTACTTCTCTCACTGAGCTTGATCTATCTGACAATAGCATATCGGCACTTCCACCAGAGTTGGTGAGTATGAGCAGCCTTCAAAATTGTATTTATAGATTTATCTTACTGCATGACTAAAAAAAAAAAAAAAAAAAAGAAAAAAAAACTGGAGGTTTCATATTGTTGCCAGTATATCTCTAATTATTGAGTCATAAAAAATAAGAATATATCTCTAATCCTGTGGTTTGTAAAGCTATTGTGTTCATGTAGCATGATACAATAGGATGGACTCGGTATTTGGTCCTGCTGTTCCTCCACACCACTATTTGACCCATATTAGTTTTTTTGATAGTCTTATGGTGGTTGGCTTATGTCATGTGAAAGATGATAAATAATCATATATAATTTATTTTGTTTGATAAGAATAATCATATCTAGAAGCATAATTTATTTTCTGTCTTTTTGTTTCTTTTATTTTTCATACAATTTTTTTCCGGGTAAAAGTCTAAATAAGAAATTTATCTTTGTTTTTTGCTGGAATAAAAACAATTTGTTCTCTAACCAAGCGAAATAATGCTCCTCAACTATAATAATCCATGACTTATATGCCACTAGGAGTTGTTTGTCCAGACTTTATTTGTTACATTTTTTTTTCAAGGGACTTTATTTGTTACATATTCTAAGCTATGGTGGTTCCCTTTTTTTTTTTTTTGGTCAGGGTTTTCTTGAACCGAGCCTACAGGTCTTGAGACTTGATGGAAATCCATTGAGAAGGTACATCTTCACCTTTCCAGTACTAGTTTTTGTGAGAAGCGTGTTAATAGTGTAATTTGGGTATGTTAGTTTTTATTTTATTTTTTTTCCCAATGAAAACAAGGTGAAGTATTTGCATTATTGTCTCTGTCGAATTCATGAATTAGTTGAAACTTGCAAGGGATTCTCTCTATAAATGCATGGATAATATGTATGCAGAGCTTGTGCTTGTTAATTCGTTAGTATTTTTTTTTTTCGAGACATTGCTATTTTAGGATGGATTCATTTGTGCACATTAGTACAAGGTAACTAACTATAGGTATAACTTTTCTGCAAGTCAGGCCCTAATCTAAACTCGTTGACTGCATCTTCAGCACATGTCCTTGTGTTAATGTGAATATCCACGAATGTAAGAATCATACATTGTGTACGAAAAAAAAGAAAAAGAAAAAATAAACACTTAATGCCTTTGTTTAACTGGGAGAATGAACTAGCATTTTCGTATAGGATTATCTGATAGTGCAATGTGCCAAAGTCTGCCAATTATTAACTAAGTAATTCAAAATAACTTTTGAAGATGTTTACCAGAAATTAGTTGGTAAAATGAATGTGAGGGAGGTTTCTAAATTCAGCTCTTACTTGGAATGAAAAGATTATGAGAAAATTGGAGTAGGATTCAAAGCAAAGGGAATTGTTTGCTTACTTTCACCTCGTGGGATGAGGTTCCCATGACTTCACATGTCCTTAGTGTCTTATTTATCTATTTTGCAGCATCCGGAGGACAATCTTAGATAGAGGCACTAAGGCGGTTTTGAAATATTTGAGGGACAAAATCACAGATCAGTAGTTTTTCGTGCCTTGCTCTGGAGAACATCTGACATTTCATCTCCGAAATCTCCGTTTGAATACCACCACATGCTTCCATCAATGGCTTGAGTGTGACATTTCGTGAGATGAATTTTAGTTGCTGTTTATTATCCTTATTTTCCCTGCATCAATGGCCGCGCTATAGAATTGTCTCACAATAAAAAGTTGGACTTAGATGGGTCCCATGCTAGCTATTGTTGTGTCCACACGAGTAATGCTTTTTCCATTTATAACTTTCGTTCTTTCCTTCTTTCCTTCTCGCGTTTTTTATCTAATTAAGGGGGCTATTGTTTGGTTTCTCCTTTTTATACTTGTCTCTCCTGAGTGATTAAGGATCGATTTTGGTCAAAGTTAGAGGATTTGTGTATGTATTTAACAACTTCACTCCGAATTTAAATTCTCTTGTGAATTATACATCTCTTGAAACTAAGTAGCTTAGGTATTCGAGCTATTGATGCCAATTGTCGCGTGCTGGTTCTCAAGATATTGATTTGGATTGAATGATTAAGGGGTTGTTCTTTTACAATAAAATTAAAAAAAAGTTAAAACTCAAGTTACAATTTTATTCAAGTTCACATTTTTTTAAGTTTAAAGTTTACTCAATTTTATTTAACTTTATTCAAGTTACAATTTTAATTTAAGTTATAATTTAAATTTAACTCAAAAATTACATTGAAGTCACACTCCAAAAGAATAGGTCTTAAATTTTTTTTTATATAAAATAATAATTTAATGTTTAGATGAGGTATTCATTCCTAGTTCTAAATGTAAACATATTGAAATGATGGGTTATAATATGTTTACTGTTTAGTTCTCTTTTCCTAACGTAGCTTAATTTATCGCTCTGAACAAAAAATCAACATTTTTTTTAGTAACCACATTGTTGAATCAATTAAAAAATAGAAAAAACAACTCATTGCTTCATGTGATAATGAAATATGAAATTTTGTGATATTTGTTGAGCAGTTTTTTTTTTGGGAACCCATCAAGGGACACATGGTGGGAAGTCTCACGTGCCAATGTGCGGGTCAAAGTAACCAAATGGGTATTTTACACATATATCTATGAACTTGTATGTCTTTAGTAATTTGTTCCTTAAACTTTTAGTTTTGATAAGTTATCATCTTAACTTGTATATTTGTTATAATATATCTCATTTTGATAATGATTATGGTTAAAAATTTTAATATCCCAATTTAAATATAACTAATTTTTCGGTGCGTTTGTATGAAAATGTTTTTAGTTTCATTTTTGAATTATTTTTGAGAATGCGTTTGGTAATTTTTCGTTTTAAAAAAAGCTTAAACTTTTTAAAAACATTTTAAATACTAATATATTAAATAAATATATTATTAAATATATTAAATAAATAATATATTAAATAAATAATATTATTAAATATATTATATAAATAATATTATTAAATATATTAAATAAATAACATTATTAAATATATTAAATAATAATATATTAAATAAATAATATTATTAAATATATTAAATAATGATATATTAAATAAATAACATTATTAAATATAGTAAATAATAATATATTAAATAAATAACATTATTAAATATATTAAATAATAATATATTAAATAAATAACATTATTAAATATATTAAATAGATAATATTATTAAATATATTAAATAAATATATTAAATAAACATATATAATACAAAAACAATTTCCCAAAATTAAATAAAATAACAAAAAGACAAAAAACGTTTCAAACACGTCTTTAATTTTTTTTAGCTCCCTTAAAAACTCAATAACAAAAAAATAAAAAATTTGAGCAAAGTCAGTTAAATGAGTTACATTGCAATAATTTTACAAATTCAAGAGGGGTTGATTGTTAAAATTAAAAGTTTAAATGGTAATTTGTTAAACCACTATAAGTTTGCAGGGGTGATTGTGGTGAAAATCTATAACCAAACATTGAATAGAGCAATGTTATAGGGCACTTTGGTGTTGAACATTATACACTAATAGAAAGTGAGTGCTTCAACATGGCAGATGAGTCTCACTTTTTGTTGGTTGTAATGCTTAGCTCTTGTGGGGTTTTTGAGCATTTTTCTATGAGAAAATTACTGTACTTATTTTTAGAGTGTATGAATATAAATTTTTATCAATTTATTCTAAATTAACACTCTTTTGATTAATAGAGAAGCAAATGATGTCGATGGGTGGTCTCTTAAGTGACTCATTATCCACTAAAGGGAAAGCACATTAAAAGGTTCAAATATCAAATTTAAAATAAAAAGGTAAAAATTTAAATCCATAAATTCTAAAAGGTATTTATCTTCTTTCATGCCGCGCCATTTATACTTGTGCCGACTAGGGTAGGCGCTGATTAGGACAATGCTAGCCAATCAATTCTTTCTTGTAAGTGAAAGTGTCATCTTAATAAGGATGTTCCATCGTAAGAAGGCACATGGCAGGCGAAAAGATCTCATTCTTCTAGCATTAGAGCAGTGAGATCCCATCAGGATGGCCTGCACGCCAGGAGATCTCGTCAAAGAGGCCGATTTCATGTATGAAATTATGGTCCGTTTAGTTCATGAATTTAAATAATGTGATTTAAATTATTTTTAATTTACGTGTATTTTTTATGAGAAAAAATATTGTAGCGAATCACGAATCATGATTCGAATCAGGGAACAAATCTAGGAACCAAACGAACCCTGAGATTCGTCAAATATTCTGATTGATTTTCATGATTTGTACATTAGTTGTCATTATCTTAATTGAAGTAAATTTAGGAAATTTAACATAATTGGAGAAAATTATCATTACAGCTAATTATATCTTTGATAATTATTTTTATTCATATTCACATATATAAACTCATTGTAAATTATCAAAAAATAAATAAGTGAGCATCATTAGAGAAGAATAAATAAGCGAGCATATTCTTTATCTGCGAATTTAGAATTGTTAAACCACGTAAAATCTTTTGTTCTTTCTTTTCTTTTATCTTTTGTTTCTTATTTTTTAGATGGTATCGGAGCTGATTTAAATCCTATCCCTTTGGAACCAAAACCAGAAAAACACCGAAGCAAATCACAGATATCCATCGATACCAAAATCAAAACACCAAAGCAAATCACAGATATCCATCGATACCAAAATCAAAACCAGCGAATCCAAAATCCGCCGTTGAACCACCATCAATCTGTGTAGCACCACGACACCATTACAGATCCGTTGCACCTAATTCCCGTCGTCCAGAGCCACAAGGTTGCCGTCAAAAGTCGTGTCGTGCATGCGCCGTCTCGTCTCGTCTCAGCCCGCAATGAAGAGCTTGATTGGTGCCGCCTAAAGTCCATGTCAAAATCCACCTTCAGTCTCCAGACCAACGCCGGTTCTCCCATCAAAGAAGGACAAGAAGAAGAGGCAGGAGAAAGGCAAAAAAAAAAACAGAGAGAGAAGCAATGAAAAAAAAAAAAAAAGTCATCAGTAAAAATAATGATGAAGAAAGCTTTGGTAAGAAAGAGAAAAGAAAAGGAAAGGATTCAAGGACGTGGGAGAGTGGTGAGAACGTGTGAGTGAGAAAAAAAAAAAAAAAAAAAAAAAAAAAAAGTCCTTTTCCTTTCGTGAAGAGAGAAAAAAAAAAAAAGGTAAAAAAGTTGATGGTATGTGATGAGAAAAATCGAGAACAACCGGTGATCAAAAAAACAAAATAAAAAGGAAAATGAAAAAATAAAGGTCCGTTCATTTTATCGATTCGAGTTTAGAATTCGAGTTTTATTACAGTTATATCTAACTTTTTTACTACAGTAAAAAAACTCTTACATAAAGTCACATCTTAACTTGAATTAAAAACTCGAATCAGAAAACTAAACAGGTCTAAAATTGGCAAATTAGCAAAAGCAAACAACAAATAACAAACCAAATGTAAACCACAAATTGAACTATTGGTTCATCGAAGAGCGACGTTGAAGATCGCATATCAGTAAATCGTAGTAACAAAAAAAATATATATATATATATGTGATCCTATTGAAGTGCGCCGTTGAAGAGCATTGTCGAAGATTCTTTATTTCCACCACTTCTATTTTCCAATTTAGTATGCACCAACTTGAGAAGAAATGTTGAGACTTGTCAAATATTGTGATTGATTTTCATGACTTATACATTAGTTGCCATTAGGTGTCATTATCTTAATTGAAGCAAATTTAATAAACTTAACATAATTGAGAGAAATTATCATTCACTGAAAGCTAATTGTATGTTTTAATAATAATTCATATTTTTACTCATGCACAAACTCATTGTAAATCATCAGAAAATGAATAAGTGAGCATATTCTTGATCCGTGGAGGTAGGCAGAATTACCGAACCACGTAAAATCTTTTGTTTTTTCTTTTCTTTTATCTTTTGTTCCTTATTTTCTAGAGGAATACCCAAAGTGACATTGTGGTAGGAGGGATGTCTCGTATGTTATTAATAGCATAAGATGAATTTAACAATATTAATAGAAATAAAATAGTATTATTTTATTGATGACATCTCTGAAAGTTCCCCACAAAAAAAAAAAAAAATTTCAAATTTTGATGCAACTCACAATCACTAAAACTAAATTAAAAGAAAAACATACATGCCTACACTTTTACTGTCATCAGTATCACAATCAGTGTTGCAACACCACTTGTGACACCGGGTTAAAAACGGACCTAACAAGTTTAATTATTATTTTTTCCAACTCTATTATACCACTTTACAAAATTTTGATGCAACTACAAAAAATAAACTGCATCATACAAAGTTATAACCTACAAATTCCGAAAGATAACCTTTAGACTGTCAGCAAAGCGCAGAGAGAGAGAGGAGGCTCCAACATCAGAGTGTGCAAGGATGGAAGGGGAGAATCAATTAGTGGTGAATGCAAGGAAGAAGAGAGACAATGCCAGAGGCGATGCACAAGGAGAAGGAGGAGGAAGAAGGGAGGCTAGGGTTTTCAGTTAGTTTTGGTACTTTAAATGCTGAAAGCGGTATGCTTGAAGGGGGAAAAAATAAGTGGTATTTCTCTTTTGAGCTATAAGAGAAATGGTACTGTGTGACTTCACTTGCTTTAGATAATCTTATACTGAAATAACTATAAGTAACAAAATTGTATAAGTTATGATTTTGTAGAAAAATGTAGAGAAATGTCATTCAATAGAGTGAAATAAAGATTTATGCATTTTTTTTTAAATGCTAAGATTTCTCTCATTCTTGTTCGCGAAGGGGGAGAATTCCAAGAGAAGGGCACAAACTAAAAGAAGTGGGTAAGGCCTAAGAGGGTCACATTTCCTATTTTATCTTCCTTGTTAAAATCTTCATATAGTAGGCTTTACTAGGGACAATGGTTTAATCCATGGGCGCTTCACAATGGAAAAGTTAGACATGTAGCAAAGTTTAGCTAATCACGATGAAAATATAGTAAAATAATTAAAATATTTTACAATTAATAAATGTACAATCATTAAAATCATTACTATGCAATTTTATATAGTATTAAAACGTGAATATCATATAATAATGATTACTATTTTACAATTTTGATATTTCTAAAATATTTTTAAGAATTTGTTATATTTTCAATTCCTCTCGTAATGTCAGAGTCAGATTAATTACATTACTTATTCTTCACGCCATCATTGATTTATACCATCTTTTAATACCAGAGTCAGTATTTTTTTTTCTTTTCATTTATAACGTGCATAATTTATACTAAAAATTGAAACTAAATTATGATTATCTTTTCAACTCTTTATCATTCTCTTTCACCTTTAATTATTTATTTGTATCGTTCTCTTTTTCTTAGAAATGACAGATAATAGTATAGCTTAGAGTCCATAGTCCAAAAGAACTACCGAATTTATATAATAGTAGTAGTTGTTTTTAGTTTATTTGTGGTTTTAAGTTTAAAATACAATACTTTGAATTTAAAACTTGAGATGTACTTGAAACTGTTTAAAAAATTCTGTGTACATATTATAATGAGAAAATTTTAGGGGGTATAAGTAGAAAGCTTCTCTATTGGGGGCAAAGTTTAAGAGAAGCAGCCTCGTTCGCTTCACGTATTCGAGTTTTCAATTCGAGTTGAGATGTGATATTTTCTGAGAGATTTTTACTATAGCAAAAAAAGTTAAATGTGATATTTTATAAGAGTTTTTTATTATAAAAACTTAAAACTAAAAACTTAAATCGGTAAAATAAATGAGATTAACAATGTTCTATCCAATCCAAAGGTTAACAAAATATGACATAAATGTGGAACACAAAAACTGGCGGTATATATTCAAAGACATATAAAAGTTGATGCATGCCACCTGGCCCACCTCTCAAGGTTTAAGGCACTCTTAGGCTTGGGAGCTAGCTGCCTCCTTGGGCTTAAGTTTAGTTTTGCCCCTATGACCTATCATCTTTCCCCAAAGATCTCTGAATGGTTTGGGTTTAAAAATTCAGAATTTTTTTTTTTTAAAATTTGTAATAAACATCAGATTTTTAAATTAAATTAAGCGAATAACAAATTTAAAAAATATTTAAAGTAAATACTATGTAATGTTTTATAAAAAATAATTTATGTGAATTTTTTTTTTTACTTGTGTGAAAAAATTTGATAAAAAATTTTATTTACGTGAAGAAAGTCTTTTTACTAGTTATAAAAAAAAATTTACGTGGAATTTTTTTTGCTTATCGTAAATGAATCATTTACGTAATAAATTACTATTTATTTTAAATAGTTTGAAAATATGTTATTTATTTAATTTAATTTTATAAATTTACTATTTATTATATTATCCCAAAATTCACCCTATTCACCCAACTTTTTTTTTTGGGTGTTTTGCTCTCTCTTTTTTTTTTTTTTTTTTTTTTTTGAAGTTACTTTTGAAAGTGTATGAATTTAAATTTTTATCTCTTACTTTTAATTAATATAGTTATTTGATAAAAGAATTATTAGTCTAGAGGATAAAAATTTAGACTAACTCAAGGTGTGTGTCCCCTTTTCCATTTTATCATTTATTTATTATTATTTTTTTCGTTTTCACATTCCTATTGGGTATACGACATGCGTTTTGATGTAGTACACACTTGATTTTTTTTTTTTTCTTTTGAAGGCCACTTGAAAGTTGAAACTTCATTCACGGTCTGTGACACGGGAACTCAAGGAAAGAGCCGCCCACCCCCAGGTCTCCGCCCAGCGCACTCCGACCACCGCCCAGTTCTACGCCGCCGTTTCTGACGCCTTCCCACAGTCTAGCGCTCTGGCCACAGTGTTGCTTCCTTCTTCCTTTCTTCACCGACTGTCGCGCGCTCTCTGAAGTTTGTATTTAGTTTGTATTTTATTTTATTTTATGTTATCTTTTTGGGGTTCAGTGACTGTCAAATAGTTGAGGATTTTGATCCTTTCGTATGGTCCCAATTTTTATGATTTCAGATGATTACTTCAATTGCATATGTTTTCTGTCTGTCCTCATATTCTTGGTACAAATAATGGCTGATAACATTTTTTTTTTGTTACTTTTTTGTGACTAGCTATGGAAGCGAATTCGGCGAACCAAGTGAAAGAGGATGAAGACGAATATGTACTGCTCGATCTTGATTCTGTTTCTGGGCAGCTTGATATCCCACCAAATGCACCTTTTGTTCTATCCGTACGTTTTTTCACCAAACTCTTATTTGTTATTGGAAATTTTTAAGGTTCATGGCATTTTAGTTTGTATGAAAACTTCAGTTGTATTATATAGTACATGTTGTTCTTGATGAACAAATTTGGTCGTTTTACAATTATGAACTCATTTGTAATGTTTCTTGTTTTCCTTGTAGATTGACTTTAAACGGAGTAATTGGTTGTGAATTTAATTGTTGAGGTTAGGAAATTGGTTTGGTACATATTGAATTTGTTAGATCTGTGAAATTTGTTGTTAGAGCTGTGATAAAGTTTTTTGTTTAGGCTTATTGGAAGTATGTGAAATTGGTTGTTTAGATTGTGTACTTTGATGAAATTGGTTGTTTAGGCTGTGCAATTGATTTGTCTGTCGTTCTGCACAAATTTTCTGTACCATTTGTTTTGTTATATTTGCAGGGTTTGGATACGCCGAATCCAGTACTGATCATAGGTGAAAAATTGAAGCTGGTACGTACTTTGTCTACAGATGATTCATAATTGATCACTTAAACCCATTATTTTTTTTTATTAATTTTATGATTAAATTGCTTCAATGGCTTGAGTTTGTTTGCCCCTTCACTTGTGAGGGTGGAGACATGATTCAGAATACTTTTTTTTTTTTTTTTTTTGCAGATAGGGGATTATGAAGAAACGATTGGCACATGCCTTGTTTTCACCGAAAAAGGTAAATCCGATTTTCCTCCTACTTGAAATAAATACCTATATTTGGAGAAATTCTCACAATGTCGACCACTTGAGTGAAGTGTCTTTGGTGTCCCCCAAGGGGTTGTTTTAGTCTCGAGTGGTCAGCTACTACTCTTCGACGGCGCTGGTCCTATGCTCAATGGAGGGCACAAATTCCTTAAATTTTCTGTAAATGAGAATCTAAATTCTTTAAAAAGCGGCTTGAAATGTAGCTTCATATTATGTTGTTTGTTTAGTTTTCCATCTTGGCTAGAAGTAATGAGTTTTGGGTGTGCCATTCTGGTCCCTTAATAGTCCTGACAAAAGGGGGGCTGAGAAACTTTAAGTTGATAGTTAGAGACGATCTTTATTTTTCGGCCTACAGCAGAATGAGGTAGTAGGTTAGATCATGTCGAGAGGTATTTTAGGCAGGAAATCAATTAGGAAAATTAGTTTTAACAATCCCTGATTTTCCGGGATTGTGGTAGATATTCTTTCCTATTTTCTCTCTATGTAAATTCTATAAATACTTAGCTATGTAATTTATTCAATATATGGAAATACAAAGATAATTTTCCAATCCCTAGTTTTCAACATGGTATCAGAGCTCTAGGGTGACTCTCTGGGGTTTCACGCTGCCAAGCAGCCTTTATTGCTGCCGTTCATCTACGCCGCCAAGCCAAGCAGCCTTTATTGCTGCCGTCGCTGCCAAGCAGCCTTCATTGTTGCCGGTCGTCACAGAATCATCTCATTTTTCTTCCTCTCCTTGAAATCTATTTTTTTTTTCTTCCCCTTCATTCAATCATGTCCGATTCCAAGGCCACTAGCACTTCCTTGACTACTGAGGATGTTTCTCCTGCCCAGAAAACCGGAGACTTGGAAAATATTAGAGTCTCTTTTTGATTCAATGGGAGAAACTATCTCAAGTGGTCACAAGTCGTTCGCACGTACCTCAAAGGAAAGGGAAAAATCAGCCACCTGCTTGGGATTGGACTAGCAAAAACAGACTCCGGATTTGTGGCATGGGATGAGGAGGATTCAATGATTATGTCATGGCTGTGGGATTCAATGGAACCAGCCATTAGTGATACTTGTATGTTTCTGGCTAGTGCGAAGGGGATATGGGATTACATTCAACGTACCTATTCAAAGGCACGTGATGTAGCCCAGGTTTATGAGATAAAGATTAAGACAAATGGAATGAAGCAAGGAGACATGACTGTCGCAGAGTATGCCAATTTTTTGCGATCATGTGGCAGGAATTGGATCACTATCGAGTGTTCGAGATGAAATGCCCGGAGAATGCAGCAATTCTCAAGAAATACATTGAAGGTGACAGAGTGTATGATTTTTTGGCTGGTTTAAATTCTTAATTTGATCAAGTTCGGTTACAAATACTCAGTAAGGAGGATGTTCCTTCACTGGAAAGGGCCATCTCAATTATTCGTGGAGAGGAGAGCCGAAGGAATGTGATGCTAGAAAAACCGAGTGGTATGGAAGTGTCTGCTTTGGTGACTAAATCGGAACATCAGGAGAAGAATAAGGATGACCAGCCAAGGAATTTAGGAAGGGAGAACCAGAGAAGGGAAAATCGAGATAATTTGTGGTGCACCTATTGCAAGAAGTCGAGGCATACCAAGAAAAAGTGCTGGAAGTTGAATGGCAAACCTCCAAGCAGTGAGTGGGGAACACGTGGAAGACAACATAGGCCCCAAGCTCATCTCACAGAGCAAGTTTGGAAATTTTTTTGATGATTCTTGGATATTAGATTTCGGAGCCACGGACCACATTTTTTCCGTACATATACTCCTTGTCCGAGTAATAGGAAGATTATCGTTGCAAATGGAGAATTAGCTATAGTGGCAGGTTTAGGAGATGTTTATATTAATCCTTCCGTGGTCCTTAAAAATGCCTTGCATGTGCCGAAGTTATCAGCTAATCTTATTTCTATTCAAAAACTTACAACTGATCTTAAGTGTTGTGCAATATTCTTCTTGTCTCATTGTGTTCTTCAGGATCAGGCCTTGGGGAGGAAGATTGGACTTGCTAAGGAAAGAAATGGTCTCTACCACCTGGAAATTTCAAAGAAAACCGCCAGTAACTTGCACATGTCTCTTCTCAGTTCTTCCAATAAAGATGCCATTTGGCTTCACCATTATCGTCTTGGTCACCCGTCCCTTAGAGTCCTACAAATTATGTTTCCACAATTGTTCATAGGAATTGATGTTTCTGAGTTTCATTGCGATGTTTGTGAACTAGCAAAACATACTCGTGTTCCTTTTCCTATCAGTAATAAAAGAAGCGTTTTTCCTTTTCAATTGATCCATAGTGGTATTTGGGATCCATCTACTATTCCTAATGTATCAGGGGCTCATTGGTTTGTCTCATTAATTGATGATTGCACGCGTGTAACCTTGCTGTTTTTACTTAAACAAAAATCTGATGCAAGTAATATTATTCCCAGCTTCCATTCCATGATATTCACACTTCTTCTTGTGTGGATACACCCTAACAGAATGGGATAACTGAGAGAAAAAATGGGCACCTATTAAATGTCACTAGAGCCTTGTTGTTTCATGGGAACACGCCTAAATCCTAATGGGGGGAAGCCGTCTTAACAGCCACACACATGATAAATAGACTACCTTCACGTGTACTTGACAACAAGAGTCCTATGGAAATTCTTAATGCCCACTACTCTCACTTTAGAACCTTAAATGGCCTTATACCTAGGATATTTGGATGCACAGCCTTTGTACATGTCCACCGCCCAAACAGAGGGAAGTTAGACCCCCGTGCAACCAAATGTATTTTTGTTGGCTATTCATCCACACAAAAGGGGTACAAATGCTATCATCCTCCATTAAGAAAATTCTATATCTTAGCTGATGTTACCTTCTTTGAAAACAAATCTTATTTCCCTAAGTCCCATCTTCAGGGGGAGACAACTAATCGTGAAGATGGTACTTGGTCTGAGTCGTTTGAGTCTTTTGAACCACTTGATCTTCCGTCTACCTCTCACTCTCCTTTAGTCATCAATCCAGTCACTCCACCAAGTCTTTCCCAAGAGCCCGAGCCTCCCAACACAGAAACCGACCCTACTTGTCAACCCCAAGAGCCTGCGTCCAGTCAAGTTATTGAGGTTCATCTAAGATTTTCTCAGGTGTATACGAGAAGGGCAAAAGCCCCAAACCTGACACAAGTCCAAGAGATCAACTTGAGTCCTGAGAATAAAGGCATGGTGAGTACAGATTCACCCCTAGACACTGAAACAGTTGAAGGTTTGGCTGATGACTCTCATTTCCCCATTGCCATCAGGAAAAAATCCCGAGAATGCTCCAAGAGGCCACTATATCCTCTTTCCCATTATGTCTCACCTAAACGCCTATCATCATCCCACCAAGCTAGCCTAAACACAATCTCCACACCAAATACACTTTCTGAGGCATTATTGAAGGAGGAGTGGAGGAATGCTATGAGAGAGGAATTAGAGGCTCTAGAAAAGAATTAAACATGGGAGATAGTTGAGAGACCAAAAAGAAAGAAGATAGTTGATTGCAAATGGGTATTTGCATTAAAGTATAAGGCTGATGGATCTCTCGAGAGATATAAAGCAAGGTTAGTTGCGAAAGGGTACACTCAGACTTATGGGGTAGATTATCAGGAGACATTCGCTCCGGTGACAAAAATGAATACCGTGAGGACTTTAGTGTTGTTAGCAGCCCATTTTGACTGGCCATTGCTACAATATGATGTGAAAAATGTCTTTCTACATGGAGACTTGGATGAGGAGATATATATGAGCATCCCGCCAGGGTTTGAGTGGAATAAAACCAGTGACAAAGTCTGCAAGCTTAAAAAGGCTCTATATGGGCTAAAATAGTCCCCTAGAGCATGGTTTGGTAGATTTGCTAAGGTAATGAAAGATTCAGGTTATAGGCAATGTCAAGGTGATCACACGTTGTTCTTCAAACATTCGGCCACAGGGGGAGTGACTGCCTTACTTGTGTATGTTGATGATATTATCGTAACGGGAAATGATGAGAAGGAGAAAGATGACTTGAAGAGAAGACTGATTCAGGAATTTGAGATAAAGGAGCTTGGGAAATTGAAGTATTTTCTTGGGATTGAGATGGCATACTCTAGACAAGGCGTCTTTGTATCCCATCGGAAGTATGTGACTGATCTTTTGATAGAAACTGGAAAGGCTGATTGTAAACTGGCTGCCACTCCTATGGACTCAAACCAGAAATTAAGTGAAGCAAAAGAGGAGCCACCAGTGGACAAGGGAACGTATCAAAGGCTAGTTGGGAGACTCATATATCTCACACACACTCGGCCTGATATAGCCTACTCAGTGAGTGTGATCAGCCAATTTATGCATGATCCGAGAGAGCCTCACCTTTAAGCTGCACATAGAATATTGCACTACTTGAAGGGCAGTCCCAGAAAAGGGATTTTGTTCAAAAAGAACTCTACTTTGACATTAGAAGCATATACAGATGTAGATTATGCAGGTTCTATAGTGGATAGAAGATCAACAACTGGCTATTGTACATTTCTTGGTGGAAATCTGATAACACGGAGGAGCAAAAAGCAGAATGTTGTGGCTAGATCATCTGCAGAAGCTAAATTTTGGGATGTTGCTCAAGGGATGTGTGAACTACTTTGGCTGAAAATTATTCTAGGTGATTTGAGAGTCAAGTGGGAGGAACCTATGAAGTTTTACTGCGACAACAAGTCAGCAATCAACATCGCTCACAATCCTATTCAACATGATAGGACAAAACATATTGAGATTGATAGACACTTCATCAAAGAGAAGTTGGAAGAAAGACTCATATGTATGTCTTATGTTCCTTCGGAGGTCAACTGGCTGATGTTTTAACAAAAGGATTGAGTGGTTCTAATTTTCATGAGATTGTAACCAAGCTGGGAATGGAAGATATTCATTCCTCAGCTTGAGGGGGAGTGTCAAGAGGTATTTTAGGCAGGAAATCAATTAGGAAAATTAGTTTTAACAATCCCTGATTTTTTGAGATTGTGGTAGATATTCTTTTCTATTTTCTCTCTATGTAAATTCTATAAATACTTATCTATGTAATTTATTCAATATACGGAAATACAAAGATAATTTTCCAATCCCTAGTTTTCAACAGATCAGTTTCCTTCTCTTATCATGCTATGGTGTGCAATTAATGAACAATTTCCACCATATCACGCAATTTTTTCAGACAATGGCCCGGTGGTTCATGAAGAAACAGGACCATCAGAGGCAAACCTTTGCTCGGGAAAATGCATTATAGATCCAAAACAATCTCCAAGGAAGCAAGTGAAACCAATGACCAGCCTAAAAAAGATACTGAAGTTCAGATTGGCAACCGATGATGACATTCAAGATGCAACAACTGAACAGACTTCTTTAGGAAAGTTGTGAACTTCCCTAAAGTATAACTACTGGTCTTTTGTGCTGTCTTCATAAACTTAATGAATTTCTTTTCTATGTTTAAACCTCTGTATAAAACGAATCTAAGTGGGAAAAAAAAAAAACACCAGTTAATATACATATTTGTCATGTTTCTAAGTCCATACGTTTAGGAGACATTGATGAAATTATATAGCCTTTGCATGACTTTTCTTGCATGTAAAGGACCTAAAATACTACTGTGGGCTGTGACTCATCTACTAGCAGCATGATCGCCTGAGCTAGTTAAATAACAGGATTATTATCATTCCCTTAAATTTTAAAGTTATTCTCAGTTTATTTTAAATTTTAAAAATTCTCACTTTACTTTTTGATTTTAAATTATTCCCACTTAACTTCTTATATTATAATTTATGTTAAAAAGTAGATAAAGAAAAAAAAAGATTAATACAATAATGTGATCACTTTTTTTTGAATTTCTATTAAAAACAAACAATTAAAAACCACATGATCACATTTAACCTCATTTTTTTTTTTCATTTGATTTTAACATAAATTCTTACAAAAGGGTTTAAATGTGACAAATTTAGGTTTTATTTGTTCTATTGATTCTAATTGAGAATTTGAGTTGAAAAATAAATTTATGTGAGAAAAAATACTATATCATAAAAAATTAAATTTAACTTTTTATGAGAGAAAATAATGTAGTAAAAATTTGAGTTGTGATTGAGGCCTTAAAATTTGAGAAATAAAATGTATTTTTAAAATTTAAGGGTAAAATAAAAATTGATCCTAAAATTAAAATTTAAAGGGCACCAATAGATTAATCCTAAATAAAAAGTACTTAGCCGTTAAGTCTTGAATGGGGGCAAATCCGGCAGGCGCTATGATTTATTATTTTCTAAATTCTTGCCTCTTTTTTATTTTATTTTATTTATTTTTTCCTTAACCAGAGCAACTTCTTTTCCCGCGAGTTGTATTGATAGGGAACCTTATCCGCAAACTCTCTCGTGTTAAGCACGCGCTACCTATTATCTATTTCATTTTTTTTTTTAATTTTTGTTTTTATTATCAATCGTTTTTACTTTCTGAGCTCTTTTGCTTCGTTGGATTCTATTAACAATTTTTTCCCCAATTTTGAGGGTGCCTGCAATTTTACCCAAGAGAGCTTTATTTTACCCAAAAATGTCTAAACCAAGAAAAAGAGCAAAGAAACAAGAAACAAAACACGTAGTTAAATAGTAAAGTTTTTTTTTTAAAATAATAAGTTAAAAGACTTCTTTTTTTTTTTTTTTTTTTGCTTGCTTTGGGGTGGGTTAAGAATAAATGATGCTTTCTTGGTTTTTTTTTTTTTTTTTTTTTTTTTTTTAAATGATTAAAGTTTTATCGGTTTTAGACAATAGTTGATTTAGAAACTCCAGTGATGATATTAGTTCATCATTAATTAACTTTGTGATCCACTATTAGTCACTTGGTGGTCTATCATTGTTGGACTGATAGTTCATTAGTATTATCAATAATTAATGATTCAGTATAGTAAAATTCAGCAAAAATAGGCCTCTTAACTAAAAGCATGTGTGACCAAATCGGACCATCTACCTATCTTTTTTCCCCTCGCTCTCTCTGTTCTAACTAGTGTAAAAGTCATGGGATTAAATACGAAACAATTGTTTTGAGCGATTTAATATATATATTTTTTATCAGGAGC
Organism: Morus alba; assembly: GCA_012066045.3. Lineage (NCBI taxonomy): Eukaryota > Viridiplantae > Streptophyta > Magnoliopsida > Rosales > Moraceae > Morus > Morus alba. The sequence goes on along the minus strand of CP050232.2, from coordinate 9,751,603 downwards.
AATTTAACATTGATACAGTAGAATTCATTGGTTTTTTATTTTTTTATTTTTTATATATCAATAATCATGCGTTTGCCAAAAGGTTTCTTATCACAATGAAAAGCAAATAATCAATCAATAAATCACCAGGCAAATTGTTTCATGCATTTACGCACGATAATAATATTGCTTAAATCTTCGTTATATATGGTTTGTCGCTAGAGATGTTGGCCGGCGGCCAATTTTGATAGCAATGAATGCATTATAGAGCTTGTTCAGGCTTTGTATTTCAACTCCTTGTTCTCTTCGAGTTTGTAAATGTTGTTATGATACAAATATCTTCTTTCATTTATTTAGATTGTTCACATTAAATATCTTCTAGTTAAGCATTGCCTTATGTCAAGGAAAGAAAAACATTGTTCTACGCAAAAGTGAAAATATGGTATGTTCTACAACTTCTACGTTAGCAATTGTCTTTTCCCTGCAAATAAGAAGGGTTATTTTAGTTGTTAGATTAACTCTTTAATAGTCTGATTGATTAATTTATAGAGTGTGATATAGAATTATTTCTAATCATAGATCAAATGTTGATAAATTAATCCAATAATTAAAACTACAGTTCTTACTAGTGGACAAAAGTAGAGTTTATAGCATAGAAAATTTTGACAAGTCAATATGATTTTTCAAAAAAGTAGGGATTAATTACATACATTTCCTATAAATTATGCCTCTTATAGCATTTTATCTCTGACTTTTAAAACGTAATATCCATTTTTCTTGAACAATAAAACTCTAAAAAAATGCTCATTCCGTTAAGAAATTTAACTATTTTTGACACGTGTCGTATAATAATAATTGTTGTTAAACAATTTAGAGCATAGTTACAATTTTACCCACATACTCTAATTTTTTAATCTAATTTACATATAATATAATAAAGAAAACACAATCAATCTTCTTTACTTCCAATGACACAATAATACTCCACCTCACTAACGTGGTTCCTTTTTTTTTTTTAACATAAAAATGGTTTTAAAAACTCCATAAATTTTTAACTCTACTAAAAAGATTCATAAAAGTTTTAATGTAGATTCAACTAACGATGGATGATTTTTAATAAAAAAAATCTAAATTTAAACTAATTTTAAATGTAGATTAAATTTTAAACTATAGAATTATCAAAATAATTTTAAAATAATTAATTAAATATCAATTTATGTTAAAAATTTAATAGACTAGTCTTTTTTTTAATATTTTATTATTTAAGAAGAATATATGTTACATTTTAAAAATTAAAAAATAAAGTGTTATAAAAATATAATTTTAAGAGAATTTTTATAATTAATCCAAACAATAAAATAGTCGTTAGTTTTCAGTTTTTTAATTTTTTTAAAAAAAGAGGAAAAATCCATCCAAATGATTGCTTGTACCCGCCTTTGTGGATGTTGTAGCAGGCGTGGATTTACGCGCTCCAAGAACAGCGCGTCTCTGTCGGCGTACCTACTCTCTGTGGTCCCCACAGCCCACAACCAGTCCAAACAATCGTTCCTATGACGTGTCATCCTTAAAAACTCCACGTGGACCATTGAAGAAAAGCAAGAAGTGGAGAGAGAAAATCTGAGACAGGTCGAACCACCCCACAAGCAGCAGAGAAGCAGGCCAATTGTCAATTTATTTATCTTTCAGCATTAAAAAAAAAATTTATCTTTTAATTTTTGTGAAGAGTCTTTATTTTCTTTAATGAAGATTCCATTCCGTTCTTATTTTCTCTGCTAATCGCCGCCTATTAATTAGAGAGAGAGAGAGAAAGAGACCAAAAATTAGCTATTTTTAGAGAGAGAAACGAAAGAGAAATATGACAGTCCATACCTTACGCTTTAAAGCGAGCTCGAAACCCTAAGCTTTGAGCTTCTCTCTTTGTTCTCTTTCTCTCCTGCTCTGTCACTTTCTCTAGCCGTCTTCTTACTTTTCAAATTCCTATAATCGACCTTTGATTTTGATTTTGATTTTTGATTTTTCCTATTTTTTCGGCGTAAAAAGCTGAGATTCTACTTTTTTTTTTTCCTGTAAGTTTTTGTAAGTTCTACGTCTTTTTTTGTGCACATTTTGATTCGCATTTGTTGCTAAATTTGGTATTTTTGTTTCTGTTGTTTGAAATTTCTATGAATTTTGCAGCTAAAAATTCGTCAATTCTTGAGCTTTCACGATTGTAAAGGGGAGAGAAGATTTTGATACTTGAATCTTCTGATGTTTTATTTCCAATCGCTGTATCAATCTCCGGTGAATTTTTCATCAAAGTCTCCGTTTCCGTACTCAATTTCCTACATTTTCCTTCCCTCCGATGTTTTCTTTATATGTTGCTTTAATTGTCTGAGATTTCGCCTAAAAATTTGACTTCCATTTGAACGAGAAAAGAAAGGAAAATTTGACTTAGCGGGATTTTGGATCTGAAAGAGCTGAAATTGTATAATTTTTTTCACAATGACGGAACGATATAGACCGGTTTCGATAGATGAATTGCCATCACATTTGATTTTAGAGATTTTGAGCTCTGGGAGGCTCAGTGCCGTTGATCTTGTGTGCTTAGAATTGACTTCTAGGACTTTTGGAGGGAGCCAGGGATTGTACCCTAAGAAATTTCGGTCTTTGGTGGATTTAGCGGCGTTTCAGCTTTGTGTTTCTCATTCTATATACTCTCGTCTGAGTCGGAATGCGCAGAGAGAGCTCCGTGATCGGTGCGGTGGGAATTGGAAGCGGGTTTTGAGGTTCTTGCTATCTGTGGAGCAATCTTCTGACATAGTCGAGACATCAGCAGGCAATGTACTAGTTCTTTAATATTTTTGCTGCTGATTTCTAATGTTGAGTTATATGTGAATTTTGGGAGGTAGGTTTCTGCTGAAAAAAACGCCAATGTGCTTTTGTGTTGTGTGTGTGTGTGTGTGTGTGTGTTTGGTGGGTTTTTCTATACTTGTTGAATACTTTGTCAATTGTTCAGTAAGTCTAGATGAACTAGTTGTCTGTCCTGATGTTTTAGTTTATCAATGCTTTACTTGAGGTTGGTAGGTACTTGAATTTATTAAATCACATTCCTTTGACTATATAGATTCTACTAATCGTGTGATTGTTAACGTTATTGTTCTGCTGCCCATCTTGTTTTGGATTGGTATAGGTGTTGTATTAAGATGCTAAAGATCTTCTCTGGTTTCCTGTTAATACTTAATTGCAACAAATAATATGTATTGGAAATAGTCTTCAGATTTTGATATTACATGGAACATGTTGCAGTGTGATTCAGTACTTAATATCAAATGAGTACACAAATTTAAAATGGTGTATTAGGTGTGTTTCTATAACTGATTTGGAGTGCAATTTGATCTGTTTATTCATAGAATCAGTAGTTATTTTGATATGCTTTCATGTACCAATTATCATTTTTGCTGTTTCTTAGTTGCCAAGATTAAGAAAGAAAAATGTGGTTATTTACTGTTGACATATGAGCAGATGCAGATTACAACTGGAAAGTATCACACATTCCTAATCAGCAATTCATCGGTTTACTCATGTGGTTCTAGCTTGTGTGGTGTCCTTGGTCATGGTTCTGAAACTACACAATGTGTAACATTCAGTCGGATTAGCTTTCCATCTTTAGCACATGTGGTCCAAGTCTCTGCTTCTCATAATCATGCTGCTTTTGTCATGCAATCTGGAGAGGTCAGTAGTTACTTACGGCTTATGCCTCTCACTCTCCAGCTTTATTAAGAGTATCTGGTGCAACTTAGCAAACGTTTTATGATTTTGGGTTCCACATGATGCTAACCAAGCTGCTTCCAGCATTGATGGGGAAAAAATTATGACTTTGTCATCACGTGCTGACAACAATTTGTGAGAGATTTTTTTATTTTATTTTTTTTAATGATATTAAATAGAAATCATAGATATATTAGCTATTGATTTTTTTCTAAACGGTGCCTGGATACTTTGAGAGAGAGAAGTAAAGAGAAAAAGGAAAAGCAGTCGTCTAGGTTCATAAGGGACTGGTTGCCACTAATTGAATTGTTCTTATAACATGGTATCTTTTCACTACTATAGCTACCTCTACTCGTATTGTATTTTTTTTTTTCTCTCTTTGGGGGGGGGGACCTAGTAATGTATTTGATGTCCTGTTAGTAGACGGATGGGATTTTAGAGTCAAGAATGCTGGGTGGCTCGGAAAAAAAAAAATGCTGAGTTAACGTGGATTTTTGTTTCTTTACTTTTTATGAGAAAAGCTATATCAGAAGGCATGGAAAATCTGATTTGTTAGCTTAAGAGGAATTTCTCTGGGATGCTGTTTTTTAAGTGACTCCGAAATTTTAATTTTTAAGGCCTCAAGCACCTGCTTCCAACAGCAAATTTCATTTTGGTAGGATATCTAGAAAGAAAATGATATATATATATATATATATATATATATATATATATATTTGAATTTAGTAACCAAAGGGGATGAATTATTTATTGAGGATGGTAACAACAAGAGCACATTACGTTCTCCTTCTTGACAGATAAGATCAATTAAAACATTAGCAAGAGTTTCTGGGTTCACTGGAGCAGAATGCAGAGTTTGTGTATTAAAGTTTCTTAATTGTCTATTGCGAGGTTCCATTTCCATTCATCATTGCTTTTGAAAACCGAAAGTAGAACACTTCATATGTGTACATGAAGTGTGACATGTTTTTATGTAGAACAGAGTGCAAGAGGAGTGTTTCATCATTCTTGCCTAGCCTATATGTCGACGTCATATGTTAACAGCTTGCACTTTAGATAGTGTCTATTCTCTGTGTTGCTTGGAATTTGTGTTTTTTCCTCCTTGACATTAGAAATTTCACGAACACATTTACTTCCCTCTCCATCCTTAAAATACAAACTCTTTGGTTGTAAGATCAATCATCTGATGTAGCCGCTTATTGATTTAGGTGTTCACCTGTGGGGATAATTCATCATCTTGTTGTGGACACAAAGATACAAGTCGGCCCATTTTCAGGCCTAGACTTGTTGAGGCATTGAAGGGAGTCCATTGCAAGCAGGTAAATATATATGATTCTAATATGATTCATGGTTCGTAAGTGATATATTTGATCTAAAACTAAAATAGTTCAGAATCAGGAGAAACAATAGATCAATAAGCTATTGTTGTAGACTATTGAGCTAATGTTAATTATGATCGAATCTTTTCTCCCAAATTATGTCAATATAGGGAGTTATTGGATCTGTGTAAGGCGTTGATTTGGCCTGGGTTATTTTAATTTGTAGGTGTCTAATATTTTAACTGATATATGCCGTTGCTGATATTCTAAAAATTTTCGCAACAGACCAAATTGAAGTCATTTGATGTTTGTTTTTTATTCTTCCTCTTTTTGCTAGCCTTATAAAGTGTTTTGGATCTTGTTTTCCTCAAGCTATATGTTGAGATGTGTCTCAAAATTAGCCACATTAATTTGACGATGTCACATGAATAAGGTAACTTTGGTGATGCAATGTTTAGTCCAAGTTTAGCTTTCTCTCAAGATTGTGACAAGTGTACCTAATCTAATGCCCAAGCTAGCTTATAAATTGGCCTTCCCTCCAACATTCCATGCATTAAAAAAAAAAAAAAAAAAAAAATTGAAGAGCTTTCTTGAGCGCTTAGTGAGTGTTGTAGAGATTCTCTCTTATGGTATGTTTACCTCAAATCGAATTGAGTGGGCAAGATTTCGGAGTGAGAAGGATTCGGAGTGAGGAATCGGAGTCGAAAAGCGCTTTACTTAGTGATAGGATTCAGAATCGAGTCATTTTAAATCTCATTCATATAAATAGGAATGAAAAAGTGTAAAAGTACTAATATACCCTTTAAATCAATTTAATATTTTCAATTTAAAAATATATTGTGTACTTATTATATTAAAATTAATCATAATTAAAATATTTAGTGTAATAATTGGATACTAAAATAATAAATATAAATTGTACAACTATTTAAAATATAAAAATAAATTTTAAATAAAATAAATAAAAATAGAAAATAGTGTTAAAAAATAAAATATATTATTAATTTATTAAAAAATAAAGTACATATTTATTAACAATAATTATATTAATATTATAATATTAGGCAAATAAAATAATAAATATATGTTGCATTTATTATTTTTTAAATTTTATTTTTAATTGTGTATTTATAAGTAAAATAAGGATATAATAGTAAATTAATATTAATATTAGGAATGGGAGTCACAATCCCAAGGGGGGACATGGGAGTGCCAATCCCATTCCTCAATCCCAAATTTGAGTGGGGCCCACTAATCTCACTCCCATTCCAAGATAAAAAAGAGCAAGTAAACATGAGATTGACTCCTATTCTCCACTCCCATTCTTCAATCCTGGTAAGTAAACATGCCATTAGTGTTCTTGTGAGAGTATTTTGGGTCTGCTGGGGTTTGGGTTTTGAGAGAGTTTAAATACTTCTTTTGTATTCTCCTTATACCTTTAATAGTGAAACACATCATCTTCGCATGAAGCCCATTTTATTTTTGGTGGAATTCCTAGCACTATATAACATGTAATGGGTCAGTGGCACATCACTCTCTGCCATCCTGGAATGTCAATGAAAAAGCAAAAAGCCCAAATGTTTTTGTTGAATTCCCGAATCAATTAGGGAAGATTTGTTAGAATTCTTGTTATTTTGCAAATATAGAATCCATTTTTTTATCTTTCCTAGTTTAGTGTCTTTCCTAAGTTAGTGAGATTGTTTCCTTATTTAGTTTCAATCTATGATTAGTCAAAGGTTATGCTCGTGTATGTACTCTGTTTTCATCAGAAAGTATGAATGAAAGAAAATAATTCATTCTTCACCAACATGGTATCAGAGCCCTAGGCTCATATCTTTGGGAATTCTTTGGCTAGTCACCCTCTTTCAATTTCTTCGACTGCCAATCAACTCTGGCCATATTCTCTCACAGTAGGATACCTACTTCTTTTCTTTTCACGCTGCTATTGGTTTCTCCTCTTGTCCGAGACCCCTTTTTCTCATACCTAAAAGTAGTGTTTGATTCCATTCCTCAATAACCAAATACGGCATGGCAGCAGAGAAGTCTACCTCAACTTCAGAAGTCAATTCCAGTGCTGAAGTCTCATCCTCTGTTAATCCACATGTCGGATCAGAAAGTTCCTCAATTCTTATCACAGGGCACAAGCTAAATGGGAACAATTACCTGCAATGGTCCCAATCAGTGATGATGTTCATTTGTGGTAAAGGCAAAGATGAATACTGTTGCGTGATTTATATGCTTGCAAGTGCACGTGCCGAACAAGTAATAAAGTGTGAGTAGAGTATCGTTCCCACGGAGAAAGTTATCAATATTTTTCCTAATAAGATCCAAGATATGCAACGTAAACAAATTTAATGGTTTGATTCAATTATGAAGACTAAAAGAATTGCAATAAACACAATTAAATAAATGCACACTAAGTTATCAAAGGAAAAAATCAATCTATGTGAAAGCTGGGACTCAATTTCCCCGTCCCTGCAATCTGGATTATTTATGCTACGACTTTTGCTACAACAATGCTGTCAGTTAACCAGAAACACGAATTTAACATAGGAATCTCCCAATCCACTTATGATTTCGCCTCTCTACTCATATTTCAACATATTCCTATGAGAAATCTAAACATAGGGGTTAAGTTAAGCATGGGTTTCAATTGGGCTATGTGAGACAAGTGTATATTCCTATACTACTTGCAAATCAACTAGATTTCTTTGTGAAACTTAGCTAAACAACACACTGTTCAATATTGGTCTAATTCCAATCAACTTTCCAAAAAATTGAACTCACAATCTTACATTTAAGATGGCCAATCGATAAAAAAAAAATGGGCAGTAATGCTTATATTGAACAAACTAGAACAACATCAAAATAGACAAAGTGAGCATAAACAATGTTGATTCTTATTCGAGATATTTTCCATCCCACCAAATGAATTTATGCTCATTCTTGTCTCCATTAATTTTAACCAAATGAACAACCATATTGGTACAAAAAGATATTTCTAAACCAAGATGAAGACAACAACGAAAAAGACTTTGATGTGGCTCGTCCTCCGTAGCTTCACCCTTTCTAATAGGTTAATCCTGAATAATTTTCCTCCCTTAAAAAAAAAATGAATAATTTTTTCATATATTTTATATCAATCTCCACTCCTTTCTTTCTTTTAATAAATTTTTTTTTTCTGCGGGCGCCTCCTCTAAAAAGCCTATCCAATTCATAATAAAATTATCAAATATATTTTAAAAAAATTTATTTAAAATTAAAAATATTTTTTTGCCCTTTATTTTATATAAAAAATAAAATTATTTTTTTGTTTGTAATTTTCAAACATCACAAAAACGCACCATTTTTAAACATCAAAAACAATTTTATATAAAATACCACATAAACATGTCTATTTTTTCGGTGCATCCAATGGACCCAAAGAATTGAGCAAATAAAATAGAAAATTAACAACTAAACCTTTGGATGAGCCAACTTAAAGCCTAGAAATGCCCAAAATAACTCTAATTCCTAGAACACTCAAATACCTAACTTGATATTACAATTTTTTTCAAGAGGGATCCGAAAGCACTTTTTAAAATCCAGAATCATATGATTATGTTGTGGCTAATCAATTCTATGAATAATGAAATTGGGGAAAACTTTCTCCTATATGGGACAACAAAGGAAATATGGGATGCAATACGGGAAACCTACTCTAGTTTAGAAAATACCTCGGAGTTATTTGAGGTAGAGGCTGCACTCCATGATCTACATCAAGGGGATCTCAAGGTCACACAATACTACAATACCCTCACTCGCCATTGGCAATATCTAGATATGTTTGAAGTTTATCCGTGAAAGTGTTCAGAAGATACAAAGTTGTACCGCAAGGTTGTGGAGCAAAAAAGGACCTTCAAATTCCTTCTCGGCCTCAACAAAAGCTTGGACGAGGTTAGAGGAAGAGTGATGGGTACATAACCTCTTCTAAGCATAAGGGAGGCTTTCTCAGGGTTCGTCGAGAGGAAATTCGGAAGAAGTTGATGATGGCCCTCAGAACCCTACTCCATCTCTTGAAGGATTTGCTTTGACTACTCAGGGACAACAAAACAGTGTTGCTGACAACAAGTAGAGGAAGGGAAGACCATGGTGTGATCATTGCCGCAAACTAGGCCACACTAAAGAGATTTGCTGGAAGATCCATGGCAAACCGGTTGATTGGAAGCCTTCACGATCGAATAATGATCGGGCCAACATTGCTGCCACTGTAGAAGACAAGGAAATTCGTACAAACTCCATGTCACAGGCTGAAAATAGCCCATTCACCAAAGAACAACTTGAGCTACTCCAGAAGCTGTTCAGCCAGAATTCCATGACTCAGAGAAACAACAATGTTCCTAGCTCCAGCATGTTAGCACATAAAGGTAATCTTTCCAATGCCTTGGCGGTTAATAAATGTCATACGAGGTTAATAAATGTCATACAAGTCCTTGGATTGTAGACTCAGGAGTCTCGGATCATATGATGGGATATGCCACTTTATTTCACGAGTACAGTCCAAATCTCGAGAACCATACAATCCGAATAGCAGATGGTTCCTTATCCCGGGTTAAGGGAGCATGTTCAGTTAAAATTACTAAGGATTTAATCCTTCATTCGGTTCTTCACGTTCCTAATTTGGATTGCAATTTACTCTCCATTAGTAAATTAACTCGTGACCTCAATTGTGTAACTAAATTCTTTCCTAACCATTGTGAATTTTAGGGATTGGATTCGGGGAAGATGATTGGCAGTGTTGAGGAGTGTTCTGGGCTCTTATCTTTTCAAGGGCAATATTCCATCAAGTGGTCGGTCATTTAAAAGTCAGTCATGTTTAAACACTTGTGTCAATAAAGATAATGAAGTTATGTTAGGGCATTATCGTTTTGGTCATCCTAATTGTATATATCTTAGAACTTTGTTTCCATCATTATTTATCAATAAAAGTCCAAAGTTTTTTAATTGTGAAGTTTGCCAACTCTCTAAACACACTCGTAGTAACTACCCCAATTCCTCATACAAACCATCTCATCCCTTTACTTTATTTCAAAGTGATGTATGGAGACCCTCAAGTGTAAAAAATATCACAGGAACTAGATGGTTTGTATCCTTTGTTGATGATCATACTCACTTAACATGGGTGTTTCTTATGAAAGAAAAGTCTGAAGTTGGACAAATTTTCCAAAACTTCAATTCCATGATATAGACACAGTTTCATACCAAGATCCAAGTTCTAAAAAATGACAATGCCAAAGAATATTTTGAATTAGTCCTAGGCACCTATCTGTTGAGTTAAGGGATTGTTCACATCAGTTCTTGTGTTGACACCCGTCAACAAAATGGGGTTATAGAAAGAAAAAACATGCACCTATTAGAAGTGGCTCGATCACGCATGTTCACTACACATGTTCCTAAACATTTCGGGGAGAAGCCATACTCACAGCCACATACCTCATCAACCGAATGCCTTCCAAAGTACGCAAATTCCAAACTCCATGCAACATTGTTCTTCAACATTTCCCACACACCAAATTCATCTCAGCATTAGATCTTAAGATATTTGGATGTTCTGCTTTTGTCCATATACATTCTCAACACCGTGGGAAGTTAGATCCCAAATCCATCGAATGTGTCTTTCTTGGGTACTCACCACATCAAAAGGGATATAAGTGTTACTCTCCCACAACCAAAAGGTTTTACAATTCAATGGATGTGACATTTTTTGAACATAAATCATTTTTTACCAAGGACCCGTTCACTTCTCTTATTCGAGTTTGTAATTTGAGTTGAGATGTATTTTATGTGAGAGTTTTTTACTGTATCAAAAAAGTTAGATGTGACTGTTTCTGAGAATTTTTTACTGTAACAAAACTCAAATTCTAAACTCGAATCGATGAAGTGAACGGGGCCCAAACCTACAGTTCAGTTCAGGGGGAGAGTATGAGAGAACATCAGCTTTGGGGTCTTGAAGAGCATCCTTCACCTTCTACTTCGGTTTATCCTTCTCAAACATATTCCAATATCCAACCCGATCCTTCTTCACCTATTCCTTCACCTAATCTCTCTCATGTCCAAAACAATCCTCCTTCACCTAATCCTTCATCTAATCTCGCTCTTGTCCAAAACAGTCCTTCACCTAATCCTTCACCTAATCCCGCTCCTGTCCAAAACAAATAATTGATTGTTTACTCTAGAAGGAAGAAGTCTGGAAAGGAGATAGAGCACACAATACGACCATGAAGTTGATCCGGATTCTATGACTACACAAATTCACTCAAGTAAGGAAAACTTGGTTCTTGAGAATACAACACCTACTATGGATGAGTTAGATATTCCAATTGCCTTGAGGAAAGGTGTCCGAACATGTACAAATCATCCTATTTGTAAATTTGTCTCGTATAAAAAGCTATCACCCTCCTATCAGGCCTTTGTGTCAACTCTTGACAGTGTGCAGGTTCCCAACTCTATTCAAGAGGCACTCAAAAACTCAGAATGGAGGAAGGTAGTTAATGAGGAGATCCAAGCAATGGAGAAAAATGGCATGTGGGTGTTAACAGATCTTCCCTTAGATAAGAAGATTGTTGGATGTAAGTGGATCTTCATTATCAAGCAAAAAGCTGATGGGAGTATTGAGAGACTAAAAAGCTCGATTAGTTGCGAAAGGGTTCACTCAATCCTACGGAGTAGATTATCAAGAAACATTTGCTCTAGTGGCTAAACTGAACACCATTAGAGTCCTTTCTCATGCAGCAAACAAAGATTGGCCCTTGCACCAATTAGATGTCAAGAATGCATTTTCTAAATGGTGATCTTGAAGAAGATGTGTACATGGAAATACCTGCAGGACTAAAAACTACCTTGAACAACAACAAGGTATGCAAACTCAAGAAGTCTTTATACGGACTCAAACAATCTCCTCATGCATGGGTTTGATAGATTTGTAAAGTCAGTGGTGAGATATGGATATACTTAATGTCAAGGAGACCACACACTGTTTGTGAAGTTTTCCCTAGAAAAGAAAATAGCAGTCTTAATTGTATATGTTGATGACATTATTCTAACTGGTGATTATGAGGAGGAATTATTGAGATTGAAAGTAGTCCTAGCCAAGAAAATTTTAAATTAAGGACCTTGGCAACCTTAGATATTTTCTTGGAATGGAGGTTCCTCGATCTAAGAAAGGAATTTTTGTCTCTCAATGGAAGTATGTCTTGGATTTACTGAAGCAAACATGAATGCTCGGGTGCAAACCTGTTGACACACCTATGGATCCAACTAAAAAGATAGGAGTTGGAAAAGATTTTGCACTAGTTAACAAGGGAAGGTACCGAAGACTTGTAGGGCGTCTCATCTACCTCTCACACACAAGGCATGATATTCCTTTTCCAATTAGTGTGATGAGTCAATTCATGCACAATCCCACAGAAGAGCACATGGAAGCAGTGTATAGAATTCTGAGGTATCTCAAAATGACGCCAGGGAAAGGTATACTTTACAAGAAGACTGAAAACATGGATATTGAAGTCTACTCAAATGCGGATTGGGCAGGAATGTGGCTACGCAAACTACTTAGGGAGTTGGGGATAACAATCGAGAGACCAATCAAATTGTTCTGTGACAATCAAGCAACTATATGCATCGCTAAGAACCCTGTCCATCATGACAAAACTAAGCATATTGAGATTGATCGTCATTTCATCTCAGAGAAGATTGATAACTCAGTTGTACAGCTAGTTTATACTCCTACACAATCTCAAGTGGCAGACATACTAATAAATGCTCTTCCAAGAACAAGCTTTGAAGAATTGAGTCACAAGCTGTGTTGTTTAACATCTACACTCAGTTTAACATCTACAACTCAGCTTGAGTGGGAGTGTTGAATTCTCGAATCAATTAGGGAAGATTTGTTAGGATTCTTGTTATTTTGCAAATATAGAATCCGGTGATTGCAGTTTTTTTTATCTTTCCTAGTTTAGTGTCTTTCCTAAGTTAGTGAGATTGTTTCCTTATTTAGTTTCAATCTATGATTAGTCAAAGGTTATGCTCGTGTATATAATGTACGCTGTTTTCATCAGAAAGTATGAATGAAAGAAAATAATTCATTCTTCACCAACAGTTTCCCTATTGGTTTATGAAACAGAGCAAAACATCAAGGCAACTCTTAGGCAATTTTTTGCTTTTATGCCATCTTTCTATCTAACCTGGTAGATTTTTCTTTGCTAATTGCTTGTTGATTCTTAGCTTGTAATTGTTTTGTTAGTATTCAAAGGTTAATGAAACTTGTTTCAGGTTGCTGCAGGGCTTAATTTTACCGTGTTTCTTACAAGACAAGGCCATGTTTTTACATGCGGGATGAACACGCATGGCCAACTTGGTCATGGCGATGCGGTAGATAGACCAACACCCAAAATCATTGAACTGCTCGAGGGAGCTGGCTCTGTCGTTCAGATTTCTGCTGGTCCAAGCTATGTGTTCGCTGTAACAGACAATGGAGAAGTCTATTCTTTTGGATCGGGTTCGAATTTCTGTCTTGGCCATGGAGAGCAGCAAGCTGAGTTCCAGCCACGTGTAATCCAGGCATTTAGGAGAAAGGGTATTCATGTAGTTCGTGTCTCTGCTGGTGACGAGCATGTGGTGGCCCTGGATTCCAGTGGATGCGTTAGTCTACTAACTCAAGATTAATGTCGTCGTTGACTAGATGAGCTTTGCATGAATCAGAAAGATTTATGATGCCTGCTGTCGTTTCTGCAGGTATATACTTGGGGTAAAGGCTACTGTGGTGCATTAGGTCATGGAGATGAGATTGACAAGACTAAACCAGAACTCTTGAGCAGCCTTAAAAGCGACCTTGCTGTGCAGGTGTGCTTTTTATCCCTCATTCTTAGTTTTGTTGAATTTTATTTTTGCATTCTGGGTTTAATTGCTAGAGGATCCAGAGTGGCTCCCTCCTTCTCTTGTATCTTAAACTACATGCGTACGTTTGTTGTTCCAAAAAACGATAAGCTTGTTGACCAAGAATCAACTTTGTTCTTGCTTTTACTGCAGGTGTGTGCACGTAAGAGGAAAACTTTTGTTCTGGTTGATTCCGGTTCAGTATATGGTTTTGGTTGGATGGGTTTTGGCAGTCTTGGGTTTCCCGACAGAAGAGCATCTGATAAAGTTATGAGGCCTCGAATCCTTGATTGCTTAAAAGCTCACCATGTTTCTCAAATCAGCACCGGGCTTTATCACACTGTGGCGGTCACGAACCGAGGACGAATCTTTGGATTTGGAGATAATGAAAGGGCGCAGCTTGGCCATGACACTTTGAGAGGATGCCTTGAACCAAAAGAAATTTTTGTTCAAGAAATGGCTGATGATTTTGGTGTCCTTCAAGAAGGCGTATAAACCCAGGATGCCATTACCATTTCAATTCTGTAGGTCAGTCTTACGTGTTTGTCCAAAGTGAACAGCATATTAATTTTTTTTCTATTCCATCAGAACAGAATATCATAAATTATCAATGTAAAAGAAGGATAAATAACTGCTGTATTATAATTCTATAAAATAATATTGTAATTCTGAATTAATATATAGTACGTTATAGTTTCTTTCATTTATACTTTAGTGTTATTTGTTGTGGGTAGTAAATTTTCAAAAGGGCAAAAAAGACTGCATATTTCCAATGTGCTGCTTAGAGACGCTGTTTTCCCTCTCCCTCTTAATGACTGCTAACCATTGTGTACATACAATAAAATTTTTACCATTTTTTCATGCTATAGCTTTTAGAATAATGCAAGGAATTCCAACCTTCAATACCAATTAAAATATAGAAAAGGTACATTTATCAATGAGATGACAATGTCGCAACTGGAATTTATATAAAAAAAATTAGGATAAAAGTTGGTGATTTTGACGCTACTCAAGCTTTTAACTATTAGACAATTTTCCTGAGAGACAAATAGCTTTTAAGGCAAGTTTCTACAACTTTTAACTATAAAATTTGCATCGCATTTGAACAGCCATTTTTGTCAAATCATAAACTGATTTGCAAATTTAAGCAGACAGAAAGAAAATAGGGAAATGGTTTCAAGGGTCTAAGATTGAAACCTACCAATATGTCATGAAAATGACAACTTTATTATTTAAGCATCATTTTCCTTTCCTGCCATTAAGGAGAACCTATTTTCTTCCTTTGTTTTTTTGGCGATTAGGAACACAAGCCTTTCAATTGACAACTATCATGCAGAAGTTGGCCTGAAAAGAAGGCTTGTAGAGATCCCTCTAGGACACCCTGCAGGTAAAATGAGAAACAGCCACTTTTTATGTTCTTTTTATTTTTATTTTTATTTTTTAAATTAGTCATTAATCAGGTGAACTTTTGGTCGGTTCATGCATGTGCAATTTTTCACATGAGAACTCTTCAGAGTGATTGTAAAGAAAGATATAAATCCCAATTGTTGTTTTTGGCTTTCCGACAACTAAAGGTTATTGTCAAGAGATTCCTGAATAATTAGGCAAGAAGTCGCAAAATGGAAGCATTCATCAGGTGAGTTTCCTCGTAAGAGAAACTGCAAGAAAAGCATTTACATATTTGCTAAAAATACAACAGTTTCCCACACATTTAAGGACCACAAACAAAATAAAATTTAAAAGAATAAAAACCTGAATCCTTTTATGGTCTAACCCATTTAAGGACCACAAACAAAATAAAATTTAAGAGAATAAAAACCTGTATCCTTTTATGGTCTTTCTTAATAGCACTTCTTTTTTACGTTCTTATTTGGAAACTGAATTTAACCCTGATAGAAAATTGGTGACTTGATTTTGGACAAAGCACATGTTACTTTTCCTTGATCTAAAGTATAAACTTGCTGCAGAATAGGCTTCCCTTCTGCTTGTTTTTATTTTTCTTTTTGCAACGCATACCTAACTGTTTTACAACCCAATACGTATTCAAACCAATCGCATTAATTTTATTAAATTAAACTATCAAAACTTGTCAGATTTTTTTTTTTTTTTTAGGTGTAATCAATCTGTATTTGGTATAACTACTGGGAAGTCTTTAATTTGAAAACAAAAGATGTCATTAATTGTGTTCTTCTACTTTACTATTTTGACCTAAAAAAAAAAATATTAGTGCTTTTTAAATTTATTCAAGGTCTGAGCTGACATGTAATGTTTAGCTTGTGTAAAATCAAAACGAAGGGATGTACTTTTTTTTTTTTTTTTTTTTTTTTATTTATTTTTTTTTTTTATGTACATTGCTTATGGATAGTCGATACTGCAAATTATGGTACACTACAAACTACAAAGCACCACATTACAGAATAAGAATATTATTTGAACAAATTCTTATGTTTTATGTGTGTACTTATTGACAGTATACATAAACATATATCTAGTCCTTCTAAAAAGAAAAAAAAAAAAATGTATTGAGATACATACACGTATACGATTGAGGTTTCTAAAAGATAACTAAGGTATGAGTTGTCATGAAGAAACTCAATACCAATGGAAGTATGGAACTAAAAAACCGTGGCTGTTCTATGGGATTTTTTTTTTTTTTTTTTTTTTTTTTTTTTTTCATTTTCTCAATTTATTTGTTTCTTACCGGGAAAGAAAATTCATAATTTTATAGGCATGAGTGTGACATAACCACCTCAGCAGAATCATCAACTTCAAAGGCCAAAACTCAACACCTCTTCTCTTAAAATAAACAAAGGAAAGACCCTTTATCAAAAAAGGAAAAAAAAAAAAACTTAAAAAAAAAAAAAAAAACAAAGGAGAGACAATCTTGCCTGTGCCGATTTTTCTGCTCAGATTCCGGAATAACAAAGAACACAGAGACGCAAAGTCCCCCAAAAAAAGACGTAGAAACAATAGAAACAGAGTACTCTAGAAAGCACTGAAAAATTAAAAAATAAAAATAAATTAAAAAAGTCTCTCCTATTCACATCACTTTCTTTTCTAATTTCTAAGGCATGGTATATTCCCGGAAAACCTTCAAAATCGCAGAAAATGTGACGATTCCGACCAAGCAAGAGTCGTCGTCGACCACCCAAACGTAGTTGACGCGGTGGGCGATCGCCTGGATCATCACCGCCACCAGCGAGCTCTTCGGATGGCAAACGATCGCCTCCGCTCTCCTCGCCATCCTCGCCGAGTAGCTCGCTGATCGGCTATACCTCCCGGCCGATCTCGCCAATGTCGTCGTGGGCGACGCAAGGCTCGATTCCTCATCCGACGACGACGACGACGATTGGCTCGATAAAACGATGAAATCGTCCACAATCCCTTCCAGATTTCTTTCCTTCAACCTCCGATTTACAACCCTGACCAGATCCTCCGGCGGACCGCTTCCGTCAATGTAGGCCATGACATCACCGGCGGAGAGAGTCGCGATAGCCGCCGCGGAGGTCTCATCGCAGGAGGCGAGGGTGAGCGGCGAGATCTCGCCGATAAGGACTCCGTCGGCGTCGACGACGGCGACGGAGGTCTGGTCAGCTAAGGATCGGGAGATGAGGCCGAGAGCGGCGATCGCTGGCGAGTGGTAGTCGGTGGAGAGGACGCCGTCGGTGGTTATGATCCCGAGGGAGTCGATCGAGAGGGCGGGGATCGGAGAGAAAAGGCCGATCGAGCTGAGGAGGAATCGGACCACGTCTTCTTGGGTAAGCCAGCAGAATTCTCTTCCGTTGTGAATTGTCGTCGTCGCTGTTGAGATTTTCGGTTGCTGTTGTTGTTTTCTTCTTGAGCTTGTGCTATGTCTTCTCTTGATCGGTACCACTAGGTTTTGAGCTCCTTGGAGGATCAGATCAATGGCTTCCAATAAGCTGAAGAAAGAATACCACAAATCAGTACTGAAAAAACAGAGTATTTTGTTCTATTTTGAAGGAAATGACATAAAAAGAAATTTTGGTAACCAAAACTCCAGAATTTTCACATGAAAAAGGAGAATCTCTTTAATTATTGTGATAGTTTTGAAAAGAAAATGGCACATTTCAAGGGAATTAGATAGTGAATAAAAATCTCTGAGAAACTTCTTAACTTTGACTGAAATATAGCAAAACAGAGTATATGGGCGTTTTATTTTTATTTTGTTTTGGATTGTTAAATTTTGCTAAGAATTTTGTCTATAGTGGAGAGAATGAAATCCCAGAACCTTTTAAATGAAAAGAGAGCTACATTTTTTAGGATTTTTTTTGAGCAATAATATGAATGAAAACCAATTCATAGTCTCAAAGGATAAAGTGACGTTAAAAATCTCTGAAACTTCTCTTTAACTTTTAACTGAAAATCAAGCAAAACCCATGTGTAGAATCTCATTGAGAAGCGTTAAAATCCAAAAGTTGGCACTAAAAATCAGTATACCTAGAAGATGGTTCTAAATGAGTCACGAGGGTTGGAATCTTGGGCAAGAGATCAGAGACGGGTGTGTTCAAGGCAGTAGAAGGGGACAAAAGGTTGCCATCCCTGCAGAGAAAGCATATCACATCAACCATGCACACCTTGCCAACGCACCGGCAGTGCCACTCACCGGCGGCGGCGGATTCCGGCGAGTGGCGGTGGTGGTGGCAATCCCATACGCTGAGAAAAGGGTCGTCGGAGGTCTTGAGAGCGGCCAAGGCGTCGGCGACGGAGGCGGAGATCGGGAGGGACGTCAGCGCCGGCTTGGCGAGGCAGAGGTCGGATATGTCATGTGCCAACAAGCTCACTGCCATGCAAAGGAAGAGAAGAGAAAAGAGAGATTGTGAATTGGAGTGAGAAAGTATTATTGTGTTGAGAGAAGAAGAAGAAGAAGAAGAAGAAGAGGAGGAGGAGAAGTGGTGATACTTGGTAGTGACAATTAGGCTTTTGCAGGACTTGTGTTATTTATAAGAGGGAGGAACGTTACACGAGAGAAATGAGACACTTGTATGGGAAGTTTGGGGGGTACGGCATGAGGTACAAAATGTTGTGGCGGTCCACTTTTTATTTATTTATTTATTTTTTATTTTTTATAGTGTTTTTCTTATTATTATAATTTTTTTCCTTTGCATTACAGATCATTGAGTTGTAGGAATTGTGTTCCACTTTTCACTGGATAAAGATTTGGGGTTTTAATCTTGTTTGGTAGGTATTATTGCAACAAAAAAAAAAAAAAAAAATTCTTGTTTGGTAGGTAAGATATTGGGACTTTGAAACTAATGTTATGTTTGGTAGTAAGGAAAGAAAATAGGATAGAAAGAAAATATGTAAGTGGTAGAAAATAGTAATGATGGAAAGAAAATTGATTTTCTTTTATGTTGTTTGTTTGGAAGATGAAAAAAGAAAATCTTACCTTCACTTATTTGGTATTGGAAGTCAAATTGGATTTTTTTATATTCTTAAATTTTTTGCTTGGATGTTGAGAAAATGATAGTTCAGTAACTTTGCTCATTTTTATGAGTTATCCCTATTTTTCATTTCATTTTCTACCCACTTGTGGAAAGAAAAAAATAGTAGGGCCCACATATATTATTTTTCACTCCACTTTATTTTCTCTTCCTTTCTCTTTTCTCTCCAATCAAACAACCTACATTTTCATTTTTCCTCCCCAAAATTCCTCTACCTTCTTCCTTCTTCTACTTTTCTTTCCTACCAAACATTATGCTTTCGTTTTGGTGGAAAATAGAATGGAAAAGAATTATGACAGGATTATTATTTTTTATATTTTAAATTCACTCATTGATAGTTAAATTTATTTTTGTGTTCTTATTTTAAAATTTAAATTAATATTGAAAATTGATAAAATAATTATTTAAGTTATTACATGTTTTCTTTTTCCCATTATACAAAACACTATAAAAAAAGAAAAATTAACTTCATTTCTTTTCTTCACATTTTCTTTCTTTTATGTGTTTTCTTTCCATTTTCTTTTATTTTCCTCCCACTAAACGGAGTGTAAGAAATAGTAATGAGTAATGACCTATTAGTAGGGCATTTCGGGAGAAGACTTTTGAAACTATTACTTCAAATGTTCCTGGTCGGTTTTACATGACTTAAAAGAATGTGAAAGTGAATTTCAAATACCAAAAGTCTAGCATCCTTAAATGTGTTAGCGGTAACATATAGGGATAAATCTTCACATTTTATCCAAAACTCAAATTTTTTACCATAGAGTTTATTACAGTTGGGTCACCCACTTTGTGGTTATGCAAGTACTGTTATACATCATGAACTTTCAACAAAACAAATTATTATATGCATTTTGAACATGTATGCAAATCATTTATGTGTGTCAGTATTGATCTTTGAGTAATCACCATATCCGTATGTCATCTTTAACTAAGATGCCAACTATTGTGGTTCCACTCTTTTTCTACTTCAATTTACAAAATTTTTTTTTTTGGCTGAATTTACAAAATTTGCAATTAAAATAATGATTAATACAATTATCTTTACTTCCAAAATATATTCTTTCAACCTGTTCTGGAGTGTGTAATGGCCAATAATATTTTTGTTTCTACAATTCTAAAGCCTCTTGCATTGTATTCTTATCAGGAATTCTGCTCTGTCCTTTACACGACCACATTTTTAACTCTTATCTTAATTCCTTATTTACACTGTCTATAAGGGTTAGTTGTGGCACTGTAGAAAAATGCACTATTCTATATTTATAGAAGAAATGTTGGTATTTTAGTAACTCAATTAAAAGTGGTGCTATTCACAACATGTGATGACACCTAGTGAGCTGCTATTACACTACTTTGGTCAAATTTTTTCAAATGCCGGTTTTATTTTTTTGGTTCACTTGATTTAAAATATTTGGGAAGACTAATTAATATAAGAAGAGGTGTAAATTTTTTCCAAGACCTGCCTGCCTTATTGTACAATATTTTCAATTTGATTTAATTCGAATCAAGAGGACAGGTCTAAAGCAAGTTGAAAATTTTCCCCCGTTTTTTCAGAAAATTGTAACTTCTGAAATTTGCTTGTTTAAGGTACAATAATACCAAGCTTCCTAATTAAGTATCTGATTTTATAGGGGAAAACTTCATTAGTTCCATACTAATCAATCATTTTATACAATGTAGGTATGGATTGTTACTTTTTTAAAGAAGATGTGGATTTCATGTTTGTGAAATAATGTTCTTAGCTTCCAATAATCTCTTATATCTCAAAGTTAACGAGCCTTTTCTTTTAATTTTTTTTTATTTTTATTTTTTATTTTTATGATGCATATATACTGAAGATATAACATAATTTTGTAATAAAATTTAAATTCTATTACTATAGACTATGAAATGGATTTAGTTTAATCTTGATAATTAGTAGACTCACATCCATTTATTGTGTCTTTTAATATTTCAATGAGTGAAATCAATTTCATTAAAGGACTTGTTGCTAGTATAGGAACCTTATGATATTTGCTCACAAATATAATAAAAGCAACAAAATATATAATTCAGCAATCTAATACAATGCTTTATTTCTTATAATGTTATAAAAAGAAATGCATAAATATGTATTATAAGAACTAATACTTTTATCCTAACAAAGTAATCACCATGAGGGAATTATTGATACTCATCTTTATCTATTTACTTTAATGAGCAATATCTCATTATCTTTCCTATATCAATTATTTTTTCTATATCATTTTTTTTTGGTTTTGATAAAATAGTAAACACGCCCTAATGCGGAAAACGAACATCAATTTACAAGTGATGTTGTTACGGATGAAGAAAGAGAAAAATACCATGCTTCAATACTCTCCTTTTCTTTTTCTCTGCAAAATCCATGCAAACACACACAATATTCCAAAACGCTCACCCATCAAAAGAGATTGAAACTTGGTGTCCCATGGATGAAACAAAAATTCTATAAAGTGAATTGAATGATAGGAATAGTTGAATGAAGGTAATGGATTTTCCATGGGTTTGGTTTTGGTTTTTGGTTCTTATTTTTTAGCTTTAAAGTTATTTAAAAAAAAAAAAAAAAAAAAAATTGTACGTGTTTAAGATACTGCATTTAATGGAGATAACCTTGATATATCTAATGGTGACCATTTCTAAATAGTTAAACAAAATCTACACATCTAATAAATTGAATATTATACCAACTATACCATAACAAACTTTTCCCTAAAAAAATATACCTATACCATAACACAAAAGATTATCATATTCTACCAAAAAAAAAATTGTCATATTACGTGGTATCCCAAATTTGATCAGAAGGCGACATTTAATGATCCTTGAATTTGTAGTTGTTTTTTTTTTAGGGTCTTGTAGTTTTTATTTTGATGAGTTTGGAATTTGATTGATTGTCATTTTTTAGTTTCATAGGCTTAAAAAACTTCCAATTAATTGATTATGGACTATCAGTTCCATACGACCTGTAAAAGCAAAAACAAAAAGAGCAAGAGAATTTATCAAAGGCTCTAGAAGAAATTATAAAATTCCACGCATATATTTTTCCCCAGAAAAAAAGGTTCAAATAGCACAAATTAGAGAAAGAATTTATGATCGTATGCCAATTTCTTTTCCATTACCGAGCCTAATTAAAGCATCCTATTCTTTGTCATATTTCCTCATCCTTCTTCTTGTTTTACTTATTTATTTATTGTGAGTTTTTCTTTATCGAGCCAAAAAAAAATAAAGTTTTAATAGTTATCTACTTTTTATATTAAAAATTGTGTATTATATATATATATATATATATATTTTAATTTAATGTGATTTTAATTAAATTTAACGGTTAAAAATTAGCACGGCTGATAAGGGTATCTATAAAAAAAAGCCTCTTATTTATTTATTTATTTAATATTACTTTTACTAAAGAGGTTAAAGAGCTTTGGCATTTTTCCATGAGGGTTAGTGGTAACGTCAATTTCAATTTATGCGCGTCCGAGACCAATGTACAAACGGACGGTGGGGATCAAATCCGCAAGCAAAATCAGCAATCAAAGTTGATTAAAACGATAGCACCAAAATTGCATGATTTAACTTTTTACCGACGTTTCAATTAATCGCCCGTGAATATCATAATTGTCTTATAAATAGAAACTGATGGAAAAAATTAGGATAATAACGTCCACTAAATTTAATTAAAGGATAAAGTGCACAAATGGGGACCATATTCTTAAAGTCCAAACTTAATTGTAATATTGCGGTTAAAAGTTAAATCCTTTACTCATGTGGATAATAATTATTATTATCTGATCTGCTTGATGGAGGTTGAACGTGTTTCATGCGTTTGCTATAAAAAAAAACAGCATTGACTTGTGAGTTGTAACTAAAAGCTAATTAATTAAGTAATAAGCAAATAGTTGCGTTCATATATATATATATATATATATATATATATATATATATATATATAAATTAGTCTCATTCACACAAACGCCTCATGAACTTTTACTAAACATTACTGTATATAATTCAACTTCCACGTGTGAGGTATTGGAAAAATGACGCTTTGCCGTATAATTTTGAAATTTAAGACATGTTTAGTTCGCTAATTTGAATTTTTAATTCGAGTTGAGATAGGATTTTATAACTCGAATGTGATTTTATATGAGAGTTTTTTATTATAGTAAAAAAGTTAGATGTGACTGTTTCTAAGAATTTTTTACTGCAGTAAAACTTGAATTCTAAACTCGAATCGGTGAAATGAACATGAACTTAATTTTAAGTGAGATCCACTATATATTAATGATTAGTCATGATGAATTCTTATTCTGCTTTATGAGAAGATCAAAATAATATATTTTATGTTAAAAATGATGCATGGGATGAATAAGAAATTTGGCACCCAAAAGTGCATCATGAAGATGAAGTGGAAAAAAATTAAAGAAAAGACTCTCATCCTACATGATATGGAAAAGATATCAAGGTCATCTAGTATTTTGCTCATAGTTTTTGGATATTGAATATTATTATAAAGTTGCAAACTTTATGATAAAAAAAAAAAGTTGCATATTCTACATAAAAAGGCGACCTTTTTAAATCTATAATCTATTCTATTACTATAAAGTTGCAATCATTATGCTCCCATTCCAGAATTTTTATTGTGTTTTTATTTTATTCAATTTTTCATTAATTTTTTTCAAATATTATACGTAACTATTGTCGACCTTTTAATTTCTAAACTTATTTCATTATCATAAGTTGCAATATTTATTGGTAATATTGTCATTATACGTATGATTTCAAAAATTCTAAACATTTTTTTAAAGGATACACTAATATTTAGATGTATCATTAATATATGATTAGTTTTTATTTTTCCCCAAAATGTAGCCTAAAACTAATAAATCAAATCGGTTTTCAAAGTATAACATTCAATCCAATCTAATTTAATTTAGATATCTGTCCTTGTTGATTTGATTTGTTTAGAATTTGCATGAGACTCAAAGCCTTAAGTTTTGTGTTTTAAGTTTTTAACCTAATAAAAAAACTATAGAGCTTGGCGCTTTTGTTGCTAGCGATGCCCGATGCACACCAATCCCTCACCAAATTTATAGGTTTACTCGCTTCCTCTGTGTCAAAGAACATAAAAAAGTGATTTCACGTCTGGACTCGCAGTAATTAATCCACACTTGTCTTCAACAATAAAGCGCAATATTTGAATCCCCCATACCCTATTTTCTTTTTTCTTTTTTCTTTTTTTATTTTTTAGCAAGAAATTATTCAGTGAATCGAGTATACCACATCATTTTAATGATATGATACACCAATTTAATAAATTTTTAACATTTGTCTAATTTACTTATGTCAATTTTAATTAATGATTTTCTATCTCTTCTAATAATGTGTTTTACTTTTATTTATTTTTTATTAGAATAGTCATAAACACTCTAATCAGATCTCTTCATTAATTAGTTTCAAAACTTCTTGAAAAGATTAGTTAACTTGATTTAGAAAAATGATTACACCTTCTAAAGTTGGTCGGACATGAAAAGGCATTAACAACTTTTTTATTTGGTAGAAGGTAAAAAAAGAAAAAAAAAAAAAAAAAAAAAGTGGCATCTACTTGTATCAAGTAGTATTTTACTACTAAACGACTGTTATTGGGGGAAAAAAATCCTTTTCCTGTAAGAAATGATGGAAGTCGCAGAACTTGTAAAAAAAATGGTGGAAAGTCTTTTGTTTGACAGAAAAAAAAAAAAAAAAAAAAATGCTGCATAGCATCATTTCTGTATTTAATTAAAAAAATAAATGGTTTAACGTTATTTCTCTCAACAGATTATAAACAGATATATATATATATATATATATATTTGCGATCAATTAATTCTCATATTTATTTCCCAAAAATTAAAAAATGTCGTCCAATATTTTTCTTAAAAAAGTCTGTTAGTATCATTTTGAAAAAAAAAAAAAAAAAACGAATCACTCCATAATTTTTGCTCATCCATTGGCTTTTCTCATGGTTTATTATTATTATTATTATTATTATTATTATTATTATTATTATTATTATTATTATTAATTCACGTTCCTGCCAAATTGAAAAAAGAAAATTTAGTGTTTTTTTTTAATGTATAATAAGAAAAACTTAAAATAGAATGCACTTTAAGGTGATAAATTTCCTAGCATAGAAACAAATTCTGATAGATAATTAAGTATGTTATTGTCTAAAATTATTTAACAATGAAAATTTGATGGGGTATTTATGGCAATCAATACTACTAAACAATAAAAGTTAAAAAAAAAAAAAAAAAAATTAAGAAAGAGAAAGATTATTAAATTGAATTGACATGGGAAAAATGCACAAATGTCAATAATTTATTATCACATTATTAAAATAACGTAGTATGCTTAGTTTATTGAATAATTTTTCTTTTTTGACAGGATCTTCTTAACGATAGAATTATTTTTTTATAATTAAATTTGATCAAAATTACATTAAATTAAAAAATATGTCGAATAAACAGATTTTGATATAAATATATCCGTTGAAAACAAAATTTTTAAATAATTTTTTCTTTTTTTTTTTCAGAAAAGTCCTTTTTTTTTGTTTTCTTTTTTGCTTTTTTGTTTTTGTTGTTGTTTTTTTTTTTTTAATTTTTAATTTTTTAGATTTTACAAAAGGCTTCTCATAACGTACCGCAGAGAGCATACTCTATCCAGTCTTTGACACAGGTCAGAAGCCCCTTTTCTCAGGCTAAATGGATTATTATAGCCCTGCTTGGGTATGTAGGTACCCATGCCTTTACCATGTGATCCCCAGTGCAACAAGAGGAATTGTTTTATCAAAATCAAATAATGATTCAACAATGTGAAACGATCCCTTTTTTTTTTAAACAATTTTTATAATAAACACATCTAGAATCCTTTTTTATTTCAACCTGTTAATATTAATTTATATATTTTTATCTTTTATATTAAAACTAGTTAAGGTAGAGTTTTTTAAAATAAATACTTTTAGTAAATTAGATACTTAAGAAGGTAGAATATGTAATTTTTTCTGTTTTTTTTTTAGATGAAAAACAATGAGACAAGGCATGGCATGGACTATGAAACCAAAGCCATTTAGATTCAAAAAGCCATTTAGTATAAAGTTTCCTACGTTGTTTGGTTGATGGGATTCATCATGAGAATTAAAGGAAAATGAGTGCACCAAATTGGTTGAATTTTTTTCCCCTTAGAGAGATTCTAGCCATATACTTTTAACTGTGTTTCTAAAATGGTTGTGTTTGGGGGGGAATTTATTTGATTAGACTTTTATTAGGGACAAGAGAAGAAGTAATTGATGGAGTACTTGCGACAATATGTTCACAAAAGAAGGGAAAGTGGACCATTTGAAGATTCTCTTTTTTTGTTTTTGTTTTTATTTTTGTATTTATTTTTTAATGGACGATTCTCTATGAATGTTGGTGTCACTTGGAGATCTTTTTGTCTAGTGACCACCCCTCTAATGCTTTTAATTTTCCTCCACATATAGCGTATCCAGGATCCTAGGATAGAAAAACAAGGATATATCTGAAAAAGGTTTACATTGTAAGAAGGGTCAAATACTTAATTACCTTAATGTATATAATTTTGGCAAGGAAAGATCCTTTTTAATTGATTACTTGTGGGAAATGATAAGGGTGTTGCTAATTTAACTAAGGCGAGGTTTATATATATTTTTTTAATGAGGGAAATTTCATCTAATAATTAAGCTGATACAAACTCTAATATAGTCGTAAATGAGGCTATTAAATAGAAATGTATTTGACCACTGTAAAAATTAGATCTACCAATAAAGATGAATGAGGCGCAAAGACGAACATAAGTGCTTAAACCTAATAGGTAAAGATACTCTTGGCACATTAATAATTGTGACAAAGGTTCATTTGACAAAAATCACTGGAGTCAATAAATAACATCAGTCGACTGAGACCAAAAGACTCAGAGCACTAGGGTCATTCACAACTCTACATAGGATCAAACTTAATGGGCTAAACCTACCACTAGGATGTAAGAGTGACGTGATAACTTTCTTTATTATACAACGAAAACAAAAACACTAAAATGGCGGAATCAACATCGCCTTTATTGGATCAAATAAAAACTAAGAACAAGACAAATTTCTCAAGCTACAAGGACAAGATTACCGGGGATAAGATGACTATCAAGATTGTAGAGGATAGAGCGGCGAGGACCCATGCAACTCCGCAATCGAAACAAACTAAGGGCCATATTAGAATGTATACTCAAACCATGATTCTTGATTCTGTCATTTGAAATTCAAACTTGTAGCATAATTAATTATTAAGTTTGAGTATATGAGACAAACAAACCCTAATATAGCACTGGTTAAAACCCATGCAACTCCACCATCGGCGCTGAGCACCCAATTTGCAAACCTATATAAAAGTTTATTGAACTTTTTTTTTTCCTTGGTTCTTAATGAAGGCTTTTTGACATCCAATTTGAACACCTAAATAAAAGCTATCCATATTGCCCTTTGTACTTTCTCCCTTCAGATATAAAGCTGTAACAAGTTAATGCTTTCTCTTCATGTGAAAGTATGGGTTCATCCCATATGATGTTGACGGGAAATTAGGCGTATATTTATATATTCAGTCTCATATATATATTAGTTGGTGGTTCCAAATAAATGTAGTTATTCAATAAAAGAGTACACGACATAACAGTTTAAGAGATGCAAGTTCTTTCAGGGAAAAGGAAATAGAAATGGACAAGTTTCTACAAAATATTCACTCATATTATCTAAAATATTTTAAAGGGCCCGCTTCAGATTTAGGAGGGACAATTAAGACAGATATTTCTGTACATGGAATACATGTCAATAAGATTATAACATATAGTCTATATAGATACAATATATTTTTCATCACGAAAGATATTTTGAAGTATTGATTATAGTAATTTACAATTTTACATGTTCCATCTTCAGATAATTTTCGTTACCGTCACTTTTCTACACTAACACTAATAATTATTTCAGTAAAAGGCTGGCCCTTAATATCTCTATAGACACTAATTTTATAGGGCTTTTCGTCTAGGTTGTTCTTTGGGAAATAGTAGAATATCTCTATAAGAAAATAGGCTAATTTTTAGTTATAGAAATTAATAGGCTTTTATGGTTCATCTTATGGACAATGTTCTTTCGGCATAACGAAATTATGGTCAAAATTCTTCGTTCGCCTAAAATTCATCTCAAATTTTGGCCTATTTTCAATTAAAAAATGCAATTAAAGCCACTAATTATTAAATACTACAATTGTCCTTGCTGAGTTTTATGCCTTAAAATTGTTGCGTATTATGTTTACGATAGAAGAATGGCTTCCTCAATGTATATAGACAAGTAAATTATCATTAACATCACATACGATCATGATTGTTGATACCTGAAATTTCGTACGCTTTTTGAATCTCTATCATGTGTTTAACACATTGCAATATAAATTCCTTAGCAAAAAATTGCAATATAAATTTTGGAGAACAAAATTATTAATTAAAGAGAAACATCTCCCCAGAACATATCCAATACTAATGTCATATATATGGCATAAAAAAAGTATTAAAAAGCATGTCACTAGTTTAGGATCGCGCTTTTTAGAATTAGGCGGTTGAATTTGATGCAAATAACAACTGAATTTAGATTTTACAATCCCAAAAAAACATTTTAGTTCCCCATTTTCATGTTTTAAATTTATTGCCTTTACAATTTAAGCATTTGCCTCTAAACTGACCTCAAGTGATCAATTTACGTTCAAAATTTAAGCCAAAAGTGACATTTTTACCTATTAAACAAAAATTTAGTCCGACAAGAACATATCAAATCGAATTAGTGTTTTTTGTCTTTAGAATATTCACGTCTACTATTTCTAGTAGATGATCTTTAAAGCGATTTTTTTTATCTTCAACCAAATTTCAACAATTGGTATCAAAACTAAGCCAACAAATGGAGTTATAAGAGCAAGAGACTTGATGATCGACGCTAAATGGCAATTGGAGTCCACTCCTCAAAAGTCCTTTACTTGACCCCTTCTGTTACTTATTTATGTATTTTCTGAATTCCTTTTTCCTCTCTAATTCCCATAAGGTCCAAAGTAGATTTCCATACAAATAATTCAAGAGAAGTCACTATTAAAAGATTTTATTTATTTATTTATTTTGAATGAGAAAAGATAAGATAAGCTGTGGTGGTCCACCACCACGTGGGATAAGTGATACTTATTTGTCATGTTACGGTGCATGCATGATGGGGACCACAGTATTATTAAACATGAAGAAAAAATAGAATTGTGCTCTCATTGTCTCGCAATTGCCAATGTAATTTTCGTATACTACACTGAAAAGTACCGATGCATGTATCAACTATGTACATTCATCTTGTGAGTGAAGGACATGAAATGACAAAAATATATAAGACTGAAATTGACAAAAAGATGCCCACGTGTATATATGTCTATACATACAGCTGTTAATTAAACATGCACCTGTATAGAGCGTTCAAATAACTGAGATTGAAATAAACAATTAATAAGTTTAAATTCTTATTATATCACATCATTAAAATTTATATATTTAATTAATAATTATAAATGAAAACATAATTATGGAAAACTTATGTATATACACATATTTTTAAGTGCGAAAATTTCCCCCCACATCCAATCAAGGAATCCATATATAACCCCGTAAATCCTTGACAAGTCAAGTTTGAAGAAAAAGTGAGGTTGCCCTTGTCGGTCGATAAACTTTATTTAAAAAAAAAAAAAAAAAAATTGGAATTTTGGGGGGTTTTTAATTTTTTTTTTTTTTTTTAATTTTTTTTTTTTGACACTTTTTTTTTTACATTTTTTTTTAATATTTTGAAATTACTCATTCCTAATAAAATTTTTAAATTTTTTTTTTTTCAAATTTAAACTTATTTTTTCCAAAATAGTCGAAATTTTAGTTTATCAGAAATAATTTTTTTTGCCCAAAACAATCACTAGCAATGGCTAACTATCTATTTTTTTCTTTTTCTTTTTTTTTGACAAGACTTTTTATAAAAATGTTTACTTTCGATCCAAAATCCCACAACTCATTTTTTTGTTTAAAAAGCACAGATTCAAATGGTTTTTTTGGTGAGATCATTTAAAACACAGATTTTTTTTTTCTTTAAAAAAATTTAAATTTATAAAATATTGTTTTAAGAAATTTAACTATTTATTGATAATAATTTTAATATAAAAATGTGTGTCAAAAGTAGAATTGGAGGTTATTTAGTTATATGAACTTTTTTAAAATTTTAAAAATAATGTAATAAGTAGAATGATGAGTAATTTAAAAATGTGTGTGTAAAAGAAAATAAAAAAGGGGTGTCAATAGACGGAAATTTTAAGACAATACTTAACACATAATAATGATGATAGTGTCAGTATTTTTGAAATTTTGTCTAGTTAAGAGATTGCTTTTGAAAGATATTTTTATATTTCTGTAATAAGAATTACAAACGTGAGATTTCAAAGGAATGCATGTCATATTTTAAGAATTTCCCAATCTCTTAGGATTAATTTTAGTTATGCTATTCATTTACAACTGTATACAGCTAAATATTAACCACTTATTTTATTGGTGCAATCATATAAATAGTGGCGCATCGGATCCCATTAGAACTCCACAATTAAGAGTGTTAGAGTAACCGTAATACTAGAATAGGTGACATCTTAAGAAATCCTCATGTTGCACCCCCTGTTCAAAAGATTTAAAATAATAATAATAATAATAACATTTTTTTGTCTACAACTCTAATCTCTTTTTATTTATAGGCACTAGGTTGTGTGGGGTTGTAAAAGTCATCTAAATTTTGATGGTAAATATTATGTTTATTTCATTAATTTGAGTTTAGAATTCGAGTTTTGCTATAGTAAAAAACTATGAGAAATAACTACATCTATTTTTTTGCTACAATAAAAAATATTATATAAAATCACATCTCAACTCAAATCAAATTAACGGCAAATTTTTCTTTTACCAACCTCTCCTTATTTGGGGCAGGCGGGTTTGGTCTGTGTGCTCAGTCAGGTGGGGTCCAATGGGTTTATTATGCACCCTATGCATTTCACTATACTTTGAATTGTACTCTTACATACATGACCTTGCAAGATCAGTTCTGTGCTTGGTCTTACATTCTAATCTAAAGTGGTTTTCCTAATGCGGTCATAATCTGCTTCAACCATACGGATTAATTTGGTCAGTAAAAAAAAAAAAAAAAAAAGATTCATTTGGTTTTCGCATTGGTTTGGTAGTTTCTCTGAACACCAATCACTGGTATCTGCTCGCGTACTTGTAAAACTTTATGGTTAACGTATAACTTTTAACTTACAAATTTCTATAAAACAATTTTTTAATTATTGTAGCAGGGTAGTCTTGATGATACAGGATTTCACTAATTAGTTTCAATCTTTACTCAATAATTGCTTATTAATCAGAAGGCCTAAAAGGAATAATTAGAGATCAAAGGAGGATAAAATATTACTACTCCTGTGTGAAGTTAATTGATTAATTAGTTTTAACATCAACATCAATCAAGGGTTGGCATTGTACTATAAGCAACTAACTCAACTATCATTGTCTAGAATATTAAGTTTTGTAATGCAATTTGCAATAATATTTAATGTAAAATAGAGCAAATTAGATTGAAGATTTCTTGTCATCGGGAAGAAATATTAATATTCAAGTTGCTAATATGCTACTTTAGCAAATATAAAAAATAAATTAAGGTTGCTAATATGCTATTTTAGTATTCTCAAAAAATCCTTGGCAGGTATATATGAAACTTAAAGTACACAAATTTCCAAGATATAATAAAAATAGGTGTAAAAATTATACGTTTATATAAGTATATAAATATATAACCAGCAAAAAAATCCATAAATCATATATAAACATAAACATATAGCCAACAAAAAAAGTACATAAACATATATATCCAGATATGTTATATGCTTCAATTCGATATTTTATGCCACTATTTTTAGATTATAATTAATTATTCGTGCAAAGTACATTTGCCAATTATCCTTAATCATAAGTATTCCATCATTTTGGTCCTCAAACGTTGTTTTTTTGGTAGATTGATTTCTGAACTTTTGATTTTTCTTTTTCTTTTTTTCTTTTTCCCGGCCAGTTTTAATCCTAAAATTGGTGAAATATTTTTAAATTCGATAAAGATAGTCAACTTTCAATCACATATTAATTGAAAGTTTTACAAAAGTAGATATATTGAATGCAAAATGTTCTTCAATTTAAAAACTCCAACAAACTAGCTAGAACATTTTATATTTAATATAACTTTTTTTTTTTTTTTTTTTTGTAAAACTTTTAGTTGCTATGCGATAGGGATGTAATTATTTCTGTTGAATATTTGAAATATTTTGTCAATTTTAATGGGAGAGATTAGAGTTGCTAAAAAATAAAAGTTTAATGAGTAATCTGCCCAAAAAAAAAAATTCGAGGACCAAAATGAAATAGTTCTCATACTTCAGGAATTAACCGTTCTAGCCTGATGTGGAACTATAATATATATAATATATATACACACACAAATAAATGGTAAAATATCATTTTCACACACACTAAACACACAATATATATATATATATATATTTCTCATTTGGTATCTTATTGATTGAGAAATCGCATTCAGAAACCCTAGTGTTTTAAACAATATCACATATATACCAGACTACCCTCCGAATCATTTTCCTAAAATTTTTAAAATGGCAAAACCACCCGTTTGAATCATTTTCCTAAAATTTTTATTTTTCTTATTATCATTATTATTATTATTATTATTATTATTATTATTATTATTATTATTATTATTTTTTTTTTATTATTTTGTGACGAGAGGCGGATCTAAAATTGTTTTAGTTTTGGTTTTGTTAGTTTAATTATATTTTAAGTTGGGTGTTTATATCCCCCTCTTTTTACTCTCTACACCACTTTCTAACTACACACCTCACATTATTTCTAAATGAATAATTTTACTTTTTACACACCTCTATTAAAAAGCATATGATCATAAGGAGAAAAAAAAAAAAATAAAAATAAAAAATGCAATCAACCAAACTTTATAAAAATGAAAAAAAAAATTAGTCTTAAAAATGAAATATTTAGAAAAAAATATATAAACACGAAAAAAAAAAAAAAAAAAAGGTATATGAACAATTGTCATAAAAAATAGAAAAAATTAACCTACTTCTACGGATTTTTTGGAATAGTTGTTGAAAAGTGAAAATAAGGGTTTTGTTATAATTGCAAAATAGCACTAGCTTATAATTTGAGGATACGATATAAAAATTATTAATTTCTTTTTTATAATAAAATTTAATTATGCAATTAAATCTATTATAATTGTCCCTTTATGTCATTTTATGTGAGGGTTTTTTTTTTTTTTTTTTTTTTTGGTAATAAGAGGTTTTAATTGAAAGGGTGTGTGGAGATAAAAAAAAAAAAAAAAAAAAAAAGTGAATAGAACCGCCCTTTTTAAGTTTTATGTTATTAGGGATCTATTACTTTCCTTATTTAATTTATTTTGTGTCTGAAAGGATAGATGGGTTTCACAAAAACGTGTTTATGTCCTTGGGCTAATATCTTTTTTGAATAATAGGGCAACGCAATTGGATTTTCCGAATATGAGAAACCAAATTTTGAAAAGTGTCAAACTAGGCCATGCCAAAATGATATGTTTTATAACATAATATTTTCCTCTAAATATTACTTAATATAGTGCAAAGAAGCTGTCACAAGTACCGTAATCGGTCCAACTTATTTCTAATAATGCATAGACAAATGATCTTTAATTCCTTTAGTTCTAGAATCATGTACAACTAAAATGATGCTAATAAAATGCCTTAGTGTCACTTTCTTATATTATTCCTATAATATTTAAACTTTATTTATTGTAAAATCCAGTTCTAATGGAGTACTGCTAATATTATTTTAGCCTCTCTCTCCTGAGTAAGCATATGGGATTAGTGGCTTATGGACTTTCTGATATATGGACTCAAATTAATTTGTTGTTAGTGCATGTCATTATCACATTGTGGGCCGTACTTATTTATTATTTTAGCAGTAGTAATGTCATCATAATGTTTCCATCGAATTTAATTCTTAGATTTCCGTTGGATCTATTTGCTTGTTTTCCAATAATGCGGATGCCCTTTTAGATTATCAAATCTTATGCTTATATATAGATGTGTTATCCACTAAGTTTTGTTCAGACTGCGCCCGCCTACATAAAAAGTCAATTTAATTTTTCTAGATAAAAAAAAAAGCTTGATTAAATAAATAAATAAATAAACTTTTGATGTTGACAAAAAGGAAATTTGATTACCCATTACTGTCCCCTCCATCGTATTCTTTGGTTCAAACTTTAGAATGAAACGGAGAAAATCAATATTAGAGAGAATATTCTGATCATCCAAGATATTCAGTAGTCTTAACAACAAATAAATATTTCATTTGTGAAAATTGTATAGTCATAGCTAGTTGCCAAGTTACAATTGGCATCTCAATAATCAACTTTTTCTTTTCTTCGCTCTTTAATTAATTAACTTTGTTTCAGCTATAAGTTAGGTACCAACTTATATAGCGTGGGAGGAAATTGCGGTGGCTAATATGGTCCTTTAAAAGCTACTTTAAGCAGATGTCTCTAATTTTGATAAATTATTGATTTAAAATATCGGTACTGATTCTTAGTTTTCAAAATCACGTAAATTAATATATTGAATTTATTCTTAATAAAGAGAACAGTTTTTATTTAAGAAAATTATGAACATTTACTAAAAACATGTCTTTCACATAATTCTTTTTCTTTTATTGATGTGTGTGTGTGTGTGTATATATATATATATATATATATATATATATATATATAACATTTGTTTTTATTTCATTTTTTATGTATATAATTTGGTGCATGCACATAAATATATATTTATGTATGACACATGCATGAAATTTATCCCAGCCCCTCATGAAAATCCAGTGAAATCATATAAAATCAATTTCCGTACGTGCCGAAATACGATTTTCTTTGTAGTGAGAAAATGAATATCTATCCAAATGTATATACATGAAATTTGAAAATGATGGATTCTTTGTTAGTAGGTTTATAATTTAATTTGCTTCCTACTTTTTTTTTTTTTTTTTTTTTTTTTTTTTCAGCCTCACCAGGGATTGAACTCTGCCCTAGATAGAATCGAAGTAGCAAAACCTAATCACTAGGGTCCCAACAATTGAACTATATAGTATATATGCATATGCATTAATTTATACCCTCAATTATAGCCTTATTTAAAACATAATATTTGTTCCTCTCGATCCATGAAATATTAACGAAAAAACTTTTTTAGTTAGGATTTTTAATGGAAATTGACACGTATATATATAATGTGTGAGTATTTTGATAACTCTACTATGTCTAAAGCTAATTTGATTTTAAAAATTTACATAGTTAAAAATTTTTGAGGAAAATAAACTAAAAAAACCTTAACAATTTAAAAAATAATAATCTCTCTTTTCAATTCCATGTGATTGCATACTTAGGAGCTATATAGCTAACAGAATAATTGTTCAATGATCCTCATTCTCTACTAGAAACATGCTATTTTTTTTTAGAAATCCTAACAAATTAAATAAGTTTTTTCATTATAATACCTCATATATTGGGAGAACAAATATCACTTATTGAAATCAGATGACATATTGTTGTAAAGGTTATAGTTGAGAGAAATTTTTTATAGTTAATTCTATATATATATATATATATATATATATTTGCGGAATCACAGCTGCTTGATATAATTAAGTTAATTAAATGCTTGTTAAATAAATTCTAAACTCTAGAACCCTCCTTAAGCAAAAAGAAAAGAAAAGGGAAAAGAAAAAATCTCTAGAACCTTTAAATAATACATTAGTCTAATATGACTGCAGCCCCTAATATTTCTTTTTTCTCAATTTTAAAATGTTTTTCCTTTGGATATATTGTTTAAGGCTTATCCTTTGTTAATAATTCTTAGCTGATTTGATAACTTTGTAACCTATCCCTTTATAGCACGTTGAAAAGTTGCGTTAATCCTTGGTCGTAATGATTTACTCAAGCGCACACTTTTGACACACGCCTAATTGGTTAATCATATTTTTCTGCTGGCTGATAAGCATATATATAGTTAATTTCTTACCTAGCCAGCTATCAGAACTTTCTAGGTCTGGATAAAATTAAATTCTAAGACGATTACATTAGCATCACTATCTTTGTTTAGGACATGTTCCCTTAAGGTAGGGAAAGTCAAAAGTTTAATAAGTAAAAAGTGAAAAAGTAAAGAAAATGTTTGATCTCTATGATCATATGATCATATTAAATATATAGATCATATGACTCTTTGACAGAATGGAAAGTAATGATAGTTCAAAAATTTGTTTGGTTGTTAGACAGTGACTAGTAGTCTAGCTTGAGATTCCAATGAAATTTTGTGATTCATTTATCTTAATTGTTTAAACCAAGGTGGAATTAGTGATCACGCGCACTATAATTTAGTTTTATCAAATACAAACTCTGAAAGTATCTAATTTTATTTGTAGACAAAACCTGAAAAGGACAATATCATAAAAAAGGAGGTAAGAGATTAATGTTAAAACTTAAAAGAATTGAAAATAGGAATACAACTCTAAATATTGATCCTTCTATAGGATGTCAAGTTTTTCTTGAACACCATTATTATGCTCATCAGGATTCATGAGTATATATAACTATCAAGCCAAGACATGACATGCATGGTATCACTATCATCATCATCATCATTATCGTATATATATATATATATGATATATATATATACACAATTGTAATAAATTAGATATAATTGACAAAAAAAATTTATAATAATTAATGAGATTGGATGTTTATTACGGCACGTCTTTAAATTTTTATATTTGAAGATAATCACAAATGGAAACATAACTATAAAAAAATCATATATATTGGGAGAGAAACTACATCAGTTAATTTGATCCGTTTTCTCTTGTGCGCCCAAAACTCCTGAAATTATCTTCATTAAGTGGCAGTAGTTGCAATTAGGACATTTTTAGATCTTTGATAGAACATTTTTAGTCCTGTGGCCATATTGCATAGGTGAAAGTAACAGTACTAGCTAGGGAAAGCTAGGTAGAGGACCTTGACCAAAAATATATTGGAAATTTAAGGAGTCAAACTGCAAATTATACCATAATTGCTCAGTTATATATAGCATTGCTTAGATCACTAAGTAATTAGAAATGCTACATCGCAACCCTCTTTTTCTTTTTCTTTTTTTCTTTTTTTTTCGGTTTAATCATGAGAGATCTAATAAACTTGGAAGATATTTATTGCCAAAATTGCCAGGCTGGGATACTAGCTAAAGAGGATACAAAAACGACCAAATAACTGCAGAAATCAAGTGAATGAATTTGGAGGAAGTAAAAGCATATTTAATTCGAAAACTTTACTTGATCAGTGGGAGTTTGATTCTAAACGGATATATTATAAACTTTTAATCATCTCATACACTCCCAGAATATCTCGCGCGTTCCAATATTCATATTCTTCAAAGATGCTAACATATATAATGAATTAATCATGAAAAAAGAACACAATTAGCCAATACGTGGCTATATATTAATATTGGAGTATATTAAAGCCCTGGTTATAGTTCCAGCAATTAGTTTAATGGTTCACGATAGAATACATGTCTTTTAAGTGTTTATATATATGTTAATACTAGCTATCATCTCAATATATATGCTCAATTAAAATTGAGGTCATAAGAAAGTGGGAATATTATTTCATATATTAATTTATATATACATTTTGTATTTTTCCTTGGCCTGTCCCCTTTATATAATTAGCTTTGATAAGTGCCATAATTAAGGTCCTCACTGTATAAGACAACATTTTACCATTAGCTAGCTGATAGCATATCATATGATGTATATACAAGTCTTTGAACTGGGAATATTTTCACGTGTTTTCATAGTCAAAAGCATATATACTTATTCATATTCTCTTGTACTTGATCTGTCCTGTTCTAGAAGAGAGGAAAATATTGAGGAAAAAGGACCAATATGCAACTTGTTATACTTTTATATTTAATACGCTTAATTAAATTATAGTCAATGCTTTTAGATGTAACCTTTTCACCTGATCATTTTGTCCAGTAACGGGTACATTAAAATAAAATGTTCAGATCTAAAAGGAGTTTAATATATATATATATATATATATATATTATGGAGTAGGTTCAATTATTAGTTTCATTTTGCCAAAGTTCACCAAATATAAACAAAAGCAAAGAATCGACACACAGGTATTATTTTAGAATTTTTCTTTTTCTAACACCCCCAAGAATATTACATCGAGAAAGTTAATAATCAAATAATTATTTCTTTGGACAATATGATGAACATTTTAAAACCCTACCTTGAGTACCAGTGAAGTACAACTTTTAAAAAGAGGTTGTTAATTTACCAATAACAAATCAATCTGGATCGATCTTTGTATCAAAATCAGGTGGGCAAATGTCATGTGAGTTGTTTGGCAAAAATTTCCACATTGTCCTTCTGACAACAATTAAACATGCACGTTTTTTCTGTACAAAAGAAACATCATCATCTGGCCAAAAATTTTCAAATGATACCATTCTTTTCTTCATGGTCTGAGTGAAGCAACTAAACTTATGTATGGGAGCTTTTTAGTAGGAGGAAAAAATGAATTATCGGTAGTTTTATTTTTAGTCATTTATTTATTTTGCATATTTTTTTACTCTGATATTTTTTTTATCGTATCCAACGGTCAAAAACTGACACTATTAGTATGTCCTACCAGAAAAATTCTCATTATGTATTTTTTTTTAATTGACGCATTATGTATTCAATTCCATTGTCTTTTTTTTTTCTTTTTTTTGGACAAAGTAATGTGAAGCTACACGAGACCACCAATAATGTAATACTGAACATATGACTATATATAACTTATCACTTGATGAATATATTGATCATTTTGTAAGTTTTTTTTTTTTTTTTGATTAGTACGGTCGGCGTGGTTGGTGATAGATCATAGTCATATACACGTACCACCAAGTGGCAGAAAACTACATAAGTAATACAATGTTAAAGCAAAATCAAAATTTGCACGTTCGATGTTATAAAGAAAGAAACAAAACTCCAAAGAGAAACTAAATGCAATTAGGCATATATAGCATCTATGGTTGATAATCACTTTCAAAGATGAAAATATACTTTTTGAAACATGTGCTTTCTCAATAATTTAATTTGCTGGATTTTTCTAAGCTCAACTGATCATATTATGCCTTTGAAACTTGACTTATATAAAGTTCTTTTTGGTGTATTGAAGAGTCGTAATGAAGTAAAAGATATCAGCCCACTTGCTTCTGCCGCAGCCAGTATACAGAACCCAGATCAATATAGAGAACAATACATTATTTAATGATTAATCCATAAGTTAATAATTATTTAAGAAAAAAATAATTTTCAGTTAAAGCCAATATCGCTCCTAATTTCTGACGTCCTATTGCAGTATTAATTATTAATTTATTTTCTTATTTTTACCGCTTTATGATGTTCGTGAACATGATTCCTATATTATAAATAAAAATCTATCATATTCTGAAAATTTAAATTAAATGCATGATGAAATCAAACCATCAAGAAACATTTACTATATTTGGGTGTATTCGTCTTTCTATGACTGTATTTCCCATTTATATATGTACGCGAGAAGGATTCTTTTCATCATCGACGAAAAAAAAATACGTGTACACACACACACACATATATATATATATATATATATGCATGTATATATGTGTGCGTTTGTGTATAGTGTTTTGCATATGCGAATGCTTATAAGCTATAGCTTCTTCTTCCACTTGCATGACCAATTAACCATATGCACGTCCTTCAAATCAATATACATGCAATTCTTGTATGACCAGTACGGCAGTAGTGACAAAGAAGTGTAAAACCATATCGTATATTAATCTCAAAAAACGAGAACTTATATTATTATATATAAAGTAGAGCCAAATCCAGAAAAAAAAAAAAAAAAAAAGGGATCTAATAAGAAATTCTTCATCAAAAAAAAAAAAAAAAAAGGTGGAAAATCATTCGTCACGGGATCTAATAAGAAATTCTTCATCAGAAAGTTTCAAAAGTTGAAGGAGAAAAAAAAAAACAATGGAAAATAAAAATTTTTTATATAAAATTACATTTTTCAAATTAAAAACTCCATAGACACAAAAAATAAAAAAAAAATAAACCCCACGTGATAAAACTGATATAAAACCCTACAAACGACAGTCACTTTTAAGTTTAATGAGGATAAATCTCCTACACATTGGGGTGCTCAAAAAAGGTCGACAGCCACAGATTACCCACATGCTGATATCTGTCTCCTATGACTGGCAATTAAAAGGAAAAAACAAAATATTAATTGACATATCATGAGCTGTCATGTCCGTACCTTTCACATGCGTCCCATAATTAGAAGACGAAAAAAAAAAAAAAAAAATAGTCTTAGCTGTGACTCCAAAAAAAAAAAGATAAGGGTGAAAAAAAAAAAAAAACGACATTAAAATGTGAAATGGCAGTTATTGGACAAAAGTACGCTTCTCTTGTCGTTTCCCTCACATGACACTGACGGGTTAAGTAGGACAGATAAGGGTTGAAAGAAAAAACAGAAAACGACATTCAGTCTAAAATATGAAATGATTAGGTGGCTTATCTAGACAAAAAACACACGGCACATAAAAAATCGCTTCTCTTGTCGTTTTCCTCACATGAATTCATAGCTGCGAAGATCTAGTACGTTTTCTTTTTTTTAGTCATTTTATAAACATCTGCGGTTATTTTGCCTTTTCTTTTTTTGTTCCACTAGTTTTCCTTAGAAATATTTTTTTGTTTGATTCTCATATTTAGATTTAAATATAATTTTTTTCAAACTTTTATTTATTAACTTGTTTAAAAATTCAAAAAAAAATAAAAAAAAAAAAAAAAAAAAATATTGAATTGTGATTCAACCCTGGACGCTGAATATGTTACAATTTACGAAGCATGTGGTGTGGGATGGACCAAAGAAAACAAAAAAGAGCAACTTTGCTCAATATTTAGAAAATTTTTAAACTTTTAAAAAAAAAAAAAAAAGATTTAAAAAAAATTATTGAATTGTGATTCATTCTAAATATGAATCAACCTGTTTGCTCAAGAAATTTTGACTGTTTAGATAATTCTGAAGAATGACAAACTCAAAGGAGCCAAAAAGCAACAAGAATGCAAAGCCTATAAAGAGAAAGTAAAACTTGAAAAGAGAAATAGTCAAAGAGGTGATGTAATGTTTCTAATATCAGTACGGAGAAAAAACCTTCCATATCCGTTTACGAAGACATTGCTGTAAAAGGCATTTGATAGGCATTTGGATGCATTTGGGATTAGAGACATTTCACACCTGCTTTAGAACAAGTGGGAGATTGTTGAGAATGATGTCCTTAAAGTATGAAATGTAATTTTAGGTTTTATTATGTATTTAATAAAGTAGAAATTTCATTATTTATATACTTTATGAATATTATTGAAAATTATGTGATTATTTATGTGACTTTAAATATGGTATATAAGTGTTGTATACTAGATGATAATATTTAAGGATGATAATTGAAATAAGTCTGTAATGAATTTAATTAAAATTCAAAATCTTCAATTACAATATTATTAATACATGTCATTCTCATTAAGAATGAAATAAGTTTATCCACATCGTTGATATAAAGAAGATATCGAATGAGTGTATTTACAAAATGAGATTTGTAGAACTGTGACAAGACACAATATGAATTTACAATAATTTTCATTGAATATAGAAGTTCTAATTGAATATATTGATGGTCATATATAGAATAATCTTAATCTTGAGTTATTGGTAGACTTCTATTTATGAATTCGTGTCTTTTGATTTACTCGATATGAATTTTAAGATTACTAAATCTTATCCTTTGTATCTTGGAGACATAAAGAAATAGATAGCCGGGAATGTTAATATTACAATATGAAATCCATTCCTTCTTAAGAAAGAAGAAGATAAATAATTTCATTGAGTGTTGGTTCAGTACTTAATATGTAACGAGCTCAAATTCATTGTTTTACGAGTATATAATTCATTAAACAATCAATGGACTAAAGGAGAAAGATGTAATTAAAAAGGTTAACGGATTTCACGTAGCCTTGATTATGAATTATTTGTGAAGGATTGATCTATATGAAGTAACTATATCAAATGGACATTTTAAAGATGTAAATAGATGTCTATAACATCAACAATGCAATTTCAAGTTTATAGTGGAATAACCATAGAATTAATAAGATTAATTAATTAATTAAAGAGTTTAATTAATTATTAATTTTATTAAAGCTTAATATTAAGGTTTATAAGTCCTCGCACCGTCCTAGTAATTCTACAAGACACTGATGGTAAAACAAAAATTTAGAATTATAGAATTCTAAATTAATATCACTTGAAAATAATTAATTAAGAATTTATTATTCATTAAATAATGTGATTATGTAATTTAAATTTTAGAACACACATGTGGTGGGACAACATGGTGCCATACGCCCTAACATAGGGAGAATCCCTTTAGGATTTAATTGCTTGCTCTCCAAGTTATTTAATTTACTTATTGGACAAGTTATCCAATTAGAATTCAAATTAAAGTGGAGTTAGACTTTAATTGGAATTGAGTCAAAATTGGACTACAAGATAAATGTGGATTTTTTTTTCCTTTTCGATCTGTTAAAAATGCCAACCACGTGGGGGTATATCCTTGTGGTGGCCAACCCTATGAGGATAAGGGAGAGAAAGAAAATTGTTTCAAAAAGTCAACTAGGAATTTATCTAATTTTAAATAGGATTCAAGATTAATCTTTATCATTAGATTGCTTTACCTTTAAGCTAAAGAAAAGTGCTTTCTTAGGACTCTATAAATAGGAATTTGTAGAAAATTGAAAAACACAATTTTTACTCTCCTATTGTTGAAGTGGCCGGTTTTTATGGAGAGCAAAGGGAGAAGAGTTTTTCTAATTTCTAGTTTCACGTCGTATATATGTTGATGTTCGTTGAAGACAAATAAGCAAGTGATAACTGTTTTATCTAATTCCAGGTGTCTCCTCACACACGTTCTTAGAAGAATCAAGGAATTGACAAGAAAGTCTCTTAGTGATCTACGGAACCCGAGCACTAGGTTTTTTTGTGGTCAAAGAAATCAAGTTATCATCCTAATCGGTTGCTAGGTATATTTCATGTTCTAAATTAATTAGATTAATGTATTCGTTATAAATTAATGTATTTAATAGCATTCTCAAAAGTTGTAAGAAATTTTTCTTGAGATCCGATCCGAGTTTCCACACTTTTATACCCAAAATCGTTTTGGAAACCTACACTTATTATTGTTTTTAAATTGTGAGAAAATTGTTGAATTTTTATAGTGCATGAGTTTGAACTTTTACCTTTTAATTTTGAATGATACCCTTTTAACTAATATAGTCATTTAACATGGGTATGGATTTTTAGCTTTTACTTTTGATTAATATCCTTTTATTAATATAATTAATTGACCAAAATCAAAACTCGTGTATTTTTTAAGGGTATTTATTAAAATTTCTCAATATTAATTTGGAGTAAGAGAGAAAATATAAACTTATACATTTAGGGAGTATTTGTTTCTTTACCCTTTTTATTATGTAAAGGGCGTCATGAAGAGGGAAAACTACAAAGCCACTAAGGCCTATTGACAGAAATAGGGCCCATTTAATGAATGAGGGACCAAGTGCAACTCAAAACAAGCAAGAGCAACACACAAAGGGGGAATTATGTAGAAGGAAAGAAAAAAAAACGCAAAAAACTTTGCGAACCGTGGGCCTATTTAGAATTGTTGTTCAAGGGTGAAGGAATTAGGCTTGATATTACTTTTGAGAGAGGACTATGGTTAATTTTTCAACATTTTTTTTTCATACGTCATTTGATGTGTTGTTTTTCTGCAACTATCTATGTACTCAAAATTTTTATCTTCGAAATTCTGTAAATCATTCTATAAAAACCAGAAAAGATCAAAGAAACCAAATTAGAATAACTCATTTGATTACATTCGATGGATTAATCATTGGTAATCTATTTAATC
The DNA here is from genome assembly GCA_012066045.3 of Morus alba. Taxonomy (NCBI): domain Eukaryota; kingdom Viridiplantae; phylum Streptophyta; class Magnoliopsida; order Rosales; family Moraceae; genus Morus; species Morus alba. The sequence continues at coordinate 9,706,858 of CP050232.2, read as the reverse complement.
TTTAAAAGCGTGGGTTATTTTAACTTTTTTATTATGAAAAGAGCTTTATGAAAACAATTGCTTCTTTGACAAATGAGGGAACCAAGTCTACAGCTAACTCAATACGATCAAGAGGAATTCACCATCGTTAACTACCGTTACACCAGCTGCCGGTTACCGACCGGTATCCATTAGAAACCACTCTTACCAGCTCCAAAAAAAAAAAAAAAAAAAAAAAAAAAACACACACACACACACACATATATATATATATATATATAAACTATTGTATTTCTGTCCCTTCAGTATATATTTTTTTATCAAACAATGTGGCAGAAAATACAAAAGTTTTTCTCTCCATGACAAAAGTCGATCCATACCATGTTTTATTGGCACACCAAATAATTTTCCCATTGCTCAAGGCTGAAAGAATTAGGCTTTATGTTATCTTTGAGAAATGACTGGGTTTTAATACTATTTTTCTTTCATATGTACTTTTTATCAGTTGTTCAATAGTCCACATTATGTTTATTTTAGTCTATTTGAGTTAGTAAACTACTAGTTTACTTTCGTGATGAGACATTAGAGTTATCTACCGCATATATTGCTTTTATAGGACCTTCTTCAAGTTGGTAAACTAGTAATTTACAACTTATCTAATCAGTAAATTTTTATCATAGTTTTAATCTGAAAATTCGAAAAGCAGATCAAAGAAAGCAACCACACAGAGTAGAACAATTGTTTACTTCATAAGTATTTTGAGTAAACTAGTGGTTAACGACGGAGATTTGTAAGACCCTGCACGAGGGAGATCCAATAGTGCAAGCCTCTTAGAAGCAGTGGTCCCGCGTTGGGAGATCTTGCTGAGGCACTCGCTTTGACGCACATAGGGTTGTTTATGTGTTGGGTTAGTGCGGGGTGAGACTTTTTCTTCTCTTGCTCCAAAAGGCGCGGGCTACACATATTTAGCCCTAACGATATTATAAAAATTTCACAACCTAATGATGTTTGGGTTGGGTTGGGGCGATGCGGGGTGGGTTAGGTGGTCGGTTTTAACATTCAAAGAATCAAAGATTTAAAGTTCAATGTAACATTCAAAGTTCAATCAAACATCAAACATGAAGCAAAGTAATCCATCCAACATTAAACATAAAGCAAACAAAATTAGTCTACACTCATAAATTAGTCTTAACATAAAGTAAACATAGAGACTTAACTCAAACATGAAAAAAACTAAAGAGTAGAAATGAGTTAACTGCCTAGGGTTAGATATTAGAGGAGGCAAGTTAGAGCGCTAGTTGGGTTAGAGTGTGCGGGCCATTATAGGTCCCACCCACACCCCGCCTCAAAACTTTGGACTAGACATTGAATGGGCCGAGAAAATAAATTTAATACTAGAAATTATATTTTTCATATTGAGTTAGGGTGGAGTGGGTTAGGTCTGCGGGTTTATGAACAGCCCTAGATGCACAAGCTAACTCACAATAATGTTGTTGTGGAGGGAGGGAGATCAAATGGTGGTTTTATGGATCGGGGTATATCATCTGGGGTTGGTGTTCAGTGGTGGAACCAGCCTTTGGATTTAGTGGGGGCGTATACTAATTTTTCTTTTTTCAGAAATAATTAATGAGAAAAATAAAAATGATTAATTTTAAATTGGCCTACGAAAGTAACAGTTCTCTCACTTTAGTCCTATAACTCAAAATAACACAAAACTTTTCTTGAACTTCTAATAAATTGCAACTTTAATACTTACGACATTAACGCATCAATATTTTAATAGTTTGAGTCATTTGTGGCTCACTTAAGTTTTTAGTGTTACCTACTCATTATTCTCTATATATCTAAATAAAATACGATTTTTTTCTCAATCCAACGTTAGTGTCACCTACTCATTGTAATTACCTCACTGTATTGCCTTTTATGAATTTAATATGTGACAAATATGTAATTAAAATCGTTAACAATTTTGATATCTAATTGGCGAAAATATCTACAATACAACTTATAATAAACTTCGGGAAAAAAAAGCATTTTTTTCTATTTTGAGTTGCAAGGAAAAAAAAAAAAAAAAGAGATAACCTCTATGATTGTTGGGATAAAATTAATTTAAATAGAAAGTAGTAACACTGTATTTTTCAAAAACTACCCAATACATGTGTATAAAAGAATATCGTAAAATCTATTTTACTAGATGACAATGAATTTTTATGTATTGAAAATGTCATATAATATAATTATTTTAGAGGGGGCTAATTTGATATTTCTTTTTTTGAGTGGGGGAGAAATGGAAGGAACAAAATTTTTAGAGTTAAAAATTAAAACAAACAAACAAATATCTTTTAAAAATGAAAACAAAAATAAAAACAATGGATGTGTTTATAATTCTTTTCGAAAAAGTTTCCGCACGTCTTATGAGGCACGAAAATGAAAATGGTTTACAAATCGCGTTTATTTAATAAAAGTTTTAAAAACATAAACAAAAATAAAAAACAATGAGAATGATTTTTGTGAAAAAAGTAGAAAATAATTGAAAGCTTTTTCCCTTTTTCATTTTCATTTTATAGTACTTATCAACAAATTTATATTAAATTATTAATTATTAATTATATTATATATTAATTAATAATTAATAAATAGATATACTTAATAACTAATAAATAGATAATAATTACTTAATTATTAATTAAATATTAATTTATTAATATTAAGTTTTAATTTTATTAATAAAATAATAAATAATATATGGTAATTAATTATTTAGTTAAACATTAATTGCCAAAAATTAATTATATAACATATTAACAATTAAACAAGTAATAATAGGTTATTAAATAAATAATTGATAATTAATATATCAATTATATATTATGTTATTTATAATCTATTAATTAGTAAATAGCTTGTAAATTAAAAATAAATAGTAATTACTCAATTAATAATTAATATTAAATTATAATTATCAATATGTAATATACTAATCAATAATAATTAATAATTAATAATTAATCATTATAAAATAATAATTACCAAAAATTGATATGTGATATATCAAATAATAGATTATTAAATAAACATTAGTAATTAATCAACTAATTATTTAATTATGTAACTAAAAGTTAATAATTTAAGTAGTAAACAGAATATTAATAAATTATGTATATACTAATTATTTTTCTTAGTACATTAATTAATTACTTATAATCTAATAAATATGAGTGCATTACTAACATAGTAATTACTTTTAATTAATTACTAATTAGTAATTTTTTTAATTATTTAACATATTAATTTATTATATACATAGTTTAATTACTAATTTACTCATTAATGATAATTTATCCATTATTATTATATTATTAATATGTTAATTTTTATTTGCTAAATAATTATTAATTATTAATTACTTAATATATTAATTTAAGATTATTAATTACATGTACTCAAAACAAACATAAATGTAACCAAACAAAATTTCACTTTTTTTTATCATATTCAAACTAATATCTTGAAAAACCACTAAACGTAATTTCAGAATCAATTTCAAAATGATTTTTAAAACAATCTCATTTTCATTTTTGTATTGAAAACAAAACTATTTTAAAAATGTTACCAAACGGGCTCAATGAGAATGTTTTTGTGACGGATTTAGAAAACGGTTGAAAGTTATTTTCCTTTTTTGTTTTCATTTTTTAGTACTTATCAACAATGTTTTAATATATTAATTAATAATTATAACTAAACACGATTTCACTTTCTTATTATACTCAAAATAATCTCTTAAAAAACTAATTAAATGTAATTTCAGAATTGATCCCAAAATGATTCTCAAAACAATCTCATTTTTACTTTCGTATTGAAATCAAAATCATTTTAAATACGTTACCAAATAGGCCCTAAATAGTCCAAATTGATTTATCAATGTAATTATTGAATTTCGGTTCTCTTCCACTATAAACCTGAAGTTTTTCTCTCAAATTATGTACCAAGTTATAAACGTTCAATGTTGCTTTTGTCAATGACATACCATTTTATATATGACATCCCAATAAGATATTCATAAATAACTTAAGGCTAAGTTTCATTTTTTACCTTCCTAATTATTTTAATTTTAAAAGTTTCCATTATTTCACCTTAGAGAACTCTATTTATGAAGTACTTGTAAATTTAAAAATATTTCAGTAATTATCTTAATTAGAGCTAAAAGTCTGGGCTACCAGGTTTAATGGTCTAAAGGGGATATTCATGCCGGACTATACCGACCCACTATTTTAATCAAGTCGTTCTAGTCCCAACCCTAAAGAAAAGAACATCGACTTAGCCCGGCCTGGACTTTTACAAGAATTTTTTTTTTAAATAAAATAAAAGCACTTCAGTTATTCTAGGTCCAATATAGCAGTTTTGGACTAAAGAATTTAATGCGCTTATCTCTTCTAACGTTTATTTTCTGTTTGTTCATTATTTTGTCATCTCCTACTGTATAATCCTAGACATTAAATGAAAAGCTCAAGAACCATAATGGATCTAGTGGATCTAAGCTACATTGAATTGAATCACTCTAAATTCTTTTGTTTTCTTTAGTTTTATTCATATTTTGTGTGTTCGTGGTTGTTTAATCTGTTTCAACTAGATCTCAATCTAGAGATCAGTTCATCTGAAATCAACAGAATTGTACTACCAACACCTACTATTAATTTTTCAATAGATGCTCAAAATTTGAAAACCTAAAGCCACGTATCACTCATAATCTTGAATCATAAAAGAGGTGTTATTTGAGGAAACTTTTACGGCTTTGGGAAGGGGGTATGCTGTGGGCAATGAATGAGTGAGAAGATAAGTGGATTGACATGCAGAAGAGTAAAGAGTGGCAGCCCACCATGAAATGAAATAATTAGAGTTGGTAAGGTGACTCTGGAAAGCTGCAAAGTCCCACGCTTTGTGGACCCCATTAGCTCACCAAAAATTTTATCTCATACCAATTTTATCTATAAAATGTTGGCGTTTAGTTCATTATCCGGACTCGTTGGTTGCTCAGGAATTTAAGGCGAAGTATTTTTCAAATTCTAGCTTCTTAGAGGCAGATGTGGGCTCTAGCGAGTGGTAATTGGTGTTGGTGGTGTTCCTGTTAATTTATTTATTAATTGTATTAAAAATATATTAATTTAAATATAATTTATTTATTAGATATGTTAAAAATATTAATTTAAATATGATTTATTTATTAATCGTATTAATGGTGTTAATTAATATAATTTATTTTAATTAATATATTAAATAAATATTTAATGTAATAATAATTTATTTTACACTATTATGATATGTTTAACATGTTTATTAATTAATTTATCTTTTTTTAAAAAAAATAAATAAATTTTACTTATAAATATTAAAATTTATATTATTTATATTTATTATATCATATAAATTTTTATGTTATATTACATTATAAATGATACATAAAAAATATTTAATACGCAGTAATCTTAAAAATTAGAATAAAAATCTCTAAAATTATCATTTTTAATACAAAAATTGTAAATTTTATATTCGCAAAAAAGTGAATACTGTAGAATTCACTTTTCCTTTTTTTGGGAGTAATTTGAATGTCACCCAGTCAGGCATTTTTCATATTCCTGGGTATCTCAATCCCACGGAACACGTAAAAAAATCAACAGCCCAAACACTCACCCTGTCCATCCCCTGCATCTCTCGATCTCACACAATGTCGCCGGGCTTCGTCTGACCTCACCGGATATTGTAGGACTCGTCGGATCTCATTGGACCTCGACAGATCTTGTCGGGCCTACCTGGAATTATCTTCCTCAACTAAGCAACTCGCTTCCCCTCCCCCTCACACCCATCACCGACCCCTCGCGTCCCACAATCACCGACAGAGCTCGCCATGGCTCCACGCGACTAACGACAAAGAACCAACCTAGGCCCCCTCAAATATAGTTTCTGGCCTCTAGATCGACAGCTCCTTTTCGTCGCTCGACCACCTGTGTCGTAATCGCCTCCGTCGCTAGCCCACCTCCCCCACCTTGCGAAGCAGATCTGGTTGGATAGAAGGAGAAGGAGACAGAAAGGGGGAGATAGAAAGACCAACGTGTTTTTTCTTTTCCTTTTTTACTTGGTAATTTAATGTATTAAATTTATCTATTTAATTTGTTAATGATCTTTTCCTTTTTTACTTGGTAATTTAATGTATTAAATTTATATATTTAATTTGTTATACAAAATTCGTTAAGAGTTTAAATGTTTAAAATTATTGGTTTTATAAGAAAATCACATTACAATATGTTACATTATATTACCTTAAAAAAAATTATTATGCACAATCAAACACAATAAAATGATGTTCCTGAGAATATGAGAAAAAATTTCTACATGTAATCAAACGTGACAATGCATGTTTTTTAAAATTATATTATCTTTTATCACTTTTTTAAACGTGGCAATACATATTTCTTAGAAATAATATTACATTCTATCACTTTTTTAAGAATATATTCTTATTTATTAATGCATATCAAATACTCTCATATAATTAATCATGTCAATTTGTATAACTTTATATTAAGAAATCAATTTTAATCTAATCCATTTATTAATCGTGTCAACTCAATTATAATTCAAATTATTTATAATAAAAACTCAAATTTATTAAATTTATACAGATTTTGAAATTGTGTTTTATGTCATTAACTTAAATTGCCACCTGTAGCTCTAACCCGTCATATACTTGGCGTAGTTTATTGTGGGGCCGATCGACCGTGAGCTTTTCAAGGCTGGGGTGCGTTGGCGAATTGGATCAGGAAAGGATATTAATATTTTCCGGGATCCATGGTTGCCTAGACCAAGATCTTTCTTGCCTATTACTAAGCCGCCTAATTTTACCATGGATTTGAAGGTTGAGGATCTTATCCTTAACAGGCAATGGAATATAATCTTTTATTGAAGCTTGTTTTCTGGCCGCTTGATCATGAGATCATTCCAGGTATCCCGTTGAGTCAAGATTTTTGCCATGATCAACTTGTTTGGCACTATGACTCCAAAGGAATGGACTCGTGTCAGATCGGGATATAAGCTAGCTATGAATCATCGTGAAAGCTTACTGGGCTCAAGTGGTCGTCAAATTTCCATGCTTTGTATAGCCAAGATAATGGATGCTACTTTTTCTCGTTTTGTAGCTGAATGCTTCGCCATTAGAGAGGGCTTGCTGTAAGCTGAGAAAGTTGGGAGTTTCTATCAGTATAGTAGAATGTGATGCTATGAAGGACATTGTTGCTTTGCTTTTTAAAAACTCTTGGTTGGAAGTGTGTCTTCATGGCTGGAGAATGCAATGGCGTGGCGCATGTCCTTGCTTCTTCAGCTTTTCGTTTCTCCTCTGTTGATGTTGGGTCTGATTGTATTCCCATTTGTATTAGACCTTTTGTTTTAGCCGACTTGGCTTAAGAAAAAAAAAAATTCTAGTTCTACTTTTAATTTTATTATTATTATTATTTTATATACTAGTTATTATTTTTAGAAGATTATAAGACAATTAATAATGGGAGATTATTAATTTGTTTTATTTGCAATTTGAATAACGATTCAAATCCTTCACTATAGTATATTTTCTTATTAAATTTTTGATTCGTTTGTTTAAAAAATTAAGGTCAATCTCACAAATAATCCCTAAAATTTACTTTGAATCCCATTTTGATTTCTGAGTTTTAAAACGTCTCAGAGTTAGTCATGAAATTTTACTTTGTTTCAATTTGATCATTCTGTTAGTTAGGTTTTAAAAATTAGATGGAATTATTAAAATTGAGGATCAAAACTAAAAATATCTAAAGTTTAAGGACTAAACAATTCAAAAAAAAATTAAATTTCTACAAAATACTCCTTAATTTTTAAGTTGTTTTTAATTTTGACCCCTTAATTTGTACAAATTTCATAAAATATTTAACATTTAATTAACAAAATGATTGAAACTCTTAATTTATATAAATTTTATAAAATATTTAATATTTAATTAGCAGAATGACTGAAATTAAAAAAGACTAAAACCTCATAAACAATTGTGGATAAATATGAGAGACTATTTTTTAGATTAACTAAAAAAAAAAAAATTTAAAAGCCTCGGTTAGCAAATAAAATAAGATGCTATACCTACTGCTCTACCCATAGAATAACCAAAAATAAATAAATAAATAAATACAGGCACAAGTCTGAAGTTGAAGCTTGACTTTGTGAGAGCTTTTGTCATATCCCTTAGATGTGATTGTTTGTGAGAGTGGTTTGGGATAAACACAAATTCAAACCAATCTTTACCAAACAAATAAATAAAAATTGTTTATCCAGTTTAACTTGATTTTCCTTTCTTCAGTAGATGGATCCCTGTGGGTTTTAAACATCAAACAATCTTTACCAAACCACGTAACAAATTGTTTATCCAGTTTAACTTGATTTTCCTTTCTTCAGTAGATGGATCCCTGTCAATTTTTAATCATCAAACTCTATAAAACAATTAAATAAGTATACAAATTCAGTGAAATTCTATAAAAAAAAATAATAATAATAAAAGTTTTATACATCATTAAGAGTATTTCTTTTTGTATCTTGTTATATTAAAAATTTTTAATTTATATTAGTTTTTAAACTGAATGTATCTTATTTTCAAAAGATTCTTGCTATTACATTATTATTAATATTATATCACAAATTAAATTATAAAATTGAACAAAATCTAATCAAGGTTTGAGGATTTGAATCTCTATAATACAATCTCATTTTGTATCATACTACACAGATTTTTTTTATCTTATCTTTCGCTAATTTTCCTTTCACAAGAAGGCATTCTGTTTTTATTTTATTTTCCTTTTTCTTCTTTCAAAGCTAAATAAATTATTCTTATTGAGATTACAAAAAAAATAAAAAAATAATAAAAAAAAGAATCCAATTTTAGGATATTAAAAAAGAAAAAATCATCATATGTATAGAACTCGTTTTGCATTCTTTATAGAAAATGGGTTCAAATGTGCGTATTCTTTTTCAAAGTTTTGGTGGAATATTTATCAGGTGTAATGTTTAGAAATATAAATTACCAATACAAATACGTTATTGTGGAAAGGTTTTCATTTAAAAAAAAAAAAAAAAAAAAAAAAAGATCAGAATGAATCAATGAATGATAGTTTTTTGCTTTCAAGCATAGCTCAATAGTTAATCTTCCGTCAAAGAAATTCAGCAAGAAAAATGAGAAACGGTTTGACCGATTTTACCTTTTTGTATCTTTGCATATCGGTTTAGTTGGTGAATAATTTGAGGTGAGAACTCATGAATATTAGTGAAAAAATTCATGTAATCTTTTAATAAACTAACAGAAAAAAAAAAAAAAATAATTAACAGGCAGATACTTTATAATCCAACAATGAACCTCACTGATGAAATTATTTGTACATGTTTATTTTTGGAAATTTCCTGTAGGTGTTATATATTTCAACAAATTATACGATCAAACTTCAAACTAATGAACCGATCCCCCTATAAATAAACACGTAATAGTGAATCCTTTTCAATAAAAAAAAAAAAAAAAAAAAAACACGTAATAGGCGATGACATAAAGCCAATCATGAATTAATAGCTTCTTTAGTATTTTTGTGGGGAGTGGTTAAAACATTTTTGTTTTTTGAGAATTTTGTGGGAGTATATGAGAAAAACACCCTATATGAGAATTTTGTGGTACCCCTTTCTTAGACCATTGACATGTCTAATGCAAAGCGTTTCGATCTGGCACGATTAATTTAAATAATAATAATAATAATAATAATTAACACAATTAATTATATGTATCACTTCCAACTAAATTATATTTGATGTATAAAAGTTTATATGTTGTATTAAATGCAAATTTATGAACTTTAAAATTTATAAATTTGAAAAGATAAATTTGCCATAAAAAAGTTTAATTTATAATAAACTTGTTAAATTTAAAATGCAAATTTATTTGAACTTTAAAATTTAGGTCAAAGTTAAAAATAGGCTTTATTATTTTCGCCTAAAGAAAAGATAAATTTTATTCCAATAAACTTAATAAAACTATAAATTTACTAATAAACTTTGACCTATTAAATTTAAATATTGACCTATTTTCTAATTCCCCAATAATTTTACTTAATAAACGGATTAACTCGAACTAAACTCGTTAACACGGATTACGAGCCTTAAAATTAGTGGAAAGTGAAAGAGAACGTGTATTGGGTCCAATGGTTTTCTGAATTGTGCGCCCAATTCTTACTCTGCCTTTGGTGATTGGCTTGGATATTGGGATCATATTTTATTTGTTTTGGTTTATCATTTCGGAAGATCGGAATAGGAGTAAAGAATATGAAGGAGAAGAAAAGATGTATCTTTTAAAAAAAAAAAAAAAAATTATTATTTTGTGTTTAGTTTTTCTGATTGTAATATTTCTTTTTTTTTTTTTTTTTTTTTTTGTTAATTCCAAACGTTGTCCTTGATAAGTGGCGCATGTTAAGTGAAGGACACCAATGATTCTGTCTAATTTTTTCATAAGATTGAATTTTACCGAGAATTTCAAAATTAAGGTTTGGCTTCCAAAGATATTTATTTGGAACCAAGCGATAAAAAACATAATAATTCGAGAGTGCCCAAATAAAAGCTTTTTTTCTTTTAACTTTTCTTTTCTTTTTCTTTTTCACTGAATTTCTTTTCTTACTTACACCACATCAATTTACTCAGCCAAACAATTATTAAAAAAAATAAAAGAAATTATTCAAATAAAAAAGAAAAAGTTCAAAACTTCATTTTATAAAAAAAAAAAAAAATTATATTATTTTTTTAAAGTTAAAAAAATTTTATTATTAACCTCTTTAATAACTGCTTTTTATTAAAATAGATCTAACTTAAATAATTTAAGCAAAAAAGAACAATATTAAACAAAGATTGTAATATCGATTTCTCATCGAATTTTAAAAAGTCAATTCTAAAAAGATTTCAATAAAAAAAAAAAAAAAGGAAAAAAAAAACTAATTGCCTCTTTCCTCTTTTTTTTTTTTTTTTTTTTAACAAACAACTCATAAATGATGACAACTTCTTCGGGTGGCATTTAAAAAAGTCTTTTTCCCCAAAACGAAAAAGGAAAAGGAATGGGGAAAAACTGACGAGATGGATAAGAATACATCGTAATTCGAGAATCTTATCCCATCACACTAAAATCCACGCCCACAAAGTTACAATGATATCACCACATTACCACTTCTAATTCCCAGAGAATGACCCTATAAAACCCCTAAAAAAAACCACATTCCCCTTCTCATTCCCACTTAGAATATTCAAAAAAAAAAAAAAAAAAAAAAAAAAAAAAAAAACTTATCAAAGCTCACCTCTATTCAATCCATCCATCTATCAAAAAAAAAAAAAAAATGTTGGCCATTTTCCACAAAGCTTTTGCTCACCCACCAGAGGAACTCAATAGCCCTGCCTCCTACAATGGCTCAAAGAGGCCAAAACTCCCACAAGAGACTCTCCAAGAGTTCCTCTCTCACCACCCTCACAACACTTTCTCCATGAGTTTTGGCCAGTCCGCTGTTCTTGCCTATGTTCGACCCGACAGTCCTTTTTCCAAACATCAAAGGTGATAACGATCTCATAGCGATCGACAAAACTATTTTTGTTACTGCTTGCTCATGATTATTTTTCGAATAGTTTTTTTTTTTTTTTTTTTTTTTTTTTTTTTTTTTTTTTTTAACTTTTTTGAGTTTCATTTGTCGTAGGTTGTTCTGTGGATTTGAGGACACATATTGCCTCTTCTTGGGGACGTTGAACAACTTGTGTTTACTCAATAAACAATATGGTCTTACAAAGAGCACAAACGAGGCCATGTTTGTCATAGAGGCTTATCGGACCCTCCGCGACCGGGGTCCGTACCCGGCCGACCAAGTGATCAAAGGTCTTGAAGGAAGCTTTGCCTTTGTTGTGTATGATAGCAAGGCTGGTTCAGTCTTTGCTGCTTTGGTATGTTCTATATTAATTATATATATGTATGTATGTATGTATACATATAACTATGATTATCTTTGTAAAAGATGTGTATGGACAACATTATTCTTAGATCCAAACATGGCCTTATATGATTTTTCTGTTTCTGGCTTTAGGGCTCCGATGGTGGGGTGAAACTGTATTGGGGTATTGCTGCTGACGGCTCTGTGGTAATTTCTGATGATTTGGAGGTTATTAAAGAAGGCTGTGCTAAATCATTTGCGCCTTTTCCTACAGGTACTTTTTGTTCTAAATTTCCTTGCTCGTTGGATGTGAACACAAGATTTCAATGGAATTACGATACATTCTTGTTTTCCTCTTAAATATCTATTTCAAATCTTTTTGTTTTGTTTTGTTTTTTTTTTTTTTTTTTTTTTTTTTTTTATAGAATTTCAAATCTCTTTGAATGATGAAAATAATGTGATGTTTGATTTATAAGTTCAGAATCATAATTTATGATTTTAATTTTTAAAATTTAAATTTTTTATAAGAAAAAATAACGAATTAAGAATTATAATTTTAAATTAAGTTAGAATTTTCAAAATAAACGAAACATACGGAGCATAGACAATTAGAATTATTGAAAACAATTGTCAAGTGCACTTAATAAAAATTGAAAAAAAAAAATTAATAATTCAAATCGCTTTAACAAAAATGAATGATTCAATTTATTTTATTTATTGAATGAAATTTTATGTTATCCTTTGAAATGCTAAGAGGATGTAATATATAGTAGTTTTACTTGCAAAATTTTCTACACAACTTTACATGAATGAAGCGTCCTAAGAATCTTACAAAGAAGTTATATGTTTTTGGTGTAGGTTTTATGTTCCATAGTGAAGGAGGACTGATGAGCTTTGAGCATCCAATGAATAAAGTGAAGGCCATGCCTAGGATTGATAGTGAAGGGGCTATGTGCGGGGCCAACTTCAACGTTGATAAGTACACTAGAGTCAACAGCATTCCCCGCGTCGGAAGCGAAACCAACTGGGCAGAGTGGGCCTCACATTAGATTAGGCATCACTTATGATGTTATTAGACAGTGGTAGTGCTTTAACAGTAGAAAATTAATCTCGCAGTGTGAGGCTCAGGAATAGAACCCACTTTGTGACGGTGGTTTGCCAAAGCATATTCTTACCATGGTCTAATAACTTGTGTTATATGTAATCCTTTAATTGAGACTTCTTTTACCCTTTTTACAAAGCTTGTATTGTATTCTCTTTCTTTGTTTTATTTGGATAAGTATAAACGATAATCAGATGTAATTGCACTTCAAATCATACTTTTTTTTTCCTGTTCTTTTGAAAACAATCTGTGACTTAAATAAGTAGAGAAATGAGAAATGTGAGTGTCGTTATTTTATTATTTTTTATATTTATTATTTAACACGTTAATATGTTATATTTAAGTAGAAAATAAAAAAGTATTATTTAAGTAAAAAAAGAAATAATTGACAGAAAATAATGAAAAAAGGTGAGCATTTTTTAAATATGTAATATAGCATATTATGAGTAAGGTCTCAGTTATCCTGCTATAATACAAGTAGGTCCCACTTATCCAATTAGTTGATGGTCTTTGAAAAATTATTTGACGCTGAGAAAACCATTTCCGGTTACATCCTTAATCCAATACGCGTCAGTGAGGGTTTCAAGGATAAACTCTTGTTTTTTTTTTTTGGGTGAGTTTCCGTTGTCAAGTCAAAAGTCATGCGTATACTGCCAAAAGAGAAAAGTTGGGAGTTCTTTAATAGACTTATCCTGTTATCCAAATTATCGGTTCATTGTTTGTGCACAATTTGGCTGCTCTCCACCTCAATTGAAGACAAAACGCTTGAGAAAGGGTAAATTAGAAGCAGTTGCGTAAAGATATTTGGCATTAGACAATTCTACTTAGCAAGCCTATACGCGTGGCAGGCGTCTCTTGTGTGTTTACGAAAAAGAACAACCATCAACTGGCTGGACTAATATACAACAGCTGGACTGTTCAATTTCTTGTAATTTGACATGTTACGTGCTGATTGCATTCCAGCACTTCACCTAAGGTGTTCATTTGTTTTTTGTTTTCAGTCCGGCTGTCGGATCAAAGATGACGGCTATATATATTTTATAAAGAAATTAAAAAAAGAAAATAGAAGAACAAGAAACTAACCAGCATCAACCCTAATTGTTTTAGGGTTGATAATTCAGATGGTTACACGACAACACGATTTAAAATTTATACGAAGTTAATAGGTTTAAGTTTATTATAAATTTGAATTATAATTGAGTTAATACAATTAACGTGATTAATAAATAAGTTGAGTTATAATTGACCTTTTAATATGAGGTGACACAAATTGACACGATTAATTATATGTATTATCTATAATCTAATTATATGTGATATTACAAAAAATTTATGACATACTAAATACAAATAATGTGAATTGTAATATTTTTAGGTAAAATTTGTTTTTTTTTCCTTAAAAGAAAAGATAAATTGATTAATAGACATGTTAAACATGTCTTAACCGTGTTAAATAAATCATTATTATATTATTTATTTAATATATTAATTTAAACAAAATATACAAGTTGACACAATTAACACGATTAATAAATGAATCGTATTTGAGTTGATATTTTTAACACATTTAATAAACAAATCGTGTTTAAATTAATATTTTCTGACACAAATAATAAATAGATTAATACGAGCACGCTCCACTAACATGAATTGCCACCTTTAAATTGTTTTATCATTTCTCACAATGTCACTTGAACATGCTAGAAGTCCTCATTTATTTTGCTCATTTAACTAAACTTAAGTTAAAAAGTGAATTCAAATGAGAAAATACTGTAATGGAAAAAATTGAATTTAAATTTTTAAAAGAAAAAACACTATAAAACTAAAACTTGAGTTGTGATTTGAAGTAACAAATAAACCGGTATTTCTCACAATCTCACTTTGAGCACACTAAAAGTCTTTAACAGCCTTTTACTTCCCTCTGTAACAGAATAAAAGTTTCCACTTGCCTTCTTTAAAACGAAATTAAAGACCTTACTACATTTTCATGACATAACGATAATCAACCAACTAGAAGCCCTTAATGATTATCCAAAAAAAATTTGTGAGAACTTATAGAGAAGGTAATAATATGTTACAATAAATCCAAACTTGAATATATCATATAATCGAGCAGGAGACAAATTTTAATAGTGAAAATACGATAGAGCAGAAAAAACCAAAACCTGCCACTTCCAGCAGAATACAACATGATTTCCAATCTGATTTGTCTTTTCTACGGAAGACGAAGGGAATTGAGAAAGATCATTCCTTCCACATATTAGCAAACTCATCAGGCTCCAGTGGATTTGATTGCTCATGCATCTTTCTTCTTGTCTTTGCTTTGACTTTCTTAGCAAACTTTCCAGCCTTCTTCCTTTTCTCTAACGCCCGAATCTAAGCGCGATAAAGGAGTAAAATAGCATCAGTTATTGCCCACAAAACATAAAACAAACGGCAAGTAGATAGTCAGGCAAGTAGATTCCGCCAAAACTCTCTCTCTCTTTTTTCAAAAGAATGACTAACCTGGTTTGGTGATATGTAAAATGGATTCTCATACAGCGTAGGGCCTCCAAAGCTGCCACCAAATATCTTGATCGGATTCAAACAAAACCGAGGACCAACCTACAGACACCAGTTCCGCAAGTCAAATTTCACAGGAACTACCCAATGAGATGTCACAGAAAATTTTTACCACAAACCTCAATAAGGGTCATGTTATCCAAGCCCCCACGAGCTATTTTGTCTGATTCAATATGAGGAACAGATATCTGTGGTTAAAGAAGATACAAATCCATGAGCTATAAATTTTCAAGTAAAAATACACCAGTCCACTGCAACCCTAAATCCATGAGCTATAAGTTTTCAAATGATAAAACACCGGCCCACTGCAATAACCTAAAGATGCATCACATCATGTTGTACAAGTATATAATGCCAACTTATTCCAAAAGCTCACATTCTCATTCTCTTCAAGGATCAAGAATAGAGGTTGCTTGAAATATTCTTTATTAACCACTTAAATGGAAAGTAACATTTTCTCTCTCTCTCTCTCTCTGATTTTTTTTTTTTTTTTTTTGACCGTCAGCATCCAAGAACAAAGATGGCTCACAGCATTACATCTTTCAGAAGTTATCATAACACTTCTCTATATCACATTAGTACTATCCTTATCCTATCATACCTACTAACCAATCACGTCATCAACCTTTTTTCGAACCATCATAATATTTGCACAAGAAGAAAAATTAAATACTGACAAGTCTGTCTCTTATTGTCATATATCTAGAAATACTATACATCAGAACACAAAATTTAATACAATTATATACGCCATAACTAACCTGATAATTCCGGAACCAAATGTGGTCATCAACAATGGAGAAAACAAACACATGATCATGGTGCGGTTTAGATTTCCTGTGCTCCTTTGGAACTCCAAATATCTGGAGAAAATGAGGAAGAAGGAAGCACAAAGTAATAACTTGTATCAACATGTCCAAAAAATTGATCATGCAACCAACCTAGAATTTACTCCAACAGAACTTAACTGCTTGGCTCAATCATCCATATCATTCGAGAGTCAAGCATGCAAGGTCCGTGTACAAGGCTCAGCTTAAGTTTAAAGCCGAAAGAGCTACCACAAGTAAAGAGAAAACTTTTCCATGGACCGTTTGGGTATACATATATATATATATATATATATATATATATATATATATATATATATATATATAAAAAAAAAAGAAAGCCAAAAGTTCATGTTGACAGTTTCATATGCAATTATAATGCATGCATTGGCAACAAGGCCCATGGGACAAATCATCACATTGAGGGAACAAAAAATACATATCAGAACTACGTATCAGAAGAAAACACAAGATTCATGTTACCTGTGTAATCATCTCCTTCAAAAGTTTCCAATGAGCATTGTGATCAAAATTGGATGAAAATGTTAAAAGGGGCCGTGATCCTTGTAAATGATTCCCAGTAAGTTTCAATTCCTCCATAGTGTGCACTGGAAAGAGCATAGAAAAATTTTACTCACAATTTTTCTGACATTTTACACTCATGAATTTAACGCACAGATACACTCAATATCAAATTGTTTAATCTGCAATCATAAGAGAAACTATACTAAAAAAGCAGGTATTTTACTTCTATATAGCAACCAAGAAGAAGCTTGTAACATCAAGTCTCAACAGTCAGGTAGCCCAAATTTAATTACCAGCATTAACTAAAAACTTCACAGAGGGCCCACTGGGGCACTTAGCCATCCATAAGTAGAGATCTTTGTGTTTCCTGCACTGAAAATTGAACAATGAAAAGGCACCAAATCAGTGCATAAAAATGTAAACAGACAAAAGCTTCGTTGATAAACTAATCACAAACACCTAATCTTGCTTTAAGCACCAATCGTTCTCCCTCCCATTATGCTTAAATCTTCATCTTTTCATTCGCACAAAACTCAAACAATTTGCCAACAAGAAACAAAACCTATACACATTATCATGACAAATCATACTTTGAACCTAAATAAATCGTGTACTTATTCTTTAGATTTTATTTATTTGAAATAGTCAATAATTTGTTGGAGGAGGCATGAATCATCCAAGTCTTCTCTCCATTTTGGATGCTTTAATTTGACAATATTGTCTTTACAAGTTTGATTTTTCCTCAAAAACCCTATCAATGAAGTTCCCTAGAATAGCCCTACTATCTATCTTTCATTTTTATTCAGACAAAATTACCCAGACATATTCACCGATAATTGTAGACATACAATACAATTCAACGCGTTATCCAAAAGAACAATAAGAAGTTTACCTCAAAAAACAAACAGGAAGAACAACTCTTAAGCTCAACAAGCTCATTTAGAGTGGCGCCCTTAGTTTCCTTAGACTCCACCTTGTTATCCTTCTTACAGTGAGGCAAAAGCGACACCACATTCAACATTAAATGCCGATATCTACAAGAAAGTTACAACTTTTCATCACCACCAACCAAAAAAGTACAATCGGGAAAATTAGCAAAATGACATTTTACATTATTTATTTTTGCAAAGGACGACAGTGTGTAAAAAATGGTCGTTCCTGATCGTTCCATATCCATTTTGCAAAATAAAAATGTACGGAAATTTATTTTACTAATAAAACTTTATTATTAAGACAAAGACATAACCGAGACGCAAAAGAATGCGTGAATTTGTATTTTTGTTTTCAAACCTGAAATTAATTCGACGGGAACAAGTGACCAAAACCTTCTCCTTGTTCCTAAAACCCACGGCCGATGCACTCTCTCGGGCTTCATTGCTGTTCTTGTCCTTCCAACCCACAAGCGTCCTCTGCGGTCTCTCAGGAGCTGCGTCGTCCTTCTTCACCGGTGCCGCCGCAACCTCGGTCTCGCCGTGCTTCCTCTTCTTCCCCATCGGATTTTCCCGGAAAATCTAAAACCCTAATTAAGGACCACAGAATGAAACAACTATCTCAATGTTGCCAAACTATTACTATCTTTAATCTACAACTACAGCCTCAGTTCTTTGCTGGCGTTGTTGTTTGGTTTCCGAGAAAATAAATGATGCAAGAGTGGGAAATTAAGGAGAAATTAAAGAGAAAAAGTCTAACCTTTGAACAGGAGGATGATGAAGAATCGGCGATTTTGAGAGCAGATAGGTTTGGGGTTAGAGTTTTACGGCCGCTGAGATTTTGGGTTTTAGCTCAGTTGTTAGGGCTTTTCAATTTACAGTGGAAATTAGAAGGATGTTGTGCTTGCTATTTCACAAAACGACGCCGCTTCTTTGTCTTGTGTATATTTTTTAGTAGAATTATGTGTCTCGTCACAAATGACCTTTGAACTTTTGTTGGGTCCTTTTAGTTCGTGAATTTAAATCACGTGATTAGAATTATTTTTTATTTATGTGTATTTTTTGTGAGAAAAAATATTGTAACGAATCATGAATCATGATTCGAATCAGGGAGTAAATCTTTCTCTCTTCAGTAATTCTTTTAAAATTTCTCTCATTATTAAATTGTTACTTTCATTATTGTTGTTTTCCTTTATTTATAAATCTCAAAAGTCTCTTAAGTCAAGTAAATTAAAGAGAAAATTATAATAAAAAAGTAATAATTTTTATTGCGTAATTATACTTTATATTATTACGTGAGAAAGAATTAATAGAGTAATTATTTACTAAAATTATTTAAACAACACTAATTATTTATGTAATAAGTGTTATTATATTAAAAATATTAATATAATGAGTTTTTTGTGATTTTTTTACCATGATATTTTCCATCAAGAATTTAATAAAAGGGAAACAACTGCAAGTACTATTAAAATTCAGAAAAAATAATTAAAATTAAAATTTAAGAGACGTTTTGTGATAATACCTATAATTCAAGAGACAACCGTACAATTTGTCTTACATTTATTTTTAGTAATTGGCACAAAAAGAAACCAATTTCAGCTCTAGATTCGGCCAACAAGATGTTTTTTCATTATGCCCCTCACTAGAAGGCCACGTGATGATCATGTGCGATTTTCTGTTATGAATTTGACAGGTGTTTAACATATGAATTACGCCTATTTAAAGAGTTAAGAGAGTATTTTGTTAAAATTTAAAAATGTGAGTGAAACTGTGACCTACTAAATAATATAGGTATCATTTGTGATTTTGTGTCAACTAATCTATTTTTTTTAGGACTTTCACTAGTAGAATTTTCTTACGGTCAATTTTAAATTGATATTTTTGCTACTATAGAATGTCGTCTTTTATAACGATAAATTTTTTTTTTATTGATGTAATAGATAGAAAAATATCAAGAAAATAAACAGTCTTAAATTTTTGATATTATTGTCATGTCAATAAGTGTTTTTCATTTTTTATTGGAATTCGATGAACAAAAAAGAATATTGTCAATATACAAAAATTTTGATACAACTTGACAGAGACTTATTAGTAATTTACTTTTTTAGATATTAAAAAAACTCATATTTTTTTAATAAAATTTTTTTAATATGTTTATGTATTAATAAGTTAAATTTTTTTAACTGTTATATTTATATATTTTTTAATTTTTATGTGATTTTATAAAACTTTAACAAACAAAAAAAAAAAATAACTTATAGATAAATTGGCGTACGAAAAAGATCAAAACGCACAAATATTCGGGTTCTATTTAAACGTATTTATCCTCTTTTCCCCCATCCAAATAGGCGGTATTTGGTGGCTCCACATCTTGGACTTCGAGTAAGGTCTCGAGTCTACTAACGGAACAAAAAAGCCATGAAGAGAAGCGACGCATCTCATTCTACCTCTTTCGTGTGAAACTGTTTGTGAGTGTGTTGTTTGTTGTTAGAGATAGTAAAGAGATGGCTGATAGATTCTTCCGAAACGTGATGCCCAACTTCTTAGCAGAGAAGCCAGTCGGCGAGACGTCGTCTGAAACAGCCGAAGACCCGCTCACCAAGCTTCTCTCCCTTCCTTACAAAACTCTATCCGACAGCCTCAGAAGCTCGGCTTTGGAGCTTAAAGACACGGTATTATTTCCATGCACGTTCAAGTAAACTTTGAGCTCTTTTTTGTTTTCTTTTCTTTTTTTCCCTCCTTCGATTGGGTATGTTTATTTTTTGGAGCTGTTCGCTAAGTGAGGAGGCCTTGTGAAAATTGAAAACTAAATTGTGGGTTTTCAGGTTTTTGGTCTTTTATGTTGTGGGATTGAGGAAAATACGTAATTTTTGGGTTTCAGGTGGTGAGAGAGACATGGGTTTTGAGTGGAAAGCGTGTACAAGATTATACTGTGTATACTGGGGCGCTTGGAACGGCTTACTTGGCCTTCAAAGCTTATCAAGTTACCAAGAATGCAAATGATCTTAAATTGTGCTTGGAGATTGTTAAGGCTTGTGATTCTGCCTCCAGAGATTCTAGGTGATTTTTCTATATCCTCGTATACGTGCTCAGCTAACTTGCTCTTTGGAAATTATGGTTGGTGAAAAGTTATTGCTTGATGTTGCTTTCAAATTGAATTTACTCTGTTGGTTCCCTTGGTTATCCATTGAGGATTCCTTTTTTCCCTAAAGAAAAACCGTTATAGGATAGAGGGTGGTGTACTCAAATAACCTAACTCCGGGAGCCCGTGCATCATCGGGTGGTATATGAATCTCTCACAAAGTGTATTGCCCATATAGGCTTATAGCTCGCGCATTGCGAATCCAAGATATTGTCGAGAAAAACGAGTAGTCTTATTTGTTGAGGAATTCACTTTATGCATGGGTTTCTTTAAATTAGTTGGACTTTTTCTGCTTTAGTTGTGCAATTATAGGGTTTGAGCTTCAGGACCTCCTCCTCTGATAATATGAAAACAATTGAAACAGAAATGTGCAGAAAGATTACTTTCGAATAATAGGCAATAATGATCCCAAAATTATATGTTCAATCAGTCATATAGAGGAAATTACGGGTTGTCAAACGGATTTTAATATGGCCATGATTATGATTGAGAGTGAGTTGTGATCTCTTCTTGATTGTTTCCTTTATTGGTTGATTCTTGAATTTTTCCTTCATTTGTTGAAGAGTGATTGCTGTCTCTCTCTCCTTTATTTTTATTTTTATTTTTATTTTTTATTTTTTTGTCCCCTTTATTTAACCCACACTAGCTAAGATTGCCGTCCTGGCCCTAGCCCTGGCCCTGTATCATTAGGATTATGATATGAAAAATGAGATCCTCTTTTGACTCTTTGTTAGAACTTGGATTTGCTACCTTAATTATTCTGATGATTCTTTCTGAAAAGCAATACATGTTCGGATTGATTAGTACTTTATAATCTGAGGTCCATGGAATTGATCACTTCGATTTTTGCTGTTTTATTTTAGTTTCCTGCATTTTGAGTGAGTGGTTTAACTTGAATGCATGGAGTTGCAGCCGTGTGACTTTCCTGTGTGGACGAGCCAGTGTTTGTGCTCTAGGTGCTGTTGCAGCAAAGCATGCCGGTGATGAAAGGCTACTTGGTCATTACATAACACAATTCAAAGAGGTAATTGATTTTATAGAATTTAACCTGTCAATGATGACATTGTCCCCCAAAGCTAATTACCCTTTGTTCCCATTGATCATATTCATTTTTATACCTTTGAGCAGATTAAACTTTCTAGTGACTTGCCAAATGAATTACTATATGGAAGAGCGGGATTCTTATGGGCCTCTTCATTCATAAACCATCATATTGGCAACGGCACAATTTCTAATACCCTTAGAGTAAGGCAAATTCTCTCTATATTTTTCAGCTTGATTGTCTCTCAAGAGGATTGAACTGATTTGCTATTAAATTGGGAACGAAATTTGTCTAGAGATCAGTTGTAGATGAGATCATAAAGGCTGGTCGAAAATTGGCCAAGAAAGGCAAATGCCCCTTGATGTATGAATGGCATGGGAAGAAATACTGGGGTGCGGCCCATGGATTAGCGGGGATCATGCATGTCTTGATGGACATGGAACTGAAATCTGACGAGGCAGAGGATGTCAAGGGTACACTAGGCTACATGATTAAGAACCGTTTCCCGAGTGGCAACTATCCTTCAAGTGAAGGAAGTGAGTCAGACCGTCTTGTGCACTGGTGCCATGGTGCTCCTGGAGTTGCTCTTACCCTTGTGAAGGGAGCTGAGGTAATTCTTTCCCAGCATATTGCCTGACGGTGCAAGAAATGAATAAATAGAATTTAGGCTTTATCCTCTTTTCCATGTTTTATATTTCCATACGCATTACTATTCTTTTCTTGTCCTCATAGGCATTAACACCAAACTATTGTGGGCCTGTATCTTAAATTGCCATTTTCCTTGATAACAAGCTTAGTAGAAATTTCATTTTACTTAAATGGGCCACAACATTTCCGGCATGACACCCTTTTTTTTTTTTATTTCTTAAATCCTTAGGTGTTTGAAGATAAGCAATTTCTACAAGCAGCTATGGACGCAGGGGACGTTGTATGGGAACGGGGGCTGCTAAAGCGAGTTGGTATCTGTCATGGCATCAGTGGAAATGCATACGTCTTTCTGGCACTCTACCGGTTGACGGGGAAGGTGGAATACTTGTACAAGGCTAAAGCATTTGCTTGCTTCCTACATGACAGAGCTCAAAAGCTCATATCTGAGGGAAGAATGCATGGGGGTGACCATCCCTATTCACTGTTTGAAGGTATTGGAGGGATGGCTCATCTCTTTCTAGATATGACTGAACCATCTGAGGCCCGGTTTCCCGCTTATGAACTTTAAGTTGTTTTTTTGTATGTATTAGGGAAAGTAGATGCATGTGTGATATAAAGTTATTGTATATGTTAGAATTATATGTAATATAAACCCACTGTATGAGATTGAAATACTGTTAAATGTTATGAGAATCTAAAAGAAATAACTACAACTTGAAAACTTCCCGTGTCCTGAAAAATTTGTTGTTGAACATGGTCTTGAAAGAGAGCGTTTCGAAAATTTTGGTCAATGGATGTGTTAGATCCTAAGCTCAAAAGAAATGATAAACCAGCAAGAATTCAATAAGAATCTGACTAATAGTTTCTTTATTGAACATTAATCAGTTTAATTTATCTGTGAGCTCGAGCGGAGCTCTAATCGGCAAGAATGGAAAAATACAGAAAAATAAAGATAGAGAGGGATTTTTGAGGAACCTCACAACCTCTCAAGCTAACAGCCAAAAACACCAAAATTCTCTACAAATCTCATGCCCCTCTCCCTAGCCCTATTTATACTATTCTCAAGACTATTAAAAAAAACTCTGAATATTTGGTTCTTAATATTACCTCCGTCCTAAAGAATCACCTTGTCCTCAAGGTGAAAATCAAGAAATAAAATTGAAAAATAACATCTCAATGATTGAGAACAAAAGGCTTTGTTAGTTCCTCAATTTGAGTTCCCAAATTGATGTTGTCTTTGTAAGACACGTCTTCAAATTGGAGCTACTCAATTACTTTCTTCTTCATCTTCGTTGTCTCTTGGAAAGCAGCCACAAAGTCCACCAATTTAGTTGGAACCCCCTGATCAAGCTTATCAATGACCATACAAGCTTTTGACAAATTCATCATTAACAAAGAAGTTTCCTTCTCAGCTAACTAGGTCTTCGTCCTTTCAGCCTCTCTGTCACCAATTGCTTCATACCCTTTTACAGACTTATTATACCCAGTCGTAAATGTGTTGGAATTTTGAGGCCCAACCACCATTGCACCAGAACTAGGCCCAATATTGTTGTAATTACGATGTCCAACCCTAACCCTGCCAAAATCGACCAAGTTCACTCCTGAATCACGATACCCAGTCCACACTCTTAGGAACAGCTCCCAAATCGCTAACAGTGGCCTCAGTAGTTCCGGAATTCTAAAACCATGCCTTACCTTCACTAGAATCAGCCCCAACCTCACCAGAAACAACCTCAACAACGTCAGAATCACGAGACCCGCTCCAAATTTGGTCGGAATTTTCAAAAACAACACCAATCTCATTGGGATCAGCCTTAATGGTGTTGGAAATGCGGGACTCCACTACAATCCCGCCGGAATCTGCCTCCGTAGCACTGGAATCAACCCCTTTCATGCCGGAATCGTGAGGCCCTATCCAAATAGCAGCCAAATTGTCAGGCTCAGCCTCCGTCGCTTCAGAATAAGCCTCTTTCATGCCGGAATCAAGAGGCCTAGTCCAAATCGGTCCAGAATTAGCCCCAACCGCGATCGAAATAGGGATGGGTTCCCTGTTCCGAGGGTACCCATGTCGTCCCAGCCCCAGAGCAAGCCTCTCCTCCTCTAACTCTGGCTCCCACTCCAATTCCCGTCACCGAACAAGTTCCGCCGCCCTCTCCTGACGGTCACGACCTCTGTCCGCCCTCCTCACGTCGTCGAACAACCCCTCACACTATAGATCCGGACCACCCAGCCCCAGATCGCAACGGATCTCGCACTCCTCCATGAGACTCACGTCTTTCCTGCGTCAAAACTCCCTCTCGCAGCCTCGATCTTTGTGAATCGGCACTTTCCGGTGAAGATCCGCCCGATTTGGTCCCTCCACTCTGCCTGGGTCGACGCGATCTGGGCTCTCCTCGCCCCGAGGCACGCAATCTCGCCTCTCCCCATCCCGTCGTTTACCGTCGTGACCCAACTCGGCCTTCCCAGCCATCAGCAATGCCTCCATCCTCCGCAGCACCGCCTGCACGTCTTCCATCTGAGTCCGAACCTTCCCCACCTGGTCTCGGAGCCCCCCCATACTCCCTCCAGAAACCTTGATATTAGCTCTTAGAACAGCCCTAAGATTCTCTCTTAACTCAAAAAACTCCATGAGTCGTAGATGCTCTGATACCATTGTTAGGATCCTAAGCACAAAGGAAATGATAAACCAGCAAGAATTTAATAAGAATCTGACTAATAGTTTCTTTATTGAATATTAATCAGTTTAATTCATTTGTGAGCTCGAACGGAGCTCCCAATCGACAAGAATGGAAAAATACAAAAAATAAAGATAGCGAGGGATTTTTGAGGAACCCACAACCTCCCAAGCTAACAGCCAAAAACACGAGAATTCTCTACAAATCTCATGCCCCTCTCCCTAGTAACTAAACTCCCTATTTATATTATCCTCAAGACTATTAAAAAAGACTTGGCAACACTTCAATACGTCGGCAAACAAATTTGTGCTTAAAGCGGTACTCTTTTTTATACACTCAGATCCTGAAGAAGCTTGAAGAGGTTTGGTTATCCTAGGTATGGTCCCTTTTCGTTGAAATTAATTAACAGTGAAATGGAAACTCATTTTATTCCGTTGGTGACCTTTTGTTTCCCTAAATAAAGGCATGGAATACACTTGCTTACCAAAAAAAAAAAAAAAAAAAAAAAAGGCAAATAAATGAATATTGGTAAAAGAGTATTTTTATTATTATTATTATTATTATTATTATTATTATTATTATTCTTACTTGTACTTCTAATATTCTAGCCTCATTCTCACTTTGGTTCTTAAATTGCAAGACTCTACTTTTGTCTTCCAAATTTTAAAACGGAGGAAGTGTTGTCGCATGGTCTTTCAGTCATAATATTTTATACTATCAACAGATTTAACCACAAATCTTGTTCCGATTTTTTATTCAATTCTGTTGTTGTCATTTTCTTCTTTCGGGGGGCCTGAAACAATTCGATCGTTCTTCGACCATTTGAAGGAGGCAAAAAAGATGCAACTCTTAGATTGATATGCACTTTGCAAAGGTGGCGAGTGATTTTATTCATAACTTCAACAAAACGCCTACTCATCTACAACAGAAAATTTTCTCTACACAAATATCATCATAGCTTCTAAAAATTCAAACCCCGCACTCACAAAAGGACTCTCTTAACTGCTGAAACCATCCTTCTTGACCTCCTCATCAAGTCAAATTTAGATTTAGTTAACAAGAAAGTTTCAAATTAGGCCAAGCCTACAAGCTTCTCACTGATTTCCCACACTTTGCGAGCCTTTTCTGAATCACTAGCTTCCTGAGACAATTGGTTCTCAAACGAAGCTGAATCCTTGTTCCAGCTCCAGTAAACCCCCGACTTTGTCAAGCTCGGATCGCTCACAACCTGAGTCAAAACACAAGCCATTTTCATAAGTTCGTGTTATAAAAGGATTGCTCTCATACCATGTTAGATTTCCAATCTTCCAGAAGCATAAGTTATTGCCAGTTCCTTACCTGAGCAAGTCTTTTGCCGGATTCCTCTTCCGAGACAAAGCCCTTTGTGATGTACTTCTGGAACGGAGGGAAGAGAAGCCTGAACAGAGGAATGTGCTCTCTGAACAAGCCGGTTGTGGCAATGCAGCCAGGGTAAAGGGAAGCGAATGCAATGCCGGTCTCCTCATGGTATCGCCTGTGGAACTCTTGCATGGTGAGCATATTGCAGACTTTGCTGTCCTTGTAGGCCTTGGCACCATCGAAGCTTCCTCCGTCGATCATGGGCGAGGTGTTTAGCCCAGTTAAGCCTCCTGCAAGTCCCCTCAAGTCACCCAAGTTGGCCTTTGGAGGTACATTCCCCGCCAAAGTGTTTGTGTTCCCTGTATCATATTTAGCCTTTAGCATGTTAAGTATGACTCATATGGTATGCAAAATAGAATGCAAATTCAACAAATGAGTTTCGTGCATTTCTAATATATCTACACATATGTCATAAAAAGGCATTCTATTAACTCCTACATATTCTTGAATGGCATTGAAAACTTTTCAAGGTATGCATTAAGCTTGTGTATATTAACAAACATTAGGCAAAGGAAAAGGATCAAAATATAACAATAATCATTCATTCAAGGCACATTGTTTGTTGATGTAAATTGTAATCTACCTGTAATGGAGCCAACAATGATGAGTCTCTTGGAAGGGTAATCAGAATTTTGGAGATCCTCAAGCAGCAACCTCGAGAGCAGAAAATGACCTAGGTGGTTAGTCCCAACACTGAGCTCAAACCCTTCAGCAGTGAAGGAAGGTTCCTTGGCAGTTGGCTGGTAGACAGCAGCATTGCACACCAGAACATCGAGCGGGCGACCAGAGCGCCTGAAGTTATCGACGAATTGGCGGACGCTGTCGAGGGAGGCCAGGTCCAAGTGCATGATGGTATAGTTTTCCTTGGCAACGCCGGCAGACTTGGCCGCTCTTTCGGCCTTGAGGAAGTCCCTGCAGGCCATGATCACGTGCCATTTTCCTGTCTCAGCCAGAGCCTTGGCTGTGGCTAGACCGAGCCCCGAGGAGGCACCGGTGATGATGACGCTGCCCTTTCGTAGAGTCTTCTTCCCCTCTGCTCCTGCTTTAGTCACTGATGGGGTCGTGGTGGCAGTTGTTTGTGCCCTGACTACTCCAGCTCTCAAGTTGAATTCTCTCTACAATGCAGGGAGAAACACAAAATAAAATTTAAAAAAAAAAAAAAAAAAAAAAAAAAGTCTTATGATTATGCTGAAGTGAAGTTAAATATTTTGCCATCATGATATAGGGATACATGTATGAGGGTTTTATCCATTAACATTTTTGTGGGTCCTACATAAACTATCAGTAGTGAAAATTCAGCATTTTTTTTTCCCTTCAGATAAATATACAATCAAGATGACATTGACATACTAGAAGCTTACTTTTTGAAGTGAATTCCAAAATGATAACAAAATGTCACTGTTTTTGTAGTACCTAGTAGTGTAAGCAAAAAAATGAAATTATGTCCAATTATACGACACGTCCCAAGATTAATGTCCAGAAAACAATACTACTATAAACCAAAAATGAAACAAAGAAAAAGAAAATATAATGTGTAAAACTAACCTTGCTCCTGAGTCCAACAGAGCCGAATTCAGCTTTGACATGGTCGGAGAGAGAAACTCCAAACAGACATGAATCCTTGAAAGAAGCACCAGTTTTGGCCTGCAAAGCAAAACCCATCTCCCAAAACGTCAGTATTAACTACCCCTTTATTCACAACAGCAGCAAAAGAAATACACACACACAATAATAATAATATTTGTTTCTGAAGAAAAAATTTAATATTAAGTATTAACGGACCTCTTTGGGGACAGAGAAAGCAGAGGGAACCAAAGCTGCAGCCTGAAGAGCCATTACCACTAGCAGAGTAAACTGCGTAACCTCTTTGGACTAAGTTTTTTCTAATTATTTTCTATTTCTTTCACGTTTTTGGTAACGACAACTCGACTTAGCTTTTGAAAGAGAAACCAAGCTTTACTTATATATAGTGTTATATTTGGCAGATTTTAAACAGTAAGAGGAAAAGGATTTTTTTTTTTTTTTTTTTTTTTTTTAATTTGGGATATGAGTGGATAAGATAATTTGCAGCATGTGAGTCTGCCAATATCAATTTCGTCCAACCAATGAGATTTTGAGTTTTGGATTTCGTTTTGATATTTTTCACCTTTTTTTCTCTTGGCCAGTATAAGGTTTTGGAGGACATGCAAAGGACATTTTAGTCAGATCATCGAAAATGTCCCATTCCCTGCAGTTTATGGGCTGTGCATGAGATGTTGAAAGAGACCAGTAGTGGGGGCACATAATCTCGAGGATTAGGATTTTTTTTTTTTTTTTTTTTTTTTTTTAGCAGATTAGCTTAGCTTAGCTACATTCTGGGATTCTTCTAAGATTTCCCAACATCTTTGATCTTTCAGTGGGGCCCACTTTTGGTGGAGAACATTTCTGGGCTTAAAAATATGGATCAGGGTGTAGATCGTAAACAAGGCCTACATCTCTGGGGGCAAATAAGCTAAGCCCATTAGATGCTCCATGCGACCATAGCCAAGTTAAAGAGCAAGCAATGGAATGGACCATACACTTTGCTAATTGTTTTTCATGACAAGCAAAAGGAAAAATCATTAGAGATTCTGTGCTTGAATTTTCTCCCTCTAACTTTGTCGAATTTTACAACGGAGCCTAATTGCCATTTTCACAGTTCATTACTTACATATCAACAAATACACACACACACACACATATATATATATATATATATACATATATGGTGGAAGGGTGGTATTTATCTATAATCGCTTCAGAAGAAAGGCGATGCACCATTTCTTTATTTATTATGAACTAACTGTTTTATCAGAAACTTCATATTATTATTATCATTTTTTTGAAAGTTATTATTATTATTTGGGGAGTGCTTATCAAATAGTTAGATGAGGGACACATCGATTTGACAAAGTCCGCCACTTCGTCAAATCAACCGTAAAGACATGAAAACTCTTCCGTTAGGTTCTCCAATTAATGTAATTATTGAGGCAATTGTAAAAAATAAATAGTAAAAGAATTTCCATTTTTAATTCAATATGGCTTTTGCCATGATCATAACTCTACAATTCCCGACAATACAAATCCCGTCGGTTTTTTTTTTTTTTTTTTTTTTCCTCTCTAAATTCATGGTGTAGTTTCCTTCCTTTTTTTTTTTTTTTTTTTCCTTTCTCTTTTAACAAATCTATTTTCATTCTTGAGGCAGTCGGACAGGCTCTCCCATCTGAGGCTCCACATCCGACAGGCAACAAGAACATAGAAAGAAATGCAACTCCGCTAATATTACAAATCTCACCCAATGTCTCTCTCTGTACACAATTTTGCCAACCACCTGGGGAAAAATGAACTCTTGAACCTTTTCGTTTTGCATCTCCATTTTCCCTCCAATGCTCAAGGGTCTCCTTTTTAATATTTTTCACCCTTAAATCTTAATTGGCAACCCAAAATTTTGGAAAGTTCTAATTTCCCCACGAAGACCGGCAGTTACAATCACCATACCCCAGGCTGACATGTTTTGGCTTACCCCGTTGCTGCTAAAATCAACACTAACGCGAGGGCTCCGGTTTTTAGTTGCTAACAGAAGTTTCTCCTCTGGCCACGTTGCTGCAATTCTGTCAAAGAAATAATTGTTAGATGCACTACAAATGGTCCCGTGAAGAGGACTATTGCTGCAACCAGAAGCTGATCGTGAACCCTCGTCGGCAATAGCCTCCTCAACAGGTGTTGGGGGATGATTGGCTGTGGAGACTTCATCCAGACTGTTGTCAAGAGGGGTTTGCTCCTCATCTTGAAGTCCCCATGTATCGGCCATCCCAGGCCAAGGGATGGCCACTGATACATCTTGACAGTGGAAATGCTCATAAGAGCGAGTGACCGTCACCCCTTTGCTTCTGCTAGGTCGGGAATCAGCTTCATGCTTCCATATATACACATGAGAATCCTCACTAGCAACCACCACATATCTGCCATTGGTTGTGAGGGAGGCTGAAATCTGCGTATTTGTGTTTCGAAATCCTGTGACGAAATCAGCAGCAACAGGACCTTTTAAATTATGAAACTATTGAGTGTAATTAGATCTAGTGACATCTTCATCAAGCTACAAAAATCGATGTCTCTGCTTCATTACTTCTTTCTTGATTATTGATAAGACAGGGATCAGGTTTCGAGAGTAAAAGATTGCACCATATGCATTTTCTTAAGCCTACAAATAACACCAAAAAATGTCATCACATTTTGTTCTCACCTTTGAACTTATGGACCAGATCAGCACCATCAACAACCCTGATTCGTGAATCCGAGGACGTGATGAGTACTTCTGATGAACTCCCTGGTGCAAACTGTTCACTGAAACTGATCAGCAACTGAAAAAGAATCAAGCAAACTTGCAGCTCAAAGATACCATGAAATGAACCGTGCAAGGAAAGAAAATGGTAACCAGGGTCCTGTCTTAATTGCTTCATGAACAATTGAAACTGGTAAAAGAGTAGAGCTAATAAATTACCTGGAACCCAGTGATTTTCTTGTGATGAGATTTCTTTTTCTTGTTCTGCAGATTAATTTGGCTCTTTTGTTGTAACTTATTCTCTGAAAACATGTCAGAAAAGATCACTGTTACTTGATTGTCAGGGTTAAAGAAAAATTAAACTAAGGTATATGGGTCCCACAAATGAATGAAGAGAGAGAGAGAGAGTGATAAGTACCAGATGTGTTGTATAAACGGCAGCTCCCTTTGTATGAACCAACTAGTGCACCCTTCAGACCAACAGAAGTTACGTGAGCGCCAAAACTCAACTCAAATATATCTCATTATAACAGGTACAAAAATAATCCCAACCTGACCATCAGGGGTGTAGCAAGCAGCAGTGACCATCTCATGCAGATCATTCCAATCAACAACTTGACGATCAGGAATGCTCCATATGCGAACCTTAGCATCAAGTGATCCGCTGATGAAGTATCTATCATCAACAGGGTTAAACTGGATGCAAGTTACTGTGTCAAGGAATGCACAAACGAGTCATTAGAAACAAATGAAGGAGAGGTGAAAAAGAAAAGGAAATTTATTTCTTACTAAATTTGACCACGCTCATTTAGATGAAAGGACAAACTATCAGACTCTCTATGAACCTATAAGCAACGTGAAACCATAATTTCAGACTGATTTATGCGTCTGCTACTATGTTTGAAAATATATATTAAAATGCAACCAAGCAAAAATTACAAAAAGGTCAACCCCCAAGAAATCAAAGGGCCCATTTATCCTTGCCATATTCGTGCAACAATTACTCAATTTAAAGAACAAACCACAACACTTTTTTTTTATGAAGAAGACAATGCGGCTATATAAGTACTTACCATAATCACTGTGTGAAAATATCTTCAAACAAGACTGGCT
This sequence comes from Morus alba, assembly GCA_012066045.3. Lineage (NCBI taxonomy): Eukaryota > Viridiplantae > Streptophyta > Magnoliopsida > Rosales > Moraceae > Morus > Morus alba. The sequence continues at coordinate 9,674,611 of CP050232.2, read as the reverse complement.
AGACAAATGCCACAGGCGCACTGTTTTGTCCATTGAAGATGAGAGCAGGTGCTGAGGCGAAATAAAAACAGAGATAGAAGCTTAGAATGACAGCCTAAAGCCAATGCTACAATGAAATGAATATACAGAGGAAACTTTCCTCGGGGATCCCTTTCAAAAACGCATTTTGTATTTTATAAAGCAGGTGGTATCCTCAATTTGTATAAGAATAGATTTTTTTTTAATTATACGCACATAAATTTCCTTTTCTGAATCTTATAGTGCATCTAAAATCTTCCATTCTAGAGAACGTCAAATTTTTGAAGTATAAACAAATCAAATCATTGCTTCAGAGTCAGGCTTATCAATAGAAAGCTAATCACAATTAAGAGGACTTAACACAGCACCACATTTTTTATCAATGCAAAATAGCACCGCTTCTATCATTGTGATCTCATAGGTGTTTCTCTACCCACTAATAAGGTAGTTCGTTTTATTGGATTAAAAGGGGAAGAAAAAGATCAGATGGCTCTCTCATTCTGATAATTCTGGAACACTTGTTTATTTGTTCGTGGGTGCGATTGCAGGTAACTTTGGTTTCTGTTTTACTCTCACAATTTTAAGAAGTTCCCTACATTTGAGACAACTCCAACAAGCTCTCTGGGAGGAGATAACAACACATAAAAAATTCTACTTGTTAGCATCTTTACCGTCTTTCCGTTCATCACCAAACCTTAATTTTCAATCTACCATTGTTCATCTGCACATCAAAATCGTACAATTCCTCTTTTTTAAACCCCATAAAAAGGATCTTTCCCGCCCAAGGCATAAAATCAGGTTAAAGCAATGATTCGCCTTCTACACCATTGCCCAACTACAGTTATAAGGTCGCCAGCAATATTCTTCTATTCTTATTTGCACGTATTACATCACAACTTTCGCAAACGGCTAAGAAACGCGAACACATCCTTTAATTTTCCAGTCTTCTACTGATGCTGTAAAAACACATCTAAAACGCCCTTTTTCCTTCAAGCTTCAATAGGTAAAGTCTCCTCTTTGCCTATTATATTTCTTATTTTGGGCTTACCTAATATCAACAACAATTTTTCATAGTTTACTAGGTTAAAGGTTCGTTATGGTTAGCATTTCCAATACCAGAAGTTATTTAGGATACCTATGAAGATGTCTAGAGAGAAACACACCTTCAGTCCACACAGTCCAAATATAAGACGCATTCATAAAGATACCAATTACTACAATATTCATCATTATAAAAAAAAAAAAATCGCATGAAGAAATGCATTCAAATCTCCGTTTCTCGTATAACAAAATGAATCAGTAAAAGCAATTAATCGTTTTCCATAGAACCTTTGATAATCGATAGCAACCAAGGTCCAAGGATAGAGGTTTTCTACTTAAAACAAACTTTAGACTGACACGTTGAGATTATATTGTGCGTTTAACAGATACGGCTTCAATAATGGGATTGTACCCCAGCATATCAAGGTGCACTAATGAACTCATAGCTCCCAAGATTAATAATAAATAAATAAATAAAATAAAATAAAAAATAAAAATAAAAATAAAAACTATACAGTACAGAAAAGGATAGGGTAAATAGTGCTTTTGCAAAAAGGTATAAACCATCAAGTTACTCTACACAATTGACTTAATGGCATGGCAGTGCTCAACAGGTCTATCTACCAGAGAAGCAGAATAGTAACAAACCTGGGATTTGGACCATGAGAGATCAAGAACATCATCGAGATGTCCTTGGAACGAACAAATGGGCTTTTCTGATAGTGCAAAGACGGTCTCCGGCACATAAATATGATCCAAGCTCAATGATTTCCGACTTATGGACGCCCTCCCTCTTCTCTTTTTCTCTGGGTTGTTCTCCACATTCGGAGACAAGGAAGTTGGTTCAGGTGACCCATTGGCGACAAAGAACATATTCAAGTTACTATCATCTGTTTTATCCATTAACAAGTCCCCCTTTCTCTCCGTTTCCACAACCTGCCAAACGTGAATGACACAGTCCTCACCTGCACTTGCTAGGTACCTCCCATCCAAACTAAACTTAATACTCCATATGGACCCATTATGCGCCTGAATCTCTTGGCTCTTATAAAGAGCAGTGAGCTCCTTAGACGACTTTCCATACTGCCTAACCTTCACTCTCTCAGGACCATGAAAAGAAGCATCTTGGCTATCATCAGTGGCAGAGCTTGACCTTCGACCGCCCTTCTCCGATGAAGTATCTCTCTCGTCACTGCTTCTCCTCTCCTTCTGTCCCCTCATGGTGTTTGCAACACTTTTTATGCTCTTAAACCAACTCGCTTTCTTCTTTGATTTAGAACATCCCCCACTAACCCCATTGACATTCGAATTGGAACAATCCTTATTGCCCTCTTCCACATTTTGTCTTCTCATCAATTCTTGAACAATAGGAGAATGCCCCACACACATCTGAAACTCCTCCAAGGTCAACTGCCTCCCAGTCCCGACTTCTTTAAGCTTCTTCCACGTCCCATCTTCCCTAACCTCATTCACAACAAACTCTTTCCCGTTATCAAGATCCCTAATTGTACACACTTGGGGCTCATCGGTTCTTTCATCACTCCCATTATACTCGGAAACTTCCTCATCTTCACCACCGCCATTCCCAAAATTCCTATTCAAATTCGACAAAGAACTCGACGACAATGCAGGATTCAAATTGGGATCGGGATTGCCAGTTCGAGTCTCATCCACGGCCCTCTTAAAATTCTTCCCCAGGGGCGGTTTATTCAGCGAAGAGGCATCGGCAACGGGAGATCCATTGCTCTTGCCACTCCGCGATTTGGAAAAACTAGTACAAGAGTTCTGATTGTTGATGTTGTTTTTGTCGTTGACATTATTATTTACAAATGAACCGGCCTCGTCCGAGACCGTACGAATCGAAAGAATTGGACAAGAAGAACGAACAAAAGCAGCAGCAGAAGAGGAAGTACAACAAGTAGAAGGAGAGGAACAAGAACAAGAACAATTACACTGATCGCTGCCGTCGGATTTCGATCGGACCATCCCGGCGGCCTGTCCCTGGCGAGTCAACTGATCCGACGACGCCGATCGCCCGAACTCTCCACAGCCGTCGTCGGTGGGTTTTGCTCGGGAGAGAGAAGGGTCGTTGCTGAGGCCCATCTCCCGGAGGAGGCGATGGCGACGTTCGGAGACGGAGGAGGGCTCGGAGATCCAAACGTCGTAGTGCGAGACGCGCATTGGGAACTTAGGGATAGGGAAATGGCGATCATAATTGGGATTGGAATTGGAGATGTTCTTGGCGTTTGCTTCTTCTTCTTGTTCTTGGTCTTGTTCGGAATCGGAGTTGGAAGTGGAGCAAGAGCAAGACGAGGAGACAATGCGATCAAGGGACTCGTAGAAGCACTCGTCTTCGTCTTCTTCGTCCCCTGTTTTGCTCATCTCATCGCTCGGCTTTGGGCATTCCCATCTCAAAACGACACAGGATTCATCGTCATCTTCTTCTACTTCTACTTCTACTTCTTTTTCGTCAACGGCGGTGGGGCGGCGGCGTAGGACGGATCGGAAGAAAGGGAGCGCTGCTTCGATTGATCGCGATCTGCGTGCAGAGTCGTTGAATTCGAAAGGGATCGGACAAGGAAGGACCTGGAAGTACCTTTGTGGGTTTCGGTTTGCGAATCAGATCCGATAATGGCCAGAGAGAGAGACAAAGATGAGAGAGAAAGTGTGTGTGTGTGTGAGAGAGAGAGAGAGGGTTTGGAGTGGAACGAAGCCCTATGCTGTGTGCTGGTGTGAAGATTTTGGGTTGGGGTTTGAGCAATGTCGTTGTTGTTGTGTTAGAGAGAGAGAGAGAGAGAGAGAGAGAGATTCTTTTTATTTTTCTATTGAAAATGTGAGAGAAAGTGGGAGAGAAAATTTCATTTTCAAGGGTGAAGTTGGGAAATGGTTAAAATTTTGTGGATGGGGAAAACTGAATAGAGTGACATTGTTAGTTTTTTTTTTTTTTTTTTTTTTTTTTTTCCTCAAGTGATGTTGGTGTGTTTGGAAGTGATTTTATAACTGATTTCTTTGGAATTTACCCTTTTGCAAAAAACATGCATTGATTGTGTTGGTTTCTCTCTCTCCCTCTTTCTCTCTCTCTCTTTTCTTTTAATTGTTTGGCAATAATTCAAAGTTCAAATCAAAACCCATTTGCTACAACTTTTGGTTGACATAATTATAACCGCTTCCTCACAAAGTTAGGACATCTTTTGATAAATTAGGTTCAAAAGAAATAAAGGAATGATTATAATTTGCATCTTTTGACAAAACTTTTATCATGTATCATTTCTTTGTTTTAGGTCATTACATTCATTGACATGTTGGAGGTTGTTAGGGAGGGAAATCTTTTTACATTCATTAATGGTAAATGTTTTATCATGAACCAATAATCAATGAAGGAAAATTATATTCATCTTTCATATTTATGATGATGCCATCTTAACCAAGGAAATAAGTAAATGTGTTTAAAACATTAGCAAAAAGAAAAGATTGGTCGGTGGTAGCAACTCATCCATCCATACCCTGAACTGAATCCACCCCAATGTGTCTTTTGAAAAATAAAAGATACTTGAGCCATAATGTATAAGGCAAACAAAAGACAAAAGGGAAGAAAAACCATTCGGACAATAAGAATTATATCCAATCCTCCTTCAAATCAGAGAGAAATAGCATTTTATCACAAATTCTTCAACTCATTGGTTACTTTGGATGGCCTGTTAACAAGTTTCAATAATTTATTGGTTAAATATGTTTCCTTTGTTAAAATAATTCACCACTAAACGTGTGACCAATACAACACACTTCTAAAAAAAACCAATAGATATTTATCATAATTTCATTCAAACCAATGGAGTCCCAAAAACAGAAAAAGAGTTTGACAATTGATTTTACCGTCCAATGACAATGCATACATTCTTTTTTTTTTTTTTGTTTTTTTTTTGTTAGCCAATGGATCTTTAGATCAACTTGAGTACACCACGATTAATCACATTAAATATGTGCACCATATCTTCGTAAGGTTCACCACACAAAGACCTCGTTCACTTCGCGGATTCGAGTTTTCAATTCAAGTTGATATGTGATATTTTCTGAGAGCTTTTTATTATAGTAAAAAAAATTAAATGTGACATTTTCTAAGAGCTTTTTACTGTAGAAACCGAAAACTGAAAACTCGAATCGGTAAAATGAAAGATGCTAAAATCTATAGTTTTTATTAATTATAAATAACCTCTTGTCGTAGTGATTTCTTATCCAAGCCTCGAACGAAATACAAAGACTCAATTTTCCAACTTCAAACTCATTAAAAGACTAAAATTCTAGAGAAGTTACAATTGATTTCAGATATGCTCTCCTAGATTCAAATGACAATGTTTCTGTATCTAGAAAATGAAAAAATTCCTTATTTTCCTCAACTTTCCTTCTATTTAGGCATAAGTTGTTTCTTAAATCAATATGTCTCGTTAGATTTTTATCGATTTTCATTAACCGTCAATTTAGTTCAATAATCAATTCACTAAAACTTCTTTTTTGATTTTTTGCTTTAGAATTTCTTCTATGGCCTTTTATTGTTTCTTTTTTCTTTCTTTTATGATTACAACACCATATTGTACTCTTTTCTTTATTTCAAATGAGCATTGATGTTTCTTCTTAATTGAAATGCCGTGGTTTCAGATGTTGTAATTCTTCCCAATTCACCTCTTTACTCAAAAGCCTCGAGATCTTTTTATGTTGAAGTACACTACACTTGTAAATCATACATAGTTTTGAGGTTTTGCTATTTCTTTACCAAATAATTGATTTTCTTAAAAATAAAAAACGCACCAACATTTAAAAAAAAAAAAAAAAAAACCGAATATAGCGAGTTCATCTATCCAGACTCTTTGATAGTAATTATTCTCATCACTCAAAATCATCGATACAGGGATGAAAGTGTCTAAGCATGCCTTTTTCCCCTCCCTTGAATCTTGTTGAATGTCTGAAATAAATACATGAGGCGCATTTTTATTTTTTATTTTTATTTAAAAAAAGAAAAAAAAAAAAACTCAAGGCGCATTTTTGGTTATGTTGGAGAGGGAGAGAAACAGGCGGATAGTTGACTTTAATGATCTGATGAAAAACTGTAGAATTTATTCATTTATTTATTAAAAACCAAATATATTTTTTTATAAGTGTTTGGTTTTTTCAAAATGGAGAGAGAAAAGCACGACAAAGGGGTATGTTTTTCAAACTAAAAAGTTGAAACCAAATGGAAGTGTTAGTTATAAATTTTTTTCTTTTTCTTTTTCTTTTTTTTTTAAATTTTTTGGCTACACTGCCGACGGGAAATTATGACTTATAAATACACCATGGTCTTGTGGCTGGTTCATAGCAAATAAAAAAAAAAAAAAAAAAAGACAATAGGATATGGAAATATTATGGCTTCTTTCATTTGTTTGCATATAAAAGTTAGTTATGACCCATACCATAACTACTCCTTTTTAGTCTGAAAAACACATAGGACAATGGTAAAAGTGGCAAAATTTTAGTTGGAAAGTAATAAATTAACAGATTAGTCTTGGGCTATGTTAAATGGGCCTATAGAAGATGACAAACTAGGCCCAATAAAGTCAATGCCAGAGTAGTACAACCTAATCTGGCCAACTGCGTACTATTCTCTTCACCTTTCACATGCTATCCAGCCCATTACTGTTAAGTGAGGGTGACACCCCAATGCTGTCCAACTGCTTTTGGGACCAACTTATTACTGCTCCTATTATTAGTCTCACTCTTGTTTTTTTTTTTTTTTTTTTTTTTTTTTTGGCCTTTTTAAATTGTTTTTCATTTTGACAATATAGGGACCAGCGTATTAATGTCTACCAGTTTAGCCAATAACTTTTTATTTTTTATTTTTTATTTTTTGAGGGAATGAGAAAAAAATCATTCCTTTTTTCTGGTTAGGATGTTCGCTTCCATCTATGAGTAGGTGGGTCTAATAGAAATTAGAGTCATGTACCCCAAATCCCAAGAAGTAACAACGGCTGAGATTTGATTTATTAACTACACTATATACTTTTACAATAGTATTTAACACATTCTCCCAAAAAAAAAAAAAAAAAAAAAAGGATTTGCACATTATTTTTTTTTAATTTTCAATTTTGATAAATTTTTTCATTCATAAAAGATGTTAAGGACACTCTATTATTCTCTTTATCACTATATGTATTTTTATTATTTGATATATAAATTTTATTATTTTATTTTTTATTTAAATAATAATATATTTATTAGTGGAAAACTATTCATCTTAACAATTTACAAAAAAAAAAACATAAATCTATTCTGAATTTAAAATAGTTTTTGGTTAACGCAAGCCCACTCCCTGCTCTTGGAGTGGGCGAATTTCACTTATGAGTACAAGGTTTAAGATTTCCAATCCAGTTATTAACTAGTGTTAGAAATATCCCTTTGGTGGTTTGTTTTTAATTTAGATCCTTTCTACGTGTATTTAGGTTTTTTATGGCATCGTTTACTTTGCGAATTTGAGTTTTCAATTCAAGTTTAGATATGACATTTTCTTAGAACTTTTAACTGTGATAGAAAAAATTGAATGCGATATTTTCTGAGAGCTTTTAACTGTAAAAATTTAGAACCGAAAACTCAAATTGATAAAATAAAGGAGACATATGCTTTCCTCTTTAAAGCTAAGAATTCATTAAACAACCATGTATATAGTCGATCTTTGGCTTACTTTTTTTAGTATCATACTTTGAAATTCGATACATGTTTCTTTCCATAAGCTTTGCATCCGAGTTATTTATGGAACTAAGTTTTTACTTTTTAATAGGGTCGTGCTCTCCTATAGTTTGAGGATGCGCGAGTCAAAATAAGCATTTTTATGAAAAAATTATAAAATTTATATTTAAAAGTGCATGAGTTTAGACTTTTATCTCTTCCTCTTAATAAATACTCTTTTATTAGTGTAGTTATTTGACTAAAAATGTTATGAATTAAGAGTAAAGTGTAAAAATCATAATTCATGCATTTTTAAAGAGTATTTGTCAAGATTATCTCCATTTGTATTGCTTTAATTTGGAATATATATTTTTTATTTAAAAAATAAAAAATGAGGGGGACAATAAATATAATGCATGCATGAGTAAATATAAACAGTATAACATCATTTTTGCAATTCAATATGGCTTTTTTTGTGATTATAAAAGATTCAGATACATTTGACACTATATGAGGTTGCACACCAAGATTTTTACAAGAAAAAGATTATAAACAACGATATTAACAAGATCTTAATACCAAATTGATGTGATAAACTCTTAACTTCTTGTTCTTTGTCGAACATAAAATTCATATAAACTATTCGGTCACATTTATAATTTCTCGTAAATAGATTAAAACCTAAATCCATGGAATGAAAAAATGTTTCGATCGACAATAAAAAATAGATAAAAAAAAAAAATGGGAGAAGTTTTCACTTTTCCATTTGAGTTTTGACTTTTGGCAACGAAGTAATTGAGTGTGGTGTATCTTATAGAGAGCTCGGTGAAAAAGACAAGAAGAAAAGTGGAGGAAAAAAAAATACAAATTATATAAGGGTAGGTCCTAATACTTTGGAGCAGAGCCCCTAAATATAGGATGTGCAAGCTATATAGTCTAAGCCTACGTGCTAGTATGAATATATATATATATATATATATTGATAATTTGCTAGTCTGAATATTAGATTGGCAAATATATGCATAAAATGAGATTGAAGTCAAACTGCCTGACAGAGACATTATTCCCTCCTCAGAATATTATAACTTCCCACCGAATGTAGAGTTGCCCAAAGCTGCACTAGATTTGATTTAGGCTGTGAAAAAAATATTGTAGTATAAATGAATACATTCTTAATTTATTACGTTACGTGTGACAGAAGACTATAACCAACGTAATTCTTAATTTAAATTTTTTAAAAAGTTAATTCATAGATGTGTAATTCACAGCTTCACAAAAAAAAAAAAAAAAAAAAAAAGTTTCATGTGTATAAATTCTAAAACTTGAATAAAAGAGTACTTGACACATATTTAATACGATCATATATCGAATTGACCTCCCAGGTCCTTATCTATAATTTATTTATAAATAAGTTGTTCATGGTATGAGGTTAAACGGAAAACATAACTATGAGAGGAAAATCTACAATTAATGAGATCAAAAATTAATAATCGAGTTAAAAGTCGTCAATTATGTGAATTAAATTGTTATGAGAATGAGCATGTTAGTATGCGGGAAATAAAATAAAACTATAAATAAAACAAAAAAATTATAGAAATTCACTCGTTAATGAGAATTACATTCTCTGTAGCACTCTGATAGTTTCATTATATTTACCACAAAAACATTACAATGAGAGAAGAAAGGGATAAGAGAATAGGGAATGCTGGAAAATACAGAGAATGCATGAAAGATAATGGTGTAATCATTGTAGGCGCGTCTAAGCCTCTCCCAAGAGCGTTTCAGTCTCATGTATTTATAATTGAGTAGATTTTCGAGTTTTTTTTTTTTTTTTTTTTGCTAGTTTCTTGTGCGGTTTGACTTTCAATTCGTGATAGCACTTTTCTTTTTTAGCAATATTTGACTTTCTCTTACTAATTTACCTTCCTGTTGACTGGTCAAAGTCGATTGTGTCTTTACGAGTTGATTGCATACCTTACTCCATGATTGCTGTAAATCTAGTTTCCTTATTTAGTTAGAAATTGATTCTGTTTAATAGGCGCTATCTTTCTAGTTAAAGTCAACAGTTAACCATTTTCCCTATTGATTCTCTTTTTTAACTGGCTAATTTCATTCTTTTTCTAGATGATTTAGTTGTCAGTTCCTATTATAGGAATATATTTAGGATAATTTCATTCCTTTTCCTGTGTTATTATTCAAAATAGTTTTCTCAAACCAGCATGCCTCTAAGCTCAATTTGTTATTTCACGATTCTTTCAAGTTTAAAACCCATCAAAATCTAGTTTTTCAACCCAGAGAGAACGACGCAGAACAAGAAGATTAGATTTGGATTAGTTTAATATTTAAACTTGATGTTAGAATTATGCTTATATGTTTTAATATTTCAAATTTATTTATGTTTATCTTGAAGTTCAAATTTTATATATTTAAGTTTTTATGTTTAATTAAAATTGAGATTTTTAGTTGTCTTTTGTGTTCTTGTTCTCCTCCTAATTATATCTCTTTTAGTTTTCTTTCTCTTCTCGATTCTCTCTTTTATCTTGAACTCTATCTTTTTTATTTTGATCGTTTCTTTAATCTATCTAAATCATACATTATTTTTTACCCTTAATTCTTTCTTAAATTATCATTTAAACAGTTTTTGATAGAAAATTAGTTAGGATAATCAAAAAATTGTACTTTTATTTTTCGATTTCCTTAGGTACCAATTATTTTAAGAGAATTTTTATAGTCAGGATTGCTCTTTTTAACACACACGGGTAGGAACCACTACTAACTACTTTAATTGTTCAATTAGGATTTCAATAAAATGATATGTGGGTGTTGATCACGTTAAAAATTGTAGCACACAATAATAATACCGTTTAAATTGTTCAATTAAACCGTTCAAAATGCGATACAACGATTAAAATAATAATACCTATTGATAGTTAGAAAGGACATGTCCCAACTGAAAATTCCATTATTTTAATTCTCTTTCGTATGCAACAATATATGGTTTCTTCCAACTCGTATTAATTACAAGTCATTCTTGCGCATCAAGTTTGGAGCTGATCCTGTGGTATGCATTCAATGTTGCAATTAATTTCTTTTAGTAAGTTAATTAAATCTAATTCAATATAAGAGGAAAGAGTGGAGAAATATGAGGGACGGTGGAGACGGCAGTGGACGGCGAAGACCCCCTAAATTAATGTAGGCAAAACGTGTGGAAAAATTGTTTTGAGAAAAAACAAAATTATTAGATTGGCTTTGCTCTGTATGGAAAATTTTTTCTTCTTTATTTTTATTTTATGCTGAGTTTGTAGTTTTATGTTGTGAAATAAAAAAGTACGTATAATTTGTTGCTGTACGTACAGCTCAATATTGTCGTTCTTTCAAAAGGATGTTTTTGAAAACGTACCGTTTTAATATTATTAAAAATACAGATTATTAAGAACATGTTTTGTTATAGTACTAAAATGATTTTATCTATAAAAAAAACTAATGATACTGTTTTTCCTCTCCACACACCGCACACGTTATATTTTAAAATTATAAACTATTGCTATTTTGAAATCTATAGTGAAACTCTTAATTTTTACTTTTCAATGATCACTTTAAAAAATTATATGAAAGTATTAAATTTTCTTTGCTAGACGATTATTTCTTTGTCCTTTTTTTTTTCATTTCATGTTTATGTTTTTTTTTTCTAATCATTACGAGTATGTTCATTTATAACTCAAGTAATAATTTGAATTGTATATATAAGAGAAAAATACTATAGTAAAAAAATTAAATTTAAATTTTTATGAAAGAAAATAATGATTTGAGTCATAAAATGAATAAGGCTCAAGGCTAACCATTTTGTGCTTGTTTGGAAAATTTTCTAAAAACGTTTTTCACGTTTTTCAAGAATAAAAAAATGAAAATGCTATGAAGGGAATATATGAAGAGTAAAAAAGAGTGTGTGATTGTTAGACATTTTAATTTGTAATATGATCACCTCGAATGCAAAGATATGATATGTATGATTTTTTTTTTTTATCGGCAAGCTTCTCTTCAAAAACATTTAAGGCTTATAACATTGACAGTCGGACATTGATTTTTTTTTTCTTTTCTTTTCTCAGGAACAACATAGACTTTTTTAACACGTTGATAATAGAAAATTCGTGAACTCATTTTTAAATATATTATTTTAAGATTTTTACTCTTCACTCTTTATTAATACCTTTTTAACTATTATAAATTTTTAATTAAATCAAATATAAATAATAAAAATTTAAGACCCATACGTTTTGAAAAATATTTCTCTTTTTTCTATCGACGGCCATTACATAGCCCAAGAAGCAAAACCGACCGAGATATAGGGAGGAAAAGAGAGTCAGATCACACATATTGCAATATGCATTTCATGCATCGGCCATTTGGAAACCAAAAAGAGGCATATCTTACCTTGGTCAATGTAATATATATTCACTTATTATAGAATGGGTCGGTCCAAAGGCATGATATATATGGTTTAGATGGGTGACATATATAGATTGCTACGTAGACGAGGACAAAGTCAACCAAAATGATCATTTAGTTGACTCAACTTTTAAAATTATAATATTACATGATTGGGAACAAGAATAAAATGTTTCTTTTAAGGAGCCCTTCTAAACTTCGGACTAGATTTATCACTTATACCTAAGGTTATACGTGTGACAGTGTGATGAATTGGTCATGTCAGAATTATAAATAAATTTAATTTTTAAAAATATATATATTGGAAAGTTTGTGTTTTTTACATGTACGTACATGAAAGCAAAAAACCCAGTACGGTGCTTGCTTATAATTTTAAACTAAAATCTGAGCATAAAAACAATTCTCGATATATATTTGTATGCTTATAAATGTTACTGATCTTATGCAATGTTGTAGAGTACTAGTCCTTATCTTTCTTTAATAAACACTGTTGATATATACCTCTCTGGGGTTTTGTCTCCTATTGTTAAAAATATATTTTAGAAGGTTGAAAAATTAGTTATAAGCATTTTAAGTCAACTAACTGAAAGAGATAACCCTATTTCAAAGTGTACTTTAAGACTTCCTCTAATACCATTTTCCCCCATATATTTCATTATATGGTGTTAAGTTTGAAAATAAGCAAATAAAATAAAAGGCAGAAATATATGATTTTCTCAAAAATAAAAAAGAAAATAAAAAATATTAAACTTAAACAAAGGGCCATTGCTCATAATTTAAATAACATGTCAAAGGACAAAGAAAAAAAAAAAAAAAAAAGAGTTTACTTCCAATTTGTACCAATCAATGCCGTCTGATGGGTCACAGTCCCTTAAATAATTTCACATGATCCTCTTGATAGTGGTTGGACTGACATATGTTAGAACGATTATTTATTGTCTTCATCATATAAAATTTATCCAAAATTTGTCCATTATTCTCTTCAAGAGTCCATTGTAGATGTTGTCAATATCGGAATCTACACACCATTTCAGAATGCAATAATGGAATTTAAAAAGGAGTTGAACTGTTCACTATTTTGGCACGGAATCGATTCTGAATTTGCATTCAGAAACTTCATCTTCACAATTATTGCAAGGCAGAATTTAGTAAAAATGGGATGGGGAGTTTCGTAAAGTGAACTTGGCATATTTCTAAAAATAATTCCAATTTGGGTTCGGCTCGAAGAAGAACTTTTTTATTAAAAATTAGGAATAATACTAAATATTAACTTTCTGACAATAACGGTAAATAACAAATTCTCATTTTTTTTTTCTAAAGAATAAAATGTAGAAATTGAAACAAATAATATATTTATCAGAAACTAGATGGCATGACAGTTTTAGAAAGAACACAATTTGGAGATTTTTTATATAAAACATGTTATTAATTTCCATTCTCAACATTTGTGTGTTTCGTTTCTATTTCCCTCTCAAAATGAGTTACTTTCCTCATTCTCATCATCGTCTGTCATCATCATTATTTGGGTTATTTTCTCTAATAATTTCTGGAATATTTTATTGATTTATTTTGACAATCGATTCACATTTAGAGGACTAACTACACAATATTTTTGAAACTAACAGTTTTGACCACTGTTAATAAATAGTTTATAATTTTCTAATTTTCTTGTTTTACTACTTTATTCCTCTTAAAGGCTAAAGCCACCGGGCGACAGTTTAATAATAGAAGAGTTAAAACGTAAATTTCACAAACAGTGAGGTAATTGGACTTATAAAAAGTGAAAGTAAGAACTAAGAAGTAAAAGTGAGATAAGTGAATATTTTTGAGAAGATTGATAAAAATAATTCTTATTTATTAAAATAATGTCTTCGGAGAAAATAAGAGGATATAGGTGAACGAGGCATATTATTTCTTCAGGGAAGTTTCTTTAATCAAATTGAAATAAGTTAGTAATTAAATAACCGAATCTTGATAAATTATCACATACTTCCAATACAATCTTTTAAGCACCCGACCCGAATGATTAATTCTTCCACCTCTTATCGTATGTTTATTATTATTATTATTGCTCTTGATTCATGAATTCAGAATATCCGCAGACAAGTTGGGTATAAAATGGAAGCTTCAAAATCAGTGTCCAGTTTCATTCACATAAAAAAAAAAAAAAAAAAAAGAATAAAAAAAGAAGGTCAAACATGGAGAACTGGCTAGCACAAGGCCCCCACTACTATTATTAAATCATAACTATAAGATTAGTGGTTTTATGCAGATTTGACAAACAAAATGTGAAAGAGGAACCCTCTTGCCCATTTCCTATATTTTTGTATTGCTTTTTCTTTATAGCCATATTCTCCACCATCATCTATATCTGTAATCTCATAATAGTTAATTATTAATTATTTAATAAAAACTTAACCCTCATTAGAGTGATGTACTTTGTTTATTGCATATGAGCACACCACGTGGTTTGATTCCCAACAGCCTGTTTTTGAGCTTGAAAGAGGATTCTTTCTGCCACTAATACAGCGAAAAAGAATGTGAAGAACTTCCAAATCCTATAATTATTTGGGAATATAACATGCCAAATCATATTGCTCCAACCAAGTGACAAAAAGAACAATTTCATTAAGTAAATGGGATTTTTTAATTTAGTTGTGCAATAATCCTTCATGTGTTATTATGATCATACAAAATTATAACAAAATATTCAATTACTTCATTAAGGACCAGAAAGATCTTGTAATTTTGTTGGTATATCAGCAGATATTTCATTATCAAATAAATTACACCATTGCATCCTATACTAATCGTGTTTTTTTTTTAATGGGCCTCAAACTTTTAATTTTAATAAAATACATTATGAACTTTAGTTGCAATTGAAGTCCAATAATTGATGGCATTTTCAAATTAAAAGTTTAGGATACGAAATTTACATGTGAGATGATTTGAAAATGACGCTCTTGCTTTTGATGTACGAATCTCACGTCGTAAATCATCAATTTGATAACATTCATTAGCTATCAGGTCTCACTTGCCACTAATTTTAAAGTTTATGGTGCATTTTATAAAAATTAAAAGTGCAGAATCCATCAGTTAAAAAACAAATAGTTTTGGATGCAGTAGTGTAATTTAGTCATCATTATGTAAATCTACAGTTTTCATTCCTTGTTACTAAATTGCCATGAAAATGTTGAGACTAATTTTGTAGTAGTTTTCCTTTCACATTGATGTAACATATCCTTCTAGATTTTATCTTCTTCTTGGATGCCTTGCGGGGATAGGTCATATATAAGAAGCATGAGATGTTTCTGAGAAGCTGATGTGGTGGCATGCCATTGGCTGGCAACTAATCCTATTTGGACATCTTTCGGGAGCAGTATTTTATTTTATTTTATTTTATTTTTTTCACAAAAATGAGGTATACCTTCTTTATAATCTATGTAGCTATCCTAAAATATCTATAAGATTATTTATTTAATCTAATAGCTGATTATTTGGCCTACTTCTGGCATCTGGTATTGACTCTTGATTAGGTGCAGTTGAGCATGTGATCATTGTCCACACATGCAAAGTCTTAATATGCAGATATAGATTTTAATTACCGCGTTAAAGTCGAATATTATATATATATATATATATATATATATATATATAAGTATAACATATTGTAGATGAAACTATTTTGTTAAGGTGAATTAAGTAGAAAATTACTCAAAGGGTGTACATATGAAAAAATTTCAAATGAGGATGTATTTGAAATAATTGTTTTACTGGGGTAAAAAAAAAAGCATTCTAAAGGCTATATTTGTTAATTTATATTTTAGAGGATTGAAATGAAAGATTAGGAAATAAAGTTAAAAAAAAATCAAATAAGGATGTATTTGAAATAATTATTTTAGTGGGGCAAAAAAATATTCTAAAGGCTATATTTTTTTAATGTATATTTTAGAGGATTGAAATGAAAGGTTAGGAAAAAAAGTAAAAAAAGAAAAAAGAAAAAAGAGGAACATCGCTAACATCATTCACATTCTTATATAGTTATAGATAGATTATAGATATAGATAGATATTAAAAAAAAAAAAAAACTACATATTTATTGGTAAATAATTTACATAACAAAGTAAGTCTTGTCACAAAATGTCCTCTGAAATTTAATTTTTATTTCTTTCCACCCAAACTTCAGTAATTCGTGCTAATCTATTAAATTCTTGATGAAAAATAGACGTGACACGTGTTGTATTATAAGTAAGAGAATTCAATCCTGCGATACGTTTATTGTCAATCTTCGATCCATGATTATGGATCGAACTAGGATCCTTTGATGGCATAATATCGAGGGTCCAAGAACTTGTCCTGCAACCTCAATCCTCATCAGGTTCGACATGGGATCTGATCATTTATCGACTTAACAAGGTTTTTTCTTTCGGCATTAAGGGACAAATGATCTGCTTTTCGTTCGTTGTGTGAAAAATCCTACATCAAGAACCAAAATAAGATTTGACCCATAATTCATATAGACTAAAAAGCAAGATTAACCCGTAAAGTTAATTTGTTCCAACAAACCAATTCTTTTCTAAATTATTCAATCTATCCAGTAAATTTAGTTAATACAAATTAGACCAAATTTCCTTGCATTGAAACCAAAGCGACTTAATAACGGCATTTTTCATATTTTATATATTTTTTTCATTAAAGAAAGAGCCATTTTACGCAGAAAGCTGAGAGCATGTAGCAGCTATAATCAAGCTACATGAGTAGACATGACAATATAGCATTTCCTAGCTTGTTTAAAGCTTGCATGTGCCCTGTAGTGTTCGTTATAATATATTTAAGTTGATTTGATTGAAAAGAAACAGCAAATGGAGCATAAAATATCATCCAGGGGCTGGTGTTTTTGACATTAATCATGAATGTCAAGAACGGAATATCCTTTGTTTGACATGAAACAAAGTATCAATCTTTCTTAATCAAATTAAAAAGGGGAAAAAAACACTGATTATAACTGTTATTTCTAAGAATCCCAATTAGGAACTTTTAAAAACTAAAGAAAGGCTTACAAGTAGAGTTCGAACTAGTAAGTTGTAACCATATTCCTTGATGATTAGATAGTTTCAGAGGAACTCTTCACGTGTCCAGTATTCAATAATGTGTATGTTGCCGATAGACCATTGATTCCTTTCCCATTGTTTAATGGTTAATGGATCTTTTTGAGCAATGTAAAGCAACATCACTAAAACCGTCAATAGAGTAACATAGTTCTTTCTTTTTTTTTTTTTTTTTTTTTTTTTTTTCTTTTGTTTGGTTAAAAGTTTGATATTTCGTAATCTCTCTTTAAAGTTTATGCTCAATCAGTTTTATTGTGCGATGTTAAATTTGTGATCTGATTAGAGTGAAAATAAGCTCTTTTTTTTATTAAAAAAAAATAAGAATCAGATCCGTTCTATTGTTGAGAAAAACATAAAAAACAAGATAATACTAATAATCTCCTTTATTTCTAAAAAAATAAAATAAAACAAGAATATTATGGATCATTGACTACAAGACCATTCTAACGTGTGAAAAATTTAAACAAACATATTAGCTCTATAATAAGTGAAGAAGTACAATCTCAACATCAGGTACTATCACTTGCACTTGGTATTTTTCCATCTTGTAAAATGTAAAGTAGGGTAATGTGATAATCGCAAGCTAGCCTTGGGATATAGCCCATACGGTGATGCTGGGAGAACTTTCACTTGGCAAAGCCATGCATGTACTTGATATATATGGAAAGTACAACTAGCTCAGTGAGCGGTTGCTCTACAATTCGGACGATAGTTGTACAGCTTATAACATATATGGCCTTTTGGTACACTTAGGGTGAACAATTCAAGGCACTTCAAACTGAAAAACGGTCTGGGGATAAATTCAGTAAGCACCACTCTTTTATAAAAGGTGAATCTCAGAGTATAAGGCTTATAGGTAAGGCTCATATTCTATTAATTATAGTATTTAACACCCGTGACACTCTCATGTATTTTTCAATAGAATTTATCTCATAAAAGGCGGATCTTACTGAGTTAGATTTTATTTACCCATCTAATAAGATTCATTTTATATGAATATGATTATAGCGGGATTTTAATCCTGTAGAAAGAAAAAACTTGCACTATTCACTATCGTAAGTGCATAACCCTTTGAATGGCTGCATTAAAGTGAAACATGAGATTGGTGGGATCATCAGGGATATTGCCGAGTTGCTGCAGATTTCCAGCTCAACCTTAATATCTCGTCTAGTTACATTCTTGAGAATTACTAGTGGTTTTGCCAAGGGGGAATTCGTAAAACGCAAAACTCAGCCAATGGGATGAAAAAACAGATTAATGCTATTCATGGGTGTTGCACCATGGTCGAGATTTCTGACCATTTGTCTGTTGGTTTTAAAAATGTTTTTCTATGTGAAAGTGTGTATTTAGTGAATCGTGTATAATAAAAATTTTAATAAATCTTTGAGATACTCTATAGAATATATTAATTTATGCACCAATAAATTAATTAAATTAATTTATGAATAAATTTACCTAGCGAACGATTAGGTCAATAATTTACATTCTTTAACCATGAACTTTTCTCGCTCCAAGCTTGTTTAGAATACCCGAATCTTCCTCGTCAATTCTTTAAATCGATACGTGTGTGTGGACACACCTGAAACAAAACGAGATTAGCACTCAAACACTCAAGTTTTCCATGAATACCAACGCATGCACGATGTAGAATTTAAGAGAAAATTTTCCTTTTTCTCACTCAATAAAACCGGCCACTATATGCTAGGGAGAGAAAAAAATTGTGTTCTCTAATTTTCTGCAATCTTCTATTTATAGAGTAGCTATAAGACTCAATAAGAAGTCTAAACTTTATCTCTAAGATAAAATTTGATAATTATCTCCCACTTCTATTTTATTTTGGAAACAAAATCTCTTCTCTCTCTTATCCATAGGGGCCAGTCACCACAAGGATATTCCCCCTTATGGTTGGCGTAAATTACAGACAGGGAAGGAAAAAAAATTCTCTTTTATCCTACAGTCCAATTTTGACTCAAATTTAAATTTCAATTAAAGTCAAACTTAATTTAATTTGAATTCCAATTGGACAACTTATCAAATAAGTCAATTGGATAACTTAGAGAACAAACAACTGAATCCCAGAGAGATTCTAAAAGTGCTTGGCATGTACACCATGTGGACTCCTCCACATGTGTGTTCCAAAATTCAAATTTAAATAATCACATTATTTAATTTATAATTAATTATCAGTTAATTATTCTTGAGCGTTCTATTTAAAATTACATAATTCTAAGATTCTCATTTTGCTCTTAGTGTCTTGTAAGATTACAAGAATTGCGCGGAAACTCATGGACCTATAATTCTGAGCTCAAAAAAAAATTAATAATTAATTAAACTTTTTAATTAATTAATTAATTCCAAAAGTTACTCCACTATAAACTTGAAATTGCACTCTCGTAATTATAGATATAATTTACTTCTAAACTGTTAAGTGACCATTTGATATAGCAATTACATATAGATCAATCCTCCATAAATAATTCATAATTAGAGCTAGGTGAAATCCATTAACCTATCTAAATACATCTTTATTCTTGAGTACTATTAATTCTCTAATGGATAGTGATTCATAAAACAAATTCATGAATCAAAGCTCATACTAGTCCAAGTACTAAATCACTCCTCAAGAGAATTATTCATCTTCTTCTTTCTCAAGAGGGAACGAATGTCATTTCGTATATTAACATTTCCGGCTACCTACTTTATCATATCTCCTAAATACAAGGAATAAGATTCAACATTTCAGAATCCGTATTGAGTAAATCAAAAGATACAGATCTATAAATAAGAGTCTGCTAATAACTCGTGATTAAGATCGTTCTATATATGACCATCGATAGACTCAATTAGAATTTCTGTACTTAATGAAAATTATCAAAATTTCATGTTGTGTATGTGTCTCAGTTCCACACAATCTCATTATGCGTAATGCACTCATTCAATATTTCGTTATATTAATAGTGTGGATAACACTGTTTCATTCTAAATGGAAATGACATGTATTAGTAATGTTTTAATCAAAGATTTCAAACTTTAATTAAATTCATTATGAACATCGTTTTGATTATTATCCTTTCACAAATAATGTTTATATACAATATTTAAGGTCACATAAATAATCATGAAATTTTCAACGATATTCCTAAAAATATTCAATAATATATGCAAATAAAATAATGAATTTCTTTTATTAAATAAATAATAAATATTCTATTACATCTCATGCTTTTAGGACACCATTCCTAACACTGTCCAAGTAAAGTCGTCGAGAATTTCGGAAGCCAGGATTGGGCTTACCTGTAGAGAAGTACTAGGTAAGTGAATGATCTTTTGGATGAGGAGTCCCCAAGCAAATGTATGATTGTGGTCGAGAAGTCTCAAAAAGGTCATAAGGATGTCTATGTAGAGAAATCGACAAGTCCGAGATAAGGCGGACATCAACCTAATTCCTGTCAAATCAGGAGAGATAACTCTTATCTTTTGTTCAAATTCAACTAGAAGAGTAGATATAGATTATCAACTACAACCATGGATTTAAATTCAAATAATTAAATGTGGAGATAAAGCTAAGTATTTATCTAAAAAGGAGATAAAGAAGCTTATCTCATGATGTGATTTAGAGATAGAGATATCATATATATGAGAACCTATAAATAAAGAATAAACTCCTCATTTAGTTTTTATGGACAATTTTTCACTCTCTTCTTTATATTCCTTGAGATTTATTGCATAGTGAACGTATGCAATAATATTCTGTTGAACTACTATAAAATTCGTGTCTTCTTTACTTCTTATACATTTACTTTTTGCTTAATTAATACAAATTGACACATGAGTAATTCATTAAATTCTGAGTTAGACAAATTTTCACCAATGGATACCCCCCGGAACTTACATAGCCTGTAAAATGAATAATGTCCGCCAATCAAATGTTATACATGTAGCAATGTTGACACTAGACAGTTCTATGGGCCTAGCTGCTTCCTGAACTTGAAGTGGTGCATTGTAGGCCTGTAAACGGGCTTCGTGAAGTCAGATTTATTAGTGGAGCTTACCTATGTAATCCGTCAAGAAAAAAGCAAATATTCTTTTTTCTACAAGCAAATGCTGGATTCAGAATGTCCGGCACTTTCCTGACCCAAACATGCCTTCCAGTCCATTTCTCTCCTCTAACTTCCACTTCTATGGCCTGGTTTGAAGACTTAAATTATAATTCTAATTTTACTTTCTCATAAAAAATTTAAATAAAAAAAGTTCTCGTCAGTAAATTCTCTCATAAAATTTAAATTTAAAATAAAAATTATTAATTTAAACGCATGAACTAAACGGACCATTAAATCTTCTTCCATTACTTTTTAGTTCTTTCTACCCCAACCACCACTTGAAAGGTAATTTCTATACTTCTAATTGTAAGAGTCTTCAATGGATAGGTTGTAGGTAAGAAAAATTCCACCCAAAAAAAAAGGACAACAACCAGAAGTGCGCGGGTGGGGCAGGCTGGATGAGTTTGTAGGGGTTTTTTAAAATGCTATTTTTAAGACATTTTTGAAACATTTCCGGCGCACAAAAAAAAAAAAAAAAAAAAAAACAACGTAATCAAGAATTAGATTAAAACAGTTTACCATACCAATAAACATACAAATTAACATAAGTAAAACATGCAGTAGTTAAGAGGGAGGTTGTGAAAAATAAGACTTACTTTCTAACTTGATATGATTATCCATTAGCAAATAGCACCCAAAAAAAAAAGAAGGAAAAAAAAAAAAGTTGTCCGGTTTCAAGGACACTCCTAGATTAACTTGTGTGTAAGCGAACGTGTCCTCTGAAAAACAAATAATTAAGAGCACTGCCTTCTGTTTTTCAATATACACTTGGTAGATCACAATGAACATACCAAGTAGCTACCGGTCATTACTTCTGCTTATTAAAGATTTTGGGTTTGAGTTAATCCTACCATTAAGGTTAATGTGAGAACTTTTACGGAAGATCCTTATGAAAATAAAATTACTTATTCACACATAAAAAATGATCAATGACAATTAATTTCATCAAACAACAAGAATCTTCCACCTCTTCAGAAGATAATCATCATTACCGGCAGCTCTTGTTTGTCAACAAAATTAGCCTCATGTTTTTGTAGGCTCAAACGTATCTGAGTATGGACCAACTTTTGTTCATATATGCTGCTGCTTTAAAGGCAAGTTATATCAAGATTGCCCTGAAACTTGGTCTTAACTAAGCACAAAAACTCAACAAGTTGCAAAAGACAGATCAGTAAAAGGTAAGTTATCAAGATTGCACAACTTCCATAAATAGTAAACTGTTTTAACATTTCTTGATAGACGTCGTTGACGGTGGAATTTTATCAATAAAATTACGCCGGATTATCTTTTGGTGGTCCGTTGGATTACCGGCCAAAACTTGTTATATATTTAGATTTACGTAACTGACTGTGTTTGTTTTTGAGGTATATTGCAAGATGTATATATTTGTTGCTAGAACAGAAGTAAAGAGGCACACGAATTTATAGTGATTCACTCTATGAAAAAGAGCTACATCCATTAGTTCTTTGTATTTTTTTTTCTTCTATGCTTTTAAGATTACAAAAAAGTTCTCTCTTTTTCTCTATGGGGCTTTGCCCTTTTTATAGCCTACAGATTATATATAGATCTCTTTTTGGGCGGACTGTCACAGGGGGGTCCCTTGATGGTTTCTCTTAAGAAGGCTATTATCTTATTAGCCTAGACCGTAGCTTCTCATCACTTTTTGGACTGTTCACTTACCCACTTTGTCTATTATTGCGGCTCTACGGATCCTCTGTGATTCTCATTGGTCCATTCCAGGCGGTTTATGGGCAGACAATCATTTCCTGTGCTACTGACCTTTTTCAAACCCAGACGTAATCTAAGAATTTTCCCTTGTCCTCTTAGAGGCCTTTCTTGGGATGTGGACCCATATTCATACGGTCTGCCCTCTGTGGCTACACTATACGCAATAGGGTGCGACCTCTGCCTTGGTTGGCGCCGCTTTTGCTGCAAACACATCATGCAGGCCTCGATTGTATGTGATGTCAACGATTACATGAATCGTCCCACACGGTTAGCCTTTTCATCAGATGGCAAAGGAGGAAATGAGTTTTAGACGACGACGGCTACCTGACATGGCGAGTTTTGGGCCACGTGAAGCATGGTCATCATCCGACGAGTTAACGCATATTTTCCCACACAATATAAGTAATACTTTGAGATCAATCGCGTAGATTAGGGACTGAGGCAGAATAACGGATTGCTATTCGACTGTTGCATGTGCTCAGCCCAAGTCTAGACTAGTAAAAGGCACAAACTGAATGTCTATTTAGCAAATAATACAGCAATAGATAAGAAGCAACAAATTACATAAATAAATAAAAGCAAATTAGAGGATGGTTTTAGAGAGTTGGCATTCTAATATGCTACTTTTGTGGAAAGATTTGACTAGAAGATGCACATATAAGTAGTACGGATGAATAACTAGACTCTCATAATGGTGTAATTAACATAATATCTACAAGAATGTAGGAGATAGCATATTTTTCAATTGCTTTTTGAGTAAATATCATATTCTTGGAACGATTAAAGTAAATGATACATTTACTGGATGTAAATAATTTATCTATTAGTAAATACAAATAAATAATTTACGCTGGCTCAATAAATTATTTATTAATAAATATGCTATTTACTTTAATCATTTCAAAAATATGTTTTCCACTTGAAAAATGTTTTTCAGTCAAAAACGTAAAAATATGCTATTGCCTTAAAAGTTTCAAAGCTATTTGCCTTTTTATCTTTTGATATCTGGAGAAAAGAAAACAAATATTCAATAAATAGTACCTTTTAGATGTTTGGCCTGTAAACATTAACCCGTTATTTTTTAATTAAATAATTATATTAATTTTAGTTTATTTACAACTAATAAAAATATTTTTTTTCACGTAAAAAGAATTTTTACGAATGGTAAAAAGAATATAAAAAGAATTTTTACACACAAGTTATATTTTACCAGCCGTAAATAAATTATTTACACAATAAATAATTTATTTATCACATAAATTATTATTTACTTTAAATAATTTTAAAATTTACTATTTACTTAATTTAATTTTAAAAATATACTATTTACTACGGTTTCCCACTAAAGAATTCCATAAAAACTATAACAAAATGAAAAACACAATCATAAATGTGCAAGAGATCAACACTACACAAACAATGGTTTACAATTAAGCTTCTATTATTACAAATATAGGTGTATAACAAATGAGGACAAATTTGTTTGATATCAACTTCAAACGAAGAAATTATAGAAGACCACCGATAAAACAGACCATTACCAGACAAACCAAACCCTTCATCCAAGAAATGAAACTCAGATACGGAAGTGATAGAGTGGACAAAAAATCGATGCACGGGAGTTCAGACAGTCACATCTAAAACAAAGTGAACGATTAAATGGAGGTCACTATGATCACATAGATGAAGAAGCTATTTGTAGGTTCCCATACCAACACCGGTTTCTCCACCACCGTACGGCTGGAATCTGTCTCTGGCGCTGGAATAGCAAACGTAGTAGAACTCCGAGACTATTGCGGTGAAGAAGACGAAAGCTGCGCCAGCAGCAAAAACTCCTTTTCTCACGGTCTCACAAGAGGGAGGGTTATCAATGCTGAACATGGTCCTGTACTTGGTATGGTAGGCATTCCTCACTGAACCCGCCAACAAGCACGCTTCAGCAATGAGGAAAAATACCCTGAAATAAATTCATATACGGGTAGAAATTAGATAATAAGATAAAACTCTTGTGCAAAAGTGTAAGGTATTAAACTCTAAAATCTTATTTCCTGATCAACCAAAGTACTCATGTTAATTGTTACCTTGTCTAGAA
Source organism: Morus alba (assembly GCA_012066045.3). Lineage (NCBI taxonomy): Eukaryota > Viridiplantae > Streptophyta > Magnoliopsida > Rosales > Moraceae > Morus > Morus alba. Next base: position 9,649,385 of record CP050232.2, on the reverse strand, counting down.
TTTATGGGTTAGTTTTATAACTTTATCATACCCACCTAAATTGACCTTACAAAAAAATACTAATCTAAATTGAGACATGGCATAACATGACAGAATACATGATTGAGAAAGAAAAAAGTTACTATTTTGTACCGCGCAGTTTAAGCTTATTAAAAAAGTATACCTTGCAATTTGGACGTTCTCAACATTATATGAATCCCAGACCTTGTGGGCGAAAACCAAAGGCCCGACCATTCCAAACCAATACCCCATGGGTTAACCCTTTCATATCAAATTTATACCTTCTTTTGATCAAATTTTGATGTTGATCCCTACAATGGCAACTTTACTGGTTGTGAGTTATAGAGTAAACCATTTGATGATACTCTTTAAAGGGTAACACTGTTTTAAGTGGTCAAAATCAGCATTTAACCAATAGAAGGTATAGATTTGATGTGAAATTAAAATCTAAGGTTACAATTTTGAGAACATCCAAAATGTGCGGTGCATAATTTTTAATAAGCCTTAAATGCAGTTAAAAGAAATAGTAAAACACCCAAAAAGAATGAGGATTAAACTAAGCTAGTTGAAAACAGAAAACTAAAGCGAGATATTTGAGAACAAGAAATGGTAGATCTTTGGTAACGGTGAGTTGTGACATACCAGCAGACTATGAAAAGGACAACTGCCCAGGCCCTTGACCCTCCAGGGCTCAATGGTTTTCCGCAGCAGAAGCATCGGCTTGCAATCATAATGAGGACCTGACTTAGCATGAGGAATAAAAATGCTCCAACCCCATATCCAGTCGCAATGTCTGATCCATATTGGCAGTAATCGTAGTTCTTTTCATTGTCTGTAACAACCCACCCCTGTCATATACAAAAAGTAATTGGTCAAATTATTTTGCAGAGACTACTTACACTACAAACATTTAACATTTTTCTTCTTTGATTCCTAGCTCACTTATTCCTTAAACTTTTCGCCATTGTGTTGGTACAATGAGAAATTGCTTTATTGAGCAATGACATACAGGAATATTATGAATGGATATGTGTTCAAATTCTGTGGACTATGTAAAACTGAAATAAATTGTCCTATTTTTTTAATCCCTAATAAGTTATATTTTAGTTTTATGTCGTGTATTATTTTCCATGACAAAAATGTGAGTGGTGCATAAAGTGAATTTAAAGAGAAGTTTTGGGTTCAACAACCAATACTCACATTTGTCTAGATCTTACCATAATCATGCCTTATTTGATATCACTTTTAATTATTAATTTAATTTTTCTTTTTAAAATAGAAATCTCACAAGTCATAACCGAGGTCTCAGAAGATCCCACCGATTTTATTTATTCTTTTAATTTAAAAAAAAAAAGGCAGATCCCAGTGCTAAAGAGGCTCCCGTACAGGCTAGGGGAAAGCTCAATCCCATATGTACGCTGCGGCCTTACCCCCGAAGGAGCGGCCATTTTCAGGATTCGAACCTTGGACCCCGGGTGTAAACACAAACGTTTCTGAGATTCTTTTAATTTCAAAATAGAAAAAAAAAAAAAAAAAGAGTTGCCAAACAAGCCTTAGCCCCCCTTTCGTTCATATACTTAAACCCATGATCTGTTAGAGTGTTCTTTATCTCACAAAGAATTTGAATTTAAAAATTTCTTGTTCCCGCTAATGAATCATAATTGTTATTGGCTTGAACGCGTAAACCAAACGGGGTCTTAGTAACCAACACCTCTGAAGTCAGAACTAGAAACCTGAATATCTAGTTGCAAAATCCTCAAGAACTAGTTTCTCAATAAAATTCAGATGAACATCGAACTCTAAAGTGTTCATATGGGGAAAAAAAAGGACATACTTGAGATAGAATCATCTGATTCTATTATGTTCAATTTACATGAAAGAGTTCGCCATTTTCTTGACAAATGCAACCGAAAACCCATATTTTTCCATAGATCTGAGCTTTTTTAGTTATATTCAAGTTTCCTTTTGATTTTTGTTTAATAAGTCCTAAACCCACATAGGATATTCGAGTTTCTTCATTTTCTCAGCAAGCAAACAGAAAAACAAAGCATAGCTCAGAAAGATACTCACTTTGCTTCTTCTCTGCTCAGCTGCAACGGCGAGACCAAAAGCAATGACGTCTAAGATGAAGACTGTAATCAAAAGCAGCTTCGACGCCATTTCCGCACAGCTTCACACCTTCCTCTCAGATCTACTCTCTCTCTCTCTCTCCCTCCTCTCTCCCTCTCTGACCTACTTCTTCACCTCTGTCTCTTTGTCTCTCTAAATAAGAAAAGCAAAAACTGTGAATAAAAAATATTAAAGAACAAAAGAAATTGAAATAAATCAGAGTTGCTGTTTCTTCCATTACCAATAGATAAGTACCTTCCACCAGTAGACTGAAACAGCGTACTTACCGGCAATAGTTAATTTCCTGAATTACCCTTCTGGGCAAATTTCAAATGGTCGTTTGTTTGAGTCTATAAAATTCTCACATAAATTTTAAATTTTAAATGTTAAAATTAAAAATTAATAATTTGAGTATATCATAAACGAACCATAAGTTCCATGCTTGGCCGGATTAATGAGTATTTGGACTTTTTGTTGGAGCAAATAATATTTTAGAATTTAAGTACTTAAAATAACAAGAAATGTGTTAAAAGAGATCAAATAAAAGATTACTGGTTCGTTTTTTCTCATTAAAAATACTCTTCTAGGTGTCTTGAAAAAATTTATTATATAAATTGACAGGTTAGCCCCTATTGTACATCAAAAATTGAGGCGTGAATTAATTATGCCAACACCCAGACCGAGATTAAAATAAAATCCATGTGAAACATATCAAACTAATGAAAACAAGACAACCCCATTAATTTAATATGTCTTTGTAATTCTTGAGGAAAATAAAAAAAAAAAAAAAAAAGAAAAAATGTCTTTGTAATTGAAATCTCTTTTAAAAACCGTGTCATATTTAATCTGAGAATTTTGTGATTTAGTAGGATAAAAATTTAAACTTTTAAATAACATCACAATCATATGAAAAATAAGAAAAATGTGATAATTTTATTGGAATTCAAAGAATGTCTAATAATATATGATTAAATTTAACGATAAAATAATTTTGTATGATGTTATAAAATTCTCAATTAATTTATGTCGTATTTTGTTTTCAGTTTTTCAGATGTTAGTAATTTTCAATATAAAGTGCGTCTGCAACATATTTTGCCTTCCGAAGATAAATATCTACACTACACATGGTTTTTGTTTTCCTTAACTTGCAATTAACAAAAGAAAGAAAACAGAAGTAGGTGAAATATACGTCTTTCGAGGAGAATAATTGGAGAAGGGTAATTTTGGGATTATAGTGATAAAAGAGTAATTTGGGGAAGTGATAATATGTGTATGGGATTATTGGGTTAAAGTCACGGTCCACACTAGAAAGGAAAATGAGATCCAACCGTTGATGATGACTTTCACCCATAAAGAAATCGCTGATAATGATTTCAGATGCGAAACATTGTCGGTGGGCAAAAATGCGTGATCTGCCGAATGTTGTGAAACTGAAGAGAGAGAATGGATAGAATCGATGCTTTTTAAGTAAAAAAAAAAAAAAAATTAAATGTGATTATTTTTAAAAAATAAATTTTAAATTTTAAATTTAAATTAATAAAATAAATAAAATTTAATAATTTTATTATTATTATTATTATTATTATTATTATTATTATTTACAATGTGAGATTTTATTCTTTAGTTGTGCTTATCAACTAGATTAATTTTTAATCGTTTAAATCTTATTAAAATTTAGAGAGTTTCTTTTTTTTTTTTTTAAGAACATTGATATTTTTTATTTTTTTAACTGATAGATTTAATTAAAATTTTAAATTCATCCCATTTAATTTTATCCCTTAAATTTTAAATTCATCACATTTAAGTTTATAAGAACTATTAAAGTCACACAAAAAAGAAGGGGTTAAAGTATGGGCGTTTGGTCTTTATTTGTTTATTTTTAACAAAAATTTAAACAGAAAGACAATATGATTGTATTACTCTTTTATATATATATATATATATATATATATATATTTTAAAATAGAAATTACAACAGAATTGATAAATAGGAATAATTTAAAATTTAAGAGGTAAAGTGAGAATTTTTATAATTCAATGAACAAATTGAAAATACCACTTATATTGTGTTTGATATGATGGAAAAGAGGAAGTAAGAAAGTAAGTGAAGAGATTATTAAGTGTAAAATGATAAAATGAGTTGTTTGATAGGAAAAAAAAGAGAAAAAAAAAAAGAAAAGAAAAATAAAATAGATAAAAATTGTTGTAGGACCTGTCAATTTTTATCTCTCAAACATTATGTGAAAAAATTAAATCTACCAATTAATAATTAAAATAAAATTTTTACCTTTATTTTAAAGTTAAATTAATATTAAATAATTAATAAAATATTCGTTAGTTTATTACATATCTTTTTTTCTCTCATCATACTCTAAAGTCTAAATACGTAAGAAAATCAACTTCTTTTTTTTTTATTCACTTTTTTTTATGTTTTTTTTTTTTTTTTTTTTCTCTCTTACTAAAGGATTAAGTTTAAAATTCAGAGGCACCACCTATAATAACCTAACTTTTAAAAAGACAGGAGAAATCTAACAGCTGGATCAAAAAGGGCAATTTGGATGCGTGCAATAAACAAAAGGGTTGGATTCGTCGGAATGAGGACAAGAAACTTTTATTTTGAGTGTTGGTTGTCTTTCAGTTTGGCTTTGGGGTAGCAATGCACTGCATGCGGTACAGACTGTAGTTGATTTGGTAGGTCCACAACTCTAGTCCCACCAGATTAAAATCCAGTCGTTCATTCTACGGTTTAATCAATCAATATTAGTTTTTGGGCTTTTTTTAGAGGCTGATTTGACCAACAGACTAATGTAGAGGGAACAGATTCTCAACTTTGATCTCAAATTTTTAATATCAATTTACGCACAATTGACTTGCCATTTTCTTACAGTAGATGTAATGCTCAACACTAATTAATGTGACAATTTTTAAACATCAATGGCAAAGCCAGAAAATTCTTTTTAAATCAAAAGTTTAAATTAAACTATAACACAATAGTATTTAGTAATAATGGTTGATTTTTGATTAAATTAAAGTAACTAAAGCTTGTAACAAGAAAATGTTGTAATTAACAAAACTACGAATAGTTAAGAAATTTGTAGGAATTCGGGCAGAACCTTAAGGAGCAGCCCATGGGTCTTGCGGGTAGCTACCCCCGACTGCATGTAGCTCCGCCTTTGCTTATTATTACATGACATTAATGCTTGAGAGGCTCTTCTACCTCCCAAAGCCCACCCTTTATTTAGTGCGCAGATTTAGGGGCTCACAAATGTCTCTTAGTTTTGCACTGTTTTAGACGTTGTCACTAAAAAAAAAAAAAAAAAAAAAACCTTTTTTTTTTTTTTTTTTTTTTTTTTTTTTTTTTTTGATCCCAGACAAAAATTGACAAATGATTTCTAAAATTAAACACATATACACATGCTCATCGCATAAACAATAAGTGCAACATATTAGACATCGTTCATTTTACCGATTCAAGTTTTCAGTTTTATGTTTTTACAGTAAAAAGCTTTTAAGAAATGTCACATCTAACTTTTTTGCTACAGTGAAAAGCTCTCTGAAAATGTCACATATCAGCTCAAATTAAAAACTTAAATCCGCGAAGTGAACGAGGCCTTAGAGATTTTAACGGATTTTAATAGTAACAAAGAGATAATTTTACATGTAATGTAACTATTTCTGTAAAATTTCAAGTTATTACTGTTGGAAAAATGACTAATTAAGCCATTTTAAAGGCCCATTTTGAGGCCCATATTCGGATGGGGCCCAATAGGTTTTAAGATTAGGTCTCGTTGGATTTGCGTTCTCCGTCATGAGGAGATCGAAATCAAGTATTCATACACTCAAAATGGTTTTTGGGTGAATGAGAAATTGATGGTCTAAGTATGGTACTTGGAATGGCAAATGTAAAAGAAAGTTGCAAAAAGTCCCACATTGGCTAGGGAGTGAAGCCAATGTGGTGTTTATAAAATGATTGCACTTTGAAGCCTTGGTAAGCAAGTATACCAAAGAGGCTCTCTCACGCCGCAGGGGGGGTGCAAATCACGGACCCGGCGGGTTAGGGGCCTAATGTGTGCGCCCGCGACCTGCGGACAAATGCCGGACCGAAAATCCCGTTAAATGCGAGCTTACTTTTTGCGTTTTTTATTTTTGTCTCAGACCAAGTCCGTCCATTCAAACCGTTTGGCCTTAGCAAATGTTGTGCTTAATGGAGATTAATGAAGGCTTAATGGGGTGCTTAATTCCTATCACCATGAACTTGGATGTGAATTGTGGCTAGGTTCGTGAAACGTTTTTGCACAATTAAAATGGAGATTAAGGCCTTTTAATTTCTGGTTTTAATCATCATTATTCGGGAATAAATCTGGGTTATTACACCATAATGTCTTGGTGTAACACCCAGATTTTGGAATATAAAGGCCAATCCTCCACATGAACAAGACACTCAATTTTCCAGAATTCTTCCTCTCATTCTCTTGTGTTCTTTCTGAAAATTTTTGTGTCTCCGTGTTGTGGAGTTTGTGCTCTTGTAGTTCGGTCTTTTTTTGGTGATAGAGGGAAGATCAAGTTCTAGTTCACCGAACGTGCATCGAGCTACCGTCGTTGTCGTTGTATCCTACGTCCAACGTGACCTCAAGCACAAAACATTCATACAATTTCGTTTTCCGAATTCATAGAAAGGTTGATTTCGGGTTGTAAGAATTTTCATTATTTTGTTCTTCCTTTGCTTTCTTGTTCTTCTTTGTATTTTCCACCATATTGTCCAACAATCTTAAAAAGATCCGGATTTACAAAGGAGGTTCTTTGAAAGAAAGAAAAAAAAAAAAACGCTTTTCGGGTTTTAAAAAAAAAAAAAAAAAACGTTTTAAAAAGGAAAAAAAAAAAAAACGTTTTTGTGGTTGTTCGAATTTCATCAATTTCCTTACTAACTTGGAAATTTTGTTTTTAGAAATGGTTATAATATGAATGTGGTTGTTCTGCTGGAAGCAACACTTAAACAAACGTGTCTATCTCGGTTCCCTCGTGAACCACAATGAAAACCTGATAAATTTTTTTTTTAAGACTTGGCAACAAAAATGTTGTTTTATCGACAACGTTGAATCTTGATTCTTAAAAGAGGATCCTCCCAATTTTCACGCGGTTGATGCATGGAACCATTCTTTTTGTGTCGGAACTATGTTTTAAAATACATATGGGCTTTACAACGTATAGCTCAAAGAAAACAAATAAGGAATTATGGGAATCTTTGGACCAGAAATACAAGTCCGAGGACGCGGTGCTAAGAAGTTCTTAGTGGGCCAATTCCTGAATTACAAAATGGTGGACTCAAAGACTGTCATTAGTCAAGTTCAAGAGCTCCAATTGATAATTCACGAGATTCATCTTTAAGGAATGGCTATTAGTGAATCCTTTCGGTGTAGTCTTTTGGTTGATAAGCTACCCCCCCCCGGAAGGAGTTCAAGAGCTATCTGATGCATAAGAGGAAAGAGATGAAGCAAATTGGTTGTCGGGCTTCGTATTGAAGAAGACAATAGGCGGACCGAGAAAAAGTTCTCCAAACCGCTAACTCTGCTAAGGCTAATGTGGTGGAGCATGAAAGCTCCAAAAAGAAAGGAAAGCCCGGATCCAAGTTGGGACCAAAGGGTGGAATTGTCAAGAAGAAATTCCAAGGAAAGTGCTTCAATTGCAACAAAGTTGGGCAAAATCGGCGGATAGTCGCCAAAACGAAACAAGGATAAGGAGGCACATGTTGTGGACACTATTTCCAAGGAAGTGTCCGACATTAGCTTGTCTGCTGTGGTCTCCTTTGGTTGACTCAATCCAAAGGAGTTGGCTCGACATCGGGGCTACAAGACACATTTGCTTTGTGAATCTAGTTCCATTGGAAACGGAGAAAAGCTTTTCATGGGCAACTCTGCAACTTCGTGATCAAGGGCCAAGGAACAAAGTGTTCTTGAAGATGACCTCGGGCAAGGAAGTGAAGCTCTAAATGCTTTATGTGCCCGACATCCGGAAGAATCTCATATCCGGGACAATGTCTTTTGCACGCTTCAGGATGGTGTTTGAAGCCGATAAGATAGTTTTGTCTAAAATGGGAATGTATGTGGGAAGGGGTTATGTAAAGGGTGGCATGTGGAAAATGAATGCCATAGCTGTAAAACCAAGAAAATGAATAAAAAGAATAAGTCTTCCGTTTATATGCTTGAGTCTTCTAACTTATGGCATGGTAGACTAGGACATGTTAATTATGATACTTTAAATAGATTAATTAACTTGGATCACATACCCGCATTTCATATCGATTCAAAACGTAAATGTGAAACTTGCGTTGAGGCAAAACTAACAAGGTCATCATTCCAAATGATAGAAAGGAATACCGAGCCGCTTTTGATCTAATACATAGTGATGTTTGTGATTTAAAGTTTGTTCAAACGAGAGGTGGTAATAAGTATTTTATCACTTTCATTGATGATAGCACAAAGTATTGCTATGTATATTTGTTTGAAGAGCAAAGATGAAGTTTAGAAAATTTGCTCTCTATAAGCAAGAAGTTGAAAACCAACTTAATAAAAAGAAAGATGGTAAGGAGTGACCGAGGTGGTGAATATGTTGAACCATTTAGTGCGCTTTGTGCACAACATGGAATTATCTACGAAGTCACACCTCCATATTCTCCCCAATCGAATGGCATTGCTGAACGAAAAAATCGTACCTTAAAGGATATGATGAATGCAATGTTAATAAGTTCTGGGTTGCCACAGAACATGTGGGGGGAAGCCATTTTATCGGCTAATTACCTTTTAAATAAGGTTCCGCGTAAGAAAGTCGATAAAACCCCCTATGAGTTGTGGAAAGGAAGGAAACCTTCCTATAAATACTTGAAAGTGTGGGGTGTTTGGCCAAGGTAATGGCACCAACACCAAAGAAGATGAAGATAGGTCCGAAAACGGTTGATTGTATCTTCATTGGGTATGCTCATAATAAGATCAAGATATCGGTTCCTTGTGCACGAGTCTAAAAACCCCGACATACACAAGAACACGATAATAGAGTCTAGGAATGCATCGTTCTTTGAACATGTATTTCCTTGTAAGACTAAGGAAGATGAGCCAAGTTCATCAAAACGAACTTTTGAGACTATCATAGAAGATTGTAGTCAAAATTCAAAATGATGAAAATGTCGAAACGGAGGAAGAGCCTAGACGAACTAAAAGGGCAAGGATAGAAAAATCTTTCGGACCGGATTTCCTAACCTATATGCTAGAGGTGAACCACAAACATATAAAGAAGTGTGAGCTCAATCGAGGGTCCTTTATGGAAAGAAGCCATAAAAGTGAAATAGATTCCATCTTACAAAATCATACTTGGGAACTAGTAGACCTTCCACCAGAATTAAACTACTAGGTTCTAAATGGATTTTAAACGAAAAATGAAGACAGATGGAACAATTGACAAGTATAAGGCCAGACTAGTAATAAAAAGGTTATAGACAACGAGAAGGCCTTGATTACTTTGACACGTATTCTCCTGTGACGAGAATAACATCTATAAGGATGATACTAGCGATTGCCATTCTTGAAGTTCATCAAATGGATGTGAAGACAGACCTTTCTAAATGGAGATCTAGAAGAAGAAATCTACATGGAACAACCTTGAGGGTTGTGTAGCTCCGAGACAAGAGAAGAAAGTCTCAAATTGGTGAAGTCGTTGTAACGGACTAAAACAGGCACCAAAACAATGGCATAAGAAATTTGACGATGTTATGTTGTCAAATGGATTCAAAATCAACGAGTGTGACAAATGTGTTTATGTCAAAAATACATGATGGTTATGTCATTCTTTATGCGTATGTAGATGACATAATAATTGTAGGTAGTAATGATCGGATGGTCGGATCTACTAAACACATGTTGAACTCAAGGTTTGACATGAAAGATATGGGACCGGTTGATGTGGTCCTATCAAAATCAAAAAAGAGTGCCTGAGGGTCTCATATTGACTCGGTCACATTACGTGGACAAGATACTTGACAAGTTTAATAAGGATGATTCTGGTATAGCCAGGACTCCCATTGATATAAGTCAACATCTGTCCAAAAATAGAGGAGAGAGCATATCCCGTGGAGTATGCTAGAGTGATTAACATGTACTTAATGAATTTTACAAGACCAGATATAGCCTTCATTAACCCGTGAGATGACCACTGGAAAGCAATTGTGAGAGTACTAAGGTACTTAAGATACACTTGAATATGGATTGCACTACACAAGAGAGCCTGGTGTTTTAGAAGGATACTCGAAGTTGGATATCCGATACACAGGACTCTAAGGCGACAAGTGGATATGTATTCACCTTAGGTGGTGCAAATATTTCATGGAAATCCTCTAAGCAAACGGTAATAACCAGATCCACGATGGAAGCCGAGTTTGTCGCATTGGATAAATGTGGTGAAGAAGCGTAATGGCTTAGACATTTCTTAGAGGACATTCCGGATTGGCCAAAGCCTATACCTAATTTGCGTACACAAGTCAATCCGCTATTGGTAGAGCACACAATACGATGTATAATGGTAAGTCTAGACATATACGTCGAAACATAAATACCATTAGACAATTGATCTCAACGGAGTCATAGTCATTGACTATATAAGGTCGAAAGATAATATTGCGGATCCACCGACTAAAGGACTAAACCGAGATCAAGTTGAAAAGACATCGAGAGGAATGGGATTGAAGCCCATGGAAAAATAGGTTGAAGCGGGGAAACCCAACCTAGCCGATCGGAGATCCCAAGATCTAGGTTCAATGGGACAACTAAATTGTCTAGACCGGCCGAGTTCAATTATTCCTATGATGCTAACAAAGGAAACCCGTATGTTAGTTTTAATGATTCTTATGAGTCGGATACATCAGAATCCGAAATGTCTGGTTACTCTTCATTAAGAAATCACCTATGTGAGAGAGAAGAAGGGCCGCTTCAAAGGAGAATTATGAGGGCTCAATTCTTTAGAAACTCTTGCGAGAACCAGGTAGATGTTCATGGCCAAAACGAACATAACCATGAGAACAAAGATGTCTGTGAGGTATATTAACGTTTACACGAAGGAAACGTTCAAAGACATCGACATCTTTTGATCGGACAGCCAAGAAAGTTTATGTATTCTCACAAGGGAAGGTTCAAAGGGTAACACCCACCTATCCTTTGAATCGACCACGTAACTCTATCACCGTGTCGAGTCTCAATTCTTGTCGTCGGTCAATTTTCATTCATGTGGGGATTGTTGGAAAAATGACTAATTAAGCCATTTTAAAGGCCCATTTTGAGGCCCATATTCGGATGGGGCCCAATAGGTTTTTAAGACGGGTCTCGTTGGATTTGCGTTCTCCGTTAAGTATTCATACACTCAAAATGGTTTTTGGGTGAATGAGAAATTGATGGTCTAAGTATGGTACTTGGAATGGCAAATGTAGAAAGAAAGTTGCAAAAAGTCCCACATTGGCTAGGAGTGAAGCCAATGTGGTGTTTATAAGTGATTGCACTTTGAAGCCTTGGTAAGCAAGTATTCTCTCGCGCAAATCACGGACCCGGCGGGTTAGGGGCCTAATGTGTGCGCCCGCGACCTGCGGACACGAATGCCGGACCGAAAATTATTTTTGTCTCAGCCAAGTCCGTCCCGACTTCCAAACCGTTTGGCCTTAGCAAATGTTGTGCTTAATGGAGATTAATGAAGGCTTAATGGGGTGCTTAATTCCGAGATTAATTGTGATGATAAAGGCTGGTTATTGAATCAATGAACTTGGATGTGAATTGTGGCTAGGTTCAGAAACGTTTTTGCAAAGATTAAGGCCTTTTAATTTCTGGTTTTAATCATCATTATTCCGAATAAATCTGGGTTATTACACCATAATGTCTTGGTGTAACACCCAGATTTTGAGCCTATATAAAGGCCAATCCTCCACATGAACAAGACACTCAATTTTCGGAATTCTTCCTCTCATTCTCTTGTGTTCTTTTCTGAAATTTTTGTGTCTCCGTGTTGTGGAGTTTGTGCTCTTGTAGTTCGGTCTTTTTTGGTGATAGAGGGAAGATCAAGTTCTAGTTCGCGGACGGTACCGAACGTGCATCGAGCTTTTGTCGTTGTATCCTCAGACGGACGTCCAACGTGACCTCAAGCACACGCCGGAGGGGCGAATTTTTAAGGACAACGTGGTTCACGTGCCTCGACATTCATACAATTTCGTTTTCCGAATTCATAGAAAGGTTGATTTCGGGTTGTAAGAATTTTCATTATTTTGTTCTTCCTTTGCTTTCTTGTTCTTCTTTGTATTTTCCACCATATTGTCCAACAATTACATAATAGACACATGATTGTCTTTGTTAAATTTCATAAATCACTCCTCAATTTTGTTGTCAATGACCAAACACTCTTAAGAAATAAAAGTTTAAGGACTAATATGCTAAAATTAAAACAAGAATTAAAATGTTATTATGCCTAAAGTAGTACTAATTGTGCGAATTACTCCAAAAAAAATCAAGAATTGTGAATATAACCTTCGGATTAATTATCGTACTATTTTTTGTATCAATTATCCAATTAATAACAATTAATGAGATTAAAATCTTATCACATCACGTAATTAAATTTTTATATTTGATAAGGTGACACAATAAGAATCCAATTTCATTAATTGTCATAAGTTTGTAGTTAACTATCCAATTTATTACAACTGTCAGATTACAATCTCACAACTAAAATAATAATACTCATTGATAGATAAATATTAGACTAACTATTAAAATCACACACTCATATATATATATATATATATAATATTTGTTGTGCGTAATATTGAGAGATGTGAGAACACATCATGTTTAGATTTTGTCAAGACATACAATATTAACTGAGGTGTGTCAATAACATGACAACAAAATTTGCCATCTCTAATATTACGTATTTCTATTATTAGAATTTACATACAAGTTTCTACTTTTAATATAATAACAGAATTGGCTTCCATCCTTCACGCCCCCTATTTGATTGAATTTATTCTTCAATGAATCGTGATCATTGATTCACTTCTTAAGGGTGTTGGAATGAATCTTATTACGCCATTTTGAAAAATAAAGTGTATCTAATTAATTGATTTGAAGCATAATTATTCATTATTATCTTGGTAAGTAAATTTATAAGGCTCCTAGACTAGTTAATAGTTCGTTAATTATGCATATAAAGTGTTGGATGGATTTTTTGGAGCTAATAAAATGTAATAATTTTTGGGGTGATCCGAGCGATATTCGGATAATACCCGAGCGTACGTTAAGAAAACCACTCGAGCGTATGTTAGAGAAACCACATGGGCGTATGTTAAGATAACTAACCGAGCGTAAGCTCAGGTAAGAAAAAAGTTTGAAGATCAAGAGTTATCAAGCATCAATGCCAAATAACAGTCGATGATTAAAGGACTTTAATGACTCAACTTTAATTTGTTTATTAATTGTTTGTAACACCCAAAAAAGATAAAGAATCTTATTGTATGGAAGAGAGAATCAACTCTAGAATTAATGGGAGGAGTTAAACCCATAATTCTCAATGTACTATAAATTCTCTCAGTTTGAGAGGAAAAAATACGCACTCATTTTTTAATATAATTATCTTGTGATTGTCTTCACTTTGTTCTTGTTACTTTTTCTGAGATTCTTTATGTTTTTTGAATGTTCTTCTAAGTTCTTTAAATAATTTTATTATTCAATTAGAATTATTAGTCTAAAAGTCGTTAGATAAGTATTGGATGAAATTTATTCCAACATAAAGTGTTATCATATTATTTATAAAAAAAAAATGTTTTATATTATTTTAAAAAAAGTGTTATCTATATCTATCAAAACCAATCTAGTGAGTGAGATGGGTTTCTCACACGCTTCATGTGAAAGTTTCGAATGAATTGTCTTTTTCTTCCTTTTCTTTTATGTTTTACTCATTCCGCCCTTCTTTTTCCTTCTTATCTTTTCTTCCCTTACCTACAAATTTATTTTTTTTTTTTTTTTTTTTCAATACGTTACCCTCTTAAATATTTTTTCTCTAACATCTCTGTTAAAATAATTCATTCTTGTACGTGTTTCCCTATTTATACTTATACTAGTGTAAAGGACGTGCTCTGCACGTGTTGTCGTGTGTGAGTCACCAGAGCAGTCTACACTTCGTGGTGGAGCCATGAACTTCTTCAGAAGTGGCGCTGGTGAAATCAAAATTAAGAACTAAAATAATAGTAAAATTATTATTATTATTATTTTTTATTTTTAAGTGCAAGTAAATTAATTTTCTAAATAAGTTTAATTTCTCTTTTTAAGGCTTACAATGGACAAATTATGAATTTATGTAACAGTATTATTGATTATTGATTTATTTAGAAATTTAGGTGTGAAGTATGAAAAATTGAAAAGTTATATGAGAAATTCAAAAGTTAAACTTTGAGGTATAATTGAGAAATTTTTAAACATTTCGTATAAATATTATAAATAGAAAAATTCAGGGGGAGACATAAGGAAAAAAAATATAAAATAAAAATTTAGTTAGGGTAATATTAAAGGGGTCTCCTTGGGTCAGTAGAGGCAGCTTCTCTGACTCGGCCTAAGGTGGTTTTGTCTGGCTGCACTTATTATTGCATGGATTATCCTTTATGGACAAAACATTTCGTTTACATCCCTTTTTTCTTGCTTTTCTTAATCCTCTTATTTTTTCATTGTCACTTTTTTTTACGCATTCTACATTTTTCTTTTTTTTTTTTTTTTTTTTTTAACTGCAACTCTCATAAATATTTTTTCTCTTGCTCTTTGAAATAATTGCTTCTCATATGTATCCTTATCTAAACTTTATTTTTTTTTTTTTTTTGAAAACGACACTCTCAAATACACTCTTTTTTTTTTTTTTTCTCTCTCAATCCTACTAACGATAATAAACGACACTCTCCTTTGTTATCTCCTCTTTTTTCCGTTCTCATCTCTTTTACCTAATTATATATTCTTTTTTTCTTTCTTCAAATTGATGCTCATAAATATATTTTTTTTTTTTCTCTGAATGCTTATTAAAATGATTTATTCTTATGCATATCTTTGTCCCATGCTTTTTTTTTTTCTCGTCTTTTGTGTTTTTTTTATTTACCTTTTACGGTCCTTCATTTCTGTTTTTTTTTTTTTTCCACATTTTTACTCTTTTTTATTTGTTGCCTCCTCCTAATATTTTACAGAATAATATTACAGGGTGCATATGAAAAATATATATTTTTTCATATTATTTAAGAGAGTTACAAGAAAAATGTTTAGGCAATTATATATTTGTTTAAATATACATATAAAAACTGTTTTAAAATAATTTTTTTTTTATCATTTATCAGCAAAATATAGATAATGCTATTAAATTTTTTTTTTTTTTTCCTTTTACCGAATCTTGCACCCATATGCGCGCAATTTAAACTAATATATATACAAAAGATATAATTATTCTTATTGGAAATACCTTGTTGTCACATGTGAGATTTGTTTGGAGTACTTGAAGGATCAGCTACAAGAATGACGACTTATGGATGGGTTTGCAGGGTCAATGTGGGAGGGCGGATGCCATCCCAATGCAATTTTGATCATACACGTGATCAAATGTACAATTTAGGTTGCTATGTTTGTTTCACATGTTTGAATCACAAGGTCAAACTTAAATTTAAATTTTTTATGAGAAAAAAATATTATTGTAATAAGAAGGTTTAAATTGTGTTCCAAGCTGTGAAATAAACCTAAAATATTTTTGCAATGGAACTAGTACTCTGTTTTGCCTATGCAAAGAAAATAGACCTGTTTAAGAAATGGTTAATGGTAGATGTACAAAACCATATGAAAAGATTGTCTTTGGAATTATTCCATGAGTGGTATCCCGTTTGTCACCTTGGCTTTGTGGCAGTTGTACAGTCTAATAGACTGCGTAAAGGATCTTTTGACGGCAATTGACGGAGGAAATAATTTTCAGCTCAAAAAAAGAGTTTTTTTTTTTTTTATTTTTTTTATTTTAATTGTTAAATATGTAATAAAAACTGTTTATTACATATATTTTTTTTAATTTAAAATGATTTTAATCTTAACACAACGTTTAGAAACTGTGCAAGACTGGCGTACCTGTAAAACTCCGGTAAAAAAAAAAAAAAAAAAATTGGTAAGACATAAAGTATCTAAAAAATGATTAGTTGTAATAAGCCATAAATATATCAATCTTATTCACTACAAGGTATTGAAAACAAATACAACCAATTCTTTCCTTTTTTTTTTTTCAAAATAAAAATTACAAAAGATACATAAAAAAAAAAAAAAGAACAAGAAAAACAATTCTCAGTATACATGAACACATTGAATACAAATTCACAAGACAACTATACCATGCAAAAGGGATTTTACCTGTTTGTCCATTACCCTATGATTCAATATTGCCAAAATGGACAAAATTACACAACGCTCCCTCTGTTTGGCGCCAACACCCAAAGGCCTTATTCTACAGGGAGCAAAAGAGCTAAATTTCATGGAAGAGGAGTCTCAGTTCACAACAGAGGTCTTGCTCTTCCTTCCAAACAAAAGCAGCTTTCGAAATCCTTTCGTCGCTTTCGGAGAGTTCTGGTCATCGGCGTTCCATTTCTTCCTCGAGTGGGGCGATTCTGCCATTGTCTCGGTGCTTGGTGGCGGTGTTGATACTTCAATCTCCGAGATCTCAGGTGATGCCGGTGAGTTTTCAATCGTTGAATCATTCTTCTCCACGATGTTCACACCAGAAATAACGGAGGAACTCTCAACAATCTCTTCGGTTTTCTCTTCTTTTAGAATTGGAGATTCATTTTGCAATCCGGTCTTCGAATTTGATATTATCTGATCTTGAATAGGCTCAGCCGAACTTATATCCAATGTAGCATTCTCTTGTTTTTTCTCAATTACAGAAGAAAAAGCCTGCAATTCCTTGACATCTTCCGCATCGCGATGATCGGTATTGCTAGGTTGAGTCACTGCAGAACTCACAGGCTGTGTCTCTTTGACTTCTATCAAATCTTTTTCATTGACACTAGATTGAGAAGAAAGTACCTGGTTTAGCTTTTTGGGGCTAATTTCTGAAGGCTTGGCTTTGTTCGGGCTCAGTTTCTTATTCACAGCACCATTAGTCTTCTGTGATGTGGTTGTTGAAGCTACACCGTTCGCCTTCGCAGGTGGTTGCTTCTTTGGCAAGCTATTGGATTGACTCGTTGATGCCGTTGGAGTGGTGGTCCGTGCGGTTGCAAGGCGTTCAATGGTGGAACTGCGAAGAACTGGCTTTGGTTTTGTGGTTGGTTGAGCATTTTCGCTCTTGAGGGAAGTCTTGCCAGTTTTGCTTTCCGCTGAGAGCCTTCTTGATGTTGCTGTGGTGACTCCTTTGGAAGCACTCCTTTCGGCAATTCTCTTCTGGCGCTGAAGTCGTAATTCCTCCAACTTCCTCCTGTTTTCTTCTTCCTACTTTGACACAAAAATTGGAGAAGTGAATAAATTATATTAAGCTAATATGGACATTTGCAGTGATGATTTAGTTTTACAACAAGGCACTCGTTTTGATAGATATTTTCATTTCTGGAGGTTAGACTATGTTTAATATGAAGAAGAGAAAAAAAAGAAAAAAAAAAAAAAAAGAAGGGAGTGGGAGGTGCAAAACCTAAGTGAAGGAAACAGAGAGAGTGGACTTTCTCTTATGGTCTTGGTATAGGAGGAAAGAATGAAACAAAAATTACATCTCCTAATATGTTCGAATTATAAGTAATAAAACTTTAGGTCTAATTTTGAGAATTTCAATTTTTTTTTTTTGGTAGAGTGAAATACTGCTGGTAGGACATAGTTTTAACCGTAAGAATTTCATCAAGTTCCATTAAATTTTTATATATGTTGATATAATATCACTGTTAAAACTATATGTCATACCGGTAATGTAATTTCTCACCCAATCTATTTCCTCCCACCAAATAATCATAAATTCCGAATTTCGCCCACTAATTCTCCACTAATAGTTAGTTAAATACCTTTTCCAATTTGCTCTTCGGACCAGTGGTTCTGCTTCCTGGAGCTGGTCTCTTAGTCCTTGACATGATATCAGGTTTGCCCTTCCCTGGGACTCCATTAGTTTTAGCAGTTTTTGCCTTGGGATTAGGAGGCTGATTAGCATCAACAGACTCTGTTGTTTCTGTGTCAATGGCCTTCTTATTAGCTTCAGTTGTTGAAATGGTTTGATAATCCATTTCTGGAGTCCATGCTTCCATGGCTTGTTCCACACCCGAATCTCTATCAAGCACCATGTAGAGGTCATCTGGCTCATGGGTACTAAAAGCTTCAGGCTTGTCTTGGGAGATTTCTTGCCTGCCATTTTTGTATTGAGCATCTCCAACAATTTCAGGAACGATGCTTATGTCAGTCCTCAATAGGGAATCAGAATGATCTGCAATGAATCGATCTTGAACCATAAAGGAATCATCGACCACAACATCTCTCTTGTTTTTGTCAGTTTGGAAGGATGACGATGACGAATAAACTCCGTCGAATAAGTTGGGATCTTTGCTCTGGTCCAAATCTGCCGACATATCTGTTTGGTTGCCAAGGAACCATTCCCCATCTTTTGGACATTTGGTTTTGGTGGATTCACCAACGCAATCAGGTAGAGTTGCATGGGAATTGTTACCTGATTCTTCAATTCTCTGAGAAAATAATAGTTCCTCATCTGGACTCTGCTGCTTCTTGATAATCGGAGCAGCATTGTTGCCACTCTCGAAGAAAACCTGAGTTTTGCTCTCATTCCCAGTCTCCCTTCCTGTCACAACAAAATCATCACTTGAAATTGCACGCTGCTTTGCGATCTTCTCTTGCTCAAAACTAATTGCGGATGGTTTTCCTTCTTCAGAAAAGTAATCCTGCACTGGGCACGGTTCTTCATCAAAAGTACTCGAATCTTTGTCTTTCAGCAGTAGATTTTGGAAAGCATCCCAGTTAGCATTTTTCTTTTCCAATTTGGAATTTTCAACACTGGCATCATTAGTTTCCAGATCAGTATCACCATTTGAATACTTAACACCACCTTGTTTCTCTTGTTTCTTATGACGACGCGAGGAAGGCTTGTGTCTCCTCTCCAACGATTCAAAAGCTTCCTCAATCTGCTGTTTGATTGAATCCCCATCGATGGGTTCATCCTCGTTGGATGAAGTCTCCTCTGAGCCACTTTCTACTTCTCCATCCTTCTTAGAGCTTATGTAGTTGATGTTTCGAATAACAACCTTTCTTGGGACTTTTTCCCGTGCTTTTTCTTCCGCGATTGCTCTTTAGAAGAGTGCTTCTTTCCATGCCGTGTCTGATCATCTGATTCATTCTCATAACTCGACTCACTTTCCTCATTGGATTCATCTTGATCTGAAGAATGTTTCTTTTTACTCCTGTGAGACTTATTTCTCCGACTTTCTCTATCAACATGAGGACCGGAGTCTTCCATATTAGGAGGCCATTTCATATTCCCTGGAAAGTAAGGAGGAACCTGCATACCAGGGGGAAACATGTAACCCTGATACGGATGGAAAACAGGACCTTGAAAGTTGTGCATGTACTGAGGAAGATGGTTTGGCCATGAGGGCGGAGCTTGAGCTTTCCCATCCATTGGTGATGTCTGAGGTGGCGTTGGGGTGCCATTATCTGCAAATGTTTAACTCAAACGATGAGTCTATACTGCACAGAAGAGGCGGTCTCTTAAAATACTCACAGTACAATTATGATAATAGTTAAACGAGGGACGGAGTCTACTATTCTCTCCAGGAAGATGGCAAGGCAAAACTTAGTATTCGGATTTTCTCGTAAAAGAGTAAAAGAGAAGGATTCCTAACTGTTCCTATTGAATTGTATATAATTTGAAAGCATACCTTGGTTCGCATCCAAACTTCCGCGACTTGTAGTTGAGTCAGAAATTGATGCATCCAAGGGACCATTTGGTTTTCCATTTTGGTTTATGTTTATCATCAAAGTATGAGTAGGTTCAGTATCTTCTCCAGCAAGTATGATACCAGACGATTCCAGATAAGGCATGACTGGCTGAGGGCATGCCTGCATTGCCGCTAATTCATCCATCCAAAGCCTGTCTTCGTTCTTCTGTTTGCATAGTTCTATGAAATTTATGCATGCTTCCCTGAAAAAAGGCAGAAATGACCTTTATCAAAGATAAATACCTCATGATCACCCCAAAAACAGGGGAAAAGGGAAAAAAAAATTTTTGCAATGTAAAAAATGAGAAACTTGGGGTAATCTGCAAGTGATTGGCATTTTACATTCAATGCAAAGACCCTTTATATGAAAACCATGTAGGGTATTTTTGCACATTTGTCCCCTGAACCTTTTGGGATTTTGCAACTTATCCTTTAAACTTTTAATTTTAGCAATTTACCCTCCAACTTGCTAAGCTGTTCTAATGTGCCCCATTTTGCTAATGGTTGTTTTAAATTGGTGACTAAAAGCACGTTCGCGCAGGAAGTCCAAAATCCCCAACTCTCAATCCCTCAAATCCCACCAAAGTTCAGAGCAAAATTGGTAATTGGGCCACATTGCAGCAATTCAGCAAGTTAGAGGAGTAAACATCAAAATTAAAAGTTCTGGAGGCAAGCTGCCAAAGTCAGAAAAATTGAGTAAAGTGCCAAAACCCAATTATATATGGTATGCCTTCCATATGCAGCAATCAGGAAAAGCAATATTTTCTAGAGATATCTCAACCTTAATCTCTAGACATATAAAATTACATCCTTCGCTAGAGTTATTTAGCAACATATTCTTTTGCTAACCTTAAACGTGAAGCTCCAAAAGCATCAGCGAAATATATGAGATCATCTAAGTAATCGGGTTCAAATCCAGCAACCAAAGCACGAGCATAAGCCATTGCTTGCTCTTTGCAGAGCACAGCTTTCCGAGTTTCCAGAACGCGCTGAAGACGGATCCTGTTCATAACCCGCAGCTGAGCAATCAATGAACAATAAATACAGATACCTTTGCAACCAACCAAATCAGATTAGAGTCCAGTAAAACTTAGATGACAGTTGGATGAATTTACTTAGAGTTCTCCTCCGGTGCTGCATCCGCTGTCGCATTGAATTCACCTTTTGACTGAATATCACAACACAGTTAAATGAAGGTCCAGATTATAAAATGAACTTTAGAAGAAACATCATTTTACAGTCAATGTGACAAGAATTTATAACACTTGACCAACCTTGGACGCAGCTGTTGCCTTGTTGAAATTCCCATCAGCAGCTGAAACATTTTATTTCACAAATTAGGTGCTGAGAAAGCAACTAGATCTGCTCACAGGATAATAGAAATTCTACATTTCTCACAGTTAAAATCTGCTTCTACCGACAGCTGATTTGTCACTAATTAAAATATTAAAAAAAAAAATAGACAAAAGGGATAAGGGCAAGAAGTACAAGGGATCTGAGAGGGAAACCGAGTCCAAAAAAAAAAAAAAAAAAAAAAAAAAAAAAAAAAGAAGACAACTAAGAGGGATTCAACAAAGAATTACCTTCAGCCTGTGTCAACCCATTACTGTTGGTCAATTCACTAGTTTGACTTTGAATTGAATTCTCAATCTGCACAATCTCTTTCTCCAAAGTAACAAATCTCTCGAGAACTTCTGGTGTACTAACAAATCTCACAAACCTGTGATCCAGTAACCCAATTAAACAGTTACAGTTAAGATATCACCAATGACAAAAAAAACCACTTCATCTCATGAATCAAATGTCAAAACATACTAAAGGAAAAGCTTTCTAGTTCAGAAGAAAACCACCTTTATTTATTATTATTATTATTATTATTATTATTATTATTATTATTATTATTATTATTATTATTATTTGTTTTTTCTTTCAATGTCATAACTTGGTGATGTCAAATTACCTTTGAAGAGTGGATTTGGTGAACCAATGAGAGGAATCTGAGGCGGAGGGACAAAGAGTAATGGAATATCCTCCTTTCGAAATCTGGTCTTTTGCCGATTTGAGGTGAGCCAGAAACGGCTCCAGAAGCCCCGAGGCCAATTTCTCGTTTCCACCATTAACAGCGAAGATCACCAAGTCACATCTTCAAACACCAAAATGAGCCAAAAATTCCCATACAAAAACTCAATTTTAGAAGAAACCCAGATCGAATAACAGCCTAAATTAGCAATATATACACACACATACATATATACATAAATATACCTTGTTCTAGTGGGAGTGAGTTGGAACAAAGCGTGATCAAGGCGAGTTCTTGAGTCCATTGTCTCTGTGTAAAGCTTATGAGAGAAAGATACGAGAGATTCACAGATTCAGAATTCCTTCATGATCTAAAGTTCAATTCAAGCATAGTTTTTGGAGCTTTTACTCTATGAGTTTTGTTTACATGGAACAAAATGGAAGAGAGAGAGAGAGAGAGGAGAGAGAGTGCCAGCAAGAGGTGATGAAGCTAAAGTCTGATAAGCACATGGGATAAGTTGGCTCCTTTTTTTTTAGATCGTTTATGGAAGTGGGTCCCTCCTGAAAAGTAAGGAGGAAAATGCCGACAAGCTAAAACAAATAGCAGTACTTGATTTGTTCTGTATCTCTTCCTCCCACTTCTCTTCCACCCGCTCCTCCTGATATTTCTTTTTTGTATTTCGCATATTTGTCTCCCAAAACTTTTCAAGATTCGAAAACTTACCCTTTAATTTTTGCAATTTATCATTATTTTTTAAAGTTTGCGGTAAATTATAAGGTGGAACTCTTAAAATACTTATGTTGATAAAAATTTAATTTTTAATTGTTAAATTAAATTTTTAATGGTTAAATTTTTGTAAATTTATATTAAAAATATATAACGCGCATCACTAAATTATTTTTTTTTTATAAATTTAATCATTAAAAAAAATAATTTTACAGTTAAAAAAAAAGAGACTCCACTAATAGAATTTTTTTAGAGTTTCACCGTAAAGTTGCCAAAACTTGTCAAACTGTAGTAACATGGCCTAATTTATTCATGGTTGTGTTAATTTGATGAAGCAAAAGTACCTCCAACCCAAAATTCAAAAATATCAATTCAAGCTCTAACAAAAATCTCTCAATACTTCGGTTCTCAATCCTTTACAACCGACAAAAATTCAAGATAAAATTACTAAAATGGCCAAATTGCAATAACTTAACAATTAGAAGGATGTATTACAAAATTTAAAAGTTTAAAGTTTAGTTATCAAATTTCCAAGAAAAAAATTACCCTTCAAAAAAATTAGGGGACAAAAGTGCCCAAAACATTTTTTTTTTCCTTTCACGCCTCAAAAAGATTTGATTGAATATATATATATATATATATATATATATATATATGGATTTTTCTTACCGTGGTAGCTTTTTTGACAGATAGATAGTAGAGATGACGATCAGGAGTGAGTGGAGCAGAAAGATTGGGTTGTAGTTGAGAAGTCGTTCCCTTTTTTCTTTCCCCCAAAGCTTTGTTGTCAAAAGTGACAGAACTGAGTAATGTGTGAATGAGTAACAACAATCCTGTGAATTTTCATAAAGAAAAAAAAAAAAAAGAAAAAAAAGAACAACAATCCTGTGAATAACTGCTACTATTGAGTATTTATTCATCAATTTTTAATAAATTATTACAAGATGCAATTATAGTCGTTTGGGACACAAATTATGAACTTTTTAAGAACTTTTTTACTGGTTTAGAAAAATCAGTAATATTGTTCAACCAAAAAAGAAAAAAAAAAAGTAATATTTTTGTATTTCTCAGTAAGTAATTTGACAATGGCGCTAAATTTTTGTATTCAAAACAAGTTAGTAACTCTTTCAAAAAAAAAAAAAAAAGATTAGTAGGTGTCTTCTAACGAACAAAGTGTAGTGATTACGGTAGATGACTTTTTAAAAGCCTATTACTGTCCTTCATTGATTTTGATAATCATTAATTAATCTCGGTAGTTATTGATTAATTCATCATTAGTATACAAACTTATTTTTACTGTACTGTAGGTATCAGTTTTCAATCACGCAAGTTCTTTAACTTTAAGAAAAAAAATTTCTTCTCAATTTAACAAAAATAACTAGGGACATCTAAAGATTATTTTTGCATATAATAATAACGTACTATGTAATAGAAGAAACTTAGTCGTAATAACGTAATAACATTAAAAACAATAGTAATAATAAAAATAGCTTTAACTAGTTGTAATATGATCTTTATGATTTTTCTTTATCAAATACCCTGCAACTCTCAACTCAAAGATTGTCACTTTACAAAAGTTTAATTTTAATGTGATATACCAACATTACGTTTCAAGAAAGAGGCGGGTCCTCTCCTGTGTGTGTCACAAGCAGTAACATACATACATATATGTATATATATAATATTTACATGATCAGATCTGTGGGTATATGTTTGGAGTGAGCGAAAAGCTTTGGCCTCTAATTTGCTGTTTGCTTTGCTGTCACAACCGTTCAACTGTCGAAAGAGTGAATGAGTGACTAAATAATAATAATAAGTCTCCAAAGCGCCAACCGCAAAAGAGGTGCCCTTTCTATTCCAGTCCTCATTCCACCACATCCTGCTATATTTATTACTGTCCAACTACTATCCATCTTATATTTTTTTTTACTTTTTATTTTTAAGAATTTTTAAGGTACGATTTGTACTCTTTAACAACCAATAAGTTTTACAGTTTTTACGTCGCGCATGATAAATTGTTAACTAAACAACTCACAGATCATACTTATTGAACTCTTAATTTAAAGGTGAAAATAATAACTTATACCGACAGTTAAAATTGGCTATTCTTACTGTAAAAGTTTTTTTTTTTTTTTTTTTATTTAAGTTTTCCTCTTTATTTATTTGGGATCAGTCTATTCTGCAGACAATTGGATAACCTCATTCTCCAATGTAGTCCACATTTGTGTTTGGGATAACGAAAGGATGGAACAAGGAGAAAGAAAAAAAGAAAAAGAAAAAAGCCATAGAAACAGAAGAACTGCTGGTACTGTGGCAAGTACTATTGGGAAGCGTACCTTAAATTTAGGACGCATTTGTGTTTGTGTGTGACTGTGTGTGCAGCTTTAATTGCCGATGTGTGTTTTTGTGTGCTAAAAGGGAAATTTAAGTTGGTCGGAGATGATTAATATTGCATTTTTTTGGGAATGTGCGAAGCAGAAGCCTGATCTAGTCCACTGATGTGTCGCATTTTCAGATTTTGTTAAATTTTTGTTACAAAAGTGGCGCCCGTATATATACACACACATACTAATTCCTTTGTGTATTTTTTATACATGAGACCGGTATGGAGACGATAAAATAATATAAAAATAATATGAAATAAATAAATTTAAATCGCACGATTATTAATTAAGTTGTTAACGGGTTGATACGAATAATACGAAAATAAATAGGCTGGATTCGTGCCAACTTATTTCACATGTTTAACCCGTTTAGTTATACTGACCGTTATCGGGATGACATGGCCAAGCCCATCCCGACCCGTTTATTAAGCCTATATATATATATATATTTTAGACAAATCCTATTTTTGACTCAGTCTCTGAAAACTAATTTTAGTTTTTAGAGCGTAGTTGGGCATTCAACCTCAAGGCTCAAAGAAGACATTTTTCTATATTTATGTTATGTTTTATGCACTTAACCATTTAAATGTTTGGCTATGTTTTCAAACTTATTTAAATGTACTTGGTTATGTTTTCAAACTTCTTTGGATGTTTGCTAATTGGTATGTTTTGAAACATATATACTCGATAATCTAGTAGTATCATATATATGTGTGTTTGATATTTAGATATTTTAATGTGTGTTGATTATTATGCATGATTTTATATTAAGTAGTCAATTAATATCGTTTTGAATACAATAGAAAATTTCACTATTTTTGCTAGTTGGGTCATAAACGAGTCATAAACATATTTTGTTCGTGTCAACTCGTCACGGCTCATTTAGTAATCGTGTTTGCGTGTCGTGTCATGTTAACCATGTTATTAGCGTTTCGTGTTTGAGTTTCTAACACATTTATTAATCGTGTCGTGTTCGTGTTCACTATAATTGTGTCGTGCCGTAATCGTACCAGCCCGAACACGACACGTAAATACGAATTGCCAGCCCTACATAAATGTTTAATTTTTAAAATTTTAGTTTCATTTGTTAATTTGATAATTCAAAAAATTCAGTAAAGTTATGAAATAAAATTAAAAAGCAGACATTACTTGAAAAATAATATTTCAAAAGATTGAGAAAAAGAACATAAGACTTAGGGCTAAAAAAGTTTAAAAGAAAAATAGTAAGAATAATAATAAGAAATAGACTTAAACAGGTTATTTTTGAGAAAATTTATTTTCTTAGAAGAAGAGAAAAATTATTTTAGGGTTATAAAAAAATATATATTTATAAAAATCACATTTGATAGAATAATATTTTAGAGGATTATATTCAAATAAAATAACTTTTATAGGAACAAATTAAATTAAACGGTTTTTAATGAAATACATTCGAAAAATAAAATATCATTTAAAAAAATAGAAACAACAAACCAAAAACATGATTGTTTCTAAAAAAAAAAAAAATGATTGTCTTAGACATGCTTTTAACAGGGTAACAAAAAAAAAAAAAAAATACTATACAACTAAATAAATTGTGGCATCCTACAAGATTTTAAGAAAAAAGTAAGAAAGTGTTGAGAAAAAGTCACAAAACACTAAAAGACAAAATACTTTGAACTAAGTTTTTGAATAATACCAAAAGGAAACTGTCACTTTTAATATAGTAATATATATATATATATATATATATATATATCACATGGCTGAAAATACCAATGCAAGTTCTACATGCAAAATTTCATGGTCAACTAAAGTAATGAGGTGACAAAATAATGATGAGAAGATAATGAAAAAAAGAAGTAAAGTGTGCGTTTATCAACACATTCTACGTTTTACACTTACATTTTAAATCTCTTTCTATTGTATTTATTACACCCTCTTAAAATTTAAGAAAAAGTCTCCGTAAGTAAATTTCTTTTTTCACCCACACCAACCAAACTCTTATTTTTTTTTTTTCCCCATATTAAGCGAAGACACAAGCAAAAAGGGAAAATAACTCCCGAAATAAGGAGCAGATAAACAGATCCAAAAAATAAGCAATAAAACTAAATCGAAAGAGAAAACAAATGCTCGGGGGCAACAAATATATATATGTATATATATATATATATTTATATATAACAATCAGGATTTATATACTTCTTCCTTTTACAAAATATGAATTTATAATAGTTTTTCTTTACGAAATACGAGTTGCTCAGTATAAGAACAACAACAATGATATACAATGTCTATACTATAATTGCAAATAATGAAGGCATTAATTTCGTATGCGAAATAACAAAAATTACATAAAAATAATAATTTTAAAGGAAAAAAAAAAACCATGTCCTCTTTTGTTGAGAGACCTTTTACGTTGGAACTAGCTAATTCCTATTTCTTTGAAAAAAAAAGGGAATAATAATTTTTAGAAAGGATTTATTTTTCTTGTTTAAGATGTGATGTATAATAAATATTTGTTTGAAATACTTTTATCCTTAAAAGTAATTAGTAAAAAATAAAATAAGAGATGTCAGTAGACGAACCAAAAAAAATTATAATTCTGCCAAGAAAAGAAGCAAGTTAACTTCATCTAAGATCTCATTAAAATAGAAAAACAAAATTATATCAGTTTTAAAAGTTTTAAAGTTTTAAAGTTTTTATTGTTATGTTTTTGTTTTTTACGGCTACTGGTATCACTAAAAGGGAAAAATATACTTATATGTATGTTTTTGTTTTAAAAAAAATGATTAAAGACTAACAAACAAGAATAAAACTTCAAGCACATGATTTTTTTTTTTTTTTTATTCAAAAACAATATCAAAGAAGAAAAACCACCAACGCCGACCAGAATACCGCCACTGCCGCTCCACCACGGCGTCAGAATTTGTTGCTACTGGTCAGGGTAGGTTCCTCGTCACCTTTTGAGTCGAACTAGACCGCCCTCACCGCCACCGGAAATGCGAACTCCAACGAAGCTGAGGTGGTACCTCCGGCCACCTCATACGGTGGCCCTCTTTGGAAATCGGATAGGAAAAACGGATTTTTTTTTTTTTTTTTTTTTTGGTCTCATCGCTCTGGGTCCATAGGAATCGGAAGCACTTGATTAGAGGTTGGGCGGTTGAGGTATCACGATGGAAGTTATATTGCTTTCCGACACTTTCGCCGCGGCAGTTTCTGTCCAAGTTTACCGACAAGTTCAGAGGAGAGAGATTGAATCATTAATTGGTTTGCTTGGGCTTCAATATAATTGCTACTTGTTTGTGATTAGAGCTTACATTACAAAAGGTGAATAATTGGATTGATTGTGGCTTGAGATGCATCTCCTCATGCCAATATTGTTCATAGATATTAAAGCCAACAAAAACCAACTCGTGAGCAACTTTTTTGCAATCATAGGCACAGAGGCAAAAGCAATGAATTGAAGTTAAAATAAACCACTGAAGGGACATTATCAGAAATTAATGGCTGCCATATAATCGAAAGAAACCAAAATCGATCAACCGAAATTCTTCGACATCATCACAAAGGGATAAAAAACAAAACATTAACATCGCCACTGCTGTCGCCATTGAAAACGACGTCAAGAAGCACAGGCGATTTGAAGCCTTTGTCTTGGGTGCGTGTCGGAGAAGACAGAAGACGAACAGTCTGTAATTTTGGTTTTTAGTTTTGTTTTTTTTATAGTTGATCATGGTGTGAAATAGTTTAAAGTTGTCTTGTGCATCTTTTTAATCTGAAGCGTTTAAAAATGATTAGGGAGTTGATATTCTACACCCCACCGATATAGAGGGAAAGTACACCCTTGTCATAAATTTTCTCAGAAAAATAACTTACCAACATTTTTTATGGCACACCGTACTATTAAAAATTCTCATGAAATAAAATTTGTTAATTTTACTAATTCAACTTTAAAATTTAAATTTTATTATAATAAAAAATTTTCAAAAATAATTATATCTAACTTTATTATTATAATAAAAAAATTCTCATATAAAATTATATCTCAATTTAAATTAAAAATTTAAATAAACAAAGTAAATAAGCTCTAAAAAATCAACAAAATTCAAGATATTCCAGTCAAAAAAAAAATGGCTGCGATTATTGCAGCTGCTTTTAAGTTCGCGGCGATAAAGGCAATCATCTTTTGGATCCTTTGTACCTATCTATCTATCAATTATTAATTAAGAGAACCATTTTCGATTTACGTGTATTTTTTGTGAGAGAAAATTATTGACTAATATAAAATCCCCTAAGAGATTGACTAATATAAAATACTTAAAAGGCCTTTCCTTCCTACTTTAACCTAGGGCCACAATGATTGTGCTCAATCTCTAGACCTTCTATGATTTATCTATATTGTACATGTAGCTCTTATTAAACTACATCGTCGTTCATTAGAAGATGATGGAATGTGGTTAGACTTTAATCATCACATGTGTCATTTCCAATCGGAGAATAATCACACAACCAACATCCGCGAATAATCATATCCAAGACATGCTTCTCTTCCCAAATATATGTAGAACAATTTCTTTGAATTTTGAAGATGCATATATACTCGTTTTATTTTTCCACTTAATCTAAAAATTGGAGTTCAACTCTCACTCTATCTTTCTCTCGCTAGGGTTTTTTGTGGGCCTCTCTCTAAGGATTTGGGTCCGGTGGCGGTGCTTGGCTCGTCATTGGACTCCTTGCCCTGAGATGGAGATGTTGGCGTCGACGTTAAGGCAGGTTTTTTCGTGTGGTTGGGGGGTTTAGATATCGGCAAGGTTGTGGTTAGGGGCTGCCCATCGTTCTTCAATTATCTCCCTTGGGAGCGTTTGTTTGCCAATGATTCTTTGACTCTTAATTGGGCTTTGTCATGGCATATCTGGTGAATAATTTACTGGAGCTTGCTACACGTTTCTATCCCCTTAGAGTGTTTTAATAGAATTTACTGGTGGTACGAATCAATAGTCAGCATTGCAAAGACATTTGAGTCAGCATCAGCGCATATACTATCTCTTTGATTTGGAATATATTTTACCTTAAAAAAAAGCCCCTGCATATACGTTACAAAAGTTTGGAATCCAGTTTTCCACAGTCAGACCAAAATAGGCCATAGGGTGGCCATTAATAAACTTATGTAGTAAGAATTTATATTTGGAAATCTTAGAAGATGCCATTCTTTTTTATTATGTCAATTGACTGATAAAAGAAAAAGAATTACATGTGACTTCCCATATATATTGTTGTAGGACCCCACCTAAAAATTATACATACATGTACATAAATTAATACAAGTGCGCGGATGCATCTATATACATGTGTGCACATGTATAAGTATGCCATATAGAAGACGAATTGAATTGCCTTTAATTTTAGTACTGGTCCGCATAATGAAATGTGTAAGCTAGCTTTTGTTACATTTCTTACATTATATCAAGTGGTTGGATACCAAATTTCCATTATTATGAAGCAACAATCAACCTTACCTTAGCTGGATATATTAGGACATTTAGTCTATGATGATGACGACCAAACAACCATTTATATACGCCAGAGACATTACTGGGTCCATATTCTATTTGATTTTGGATTCTTTTATTAACCTATTGATATATATATATATATATATATATATATATATTTGATATGAAATGCTAACTACCAGCACCAAAGGACAACCAAATCCTTTCCATTCACAGCCATTTTGAACTCAATATCTTGGAGGACCCTAAGTTGTACCGGGGCATGCATTTTACGCATCATTATTATTTTCTTTAATTTTCAAATTTTAACTGAACTTTGCCGAATTTTTTTTTTCCCCCAAAGAAACATATGGCCAGGTGCCTTGAATTGGAAAATACTAAACCAAAAAAAGATAAATACTACGTACACAAAAATATATATATGTGTGTACATACTATATACTATATGCTATACATATAATGCATCTAAAAAAAGTACAGCAGGCATATGGTTGTCATTATATATTGCTTTATTTAAAGGGCTGAGCAAATTGTCATAGTGTTATTTAAAAAAAAAAAAAAAAACTATTCCTTCAATTTTTTTTTCTCGTGGGGGCTAATAATAGGCATTGTTCTGAACGATAATATTTTTATTAAGTTCTTCTACAGTGTCACACATTCTTTTTTTTTTTTTTTTTTTAATGTAATGGAGCTTTCTATGTATATTAACTTGGGAGAGGTGCCTAGTTAGTAACATTTTTTTCACTTTGCAATTTGCATGTCTTTTTTAAAATTTATTTAAAATTATTAAGTTTGATAAGTCATGTTTCCATAGAAATATTTTTTTAATAGTTTCTCTGTGAAAATAAATAAATAAGTATGTTGATAATTCAAGTTATAATTTAAGTTGAACTTGAAGACATGCTTACAATGCTTTTTTTTTTTTCTTTCCTCTTTTTAGGGATGCCAACAATGTTTTAATAACAACAAACATAAATAAATATAGCCAACTGAAACTAAAAAATGATATCATAAAAATTTTTATAATAACAATGTAAATTTATTTGAAAGTTTTAAAATTTAACCTAAATGTAGTTGTGGTGCTAGGAAAATCAACAATTTCATATTATAATAATGATTGAAAAAAAATTGAAAAAAATAGATACATCTTCTCGACTATAGTAGTATAGATATATAGTAAAGAGTATAGATATTCACAAGTTAAAATATTTATGTAATAAAAAAAATACTAAATAAGGTGTTTAAAAAGAAAATTAATAAAAAAAAATTTACCTAGAAACAATTAAAAATACAAATTTTAATAAAGAAGGGAAAAAAGGAACAAGCAAATGCAAAGCAAAAGGATGCAGCAAAATTTGGAAGAAAATTTCAAAGTGTGAAGGTAAGAAGTTGAAGATCAAAAAGTGCAAAATTCATCCACACATGCTAACTTATATTAAGTATGACATGCTAATAATATATATATTTTTTAGGGATGCCAACAATGTTCTAATAATGATAAAACTAAATAAATGTAGCCAATTTATAATTATTTTTAAAACTAAAAAATGATATTCATAAAAAATTTCCCATAACAAGTTTTAAATTTTAACCTAATTAGCATTATAATTCTATGAAAATTAACAATTTCATATTATGCATAATGGTGGTTGAAAAACAATTTGAGAAGATATATAGATGTTCTCTACTATAAGTATATATTCATTAGTGAAAATATTTATGAAAATAAAAAAATGAGTTGTTTAAAGAGAAAATTTATAAAGAAATATTTTAATGGGAAACAATGAAAAATACAAGATTTAAAAAAGAAGAAGAAAAATAACAATGTTTAAAATAAAATCAACGAAAATGGGAAGGAAGAAAAATTGAAAAACATAATTAAAAAAATAAGATCGAAAGCAAAAAAATAAAAAATAAAAAAAATAAAAAGAGGAAGTAAGCACACAGTTGAATACTTCAACCGTCATCCGTGTTTCTTATATATATATATATATATATATATATATATATATATATATATATAGGGTCTCTCTAGTGCATTTTTTTATATGTTAGATTTAATAAAAAAAACTCATCAGTAGATTTTTTTTATTTTATTATTCTAATAAGTGCTCTTGTAACTTTAGGGTAATTCTCATTCTGGTCCATAAACTATAAGAAATTCCCATTTTACTGCTTTATGTTAGAATTTCCATTAAAAGCATGATGAAAAAAGAGGGATATTTAGGCTCACTTAACCACCCTTTTGTTTTAAAAAAAGAAATTGTTTTTACGAACCTAAGGCACAAAAAATCCTCAAATTATTAATATCTCTTATAGAATTTACAACAAAAAGAAGATGAGGACTAACGGTGCTAATAGATTAAGAATTTGGGCATTGAGTGTCCAAATTCTTAAAATGAGAATAAATGTCTAAGATTACAAAGTTTAGAGACCCATAATAAAACTATATTTTCCTAAACAATTAACAGCAACAACAATAATTATTATTGTTACTACAATTATTATTGCATATTCTTTACAAATACTTAATAACAATTATGGTAATAGTAGTAGTAGTAACAACGACAACAAGAACAAAAAAAAAAAAAAAGAATATGCAATCCGTCCCTCGTATATAGACAATGGTTTTGTTATTAAATATTAGTAACTATTAGAATCCCACATTGGCTGGAGATATTGGCACGATCTACTTAATAAGGTGAGGACAATCCTTTCCTAACAAGTTGGTTTTGTTAGGTTGAGTTAGATCCAATATCTTTTGATTTCTGTAAAAGTAACAATCAAATATTTATAGTTAAATTAATCTCCAAAAAATAATTACTGATAAAGCTATTAATTATATTAATACTAACATTATTAAATCAATGCACTCACGTTTTGAAAATTGCTAAATTGTTAAAGTATGTGGCTCTAGATTTTTACTTATTACTCCTGATTAATACTATTTTGATTAATATAGTTATTTGATTGAAAGGTAATCAAGAATGAGGGGTAAATATCCATATCCATGCACTATAAGAGATATAATTTGTCTCTTTTTCCCTATATTTTATTTATAATATATTTATATAGGTATATGTATGTATGTGTATCATGTATAGGCCAAAATTTTTAGTCTTGATCCTATAGTGTGAAGCTGCATTTATTTGTGAGGAAAAAAAGAAAGAAAAGAAAACAAACTGCAGTCTATTTTTCTTCTCCTTTTTTCATGGTTTGTTCATTTTCCTTGTTTTGGCTGTATCTTGTTTTCCTCTGGGGTTGACTCTGATTTTAACTTTTTGTTATTTTCTTTAACTTTATGAGTTGAGACTTGAGTCTTAAGTGTGGGACGGACTTTTTAATAGGAAAATGATAAAAAAAAAAAAAAAGATTGCACGCCAGTTATACCAAAAATATTGCTTCCACATAATTTCACAGTCACAGACTTTAATTAATTCATGTGAACATTAATTAAGATCGATCGAATTCGCACGCAATTAATTGATGGTGCGCAAGAGAAACCTTGTGAGCAGTATATACTGCATGCAGTAGTTTCATCAGCTCACTCGTTTTCATGTGACTGCCTTTCCATGTCCCATATATGGTCTGTGACTCACTTCAATACCTTCTTTTCAACACCCCCCCTATATATATATATATATATATATATATATATATATATATATATATATATATATACACACACACAATGGGCTACCTTTAACCATGACCACGAAAACTCAAACTCTCATTCTCTTTCTCTGTTCTCTTTCTTATTGTGTTGCTTGAAATCTATAGAGAGGCAGCACAATGAAGATTTCCAATATTTCTTCAGCCGTTTTCATCTTCCTTGCCATTTTCATGATCTTCCTTCCAACAGTAATGTTTGCCCGGCATGTTCGGTTATCTCCTCAAACATGTAATATACTGCGTTTAATTATAGCCTGTCATGGTCTGTGTGTGTGTGTGTGTGTGTGTGTGTGTGTACATGCCTTAGTTTTTAAATTTTTATTTTTTTTCCTCTATACAATTCCTTTTTTGAAAAACAATCTCAGTTGTATCGCTGTTTTACAAATAGAAGCATAATTTTCTTATTCAATAACTGAGATATCTTCCTTTTTATTAATTTTTTTTCTTGTGCTACAAACTTAAAAATGATTTTTTTTTTTAACTTTAACCCGTATTTATAGTGCACACTTAATATTTATTTGTTTTATAAGTTTGAGCCGACAAATTTCGATTTGAACCTTTTTTTTTCCCCTAATTTTACATGGATGTATAAGTATGTGTCGCGCATGTTTTGCAAGTTGTACACAATTAGCAGGGTCATTTTATTGATTTATTTTTTCTTTTGTTTTGATCATATATTGGCAAAGTTATTAATGTCAGACTGCACTCACATACAGTTAGTTAATTTGATGGCTTTACAGACCATGACGACGACATCGACGGTGATCGTGGTGAAGGTGCAGCATGGCATGGCATAACAACAAAGAACGTAGTGGCGGCGCAAGAAAATAACTCCGGTAGCAGTAGAGAAGACATGAGTAGGTACAACATTGACGGTGATAAGCAAATGGAACACATGAAGAGGGCTCGGCCACTACAAGTGGCTGCAGGCTCAAGACTGCCGGATTGCTCTCACGCATGCAGCTCATGCACACCCTGTAGACTCGTGATGGTCAGCTTTGCTTGTGCTGCGCTTGCTGAAGCAGAAACCTGTCCTATTTCCTATCGATGTATTTGCAATAGTAAATCTTACCCCGTTCCTTAAGCTAGAGATTTGAATGTTTTCCCCAAAAATAGAAAAAGAGAAGTATGTATGTGCTATATATATGTATTTTAGGAATCTTTGTATAACATATGAAATGCCTCAATTATATAGTTAATTTATGACTTTCTTTTTCCCATGATGTCGTTTGGGGTAGGGAAGTTGGGGCAGCTGGGGGCATGAAGGTGGGACAGAAGAATAAAAACGTGGTCCTAAAATTCGAGCAGTTTTTTTTTTTTCCTACTTCTTTGAGGGTAAAATGTTAATTTGAAGTAAACAAAAGAAATGGATAATAAGCGAATTGAAATTGTAACAATGAAATAATATAATTATAAATGAAGGGTAGAGCTGTCAATCCGGATAGCAACACGATAAGATGACTCGAAACCCACACGAAGTTAGCGGGTTTGAGTTTACTATAAATGGGTTTGGATCATAATCAGGTTGACCCGATTAACACGATTAATAAATAGGTTAGGTTAGGGTTAACCTCCTAACATGAAGTGACACAACAAGATTAACTATATATGTCATTTACAATCTAATGATCATATGTGATATAACATGAAAGTTTATATGACATATTAAATACAAATAATGTGAATTTTAATATTTGTAGGTAAAATTCATTTATTTTCTTAAAGGAAAAGATAAATTGATCAATAAATATATTAAACATGTCTTGACCATGTTAAATAAGTCATTATTATATTAGTTATTTATTCAATATATTAATTTAAACAGGTTATACGGGTTGACATGATTAACACGATTAATAAATTGATCGTGTTTGTGTTGACATTTTCTTATACGATTAACAAACGGGTTGATACGAATACGATTCACTAACACGAATTGCCACCCTTAATAATGAGAGAGGATAAATTGAATCAGAGGTAGGAAGACCATCGCAACTATATTGGCAGTTAAACCCTACTTCATTTTGTATGATTAAAATCAGAAACAAGAATAAAAAGTTAGTGATAGCATATCTGCCGAATGGCCAAAAGCACAAAGCAAAAGTTAAGATTGGCACCTAAATTGTTGTTATGTCGTTTGATCAAATGCATTTCTGACTTCCCATAGTAGTCTGATGCGCAAAGTTAGAGGGGATCATATAGGATTAAATTTTAATACTATGTTTCGAGATCATTTTTGAAGGACCGGATTGCATAACTTTTATCCAGTTCATGCTCAAATCCCCTTAGAAGAGGATGTGGCTATAACCTGCTGAAGCATGGGATTAAACGCAACAAATTTTTAACTAAAGCACATTGTGAAGTACTTTAGGGACATATTTGTAAATTCTTATAAACTTTTGGGAAGATGTAAGAATATTTTAGCAATAAACTAGATGCATACACAACATATCGAACTGTAACATTAGAGAAATCAAAATTATTACGTACTTCTTGAAGCAATGGAAAATTCGAATCACAAATGTGGCGGCTAGTTCTTCTTCCTTTTTTCTTACTTTAGAAGACACAAGTACTATTAACGGTGCAAGCCAATAAGGTATCTAGAGAGAATATTAGGACAGGATGAGTTGCATCCATAATGTGCAACTTCGTAAGATTAGAAATTAAGGAACTCAATCTAGTTGGAAGCTAGCTGCAAAATTTGGACTGCCCAGTCCGGCCCGGTAGCCTAAAAGGGTAGTTAGGGCCAGGCTGGCCTATAGTTTTAATCAGGCTGGGCCGGCCCCGCCTTAAATAATTTTATATGGGTTCGGCCCGAGCATGATTTATAAAAATTTAAAAATAGATAACGAAATTTATAATAAATAGTGAATATTGTAAAATTTTAATGGAATAAGACTTTATTTATGTAATTATAACTACCTCATTAAAAACATTACCAAGAAAAATCCATTGGGATAAAACCTTGGTAAGAAAAAAAGAGTGCAGTATTATTTTCACAGTTACAATTTATATGTACTTAAAAAATAAAAAATATCTAATTGCCTGCTACACTACTCCCGGCATCAGAAGTGTTATCGTCAATGTATAAGTTTTGAAGTTGATCCATTAAATCTCTATCTTCAGCTGTGTGTTACATTCGCAAAGAAGCATTTTCCCAATCTTTTAGATATATTAGCACCTCAACCATTTATGGAGTCAACGAAGTCCTTCTTTCTTCAATTATCCTATCAGCTGTGCTAAAGACAGATTCTGAAGACACCATTGATATTGGAATAGTCAAGATATCATATTCTAATATTGAAAGTACTGGAAATCTTACACCTTGTAGCCTCCACCATGCCAAAAATTGGAAATTGTCATCATTATCAGCACCATCTATCACCGAGAATTCTGTCTCAAGGTATTTGTTGAGCTCCCTATATTGTGTCATTGTTGGTGTTGATGGTAGTGGCATGACACTTGGAGTCACAATTGATGACGAACTAGAGCCACCACGATGAGAAGATATAAAATTCTAAAACTTCTTTTTTGAGCGGGCCGGCTGATCTTGTTGCATTTGTTAAGTTGTCAAGTTATCGAACTTGACAACTCAAACAACTTCTTGCGTATGTTAACAACTTGTGAAGTATAATCTATGTCAAACTGACCACCGATATGAGAAAGAACATTTCCAAGACCGGATAATTTTACTTTAGGATCCAAAATAATAGCTAAACAATACAATAGAGGAATTTCAGACCAATATTTTCTAAACTTTGCTTCCATTTTTTCTGCTATCGGTTTAAATAACATACCATTTCTATACGTTTCAAATAAGTCTGTAATCTAACAAATTTGATGCAACATTAATGAAGAAGTAGGATAATAAATACGAAATAATAAAATAGTAGAATCATAAAAAACTTCCAAAAAAGATACAAATCGTTCGTAAATAAACTAGTCATCTTCCTGCAACATTGTTTTGCCCATTTTTGTATTGAAAAAAATAGTGATAATATTTTTATATGGCAAAGTACTCTTCAACATCATATATTTTGAATTCCACCTAACAGGCATATCAAGACCAAACTTTCTAGGCTTCATACTTCCTGCTTTACAATACCTCTTAAACTCAACAATGCGGGGGTTTGAATTATGAATCTAAGAAATGACATTTTGAATATTATCAATTGTAGAACTTACCATACGCATACGTGATTTGACAATGAGGTTAATTATATGGCATGCACACCTTTGATAAAGTAAAACTTCACCAAATGAATATCAATACCCTAATTACTTGATATAGATAATGGAATTGTGACTTGAAATTGAAGTAGAGACTAGAGTAGAGATTGGAGAATCACCAGCTTTGTTTTTCGAACAAAAATGAAATAACAATATTGAGAGAATTAATGTGAGTGAGAATTGAGAGTTGAGAAAAAATTGGAGAATAAGAAGAGAATAGAAAGAGTGAAAGTTGTGTTGTGTGAAAAAAATGGGTTAATGGAGGAAGTATTTATAGATAAAATTTAGGGATTTTAGGGGAGAAAAAAAATAGCAGAGGGCTGTAGGCCTCTGCTTCAGTTCTGCCATGAGGCAGTGAGTCAACCCAACGGTAATATTACCGTTGGGCTTGGGCTAGAAACAAAAAAAATTGAGAGCTGCAGCCCTCTGCTTTAGACTCACTGCCTCACGGCAGTGAGTCAGCCCAATGGTAATATTACCATTGGGCTTGGGCCAGAAACAAGTAAACAAGAACTGTAGGTCTGCAACCCTCTGCTTCAGACTCACTACCGTGAGGCAGTGAGTTAGTCCAATGGTAATATTATCATTGGGCTTGGGCTAGAAACAAGTAACCAAGAAAAAAAAAGCAGAGGGCTGCAGGCCTACAGCCCTCTGCTTCAGACTCACTGCCGTGAGGCAATGAGTATCGTTGGGCCAAAAACAAGTAACCAAGAAAAAAAAAATTTAGACCTTTAGGCCATTTCGGGCTATTTTTGAGCCGGGTATTCGGGCTCTCCGGGCCGGACTCGGGCCATCTATGGGCCTGGAATTACGGCCCAACCCAGCCCTCGACTAGGGCCGGGCCAGGCTCGAGCTTATACGGATTTGGGCCGGTCCTTGGGCCCACCGTAACAGGCTTCGGGCCAGCCCGTCTAGCCCGGTCCAAATTTTCAGTACTTGATCTAGTTGTTCCTCTTATTTATTTTATTATAAAAAAGGGTAAGAGAAAGCAATTTTACTCTACAACCCTCCAGACAATAATTCCACTTTTTCTACCTTCATGTCGAGGACGGCCGTGAAATATGTGCCTGGGGAAAACTTTAATATTGCACAATGCATATGCAAATTTTTGTCCTCTTCTATCAATTTAAGTACAAAATCAAAACAATTACCGATCTGTTTCCTTAATTATAATAGAATACTTTTACTTCCCGCCTGCTGACCTGACACTATTATAATTATAAATGTGAAAGTGCATTTTCTTCAGTTTTCAGTTTTTTTCCACGTGTGATCTGTACATTAAATTTAATTTCCTAATTACATCGGGGAAAATTCAAAAGCGTTAAATTTGTATAAATATGTGTTGATAAGGAATACTTTTTTTTTTTTTTTTTTTTTTTTGATATGTTGAGCAGGAATATTACACTAACTACTTCATACTATGCAATATATAAGAGAATATTCTTAGACTTCAATCAAGTCTTGAATGAAATTGAATTGACCGACTTAATATGTTGAATGCCTTTTGGAAATAAAAGAACGAAAAAATTATGCCTTTTGGAAATAAAAGAACAAAAAAATTAGACTTAGTTTGTTGTTATTTCTTCTTTTAATATAATTGCTAAAAAAGGGACTTGGTGGTTACGTTGAATGTTAGATTTCAATTTTTTTTTTGGATTAATCTCACTACAGTGCCCCTGAACTTAAGGGTTATTTCTAATTTCGTTCTTAAACTCTAGAAACTCTCAATTTATCCCGTTAAAGCCTTTTTGTAAGAATTTATGTTAAAATCAGATTAAAAAAAGTGGGGTTAATCAAGAGTGGCCACGTGATTTTTATTTATTTATTTTTAACAGAATTTCAAATAGAAATACGACTTGACTACATAACTCTCTTTTTCTTATTTGTTTTCAACATAAATTACAAAAAAAAATGGCTAAGTAGGAACAATTAATAGTTCAAAAATAAAGTGAGAATTTTTAAAGTTCAGTAAACAAACTGAAAATGACCTTTAAGTTCAAGGGATATAAGTGATAATAATCTTTTTGTTTTTAAAACAAGATCCAAGAGGTTATTTATTTATTTATTTATTTATTTATTTATTGCGACTACTTTTTGTGAAAGCAACCACAATTATGTGCCAATACGTAATTCTAATTAATTCCATGAGATTACAACATTGGTTCCCAAATTATGCCTAAATTAAGAGTTAATGCGGTTGTTCAATTAGTTGTTTTAATTTCATTCATACGTCGATCTAGACTGCAAACCAATAGTGCTACCTTCTGTTGTTCATGGATGAGAATATAGCAAAACATGTACTCGTCATGTGAATATAGTTCTGTACTATTTTCTTTATTTTATGATCTTTGTTAAAGTTTAAAAGCCCACTCACATTAATTTTTTGGTCCAAAAACAAAATTATCAAAAACGCAAATTATGTGACTAATCTGTGAAAATAGAAGTTTAGAATCCAGCCGTCGAATAATAATAATTTAAGAATAGTACTAGCAATATAGAGAATTAATAAACACTGAAAAGAGAATAGCTATAATAGTCTCTTTATTTCTGCTTTAAACCCTTTTCATTTTGAATTTTGGGCGGAGGGTTTTAAACTTTATATCTTAAGGTGTTGTTAGGTATTAATTTACTGTTAAGCGTTAGGCTATACATGTAATTATCGTAAAACTTTTTCTTTTCTTGATATGATACCATAATCAATTCTCATGCTACATAAAAAATAATAATAATAATAATAAAATATTCTCATGCGTGGCAATAATGAGAAGATGGGCACATAATTAGTACACCTTTGTTTGACTTAAAATTTAAAAAATCCGTCGTAAATTTTAGAGCTTAAGAACCGAAATTGCCAACAAAAATAAATTCAAGACTGATAGAGTAAAAGAATTAGGGTACATATCTTCACAAAAATAATAATTGATTGACTAACATTATTAATAATGACAATGATCTAAATATTGAAATTGGAAAACAAAAAAAGAAAAAAAAAAATAATTTTATTTTTAGTGTTTGGAGGTTTGATATGGGATAGGTTTTATAGTGGGTGCCAATCTAGTTGGAATGTCCTAGTTAGAGATTCTTGATATCTCTTCTTTGACATGTTCATTTATACGATAATTTTTTTTTTAAACTATTTTCCAATACCTAAATCGGGAGCTTTGCTAGGGTTTCATCTCCTAACCGAGCTTAGTTGGCGTCCTTTGGTCACTGCCCTTGGGGCAATTGAGCATTCCAAGCCACCTTGACCAGTAGCACATCCTCCATATGAGCCTCCACGCCCAGTAGCATATCCCTTTATGAGAGCCAACAACACCCAGCACCACCTCCTTGAGATCCACCACGCTTAATGCTGCCTCCACGAGATCCACCACGCCAAGTGCCACCTGATAATTCTGAGGCGCCGCAAAACATTCTTGTCGTCACACCATTCGCCTCCATGTCATGACCAAATACCACGCTAGGTATCAAACCCAACATCCGCATAATGGTATCCATGCACACGTCTTCTACAAGAATCTAAAATTTGTTGGACTGAATAGCTTGAGAATGCCTGCAAGCCCCAACTAAATGAATATGACCTTCATTAGATTAATGGGTAGCTAGGGTACACCTCATCCTTATGGGACGACACAAGGCGCAAATTGTAGACATGACTGAAAGTTGTAGGCTTTAGGGTTTCTATGATTGGTAGAAATTTGTATATATATATATATATATAAAAGTTTTGATTGTGAGATATTTATTTATTTATCGGTAGGTATTATTGATCTGATTGTGAGATAGTGCAAGAATTTTTGACGGGTCGCCCGCAACCGCCTGAAAATATCGAGTTTTTTTGCCTGAGCCCGAACCTGACCCGTCTGAAAAATTCGGGCGGAGCCCGAAAATGC
Source organism: Morus alba (assembly GCA_012066045.3). NCBI lineage: Eukaryota > Viridiplantae > Streptophyta > Magnoliopsida > Rosales > Moraceae > Morus > Morus alba. The sequence continues at coordinate 9,606,855 of CP050232.2, read as the reverse complement.
CCTTGGATGGGCCGCGGGCTTATATTTGGCTACCCGAACCCAGTTGGGCCACCAGAGTCCGTCCGAATAGCCCGAAAATTTTTAAATATTTTTAAATTTTTATAATTATTTAGTTAGTTTGAGTTAAAATTATATAAAAATCAAAATCAACATTCAACAAACATTATTAACACAATTGAATAAATTAATCATGTATATTAATGATGTATATTAATTTTGTAATTCATGATTGCCTCGTTAAAAATCTTACCAAGAAAAACCTAATTGGGATAAAAACTTGGCAAGAAAAAAAGAGTGCAATCATTTTGTGACGAATTACAAATTTTACAAACTTACAAAGTTATACAATTACAAATACAATGTCAAAAGTAAATACATATTTACAAATTACAAATTTACAATTTAATTTGAAACTGAAGGATCGTCTTCAAAATTAAATGTTAATATATAAATTCATCGATCCATTCTTGGCTTGCCGGCGAAATTGTATTCTGTAACGTCCGGCCCGATCCCAATCCTTAATGCAAACCAAGGCTTCAACAATATCCCTTTGCAATGCATTCCGGCGTTCCTCAAGTACTCTTCCTGTGGTATTGAAGGCTTGTTCCGATGAAATAATGGAGACTGGGATCGAAAATATATCCATTGTCAATCAAGTTAGGATTGACCAAGTTAATGCCCGTGCCCTCCACCATTGAACTAAGTCAAACGATTCTGCCATACCATTGACTACTAAGCCTTCACTGAGGTACGCTATAAGCTCATTGAAGCTGCCGCCACCGCTGCCACTGCCACTTGTTGACAAAGATTCACTCCCAGCTTCTGTTTGAGTTGTCTTCTTCTTCTTCTTCTTCAACCCAAAAATTCAAGAATGAATACGGGTTTTCATCTTGTTGTTGCGGTTCTTGTACTTTAGGAGTTACTCTAAACCTAATCTCATATTTTCTATAGATTAAATATATTTTTTCCTTTACAATTGGATATTGGTCTGAACAATTTATGCCTAAAAATTTGCCTAAGTTTTCTAAACCACTTTCTAAACCTTTTAATTTTAATCTAGGATAAAAAATAGTACCTAAACCATACAACAAAGGCAGCTTAGACCGATATTTTATAAATTTCTTTTTCATAGAATGGATAGGAACTGCTAAGATTGGGTCATTCTTATATTCGCTAAATAAAATACTAATTCGTAAAAGTTCTCTTAAAGCTAAAGGAGATGTTGGGCAATATGTTCCACTAAGTTTTAGAGTCACTTCATGAAACCTACCTAAAAATTGATACAAAACTTCGACAATTTGCTAATCATATGCGTCTATATGTCCTACTCCTACTTTTGCACACATATAGTTTGTTATAGCATCCTTATAGGGGATGCATTGTTGACGCATTATGTAAGTTGAGTTTCATCTTATAGGCATATCTAACATAATGCTCTAGGAGGTATATTTAATGCTTGTAAGAACTTAAACCAATCTTCTTGTCTTTCGTTACTACCTTGAATCCATGCAAGACTATCTCTAATTCTTTTAATGTGATTACCCATTTCTTTTAAACTGGGTTTAACAATTAAATTAATTACGTGACATGCACAACGTTGGTGAAAAATAGTACCGTCACCGAATAAACTTAATCATTTTCAAAGAACTCAATTGTTTTTGTATTGGCACTAGCATTATCTAATGTTATAGCCATTACTTTATCTCTTAATCTAAATTCATCAATTACATTTAAAATGATATTATATATTAAATCCACGCTATGTGATCCTAGAACACATTTAAAACCTAATATTCTCTTGTCTAAATCAAATCCTTTAATGTAATGTCCGGTTATAGCTAAATAATCTTTATTGGCAACCGTAGACCAAATATATGCCGTTAACACAACGCACCCGCTAGTCAAGTGTAAAAAGTTTATTAATGCTTCTTTTTTTAAAAATAATTTTAATAAATATTTCCTAAGTGTAGTTTTTAAAGTGAACTGTGCATTAGGATTCTGTGCAACCTTAATATATCGTTACCAATTAGGATGCTCTACAAAACTAAGTGGTTGATCTAAAGCAGCTATCATTCGTGCAACTTCCATACGATCTACTTACAGATCGTATTTTCATGTGGTAAGACCACTAGTTGCGCGATCAAAAGATAATTGTGTTTGGCGGAGTTTAGATCCGCCAGGATTGGCTAAGCTTTTGGAGACACTTTTTGGAGTGTCTTCTCAAGTGTGTGGTGTCATGAATAGTGTCACCTTGTAATTTATATAAATAATATTTACACTGAACTATATGTTTAGTGTTACCTTCATTGTCGATCTCCTCAATTATATCGAAGTGATCCCAAACTGTCGAGGTGCGCTTGCATTTCCTCCAGAGGTTGTAACACTTGCAAACACAGTCGTACTAGCACTCGCTGCTTCTCCACACCCACCACCATTGTGACCACGACCTCCAATACGTCCACCAGGGCTCGGATTAGTAGATTCCTACGTAACAATGGGAAATTGTCCTTCTTGCACGTTGTGTTTGGCATCAACGGGAATACCACTATAACCAAAAGGATCCATTATAAAAAAAATAAGAGCGATTTGAAAGAGAGAGCTTTAAGATAATGTGATAGTTTTTAGAAAAATTGTTATAGAGATTTGAGAGATTGAGAGAGATTGAGAGAAATTGAGAGAGATTGAGAGAAATTGAGAAGGATTGAGAGAGTTTGAGTGAGAAAAATGTGTAGGGGAAGGGAGGTATTTATAGGAAAATTTTTGGGTTAAAAATTAATTTTTTTTCAAAAAGTTCAGGGTGCAATGGCTACTTTAGGATTCGGCGGGTCGGGTTCGGGCGGCAACGGTCAAAAAAACTAGCCGTTGGACAAGTTTTTGGGCATTTGGGCACTTCAGGCACCTCGGGCAAGTCAGGCATTCGGGTAAAATTTGGGTTTTCGGGCTTATTTTTGAGTCAGGCACCAACAGTCAGAATTTTGACCCTTTTTCGGGGATTTGGGCACTCAGGCGGTTTGGGCAATTCGGGCTTGGCCGGAAAAATTTAAAAAAAACTCCAGAGTACGGCAGTTGACGGTGCCTACACGACGGTGGGCTCCAGTGTGGTGACTAAATTCGGACTACCTGAGCCCGAACCTGAATTTAGAGCTTTGGACGGGCCGGCATATGGGCCTGCCCACCGACTCCGAAAAATTTGGGCAGTGGGCCTGCCCGCCGGCCCAAAGTTCCACCACTATTGTGAGATACATTAATTTGTAGTTGATTTAAAAAAATTTTGACAATGGAGATTGACCCTGACATGAAAACGTAAGTATTCAAAACTCGTTCATATATATTTTAGAACAATAAGTTATTGCATGCTCTGGTTTTTAATTTTTATACTTACCCATCAATTTCCGTCTTAAATATAATTACACACATATATATACACATTTAATATAGTTTTTTTAATAATTTAATTTAACATTGTTAATTTCATAAAAATGACAATTTATTATGATGAATTGATTGTAAACAAGTGGTATAGTATTAATATTAGTATAAGATTCACCAAAAAAAAAAAAAGAAAGAGTGTTTTAGGTGGAGATAGCACAAAAGATTCTGACCAACGTGTTTGAAGGGTTCACTGTATTTTCTTCCTCGTGTATTTAGCAAAGAATTGGTCAGAAGCTCTAATTGTTTCTTTGGTGGCGCGTTCTCATTTCCTGTCAAATCAAAACCCGTATAGTTACTTGTTGATTTCAATCTATAGTTCATTGTTTTTTTCCCCTTCAACATTAGTCTCTCTTCAAGAAAACCAGAAGTTTCAAAGTAAAAATAAAATAAAAAATAAAAAACAAAATTCCTTTTGAAAATCAAACTTTCTTCCCGTAAAGTGCTTAACAAGCAACATACGGGAAATAGACGGCTAATAAAAGATCAGTACCTTTCTCTATAAAGCCCAACAAACCAAACACAGATTTTCACGTAAAAAAAAGAAAGAAAAAAACAACATATTACAAAAACAGAAAAATATCTACACTTTCTTATTGAAAGATCAAAACATATATTGAAATCCACACCATCATGAGTCAGGCAAGAGCTCTTGCGAGGTTTGCTAAGCGATTGATGAAACCCTGCGACGTGTTCATTAACCACAGAGGCATTGACACGAAACGAACGATAGCGACGCTGCTTTACGACCAGCTTTCATGGCTGAATCTTTGTCCTTTCTTGGACAACAAAACGATGAAGCCTGGGGACAAGTTGTTTGATAAGATTGATAGCGCGATTTTGGGCTGCAAAGTTGGTGTGACGGTGTTTTCGCCTAGGTATTGCGAGTCGTATTTTTGTCTTCATGAGCTTGCTCTTATTATGGAGACCAAGAAGAAGGTGATTCCGATCTTCTGCGACATTAAGCCGTCGCAGCTTCGAGTGCTGGAGAATGGAAAATGCGAGTGCTCGGAGGAGGAACTCAGGAGGTTTAAGTGGGCTCTTGAAGAGGCTAAGAACACCGTTGGGTTGACGTATGACTCCTCCAAAGGGTAAGAAAAAATAACCCCTAAATCCTTCATTTGTTCACTTTATGGTTTGCAAAAAAAAAAAAAAAAATAAATAAAAGTATTTGAAAGCACTAACACAGTGTTAAGCACGACAACTGTATTTTTATGGTTAAAGCTTATTTTCTATTTGTGTGTGCGCTCTTATATTTTCGTTGCTACTATATAATAAACATTCTAAGCTATAAGCACCACATATTGAAACAAATTCTAAAGTTATATAAATTGGATTATGTAATGACTTTCATGGGATGTTGGATCATCTCCAAGCTAACTTCTATATTTTTTTTCAACATTGTTCCATCATATGGAATGTCTATCATATCTAGCAAAAAAATGGTACAGAAAAGCGAGGTTATGTGAAGTTAACATTTTAGGATATTAGTATTTAAGGACAGATATTGAAAATTCGAGTAAGGCATAAGCTGTGTATTTTCTTTTTGTTTGTTTTATATTTTACTGCCTTACAAAAAGTTGTAAATAAGATTCTTACATTATTCCTTATAATTTGACGTGTTGCAGAAACTTATCTGATGTTGTTAGAAGAGCTTCAAACATCGTAATCCACAGCTTGATAGAGATTAATGAGAAGGAAAAGCAAATGCAGCGTCAGAAATCTCCAGTTCACGTATAAATAACCACTTATACCATCTTAACAATAAATTAATTCTAATTGAATTTGATTGATTAATTTGTGAAGAGATCCCTTGATCTCTGGTTCTCTGGTTCTGCAAAATTACATTTCTGTTAATAAATCTGGTGGATCAATTTGTCATTAATGTAGTCTTCGTCTCAATTGTTTAATTCTTTTTTTTTTTTTTTTTTTGATGTATCCAAAGATAAAAAAGAAAAGTTTATATGTATATGTAGTGTAAAACTGATTGTCAATAAGAATGTTAGTGATTATTGTATATTCAATGAGACGCAGAAGGTGATATACTCTCACTGTAATAAGAAACGCGTGTTTTTCAAGATAAACAAATATACAAAGACAGAGTATATATATGTACGGTTGTACTTTGTAGTCGTTTTGAAATATTGATTTAAATATGCTATTTAGTTCTTTTGCACCATGTTTTGCGTTATACTTTCTCTAAATTTAACCGGAAGATAAACAACAACTACCAAGCAGATCTTACAAGACTAGTTTGAGGGATACGTACCTTCAGTTAGAAAAATATCGTTTTGCATGTTGTCTATATTAAAATTTTCATTTGAAAATTTTTAATTGTTTCTCATTTAAAAAAAAAATATTATAATTTGAATTAATTTAAACATGAATATAGTATTGGCATTTCCTAGTATCGAGATTAAACATTGATAAATAAGCTATCAAATCTAGATATTTATTAATATATGAGAATAATAGCAAATAAAGTTCAAATAATAATTAAGATAACAATATATAAAATATTAATTATCTATAATATGCCCCTAAACATGGAGTTTCGTTAAGAGATTTCAGTTTTTGAAGTTCTTTTTTTTTTTTTTGTTATTTTCAAAGAAAATAAGTTACATAAATTATTAAATCTAGCCATCACTTCTTAATATTTATAAGGATAAATACAAATTTAGTCTAAATCTAAACTACACCTGCTAAGAGTAAATGGGTTTTTTGAGCTAATTAATACCCAAAACGTATGCGCCCAAGGTTTTTTTTTTTTTTTTTTGGTTTCCTCTCCTTTTCTAACTCTCTTTTCTTTTTTTGTCACCTATTTTGTATTCTTATCTTTTGTGTCCTATTATACATCTTTTTCTTCAAATTAACGCTCCTAAATATATTTCTCTCTAACTCTTAGTAGAAAAAATTTCTTCTCATATATATTCATTTCTTATAAATCCTCTTCTAATGACGAAATATTGTGTGTTTTTTTTTATTTTACTTTCCTTCCTTTATCCCTCTCTTTCTTTTTTTCTTTTTGTCTTCCCCTTTTTCCATTCTTATCTTTTTTACCCTATAATTTATCATCTTTGTTTTTTTTTTTTTTTTAATTTCTCTAAATGAGACCCTAATAAATATATTTTCGCTCTTACTTATAAAATCTTGGGCGCATACGCGCGCGGTTTCAACTAGTACTAATAAATGTAACAATATGTACATATTAGAGTATCTCTAATGTAATTTTATAATTAATTTGTCAATTACAAATTTAGTATTTGAATGCAAAAAATGCTCTCTAATTCAATGCTATTTGTTATGCTAAATTTACCATATGCCATACTTCGTAGAAAATTTCCCACTAAGTATATATAGCATATGAAAAATTTGACATTTAATAATAATTAGTTGAAATGTTTACTTTTTTATGTAATTATTGTAACTTTTACATTTTTAGTTGTTTTAAAAACAAAAGTTTACCTGTTTCAAAAAAAAAAAAACAAAAACAAAAGTTTACTTTTACAACTTTGAAAGCCTAACAATTATAGAAAAAAAAAGTAGATTTAAAATTTCAAATAATATTATACACTGGAACAATAATGAAAATAGCACTTCATCCTTAAAAATAAAAATAACATATTATATTATATTTTTTGATGCTAAATATATACTCGACATTAGGATTCTCATTAGAGATGATCTTGACTTTCTCCCGTAGGCACATGTCAGAGGAATGTTAGAAGTCCCGTTTAGGCAGGTTCTTTTCAAAACTACGCACCAATAATTGTCTATTTCATAGCCTTGCTTTCATTTCCTTCGGTTTGTGTCTTTATTTTCTTTGGATCTTAATTTTGAACTCATTGTAAATTTTTCTTTTTTTTCCCTCGATAATATATGAGATGCAGCTGGAAATTTTCTGTATATATTTTGGTCAGTTGTGAATGAATAAAAAATCCAAAATGTTTTTCACCCATATCGTAATTAAGGCAATTTTAAATAACTGAAGAACAAAAAAGATGAAAAAAAGAGAGCATATGTTTACATTATGAGGGTTCTAGAGAAAATTGTGTAAGGTAATTAATTTTTTGATTGGATGCGGGGAATTTCAAAGTGCCTTTGAAATTTGAATTGAAAAGATCACGTATCTTTACGGTTTTGGAGAACATTGTAAAAAGGTAATTCAGATTGACTCCATACACAACACATTCTTTTAAATGTAAACAGACAGAAAGAAAAAGTGACCAAGTAAATTGAGTCAAATACTATGAAAAAGAAAAGAAAATTGAGTCAAAGTTAAAAAGTAACATAGTTTAGAAGTCTTTCTTTCAAAAAACAAATTTACAAGTCATGCATGGCCACCGGTAATTGATCTCAACGTATACTTCGACCCAAACATGATATTTAGTCTGTGGTAATTTATTGTCACAATTCAGAAATATAACATTAAATGAATGCATGCGTTGTAAATTATGTACGCTTGGATATCTTGTTACTCATCGTCGAAGCTTTCAGAAGCCATGACCTCACACAAGGGTGTCGAAGCTACGTCAAGAGGGTCCAAGTGAGACGATACAAAGTACAGAAAAAACCAGCAAATTCAAATAGTTGAGAGATATTATCCAGAAGATGAATCTATTATCGTAGTCAAATATATGAATTTGAATTGTAGTTAAAATAAATCCAACGAATTCTTAAGGGATAATAGCTTATTATAATTCCAAAAAGGATAAGGATAGGCTTAGAATCCTAATCTGGTTAAAGTAGAAAAGCCTATAAATAATGGCCAAGAATCCCTCATAGGGGACGGACACAATTTTTAAGCATTAAGAGATTTTTTACTTGTACATTTCAACTAATATAGTGAAAGTCTGAGAGCCCAGAAAAGAACATATGGATTACACCAGCCGAACCTCTATAAATTTTGTGTTTCGCTATATTTTCTGCATTTAATATTTCTACATTGCGCGTAAGAATTCCCATGGGAAGATTTAATTCACTAGAAGAAACGACTACTCAAAATAGACAATGGTTTTTAAGAAAAGCGTCGTCTATATATAGCTCCTCTGGCGCGAGGAATCATAAGCAAATATAGACAACGTTTTCATGAAAACAGTCATCCATAGAAAAGAATATAGATGACAGTTTTCTTATTAACCGTCGTCTAAAGATTAACGCGAAGCCCCAAATCTAAATTTTTTCAATTAATTTGTCAAACACTCTCATTTCCTTTCAGACCTTTACCGTCACCTCTGCCTCGTCCCTCATCATCTCGCTCATCTTTGCCTTGGCCTTCACCTTTGCCACCATTATCTGTCACGCCCCCCAACCGGGGTGGGTGACGTGGAGCTCGATTAAAAATTAATAAAGCAGATCTCCAACCAGGTCACACACTTAGCTGCATTAAAATATAAATAAATTACGTAATCCAGGAGCCTCTGACACACAGGGCTCCACCCCACAGGACATACAGTATCGTAAATACATGCTCATGTAAATAATCATTACAACAGACATCAACCACAGTCTAGTAAATCCAAATATTAATTTCTCAATTCCTTATATTTTATAACAGAGGATGAGCGCTATCCTCTCTTGCTCGATCCGTAGCACGACTCAGCTACGATGCACCACTCCTCGAATCTCCTGGGAGGGGTTTAAACATTTGAAACATGAGCGAAAAGCCCAGTAGGATATAATTTAAAATACTTAAAATAATGAATGCATATATGAATAAATAAATAAAATAAGACATTCAGCCCCGACAGAGCAGCCGGAACCTCACATTCTTTTTCTCAAAGGAAATATAACAGAAAATAATCCATATTACAGGCTTCAGCGAGTAATTAGTACAAATTACTCACCTCACCAAGTGCCTCGCCTATCTGGACCGGTTTTGAGTTCTGCCCCCGAGGATGCACTCTTCGCATCCTATCTAGGCTTACAGCAATAGACTCTATTACCAGTTCACAAGATCTCTTATCTTAAGAAATCATCCATTTAACATTATGAAATCGTTCATATGACCCCACGAACTACTCAAGCCGCGGGCCCCATGACTGGGCAAGCCATGAGGTTCCATGACTAGACAAGCTATGGGATTCCAAGGACAAGACAAGCCAAGGAATTCCATAAACTAACAAGCCATGGTTTTTAAAACATTTTTCTTTCGCAAACCAATCCCTTTCTTTAAAACATTTTCAAGGCCAAAATCATTTTGAAAACAGGCTCACAAAGAAGAGGGATAGAATCCTACCTCGCACAATCAAACCTGGGACTAGCGTTGCCTTTTCCGGCTCCCGCTTCCTCAAGCCCCTTCAGTCTGAATCCACAGCGAAAGCTGATACAAAACACCACTTTAGGATCAATCCTCAGTCCTAAAGTAATCCAATCTCAATCATATACCAAGATTTTCAATTAGTGTGCCCTAATCCATTTTCATGTTTCAAAATTCATTCCAAGGGTTTTAAATATCAAATCAGGGATTAAAGATGCTAATCCTTTCATCCCAAGTCCCCAAATGAAGCTAATTTGGGTTCTCCCCGAAAACAGGGGCCAAAACAACAATTTCAGGCCAAACAGGGTCAAACCCCGTGTACACCGATCGACCGGTGACAGAGCAGTGCAACACTACCGGTCGACCGGTAAGCCTGCAATCCGATCAACCGCACAGGTCGACCAGTGAAATCGACTGCGCGAGAGAACTCACAGAAATTGGTCCAAAAACCTGCAAATCCAGTCCCTAATCACAAAATCTCAAGGGACAACCACTAGATCCGGGTTCTAGGTACTAAGACAAGTCCAAAGAACCCAAGATCTCCAATTTCTACCCTAGTTTCACTCAAAATCCATCAAAATTCGTTTTGAACCAAAAGTAAGTTTTGAATCCGAAAAACTTGAAATTCAAGAGAGGTTCTTTTAGTAATCTTACCTTGAATCCTTCTCTTGATGTTGGAAACTCTTTGAAATCACTCTTTGGCTCAAAACTCATTCGATTTGGGACAGAAATGAGAGAGAGAGAGAGAAGAGAGAGAGAGAGAGAGAGAGAGAGAGTGGGCGGAAGTGAGAGTGAAAGGGAGAGAGAGAATGCACGGGGAAGGAAAGAAAGGAAAGAAAAGAAAGAAAAGAAAAAGGAAAAAGAAAAGAAAAGGAGAAAGAAAAATGAAAATGACATGTGTACAATATTTAAAATAACAGTCTAGAAATACGCCCATACACACTTCTGAATTTAAAATAAATTACTGTGAATAATTTAAATACCTTGGAATTATTTAAACTCAATTAATTAAATCAGATTAAGCACACTAATAATCTCAATTACCTTAATTAATCTCAATTAATTCTTCAGGGTGTTACATTATCTCTCTCTCTCTCTCTTTCGCCTCCGCCACCGCCTTGTCTCCACCTGAAGAATCCACCTTTGCCGCCGTTGCCTCGTCTCCTATTGCTTCCGCTAGACGCCGCACACTGCTCACCATCTTTCCTTGCTTCCACCTTCCACCACCCGCCTTCTGGATCCACCCTCTACCTTTTGTATTTAGGTATGATTTTTGGAATACCATGTTGTTATGGACGTGTTGATTCTTAGAATATATTAGCTTTGTTTTATGTCTAATGTTAGATGACGGTTTCAGGTTATGTTGATTATTAGACGATGGTTTTTTCTTAGTTAAATAATCTTAGATGTTTTTGTTTTATTTGAATATATTTACTAATCAAACTTAAAATTTATTTTGTATTAATTATATGCAATAGTAAATCTGACTAATTATATATGTTGATTTTGTTGGTTTTGAAAACAATTTTCTATATGGATGCGTGCATTTAGCGGATTGTGTATAATAAAAATTTTAATAAACTTTTGAGATACACTATAAATTAAATTAATTTATGCATGAATATTAATAAAATTAATTTATCAATAAATTTACCTAGCGAATGATTAGGTCGATAAGTTGAGTTCTTTGACCATGAAAGTTCCTTGCTCCAAGCTTGTTTAGAATACCCGAACCTTCCTTGTCAATTCCTTGAATCTACGAAGACATGTGTGTAGGCAGATTTGAAACAAAACGGAATTAACACTGAAACACTCAAGTTTTACACGAACACCAACACATGCATGACGTTGAATTGGGAGAAAATTTTTCCTTCCTCACTCTATAAAATTTGGCCACACTATGCTAGGGAGAGTAAAAATTGTGTTTTCTAATTTTCTGCAGTCTTTTATTTATAGAATAGTAGTCTGACTCTCAGAAGAAGTCTTATTTTTATTTCCAAGATAAACATTAATAATTATCTCTAACTTCTAATTGATTTTGGAAACAAAATTTCCTCTCTCTCTTATCCATAGGGCCCGACCACCACAAGGATATTCCCCTCCCAGTGGTTGGCGCAAATAATAGATAAGAAATGAGAAAAAATTATCTTTTATCCTAGAGTCTAATTTTGACTCACATTCAAATTCTAATTTAAGTCAAATTTATTTTAATATGAATTTCAATTGGACAACTTATTAAATAAGTCAATTGAATAACTTAGAAAGTAAGCAATTGAATCCCATAGGGATTCTCACTATCATGGGCATGTACACCATGTGGACTCCTCCACATGTGTATTACAAAATTTAAACTTAAATAATCACATTATTTAATTTACAATTAATTCTCAATTAAGTATTCTTAAGTCTTCTATTTAGAATTTCATAATTCTAAAATTCTCATTTTGCCCTTATTATCTTGTAGGATTACGAGACTCATGGATCTATAATTCTAAGCTTCAATAAAATTAATAATTAATTAATTAATTCTATTAATTCTAAAAGTTACTCCACCATAAACTTAGAATTGTACTCTCGTAATTATAGAAATTCATAATTAGAATTAGGTGAAATCTGTTAATTTTTCTAATTACATCTTTATCCTTGAGTACCATGGATTCTTTAATGGACAGTGATTCATAAAACAAATTCATTAATCAAAACTCCTACTAGTCCAAGTACTGAATCAATCGTCAAGAGAATTATTTATCTACTTTTTTCCTAAAAATGAACAGATTCTATCTTGTATAATAACATTTTCGACTACCCACTTCATCATGTCTCCAAAATATAAAGAATATGATTTAACATATCAGAATCCGTACCAAGTAAATTAAAAGATACAAATCCATAAATATGAGTCTACTAATAACTCAGGAGTAAGATTGTTTTATATATGACCATTGGTATACTCAATTAAAATTTTTATATTTAACAAAAATTATTAGAAATTCATATTATATGTGTGTCCCGGTTCCACACAACCCAATCATGCGTAATACACTCACTCAATATTAATAGTGCAGATAAAACCATTCCATTATAAATAGGAATGACATGTATTAGTAATGTTTTGATTACAGATTCTGAACTCTAATTAAATTCATTAAGAACATCGTTTTGATTATTATCCTTAAATATTATCCTCTTACATATAACACTTATATCTAATATTTAAGGTCACATAAATAATCATGAAATTTTCAATTATATTCATAAAATATTCAATAATATATGTACATAAAATATTGAATAAACTTTCTTATTAAATAAATAATAAATATCCTATTACATCTCATGCTTTTAAGACACTATTCTTAACAATCTCCCACTTGTCCTAAAGCAGGTGTGACATGTCTCTTATCCTAAATCCTTCTAAGTGTCATCGAATACATTCAGTAGCAATGCCTTCATGAATGGGTCAGCAAGGTTGTTCTCCGATGTAATCTTTAGAATCGACACATCGCCTCTTCAGAATTGACACATCACCTCTCTCTAATATGTCTCTGACCAAAGATATTTTCTTTCTATATGTTTAGCACTCTTATGACTTATATGTTCTTTTGAATTAGCCACCGTTCCACTATTATCACAGTATATGTTAATTGGTTGATCCATGCCCAGAACAACTTTCAGATCAGTTAAGAACTTTTGGAGCCATGTAGCTTCCTTTGACGTTTCATAAGCTGCAACATACTTAGCTTCCATGGTTGAGTCAGCAATACACTTTTACTTTATGCTTCTTCATACTACGGCTCCCCTATTAAGAGTGAATACGTACATATCCAAATGTCGACCTCTATCCGATTGAAACTCAAAATAAATGTATCCAGTGAGAGACAAATCTTCTCAAGAATATATCAACATATAGGTTGTGTTTGGAATTGTTTTTATTTTTATTTTTTGCATTTTTTGAGAAAGAAAAAATGAAGACGGAAGAGAAATGACATTTGGCACAATTAAAGACAAAAAACGGAAATGAAAATGATTTTTTGGTTTAGTGTAAAATGGAAGAGAAATGAAAAACAACTTTTAGTCATTTTTCATTTTTTGTTTCTGTTTTCTTCTCTCTCGAGCAGAGAGAGAGAGAGAGAGAGAGATTAATGGATTTTTTTATACTGAAAATAGAATCTTGATAAAACTACCAAATGCATTTTCAAAAATGATTTCTGTCTGAGTTTGAAAACATTTTCATTTCCATTTTCATACAAAAAATAAAATCATTTTGGAACGAGTTTCAAACACACCCATAGTTTCTCGTTCCCCTAAGATACTTGAGACTACATTTCACTGCAACCCAATGATCTAATCCTGGGTTAGACTGAAAGTCACTGACTACTCTCACTACATAGCAGATATTCGATCGTGTACACATCATGTCATACATAAGGCTTCCAACTACAAATGCATAGGGATACCGTCTCATATCCTCTTCCTCTTGCGGAGTATGTCATGCCATGAAGGTAAATTCCCTTTCTTAGTGTACTGCATTGAAAACCTAACAAGCACCTTTTTATGTACGATGAGTGAGATAACGCCAACAGCTTTTTCTTGCGATCAAGAATAATCTTAATCCCAAGAACATAGCTCGTCTTTCCCAAATCTTTCATTTGGAATTGGTTGGCTAACTACTTCTTTACGTCTGTCATCAATTCCACAACATTCCTAATGAGTAGAATGTCATCTATGTAAAGTATTAAGAAGACCACCTTTTCTTCTTTCTCATACTTGTAGACACATGGTTCATCAACATTTTGATCAAATCCATAAGACTTAATAGCCTCATCAAACCTGATGTTCCATAATCTAGAAGCCTGCTTTAATCCATAAATGGATTCCTGCAGTTTGCAGACTTTTTACTTTTGGCCTTTCTCTATGTAACCTTCTGAGAGAATTTCCTCACAATCAACTCCTTCTTTCTAGGTATAACATTTAGCCACTAACCTTGCTTTATAAGTCTCTATTTCTCTATCTGCTCATATCTTTCTCTTGAAGATCCACTTGCATCTAATGGGTTTTACCCCTTTTGGTATATCTACAAGTTACGAGACTGAGTTGGAGTACATAGACTCCATCTCGAGTTTCATAGTTGCTTGCCATTTTTCCTTATCAGAATCTTCCATTGCAGCCTTAAAGGTCAATGGATCATCCTTACCGCTATCAGCAGTGACGATCTGCGCTTCCCCGGTATACTAGTGAGGTAACCTGCTTACCCTCACACTACAATAAGGTGCCACAGAGGTCTGATTAGGAACAATTGTCTTATTTCTTTGTGTTTCGACAATTATTGCCGAATGTGGTCCAATCCCATCAGAAAATAACTCTTCCAGAACTACTTTGCTTCTAGGCTTGAAATCTATCATATAGTCATGCCCAGAAACGTGGCATTTATCAACACAAGTACCTTTTGATCTTTTTGACTATAAAATAGTCCTACTCTTGTCCTTTATAGGTATCCCACAAAGATGCATACTTCCGACATTGGTTCCAACTTCCCAGCCTTAGGCCTCAGCAATAGTAAATCTGGCTAATTATATGTGTTGATTTAGTTGGTTTTGAAATTACATGTATAATAAAAATTTTGATAAACCTTTGAGATGTTCTATAAATTACATTAATATAAGCACGAATAAATTAATCAAATTAATTAATGAATAAATTTACCTAGCCACCAATTCGTTCGATAACTTCAGTCTTTTCACCACGAACGTTCCACGCTCCAAGCTTGTTTAAAATACCCAAATCTTTCTCTTGAATTCCTTGATTCTACGGTGACATATGGCTGGACACATATGAAACAAAACATGATTAGCACTCAAACACTCAAGTTTTCTACGGACACCAACACATGCACGACGTGGAATTGGAAGAAAATTTTTTCTTTCCTTACTCTATAAAATTTGACCACATTATGCTAGGGAGAGCAAAAATTTTGTCTTTCAATTTTCTGCAATCTCCTATTTATAGAATAGTAGTCAGACTCGCAGAAGAAGTCTTATCTTTATCTCCAAGATAAAGCTTCATAATTATCTCTCACTTCTAATTGATTTTGAAAACAAAATTCACTCTCTCTCTTATCCATAGGGGTCGGCCACCACAGGGATATTCCCCCTTATGGTTGGCGCAAATAGTAGATAAGGAAGGAGAAAAAAATTTTCTTTATCTTGTAGTCCAATTTTGACACATTCAAATTCCAATTTAAGTCAAACTTAATTTAATTTGAATTTCAATTGGACAAATTATCAAATAAGTCAATTTAAAAACTTAGAGAGGAAGAAACTGAATCACAAAGGGATTCCCACTGTGCTGGGTGTGTATACTATGTGGACTCCTCCACATGTGTGTTCTAAAATTTAAATTTAAATAATCACATTATTTAATTTACAATTAATTCTCAATTAATTATTCTTGAGCGTTCTATTTAGAATTTCATAATTTTAAAATTTTCATTTTGTCCTTATTGTCTTGTAGGATTATAAGAATGACGCGATGACTTATAGACCTATAATTTCGAGCTCCAATAAAATTAATAATTAATTAAAACTCTTTAATTAATTAATTAATTAATTAATTCTATTAATTCTAAAAGTTACTCCATTATAAACTTGAAATTGCACTATCATAATTATATATATATAATTTACTTCTAAACCGTGAAGTATCCGTTTCATATATTCATTACATATAGATCAGTCCCCCATAAATAATTCATAATTAGAGCTAAGTGAAATGCGTTAACTTTGCTAATTACATTTTTATCCTTGAGTACTAGTGATTTATAAAACAAATTCATGAATCATAGCTCCTATTAGTTCAACTACCGAATCAATCATGAAGATAATTATTTATCTACTTCTTTCTCAAGATAAAATTGATTACATCTTGTATAATAACATTTTCAGCTACCCACTTCATCATATTTTCAAAATACAAGGAATAGGATTCAACATCTTAGAATCCATACTGAGTAATTAAAAGACACAAATCCATAAATAGGAGTCTGCTAATAGCTTAGGAATAAGATCGTTCTATATATAACCATTAGTAAACTCAATTAGAATTTCTATACTTAACGAAAATTATCAGAAATTATAATGTGTTTATGTACCGGTTCCATACAATCTTATCATGCGTAACACACTCATTCAATATCTTGTCATATTAACAGTGCAGATAACACTATTCCATTTGAAATGGGTATGTCATGTATTAGTAATGTTTTAATTAAAGATTTTGAACTTTAATTAAATTCATTACAAACATCATTTTGATTATTATCCTTAAACATTATCCTCTCACATATAACACTTATATACAATATTTAAGGTCACATAAATAATCATGGAATTTTCAATGATATTCATAAAATATTTAATAATATATGCATATAAAATAATAAATAAATTCTTTTATTGAATAAATAATAAATATAATATACATCTCATGCTTTTAGGATCTCATTCCTATTAGATTTTTAGGTTAGGTTAATTTTATATTGATTAGTTTTATATTTTGTTAATTATTTGATTTATTTAGTTCAATTATTGATTCTTCGATTAGATTAATTGTATTTTATTATGTGTTGATTCTAAAAAAACATATCAGGAAGTAATTAGTGTGAGGAAGACCAAATTACCGAAAGAGAATTATTCGGGGAAGATAAAAATCTAATGAAAAAGATTTGAGCTTCGGAAAAGGAAAAAATTTGATCTGGATGATGATGAAAAATGAAGGGCAACCATTATGAAGCGAGTTGCCAAATGAGGGACACAGGAGAAAGAATTGTTTTGACATTTAATGAGAAAAACAATCCCATCGAAAAAATGGGAGAGGAGCTTCAAAGTTACATTAGTGTGTTAGCACGTGAACATGTAACCATAACTATAAAAAATTGGAGAGGAGAAAATAATAAAGATAACTTAAACCGATTTTGGCACGACATAGTTTAAAGTTTCATGGTTCCGGAGACCTGAAGAAAATAAAACTTACATCTACTTGAAAAATGGCTCAGGACTTTAGGAGCAAACTATTTAGAACATTCAATTAGCTGTTGAAAGATAATCCCCAAGCCTATATAATCCCAAAGAAAGTGGCGAAAAACTATCCTTCAATTACAACGGAGCAATTGAAGGAGTTCTTAGAGTACAGACTTAGTCTGACTTAACAAGTTATTTCTCAAAGTGCCTTTGAGAGAAGAGTATCGTACAAGTATCCGTACGAGAATGCTCTTGGGGGATATTGGAAAATGGAGGAAGAATATGTGTGTTTCAAATTACTTTTTTTTTCCTCAACACATCATTATTTTGTTGTTTTATAATTATCATTAATGGACTATACACTTGATGAATATATATCTGCAACACGGCTATTTGTTCTGATTGAGTCACATTATGGAAGTTCATACTACAAAAAAAGGACAGTATTTAAACAATTACGGAATGTGAAAAGATCGAAAAATTAATTGTGAGTTATTATTATTATTATTATTTTTAGTATTTGTTGGAATTTTGTTAACGATTTTTTTTTATTTATTAAAATTTTGGTAGGAACAATATGTCGACGAAGAGTCCCAAAGAATGTTTCAATCTTAGGGGACGTTAGATGTGTTGACAAAGTCATTAAGAGACTCGAAACATTCTTAGAGTGTTCATGAGCAATCCCAATTTGACAAGCAGTCTACATTCTTTAATCCACCGGCAAGTCAAGAAGGGATGAGGAGATTATGCACTTGCATGCAAAAATTGATATGATGAGGTCAGATAAGATGATTTATACATGCAATCCCGAAGTCAAGCTTCTACGCAAGCTCCCTTAGCGGAGGAATTTGGAGCTCCGACTGTCAATTAAAGAGTTGTAGCAAGTGTGAAAATTTATTTTAATGATGTAAACATGAGAAAAGTTAAGGGAAACACCTCTAAAAATATAAAATTAAAACGAAAAATGAAAAAAAAAATATATCAGCTTTTAATGGGAAAAAATATATATAAAAGAAGAAAAGAAAGCTATAAAAGAAAAGGAGCGAGATGGAATGATGCGGAGAAATCGAAGAGACACACATATTTATATACGTAAGAAAAGATAAAAGATGTAAGATAATATATATATTAATTGTGTCTCTGATTATGAAGCTATTTATTATTTCATTAATCTAACGAGCTTGTTGGTGGCATTTTTCACAATAATAAATCTGTTACGTGGCAATAGGTGAGACGTAACAACGTCCATGTACTGAGCATCTGAGCATCCGACTGTTTGAGTATTAATATTCCGTTTAAAGATGGACGAAGCTTGAAGGTCACAAAGCAACATCAAATAGTGTAACAGTCAAGAACTAATTAAAAGAATTCAATAGCAAAGGTTTAATCCATATTAATTATTTATCAGTTGTAACACCCAATAGGTGAATGGTTTCATTTTGTAATTAAAGATAGAAGAAACTATGGTAGAATTAAACTCCACATTTCCATTGTACTATAAATTCCCTCAACTTGATAAAAACTGGACTAAAGATGGCAACAGGATAGATTTGGGGTGGGGTGATCTTCTCGCCAACCCGCCCCACGAACAAAAATACTCATCATACCCGTCCTACCAACTCACGTAAATTGACGGTTTATGGGGCGAATTTTCCCATCACGGGTTCGAAACATTTGCAGTGCCCCATTTACCCAATTAGTTATTTTTATTACAAAATAAATAAATAATTAATTAATTAATTAATTAAACAATATAACTATACAAAACATTAAGCTTAAATTTAATAGAAAGTAGTTTTAAATTTTTATACATATTATATGACATATTATACTTAAAATTAAATATTATAGTGTATTTAAACATAATATATTTAATTTTAAAATTAGATATAATTAAATGGGACAGATAAACAGGAAATAGGGTCAGAGATCTCTAAATCTGTCCTTGCCTTGTGACCCACGACTAATTAAACTTTTAATTCATTTACAATCTGAATCCGTTAAAAGCTGATTTTCCCCATTCCATTTAATACGGATCCCCACAGTAAGTGAATTAGTGGATAAAATTATCATCTCTAAATAGGATACACTCAATTTTGAATATAATTGAAATTGTCTTTGTTTTTTCTTTTTTGAGGTTCTCAAAGAGTTCATCCAGTTTTCTTTGATTACTTGTCCTTTTAATACAAATTATTAATCTAGAAAGGTTGATAAAGTGTTGGACGAAGTTTTGATTGTTTCCGTTTCGTTTGCTTCCGAACTGCATGTTAATGGCACATTCTTCGTTTTCCGGACCGAATTCTCGACAGAGCCTTGATGAAACCTGAAAGTTGCAGCACTGTAGTTTGTGAGGAAGTTATTTAACCATTTTGCAGAAAGTTTTGGACTTCGTTTAAGCGTGGTCCGGTCCACGTAATAGAGCCCAAATCTGGTGTTGTAACCATCTGCCCATTCAAAGTTATCCAACAATGACCAAACGAAATATCCTTGCACATTCGCACCATTCCTGTAATTCACATTATAACAAAAGAATGATCAAGTGTAATAGAATTGTGTCGTTGTTTTTATTTAACTTGACATCATTTATGACTTACGTAGTATATATTTGAATTCAAGGACATGGATCGCGGCCGGTGAATTAGAGTTTCATTTTTAAACATGTGGTACTCGAATATATCAATTCTGCGAAAAGATATCAGTCTAATTTACACATAAAAGTGTACAAAGTGAATATTTTTTTACTGGTATTTAGCCTAATTTACATGGATAAAATCTTTCCTGCAACCACAATTTTTGAACCATTTTAAGATCACACACTTTACTTCTATTTGTTTATATGTATCGAATTTTAACACGTTATATTATATGGGGATTGTTCATTATATATAACCTATATTATACCACAAGTAGTAATAATCGATTGTGAAATCTTGTAGCTATAATAATGTCAGTGCTTTTTTACTTTAAGGGATCAAATCAAGTGGTTTGAATCAGAATTTAAATTTTGTGATAAAAAAACACTACAACAACACGTTTTGCATTTAAATTTTTGTGAAAAAAAGCACTATTTCAAATAAAACAAGGGTGGTCTGAACCCTCAAACCAAGCATGCACTTAGTTTCCATACCTTACGGCACTTGCTACAGCGGAAAGGTAATCTTTGTGATATTTGACGCGATCAATGTCTTGAAGCAGGTCTTCCACTCGTTCATTTTGCTGTATTGGCGAAGCAAATCCTGCGGAAAATCAAAGTTCTTAAATGTAGAGAATTTGTATTTATTTTCAGTACGTAAAATACGTCAGGGAATAATTAACAAAATAATATGATTTTGTATAATTTTGTTCGAGTGTGATAGCAATATAACAACACTCGGAAAAAAAAAAAAAAAAAAAAAAAAAATAGAAACGAAAAGAAAGGGAAATTTCAAGAGGGGCATGCAAAATGGAAATAGCTATGATTCGTATGTGCCAACCATTTTCAGTAACAAACATGGGCTTGTTGTTATATCTTTGCTTAACGTAGTCAATAACCTTTTCCAGTCCTCTTGGAACTACAAAGAACCTTGCCTTTCCAGTCTACAAACAACAAAATACCATGTTATAAAATGAATTAGATGAAGAAAAATAAATAAATAAATAAGACGTGAGTAAGGACGAAACGAAATTGTTCATGTACATACGTCTATTACTTGGTTAGATTAGATCTTCCGTTTTTGTTCTTTTTAGCCTTATTTTTCTGCTCAGCTAGTATGAGATGCACGTAAAATAAAAATTTGATCAAGAGATTGAAAAGACTTTGCAAATCTAATTAATTCAAATGAATTAAATGCAAAATATTGGCATACCGGCTGTCCAATTGGAGTGCCATCTCGTTCAGTGGTAGTTTCGAGAAAGCCTCGAATCGGGCGGTCGCTGCCAGAGGAACACTCGGAGTAGATGCAATCCTTGACGTAGAAAGTTGAGTAGTGGTTGATGCCGATGAAGTCGGGACTAGTTCTTTGTAGAAGCTGTTTCTGTCTTGGGGAAAATCTCGGCAACTGCAGCCCAATGCAGTTTAGCATTTCAGGAGGATAATCTCCATGCACTAGAGGATCTAACGCCCTGTTTAATTCCAAGTTGAGTAATAATTGTAGTCGGGGTAAACGAAAACCTTAAAGGAAATTAAAGAAAATGTTGATAGGTTTAATTTGTTTTTCTTTATCAAGGTCTGAACTATAGTAATAAAAAGAATATCTTTTGGTTATTACGTGTATTATATTACTGGAATAAAAACCTTGAAATTTGTTTTTACTAAACCTGTAACCTATTGAAATAATATCAGTAGAAAAAGCTCAGTTTCCGAAAGTGCATTTTAATAGCCACAAAAGTTAAAATTCCTCTTTTTTAATGCATAAAGCAAGTCGAGAAAAAATAAATAAATAAATAAATAAACACTCCTAAGATTCTAAAATGCATATGAAATTTGTTGTATTGAGGGCCTACTTTGCATTACTTTTAGTGGCTTGTTTTCTTTTTCTTTTTTTAATTTATTTTTAAGATGATACAGTAAGTCATAGTGCTTGATAAATTTTAATTTTATCCAGCAATGAACTTTTAAAATTCGTTGCTAAATAACAGAATTTGAGAAGTAAATCAAGTTGTTTTGGTACAATAACTTCTGCACTGTCATTTTTCAAATTTATTAAAATAATCTTAATAATAATAAACCAAATTATCAATATACTCATTTTATTTTATCCATATCAAATTTTACTCGAATAACAAAAGTAAATAACAAACTTAGAAGACGTATAATTTATCACTGTCAATGAAAATAAGAAAAATTATAGTAAATAGGCCAACGTTTAATATTTGCGGAAGTAAATAACCCATTGACCAAATATTAACAATTAATAGGCCTTTTCAGTTTTGAATATTTTATTTTTCCAAATTTACCTTTTTTTCCTTTCTTTTTTTTTTTCAGTTCTCCCTCTTCTGTGCGTTCCCTCCCTCTCTCCGGGGCCGGTCACTCTCTCTCTCTCCTCTCTCCCCCTCCCTCCTGCCGGCTCTCTCTCTCCTCTCTCCCTCTCCACCGATCTAATCTCTCTCAAGCCGACGATGTCCTGCAGATTTCTTCAGTGAAGATCGTTGATCTTTGCAAGCCAAGATATCACAATCACAACGGTCTTACTGGCTCTTCGATCATCGCGATCCACGTAGCCTTGCAATAAGAAACCTAACGGCAGCCATCGCAGTCAAGTTCGACTGTTCGCGAGCTTTAGCGTTCTTCTCCGACGGCGGTGTTCGTAAGAAATCTGTGTTTCAGTGTGGATTTTTTTTTTTTTTAAATGAAAATGTTTCAGTGTGGTGACTGGTGAGGGGTGGTGCCCCAAAATAAAGCTCGAGGACAAAAAAAGTTGCGCAAAAAACTTGTTTTATAACTTGCAGGGCCCACTAAAAAGTTTGCTTCTGCACCTTTCTTTCTCTCTCTTTCTTTCTCCTTCTGTCTCCTTGTTTCTTCGCGTCTCCTCCCATAGTCTCACCTTCCCCAGCCGAACCAAAACCCAGGTTTGGGTATGCCTTTGTTAACATGAGACTTGAGAAGAGAATAATTTTCCCAAAGTTGATCGAAAAATTCATTTATTTAAACTTTTTGTTTTTCTAAATCAGTAATGGGGCAAATTTTACTGATTCTTGCCCTTGTTCTTAAGGTGACAATGGTAAAATGCCTTTTTTTTTTACTTTTTAAATTCATTTATTTTAATCTAGTTCACTTTATTAATTCAACTCTTAAAAAAAATATCACACTTAAACTTGCGTTAAAAATCTATCCACGAATACGAATGAGGTCTTAATTATCTTGATTCTTAATTCGACTTTTAAAATGACTTTTAAATTGATTTTTTAAAACAATAACGACATTGATTTTTTAAAACAATAACGACTTTTAATAATTGGTTGTCCACGTAATTTGTCACGTCTTGAGGTGTTGCCCCCCTAACTTTACTCCATGATTGGGGGAGTACGACCAGGGCATAAATATTTTATTATCGTTATTCTTATTATTTTTTTGGCCAAAAACAGTATTTTAAGGTGAGCATAAGCTCCAACTTATCGTTTTCGAATTTAAAAGTGAAATGAATTATTTATTCCAAGCACAAGATCAACAATATGACATCATACAACGGTACAAATGTCTTCAGGTTAGCAGGTCATCAGTCAAAAAAAAGGGAATTATTTATCAAGAGTACTATGGAACTTACCAAGCTAAATTGAAGGCCAAGGCCCTTTTGACAGCTTGCCGATCCACTTCTTCATCTCTAAGCGGTTCAAACATAAATGCATTTACAACTATTCCAATAAACCCGCCTTGTTTGAGCTGTACCCACCATCAAGCCCACAATTTCAAAATTTCGTTCATCTCATTAAATCAATTACCAATATATCATCTAAATTTTCAAAATTTTACACCAAATATGTGCTCTAGATGACGTGTACTTTCTTGTTTATGGCCTCAAAAAAGTGTTGTTTAAGAATTATAAGACCGTATTTGAGAGAATAACATTATTTTGTGTCTGAAGTGTTAATTAGTTTGCGAGGTTACCTGAAAGTGCTTGACGTAAATGTCCGCGGCCATGGCATGTGAGATTAACATGTTGTGCATGACGATGAGAGGCTCGGTATCGGAATCGCCGACCGAGCAGTTCCCAAACGGCGGCGAACAGTGAGCTGGAGGGTATACTCCAATTATGTAAGCAAAATCTGAAAAATGGTTTGGCTCGTTTACAGTCACCCAATACTTGACTCTATCTCCGAATTCTTGAAAACATATTGTGGCAAAATATACAAATTCTTCCCTGAAACGTCGAAGGAAGGGGGAAGAATATCCAAGAGTATTGTTAAAAGTTAGCCTCAGCCAATGTAAATTAGTAAAAGTTGTTTATTGAGAGACAACAAATTAATGTATTCGTCATTTCTTTCTTACATTCAAGTGGTCTAATTAATTATACAAAAAAAAAAAAAAAAAAAAAAAAAAGTCTAATTGTTAACGATTTTCCAACAAAAAAAAAAAAAAAAAAATCTAATAAATGATTTTTTTTTTTTTTTCAGAAAAAGAATCCAAATTAAGGCTTTATAAATGAACCAATACCAGATTATTGGCCGATGAATCTTAGGAAAGCTTGTTGAGACTAAAGATTAACACATGAAACTGCTTGTTTTATTATTAAAAAAAATTTCCCCTGAGATAGATAGATATATATATATATATATGTGTGTGTGTGTGTGTGTGTGTGTGTGTGTGTGTGTGTATACTACAGCCAATAATCTGCTCTATGTGGTCATGAACAAGGACAGGAATTCAATGATAATTTCTGGACGAAAAAGATTCTGATTCTTGAAAAAACTACCAGGGATTTTAATGCTAATTACTGCAACGGAGGAGTATGGGAATAAAGAAATAATTAACTGTATCAAAGGATTTAGCCATCCTCCGTATCTATCCTCTAGTATCTGTGGCAGGTCAAAATGGTACATTGACACAAATGGTTCAATACCTGCACTTAATACACACCATCTGGGTCAGTGAATTAAATAAATAACAGTAGAGAGATAAATATATCTTAGAATACTCAAAAAAGAAAAGAAAACAAAAAAAATACATCTGAACAACAAATTGTCAATAATTTTGTTGTAAAACATTATCCCTTTTGAGTTAACATCGCCAAATTTCCCTCCTGTAGTAAGGTATATTAGATTAAGCCCAACATGATATTTAATTAAGCTGGAAGAATATTAATTATATAAATAATTTAGATAAATTAATCAACAAAAGATTTATATATTTATCCGGCAGGATTCTTGTCCATGAAATTGAGAAACGATATGCATTTACTCCAAGAGAATGCATCAACTCAATGTCTTTCTGTGTGAATAAATTCCCACTAAAATTAGTGGCGACAAAACGATAAGCAAAAAAATTAAAAGGAAAAGAAATTAAGAATAGAAAAACCATTTATTAGCTGTCTAGCTAGCATTTTCAAATGAGTTGTTGAAAAATTAAATACCAGAAAGCGATGGTAGTGGTCATCTGCAATATCTCCATTGTCATTATTCATAATATTTCCTGAAGTATAATTTGCCATGAACATATCAATATTATAAGCACATACATTTGATATAAGTGAAAAGGAAAATTAAAAGAGAATTTTCTTTTTTGGAATTAAAAAGAGAGAATTTCATGAACATAATATATAATTGTGGTAAAAATGATAATTGGTCAATTTCTCTAACCTGGAATATGACTGAAGACATCCCAGCTGGAAAGACTCTTACCATCTTCAAGATATGCACCTTCGATCTGCAAATATATTATATATATGCACCCAAAAAAAGAAGACCAAAAATATCTGGCAATATTATGGGGAAAATACAAAGAAAAAAATGAAGCATATAATATAAAGAAGAAGGATTGTATAATAAGTGCCTGATATGCTGAAGTAGCTGTTCCAAAGAAGAAACCATCAGGGAATTGATTTCTTTGGATTTCTTCTTTTTCTTCATCATTTTCTGTGAAAGACTGGGCTAAAGGAAGTGTACTGACCAGAAGGAGAAAAAAGGAGGAGAAGAAAAAGATCTCTGCTTTATTTCTGGCTTTCATTTTTTTTTTTTTTTTTTTTTTGGTGTTTTAATTTGTGTCTAATATTATATAAATGTTTGCCCTGCACATGTGACCGATGTCCAACCGTTGCCATTACTATGGAGCCTCACATTCAAGGAAAACAAACTGAAGCAGAATTTAAATTAAAAACAAAAAAAGGAAAAAAAAAATAAGATAAATTAAATGTAGACTCATTATTGTTAGATCAATATAATATATTTATTTCATATGCTAATATGTCCTAAATACTTTCGTATTATTGATTATATGACAAACAAATTAAAGCGTCAAGACTGTTAATTACACTAAAGGAAAGTACATAGTTTGTCATAATTTTGTGTAGATATATTATTTATATCATTTTATATAGTGAAAAAAATGAGACAACTCTTAGAATGCATGAGTCTAACTTTTCACCCTTTATCTTTTATTAATATCACTCTAATTAAATAATTATATTAATCAAAAGAGTATTAATCAATAATAAAAGATAAAAATCATGACTCATACATTTAATAATTCTTTCCTAAAATATTGAGTATATTATTGTCTTTTATTTTCTCTTTAAGATTATTGATAAGAATGGTCTGACAGTTTAATTCTAATTTTTTTTTTTGGTTTAACAAATTAACCCCTAACGTCTAGTTAAAATTTGGTCCTTTCCGTTAGAAAATTAACGACCCAATCCATGTGCCTACCCATGTGTCACCTGTTGTTGGGGTATATGTGTAAAAACACATATTGCGAGAGAGAAAGAGAAGGGAGAGAAAGAGAGTTGTCTGGTTGCGAGAGAGAAAGAGAAAGGAATGGTTTGAAGCACATCCTTCTCTTTACCATTAATCATTCTGGGTCCACATGCAGAGGCTGAAGGGATTTGAGAAAATATTTTTATTGAATAAAGCATAAAAGCACATCAAAGTTGGCATTTTCATATGCGGAAATTCAAGTTGTTAAAGTTGGCATATGAATTTGAATAAGAAAGTCATGCCCATCTGGTGGCTGCTTGGTGTCAAAAATTAATGGAATGCATTGGAGAGAACAAGCTGAGGGAAGCTTCGGAGGAAGCATTCAAAGATGGGTCTCTCCAAATCCGAAGACATCGAGTCTTCTGAGACCTCAATGGCCAACCAGGATAAGGCCCTTGGACGGTCACGATCCCCCGCCAGGCTCAACACCCAGAAGTTCCTCCGCGCCACCGCACTCGCCGCCGACCGCACTCGGCCCGAAGACGCCCTTCCTGATCTCCATGAATCCTTCTCCTAGTTCCTCACTAGGAACCCAAAGTACCAGTCCTCTGAAAAGATTGATCAGCTGAGGATGAATGGGTATTCTCACGTGTCTCCAAAGGTATGCCTTGATTATTATGGATTTGGGCTTTTTTTGCAGAGTTGAAAAGATTGATCAACTCTGCTCCACCGATTTGCAGAAGCAGATTTTGAACAGGAAGAGGAGGAAGAAGAAAGAAGAGTTCTTAAGGGTGATTTTGTCTTTCTACCAACAACTAGGTCACGTGGGTGGACACGTGGTTTAGGTTGTTATTTTTTTAAGGATCGGAAATGACTAAATTTTAAATATTTAAAAATATTAGGAGTTGATTTGTTAAAAAAAAAAAAAAGAACTAAATTATTACTTATTAAATAAGTTAAGGACCATTGACAACCATTTTTTTTATTAATTAAATGATAATAATTTATTTTGTAATGAAGTGACAAATAATATTCTTATTATTTTGAGCAGTATTTTTGGTTTTTTCTGTAATTACAAAACCATGTATCACGCATATATAGGCTTGTACGTGGAAATATACGATTACGAGACTATCATCTAAAAGTACAGGGGCATTTAATATGCGATAATATACATAAATTATATTATTAAAAAAATAATGAAAAGTATTATAATTCTTAAAAAATATGTATTATCACGTTTAGTTATACATGAGAATTTTTTTCATATTTTTAAAAAAATTATTTTACTGTATTTGGTTGATATAAAGTAATATAATATATTTTTTCTTTACCAACAACTAATTTAAAATATTTTAAATACTAAAATTTTGATTATTCTAAAAAAACACAAAAAATCTTTTTAGTTTAAGGAATAAATTTATAAACCACTCTTAAAAAAAATCTTAATAAATTTTTAGAAAAATTAGGCACAATTGGAATTGACGCCAAATTCGTCTTAAAAAAAATCTTAATAAATTTTTAGAAAAATTAGGCACAATTGGAATTGACGCCAAATTCGCATTCTCCTCTCTCTCTCTCTCTCTCTCTCTCTCTCTCTCTCTCTCACACACACACAAAATCATCTTCTTCCTCCCGAGCCAACAGTTTGTGTTTGTTTTCTACCAAAAAAAAAAATCAGCATTTTTCTCTTAGCACCAAAATTAGGCACAATTGGAATTGACGCCAAATTCGCATTTTAATTCTCTCTCTCTCTCTCTCTCTCTCAAACAAATCGAAGGAGGGTTGCCAACCCAGATTTGATAAGCAAAATCTTAAACAAATCGAGGGAGGGTTGTGACGGTGGGGACCCGCGATGGAGATCGTCGAGGAAACGGAGATCGTCGAGTATAGTGGGTTTCAATAATAAGAAGAAGAAAGAGATGAGTTGCACCTGTTGTGGATGAAATGCAACAAAATGATTACAAGCACATGGGTTTTAGATTGTAAAGTTCAATAATTGTTTTTACCCCGTTTTGTGTCACGGCTGGATTGATATGGGTGTGTAGCATTGAAGTTGATTTTGGGAGAATTTGAAAATTTTGTTGGGGAGGAAAGGCTGGTGCGCATTATGGTTGGGGAGAAGAATTGTGGTGTGTTTGGGTGTGATTCTCATGCTTTTGGGATTGATGGGAATCTGTTATTCAGATTACCCCATTTTGCAGTAAAATGAATCCCATGAAATTGATATTTTTAAATCTCGTTTATTTTGTCGATTTGAGTTTAAAATTTAAGTTTTATTACAGTAAAAAATTCTCAGAAATAGTCACATTTAACTTTTTTATTACAGTAAAAAGTTTTCACATAACATCACATCTTAACTCGAATTAAAAACTCAAATCAGCGAACTAAACGAGTAAGAATTTAAAAATGACAATGTAAGAAGATTTTCATTTTCATTAAAAGATTATTCCATATTAAACGTCCTCATAATCCACAAGCTATGAAACTAGGATGGCATTTTGTCATTGATAAGACTGTAAGTTTCTCCAATTAGAAAGATGACTTATCTTGACTTTTAGAGCACTTCCTGGAGTAAAAACATTGATATATACTTAGCGTGCATATATATTGGATTAGGTTAAAAGTTTATTTATAATTATATTATATTAAATTGATTTACTTTGATTACCATTTATGTAATGATCATCGACGTGGATATTTGAGTTCATGTCTATCGCTTATATCTTTGATATATCGAATGTAGAAATTTATATGACTAAAGATTCTCATCCCCATAGGTTGGAGATATGACTTTTTTAAGTGTTGAAAGCTTAGTTCACAAATATGAAATCCATGGCCCTTAGAAAAATAAAAAATAAAAAATAGATGTTGGAAGAAGTAAAAGGAAGAGCATCTTATTAAAAAATGGATCATATAAAAAGTGAAAGGAATGACACCTTCCTTAAAAATAATTGATGGAAAAAAAAAAAAATCTAACAAAAACAGAAAGATGGTACTTTTTAGACTAGTGCATAAATCAAATTATCACTGGATGGAGCAAGTAAAAAGGGTATTGGGATCTTATGTTGTTTAATGAATGACTTGATGAATAATTAAACACTAAAGAATTACTAGAAGTTGGGGACCTACAATGTCGAGGAGCCACGACAACGAGGGCCTGTGACAGTGGGGGCTTTGACGGTGGGGGGCCTGCGACATTGAGGGGCCTCAACGATGAGGGCATATGACGGTGAGGGACTGTGACTGTGAGGCCGCGACTGTGGGGATTGTGACATTGGGGGCCTGTGACGATGAAGGCATTTGTGATTTCTTGTACTGAGGAGGCAGGTAGAGGTGTGTTAGGTGTGATTCTCATGCTTTTCAGATTCTGGAGAATGTGAATAATACCTTATTGCCTAATTTTATTCAAATTATTTAATTTTGAGTAACATGAATCCAATGGAATTGATATTCTTGGCAGTTTAAAAATCACTATTCTTTTACTAAATATGTAAATGTCAATTGTTTATTTTTGATAAAGTGACATAAATCATATTTTGTTACCACCTTAAATAGTATTTTTAGTTTTTCTTCTTGAGAGATAATATTCTTCTCCCTATAATTAATATTTTGATCTCATAGTCCTTTCGCTTTATTAATTAAGAGAAATTTGGAGGCGGTTATTTACACCCTCTTATTTTTCTTCTTTATTTTTGCGCCTCTGATTAATTGTTTCTCTAAAAACTCTGCACCCTACAAATCTTAATTTAATTTTAAAATAAGGAACGTAAATCTAACTATGGCTAGCAATTCGTGTTAACGTGTCGTGTTCAGACTGATACGATTATGGTATGACACAATTAATAAACGTGTCAAAAATCTAAATACGAACACGACGCTAATAATACGGTTAACATGACAAGACACGCAAACACGATTACTAAACGGGTCGGGATGAGTGACACAAAAAACACGTTTATGACCCAACTAGCAAAATTAGTAGAATTTTATATTGTACTCAAAACTAATATTAATTGACAACTTAATATCATTTGTAGTTAAAATCTGACAACTATATAATAAGAAAAACATAAATTCTCTAATTCTCATAATAGCCAACACACATAAAAATATCTGAATATCAAATAAACACGTATATACATATGATACTACTAGATTATCATACATATTTGTTTCAAAACATTAACATTTGAATGTTTAAGTGCATAAAACATAAAATAAGCATAGGAAAATGCTTCTTTGAGGTTGAATGCCTAACAACGCTCTAAAAATTTTCAGTTGCTTTAACATATTCATAGAAAAAGAAAACATTTTAAATGGGTGGGTCATGCGTGTCATGTCGGCCTAATAACTGCTCGTCTAACTAAATAGTTTAAGCTTGTTAAACGAGCTTGCACGAATCTAGGCTATTTATTTTCATATTATTCGTGTCAGCCTGTTAACAATCTAATTAATAATCGTACAGTCTAAACCTATTTATCTCGTGTTATTTTTATATTGCTTCATTCTGTCGTGTCTGAAATTGTCGGTCCTAAATCTAACAAATTCAAAGAGAGCATAAGTCTTCATATTCATTTAAAAAGAAAGTCGAGGCTTGTTGCCTTATACGACTCTAGGTCTCCTTCTTGTTTTACGAAATTCTTGCGTGGTATACTTTGATAGTTTCCCATGTTTGTGGAGTAACCTTACAGTTTTGTTGTAGAGTTTACCGCGTAGAGTGGGCCTTCCTAGTGGCTTGGGTCTCGTTGGAGCTTAATGGGCCTATCACACACTTTTAGGTTGCAATAATCTGTTGGTTGCCATTATGTTTGAAGCTTTCTACACCTTCTGAAGGCTGCTAAAGAGAGATTTTCAGAAAAACCATCATACAGATAACACTATTTTATTTTTACCATTATTTTAAAATTTATTTTATACCGCAAGTTATTTTTTATTTTTACCATTATTTTAAAATTTATTTTATACCACAAGTTAATTTTTATGTCTTGTAGGTTATCTTTCATAATCTGTTGGTCGGCATTTTTGCATACTAGTAATTGGATGAACTATTGTGCCCACCTAGACGTCATTGGGCTGTTTGAAGCTTGCTGCACCTTCTAAAGGTTGCCGAAGAGAAATTTCAAAAAAAAAATTTCAAACAGATAACACTATTTTATTTTTACCATTATTTTTAAATTTATTTTATACCACAAGTTATATTTTATATCTTATAGGTTATCTTCCATAGTCTAAATTATTTATTCTCAATAATTTTTTTCTCTCTCTCATTTCTTTTCTCTGTCCACAGTCAACAACCACCAATGAGCTTCCAGTGTCCGTTTTCGACACCTCCCAACTCATCAGAAAGCTCTTGAGGAGCTGGGTCTAGAACCGTACCTTGCGGCTGCCAGTTCCTTTCGAGGAGGCCACATGTGTCAATCGAAGTTTAGAGACGCTCAAAGTATCTTTAATGTAATGTTATAATTAATGTGCTAAATGTAAATTTAACATTTAAATGTAGAAAATAATCTCCAATACAATGCTATTTATTGTACTAAA
Organism: Morus alba; assembly: GCA_012066045.3. Lineage (NCBI taxonomy): Eukaryota > Viridiplantae > Streptophyta > Magnoliopsida > Rosales > Moraceae > Morus > Morus alba. Next base: position 9,574,287 of record CP050232.2, on the reverse strand, counting down.
TTTCTCATATGTTATACTTTGTGATAAATTTTACACCAAATATAGCATATAAGAAATTTAACATGTGATTACTATTTGTTGAAATGTTTACTAAATTACATGAATAATTTCCAAACTCTTTAAAATGTGACAATTTGATTCCCAAACTTTTTTTGACGAAACGAATCATAAACTATTTAAAATGTGTAATATAATTATTTTCATGAGATGTCATCTAAAAAGTAACGGTACAGTACACGTGAGATATCACGGGAGTTATGTTTTGATTGGAAAGAAGAAAATGCCCTTAATTACAGTTGAACGGGGAGATTAGTTTATATCTTCTTCTTATACAAAAAATTATAATTTCTTGTTGGGTTTGTTTTCCTTCTCTCACCAAAGTCCAAAATCAATCCCTTTAGTGAATTCCCACTACCTTTGACCCAAATTAGAAGCTAATCAGACTCAGAACTTCACTTAAAACCTGAAAAAAAAAAAAAAAAAAAAAAAAAAAAAAAAAAAACCCACTTCTTAAAATAAGTAATCCAAAACCTGAATGATGACAAAAATGAACAAAACGTCTAAAAAAGTAAGAATTATTGTTGGGTTTTCCACCAATCGCATAAAAACTACTCAAATTTCCAGAAGCCTTTGACCCAAAACAGAAGCTTTATATCAAATTCTAGGCATGTTTATTTCACTTATTCGAGTTTAAAATTTAAATTTTGCTACAATAAAAAGTTCTCATAAATAATCACATCTAATTTTTTTACTACAGTAAAAAACTCTCACATAAAATCAAATCTCAACTCAAATTAAAAACTCGAATCAGCGAACTAAACATGCCCTAGAATATCACACAATACGCCAAAAGGGTCTTCTTTTTTTGTTTTTAATATAAACTACATGGGAATCACCGAATCTAGTTTAAATAACTTGAGCAGAAGACAAGATGGGAAGCGGCGACTTCGAGGTAGCGACCGGCTTCGATGGAGGTGAGAAGGTCAGTGATAAGCGAGTGGAGAGGGTGTTGGTTGTGAGAGTCGTCGGAGGGTAGAGGTGGAGAGGCGGTTTGTTGTGAGAGTCGTCGGTGGGTGGAGGAAGAGAGGGGGAGGGAGGGACGATGCAACGGAGGAGGCAGAGCTCGTAGCTGCGGAATCTTTAACTTAACAAATTATTATCTATAATTTATAATTTTTATTTATAATTTATCTGACTATAAACTATAATTTAATAAATTTATCTATAACCTATCTAATTATAAACTATAACTTAATAAATTATGACCTATTAATTTTTATAATTAAAAATTAACTTATATATTTTTTAAAATTTTGTATATTAACCTATTTTTTACTATTTTTCTTTTTTTATTGCTGAAATTTGCTAAGAACTGATGGGCCTCATGAGTTTTCTGATCGCTGACATGTGTAGCAAACTGGTGACCTCGACGTTTACCAGCTTATTTGGTCACTCGTTGGGCATGTTGAGCATTCTCTAGGCTGGGCAAATATGCTGTCAACGCTCTCTGCAAAGATAAAGAGGCAAATAACTTATTTTTGAAATGTTTTTATAATAAATATCATATTTTTAAACGGATTAAAATAAATAACATATTTATTAGTAAATAGTATTTACCCGATGCAAATAAATAATTTACTCTAATATTTATCTGTTAATAAATTATTTAGCCTAGTAAATAAATGTTTAATTATGGTTTGAAGTTGGGTGTCTGTTTGGCACTATGAAAATGAAAATGAATAATAATAATAATAATAATAATAATAAAAGAGTTCGAATTATGTTAAGAAACAAGGTTTTGAAGATTATTTTGGGGAGCTAAATTACTTTTTTAAAATTTCTTCCGTGATCAATAGGACATGGTTTCTTATATGGGTACAATTTATAAATATATAATATAAAAAGTACATGGTTTCTTATATATATATATATATATATATATATATATATATATATATATATATATATTACGAAAACGCAAAATACCATGTCATAAGCCACTATATCTCTTTTCTCACCTCGTTTTGAAAATTTTCAAACAAAGAAAAAATTAGTTTTTTCGGGAAAAAAAAAAAGAGAGGCCTCGTTTGGTATGTAGATCCTAATCAAAAAATTTGAGTCATGTGTGTTGTCTGGTGTTTGGTGTCGCACGGACTCAAATCAGAGAGATTTGAGTTAAAGGTTACTTTTTGGGTCTTGATTCAGAATCAGGACCCCCCCTGATTCTCCCTTGATTTCGGTCTTATGCACAGTAAAAATTACTGTGCTTTGTGGAGTTGATTGTCAACTAAAAACAACATTCTTGCTTCTCACTCCACCTCTCTCTCTCTCTCTCCTCACTTTCTCTCTCTAAAAAATCTGCTCCACCCATCTGCATTTCCCTCACAAACACAAAAATGAGTTCCCAAAGAATCAGCTCAACAAAGCCGACAAAACCTCCACCACAAAACCCATCAAACCAGCCTCCACCGTCGAGATCTTCATCATCATCATCATCATTTTCGGTGTCGTCCCACCTGGCAATGGTGGAGATGAAGCAGCGAATCCTGACCTCCCTTTCGAAGCTCTCCGATCGCGACACCCACCAAATCGCCGTCGACAACCTCGAGAAGATCACCCAAACCCTCTCGCCAGAGGGAATCCCAATGCTCCTGAACTGCCTCTACGACACCTTCGCCACCGACCCCAAGCCCGCCGTGAAGAAGGAATCTCTCCGCCTCCTCACCGCCGTATGCGCCACCCACTCTGACGCCTCCGCCGCCCACCTCACCAAGATCATCTCCCACGTCGTGAGAAAACTCAAGGACACCGACTCCGTCGTCCGGGACGCGTGTCACGACGCCATTGGCGCGCTTTCGGGGTTGTACTTGAAGGGAAGTGGCAATGGAGGCAACGGCGAAAATGCGGCGGCGGTGGTGGGGCTGTTGGCACCGAATGTTCAATAGGGTTGAAATATTTTTCCAATCATGATCAGGTTCAATAGTTCTCACTAGCTTGTTATAATTTTAAGTTATAATTATTTACATAATTTTTTCTACTACTTTCATTTTTATAATTATATAATGAATTATTTGTTTTTAAATTACACATAACGAATTATATTTATTACATAATTTTTTAAATTATTATTTTGGTCATGATTCAAATTCAGAAAACAAGACAACCAAACACTGGTTCGAATCACATTTTAGGTTAGAATCAGAATCATGCATATACACATCCAAACGAAGGTTCTAATCACTCTGAATCATGATTCAAATTAAAAAGACTCAAATCACTCTAATTTTAATTCTTATACCAAACGGGCCCAGAGAGAGAGAGAGAGAGAAAAAGCTTTTCCAAACAAATTTTTTTTTTTTTCCCTTTTTGTCAGCAAGAAATTACTTGCTGGCTCACAAGTCTATATCATTGTGGTGGAGCAGACAATGAGAGTTTCACAGGCTGCTAAATTCACACGTGGGGACAAAACTAGGTTGAATTTATCCCTTCACGATCCATAGAGTATTGTTAGACTCGCAAATTAGGAAATGGGAATTTATAAATTATGAGTAAATTATTAGAGAAAATATTATAATAAATTATGAATTATGATTTAAATTATAGTATAAATTTTTTTATTAAATGTCTCTTAACTATTTTAAACCATCTGATTAATTTGGGTTGGGCTTTTATTGAATTCATAAAAAATAATAACCATAATGATAATTATCATCATCATCATCATTTCACACATATGTTAATATATTTAAATCGTTTCACACAATTATTCTCTAATACAAAATGTTCTTTTTCTTAACAGTACTGAAAGCTGCTAAAAATAAGCTCAATCAAAATCAATAGCAAGGAGCTGGATATATAATAATATTAATTTGGTTTTCATGTTTCAAACCTTCGTTTCTTTTTTTAATGTTTCTGCTGAAGGTTTCACGTTTCAAATTTGTTGGCCAAGTGTTTGACAAAGTGCAAACCTAAAAAATTTGAAAAGGTCGGAATATTGATGAAGTCCACGAATAAAATCGGCCTTGTTTTATTAATGAAACCATTTTCCGCGCCGCAATGCGGTTGGTACCTTAACTTCAATCTGGGTTTCAATGCCAAAATTGAATTCTCGTAACAACGTGAAGTCGCTATTTTTATTATTATTATTATTAAATTATTATTTCAATGTCAAATATACGCTATTATAAATTTTTTAATACCTCAAAATACAAGACATAAAAACGAAAAAACTCTGTTGGTAACTTCATTTTATGGGCACTTTTTATATGTTCCCTCGTGTTTCTCGTGCTTCCAAAGAGTTGTTTTTTTTTTTTTTTTTTTTTTAAAAAAAAAAAAAAAAAAAAAAACAAGTTGTAAAATAACTTATAGATTACCGAGCATATAATTTTTGTCTTTAATTTTTTGAGGTTCGGAGAATTTGAATCACTAGGCTATGTTTAAAATTGGGTATTTATGATTGAATGACGCGAGAGTTAAAAGAGGAACATAAACAATAATAATAAAGCTTTGTTACAAGTCACTTCAATTCGAATTCAATCACAAGCACGATGAGGAAAATCAACAACTTCTTTACAGATGCGCCAAAAAACAAAAACAAAAAAGAAAAAAGTTTCTTAAAAAGACGATAAAATTAAAGAAAGGGAAGAAAAAGGAATATTATGTGATGCTCTTCATTCAGAATTTCGGCCGTCACTTTAAGCCAATGGAAGTTCAGCACGAGGCTTTAGTAATTAAAGTCGATCGTTTTTGTGCTCATTTGAAAAGAAATTTTTTACTCCATCACCAGCCAAAAAATAAATAAATAAATAAATAAATCAAAAGCCAGTTGGAGTTCATCGAATATGGATACATTTTTGTACACTGTGTGATTAATAGAGCGCCAAACGTTTAACCAAAAGTGTTCAAAAGAGAAAATTTAAAGAGATGCTTAATGTTGTTTCTAACTTTTCCTTTAGCCAATATCAGTAGTGTTATCCGAAATTCTTTGCTTTAATTATGACTTTTCTTTGTAAAATGACGGTCCAAGTTGTGGGATATAATAAAGAGGTTCTTTCTAACCTCCATAATCAGTGTTAATTTGTTGGTTTGTCAGAAGTGATTATTCTTTAGCCACCACTAAAAAATAAAAATAAAAATAATTGTCAATAGGAAATACATATTACAGGCCGACTTAAAAAGCTTAAAAGTTGAAGAAAGCAAAACAGTTTTCTACTCTGTTCAACTTATAACTTGTTTCTTTTTGGTTAAAAATTTTTAAAACTGTTGTTTTTTTTATTGAAGAAAACAATAAAACAATTTTATGGTAGGGACGAATTGGCTATTGATTAATAATTTATTATCCAATCACGTCAGAATATTGATTTTGTGTTCGTATGGAGACAAATTTAATCGATGATTACTTAATATATCACAACAACCAATTATACGATAATATTATTATATAACACGAAATCATTTAGTCAGTAGTTCAAAAGGATTGCCTCTCCCAGAAAGCAAACATGAGAGGATAATTATTGATTATATTAGTTTAAAATAATAGCTAGTTTCATCACGGGTGACAACAAATTAGGGTGTTTCATAAGAAAATATATATATAATAAAAATGCCTACCTAGATAGCTACCCTGTGGACTTTATAATAATTTAATATCCAATTATTTCCTTCCTAAGGAAAGGCATTTAGTTTGGTTAATTGACCAAGCCATTTGATGCTCAGGGTCAGCTTGATGATAAAAAAAACCTGAGCTCATATGTTTAGAAATGATATACAATTTTAATTAATATTTTAATTTTCGACATATATGAAAAAAAAAAAAATATATATATATATATATAGTAAGAAAAGCAAAGACAAACATTTGAAATGATACATCAAAATCACAAAATCTAACTAATAATTTGTGTTTTGTTATGTGGATTCTTACTTCTAATACATGTGCACGCAAAAAAAGGACTTCCACGATTCAACCTGGTAATTCAAACTTCAAGGTCTTTGAAGCGAAATCAAGTTGGTGGGCAAATCATTGTTTTCCACAACAGGTGTACAACTTTCTATTAATAAAAAATCGCAACCGTCCAAGTGCCCCACAGAGCCACACAAAAGGTGCCACGTATCGCTTGTCCAATCTGCACGTGGCATAAACTAAAATCTCAATCTTCAAAGCTAATTTAACACCAATTGACTCGCATTTTGCTAATATTTGCACACAAATCAACAGTTTCACCTAGACACCTTACTCTTGACTGTTATATATTTATTCTACTCTCAAAAACCACACACCTTTTGCAATTAATAAAAAGGACCCACCGGAATCCTAGCCTTCTACGTGCAAGCCGTTTGGTCTCACGCTAGCATATTCTTTTTCCTTTTTTTTTTTTTTTTTTTCCTTTCTCTCTCCCTCTCACTTTCTTATCCGCCAAACAGTCCAAAACTGGCAACAAAAAAGAAAATGCCGACAAATCAAAATTCTCCACGTTCACAAAACGCAGAAAACGACATGTCCTCAATCAAGAAGAAGAAAGATCCAGTTCTTTCCACCTCACAAACCTTTGACCAACCCACATCACCAGCTGCAAAATAAAGTATACTCCAATAATTAAACCATTTTTTTTTTTTTTTAAGTTATCAAAACCCATCTACAAAATCATAATTGTAAGCTAGCTTAAAGTAGTTGATGAGTGAAAGAAACCCTAATCTCACAAGTCAAACTCATGCCTAATCTCGTTCATATTATTTTAAATTTTATTACAGTAAAAATTTATTAAAAATAATTATATTTAATTTTTTTATTACAATAAAAATTTTTAACATAAAAATATATATCAATTTAAATTAATGAATTAAATAAATTTTTAAATTGTGATAGAATAACACTCACGTGTCATCAGAATTTGTGCCACGTTACAAATATAGACACATTTTTCTTTTTCCTTCCATTTCACCGTCATGTCGTTTTGACGGAAAATTCCGGCCTAACTCAGTCCACGTGGTGGCACGTGTCCTTTCCTGCTCGCCGACGGCCCGTGGACCATTTTACCCCCCGTTATTCTTAACTCCACGCGTGATAAACGCCTTTTTTCCTCCTCTAAAAAGCTCCAGACTTTTTTTTAAAAAATATATTATTATCATTATAACAGAAAAAACAAAACGAAAAAAGAAAGAGTTCTAGAAGGTAATTTTGTTTTTTGGGGACACGTGTCCCGCTCCGCTAGATGAGTCACCGCTGTATCTTTTTCGCGAGGGTTCATGCACCGAAGCCAGAGCAACCGTACGGGTCTGATCTCTCGGATAAGGTCGGCCGCATGATAACGTCGAACTTTGTAGGGCACGTGGCGACTATTAATAAGTTCCAAACTTCAGTGGGACCCATGGGATAAATAGTAAGACAAGGACGACCGTACTTATCCCCCCCTTCCTCTTCCCTATATAAATAACAGCTCTTTCTTGGAACTTGGAAAAAAAAAAAGAGAGAATAGAATTCAGAAATCATATAAAAATTTCCCAATTGAATTCATCTCTCTTTCGATTAAGAATAATCTCTTCTTACAGCGGCGATTTTCGTAATCTGAAAATGGGTGTGCCGGAAACAGACCTACTTTCCCAGCTCAGCTTGCCTCCGGGATTCCGGTTTTTCCCGACCGACGAGGAGCTTTTGGTACAGTACTTGTGCCGAAAAGTTGCTGGCCAACAATTTAGCCTCCAAATCATCGGCGAAATTGATTTGTACAAGTTCGATCCCTGGGTGTTGCCAAGTAAGATTTGGATCCAGTTGAATTTATATGTTTTAAAATCAATATTGTAATAAAAATTAACAAGGATTCATGTATATTAATTTTTCTTTTCATTTGTTTCTCTCAGGCAAAGCTATATTTGGTGAGAAAGAATGGTACTTTTTTAGTCCCAGGGATCGGAAGTACCCGAACGGCTCCAGACCCAATAGGGTCGCCGGAAGCGGGTACTGGAAGGCCACCGGCACCGATAAAGTGATCACCACTGAAGGCCGAAAAGTGGGCATCAAGAAAGCGCTTGTGTTTTACGTCGGAAAAGCTCCCAAAGGAACAAAGACTAACTGGATCATGCATGAGTATCGCCTTATAGAATCTTCACGGAAACATGGTAGCTCCAAGGTATATATATAGTACAAACCAGTTCTAAATCAATTGTGAGCTAATTATAAAATACGAGTGAATATTAATAATTGATTTTGCTAATTGATTTTATTTATTATTTATTTTTTTGGGCAGTTGGATGAGTGGGTGTTGTGCAGGATTTACAAGAAGAACTCTACCTCTCAGAAGCCGATGATTTCGAGCTCGTTAACAAGCAAAGAACAGTACAGCAACGGCTCGTCGTCCTCGTCCTCGTCGCACCTCGACGACGTACTCGACTCGTTGCCGACGATCGACCACCGGTTTTTCTCATTGCCACGCGTCAGCTCTCTGAAGGCCCTTCAGGACGACGATAAGCTCGGTTTATACAATTTGGGCTCAGGAAATTTCGACTGGGCGAGTCTCGTCGGGCTCAACTCGGTGCCTGAACTCGTTCCTAGTAATCAAGCTCAGACTCAGTACCAAGGAACCGTCGGATTCAACAACGGTGATGTTTATGCCCCTTCGATCCCTCCGCTTTGCCATGTGGAATCGCCGGCGAAGAGGCTCGGGAACTCGGCGGAAGAGGAAGTACAGAGCGGACTCAGAACTCAGCGGGTGGAGAACTCGGGCCTCTTTCACCCAAACTCGAACGTGTTGACTCAGAACTTCTCTAACTCGCTCGACCCGTATGGGTTTAGGTACCCGACCCAGTCGGCAGGGTTCGGGTTTGGGCGGTGAAGATGAGAAGAAGTTAGGAAATGCAAATATTTGGGTTGGGATAGTGCCGTGCGGAGTGCATTTCTGTAAATAACTGAGATTCTTTGGGCTATCATTTTGGGTGTAGATGCCAAAAAGGGGAAGTATGGGGAGCTATTTGGAAATGTCTGGGAGTGTAGGGGTCCAAAAGGGCAAAAAGAGAATTTGTCCCCACACTTTTGCTTTTTAGCGTGGCGCACAAATTTTATGCATCTTTGTACAATACAAATCCAAGGACGTGATCAATATTTGGCAGTTGGTACATGTCATTTTGGAAGGAAATATTGTTATAGAATTCGGTTTCAATCCTTATCTATTGATTTTATATTTCTACAATGATATAGTTCTTGTGTGTTGTAAATAATTGATAAGACAAAAAAAAAAAAAAAAGGCTATGTTCGGGTTATATGTTACTAGTTTTTTCTTCTCTTTATTTGCACCCATTTTTTGCATAAGGCCGGTTATTCACTGATGTTCATGAATATATATGGATATATATATATATATATTTTGAAGAAAACTGATGGTCATGAATATTGCCATTAGACAAAACATAAATCATATTTATAAACTGCAAATACAATGCCCTATACCTGAAAAAAAAAAAGAATAAACAATAAACAAAATGGGTGTGATCGCAATCTTTTTTTCTTCTTTCCCTTAAGAAAGTTAAATGAAGTACATGAATCCTATATATATATATATATATATATATATATACATATAAATATTGACTCATATATTTCTTAGAAAAACAATCATCGAGTACCAACTTTTCACTCCAAAATCCTGGGATACTCATGCTACAAACTTATTCAGAGACTATTATTAATAGCTATAATCTTAGTTTCAAAAGTTTTCAGGTGTGGATCTCTAATGTGGAGTTCTTCTATGATGCCTTACACTGTGCTGGCTAAGTTTTAACGTAAAATTCACTGTATTTCTTTAAAATTTAAGTCTTTCGTTTGAGTTTATAAATTCTAATTTAAAATTTACAAAATTATCATATCTTTAGGCACGGTGTAAAATTTTTTTCTTTTGTAACCATAAAAGTTCTCCATAATGAAAACATTAATTTTTTTAAAAAAAGGTACATTAATAAATAAAAAAAAAAAGTACCAAGCAAAAGTGGAAAAAATCTTGATATAGAAAAAAAGAGAGTGCAATTATGAGTTATAAAGAGATACATAATTAAGTAAAAGAGAGTGCTCAAAATATGATGCTTCCACCGGATACTTCACTCTGCCCATTCTAAATGAATTAACTTATCTTTTTGTGTATTGTTGTGTCCTCAATTCATTTTCATTAACTAATTTTTTATTCATTTTTGAATAGATATCTTAATTTGATTAGAACTTCTTTATCAAACAAATATTTATATAACATGTAAAACATATTAATGAAATTAGTTTTCATAATCCATGCTCAAATCATGCTCGTAATTGGGCCACCTTTCATGTTTTTAACGTGCTTGTGTTGTGCCGTGCTAGGACCTTAGCATGTGATGCCCTTGGCGTATTTCGTGCAAAAAAATGTGTCAAGCCCATCTTATTTAATAAACAAGATGAGCTAAGTCCATTTAATTATCATGTCATGCCATGTTCACTCTTTAGTGTATAGTGCGATTCCCTGAATCTGAACTGTTTTGACATATATACACTAATGCATGCCACTTTTTAAAACATTAAAATTTCCTTCATTAAATAGGGTTTGAAAACGTTATAACTCGTTAAAGAGTGATTCTATTAACGTACTCCACTTGACTTTTAGTATCGATTTACATCAAAATTTCTTATTATAAAAAACCATCACATAAATATATGATTAGGAACAATTAGGATATACTTAATAACGTAAACACACCCATATATAATAAGCTTAAATTATAAACTCTTGCTCTTTTGAAATCTATAAGCAAACCCTAATTTTCACCTTTCAGTGACCATTCCAAAAAGTAGAGTAGAGTAATGTTAAATTTTCTTTACTATTTTTTTTTTTTTTTTTTTATGATGATTGTTCTTTTACCAATTTTCTTTATTTGGTGTTTCTATTTTTCTTTCCCTAACCATGTTGGTTAAATTATCTTTGCATAATGTGTATGATTTGTGTATGGATTCTTTCTTCTTTTACTTTCTTTTATATTTAGAGTTGTTTGTTATTTATGTTTATATTAATGTTAAGAACACTAACTTTAAATTTAATTATTTTATTTTAATTTACGTGGCGTAAAATTATTATCTTTTAAAAATAATCACTTATTATTAATTAACATAATAATCTTTTAAATAATTACTAATAAAAAATAGCAATTGACATAATAAAAAAAAGTAGAATTAAAATTAGTTTCTTTTAACATTATTATTTTATTCTTTTAGTTTGTAAATAAATCGAGGATAAAATTGTCATTTTACTATAAAAAAAACAATAAATTGTACTTACGTGAACAGTAAACCACCGCCTCTCTTTAATATATTTATATTATCTTTTCTGGTATGAAAGGTTAGCCGCATTTGAAATTCAAAGGGCAACGAGCCCACCAAATGTCAGAGCGATACAACTAAGCTTTAGATAAGTACTAGGTTCTTACTGGCGATTTGGAGTTTTTGTGGATTTGGGGGTTCGAGGATTATGCTCTTTTAAGATGCCACTCATGCGCTGTTTCAAAGTGTATACCTCTCTTTAAGATATGCATTGACCAAGTCGATAATTTACTACGATCTTTTTCGCTTGCACATGTGCAATTTTGGTCAATATGGAGGACCTACTCTTATAATGCCCCCTTTTTTTTCTTTTTTTTTTTTTTTTTTTTATTTATACTCTTTGCTTTTATAGATCAAATATAGAACAAAATGAACCGTATAAGTTATTTCTACCTTGCGTGTATAGAACTAAATTTTGATTTGATCACCCAACTAGCAACCAAAAAGAAAGAAAGAAAAAAAAGTGGACTTTTATCCACTTTGATCTTTATTTATTTATGTATATTTATTTACTTAAAAAAAATCTTGGTCAATTAAGTTGAAGAGCTTGATTGTCTTTTTCCTACCAATTCAGAGTACTTCTCCTTCCCCGGTATAGTAAGTATTTCCAATTAGGGAGAAAAGTAGAGTAGTTAAACAATTAGAACTCAGCTTTTTGCAGCTTAAGAAATTAAGGAAACAATTCCACTACTGTATGCGTTTTTTAATCCAATCTTGTAGCCTTTTTTTTTTTTTTTTAATAATTTACAACAAACTAAGACGTAATCTAATAACCTTTCAAAAAAAAAAAAAAAACACACACACACACACACACACGTAGTCTAATAAAATAAATAAAAAATATAAAGGTATTATATAGGACACCATGTGTACCAGAATAGTGTTTTGGAGTTTCTCTCTGTCCCCCATGAATGGGAACGTGCATATTTTAATGACAGGGTTTTCTTTGACTAAATTAGTAGGCCAACTGTCACAAGCGATATTGTCAAGGACTTTGATATTTTCAGTTGAAAAGGTGATATTTCATAATTAATGAGGAGAAATTTATTTAGCGCATGCAATAACACATAATTTTGGCATGTGAAGGAAGACGAGAATATGTGCATGATCTTAATAACAATTTAGGTTTTGAATAAAATATAGGTGCTTTGACCCAAAATTAAAAAGGTTTTGCCGGCTCATTATGAAGAATACGAAAAATGACATTTCATTGGTGTGTTTACATAGGAGTGATTTCCTTTCTCTTTCTCTTTCCCTTTCTGTCTTTCTTTTATTTTTTTTTTTTTTTTTTAAACATATTTAAGTAGCAGAATTTTTTCATTAAAAAAAGAAGGTATTTCCATAAGACATATAAAAGAAAGACTTATTTTAATAAGGGACATTTATAAATATGATGTTTTGGGATAGATATACTGCCTCTGGAGTAGTTAGCCAGAGGAAGAGAGTAAAAAAAGAAAATGCGTCAGATTAAAAGAAAATTGAAAAAAAAAAATGTAGGTTTTCAATTGGGATAATTTGGTTATTTAAACTGAATTATCAAAAAGAAAATTGTTAAACTTATCTTTAAAGCGTACGACTCTAGATTTTTACCCTTCACTCTTGATTAATACTCTTTTTACTAATATAGTTATATAATTAAAAAGGATCGTTAATCAAAAGTAAGGGATAAAATTCCATACATATGTACTCTAAAGGATATTTGTTTCTTTTCTCACTATCAAAGTAGAAAAGGGGCAGTTCTAGAAACTCAAAAATAAGGAGGTAATTCTGATTTCACATTGTTTTTAATGACCAACCATGCATGAAATTCTGTCTATATCACCGTCTTAAAATTACTACTTTATGCTCTCATTCGTTCATTATCAGTGTTTTTGTTGTTCAGTTTCGTTAATTTCGTTGCCCATGTACACAACACAAGCCCCTAGCCAACAACCCTTGTACAACGGAATGGGCCTGGCCTGCAAATATGGGCTATATATTTCTGCCACTTTTTGCCCGTTTTGTGGTAGGTTCATGGGCTGGACAACCTGGTCAAATCTTGGCCCGCGTTATCGCAGGATGAATTCTGATGAATTAGCATTTACTGCATATAATTCTCTCTCTCCCTCTCTCTCTGTCTCTTTCTGTCTCTCTCTCTCTCTTTCTCTTCCCTGTCTGTAAATTAGTTTTCGAAATGCATCATCTTAATTCATTAGAATTTTACGAAACTGTCAAATAAAACGGGTGAAATACATAGTAGTTGTCATAACATGTGAGAAAATAGTTAGATAAAAAAAAAAAAAAAAAAATATGAAAATGGGACAAAGGAGTAACATTCATTAATGTCTTCCATTTAAAAAAAGAAGAAAAAAAACGCTTAATAATGCCCACGATTGTAAAATTCTTAACAAAAACATGACCCAAAAAAACAAGTTGTAGATCATATATGGGTGTAGATTTTGCAACATGTGAAAACCAAGAT